>VDFB02193867.1:746855668-747532574 GCA_007258455.2 Sequoia sempervirens
CTTCAAAGTAAAAGTACTAAACACACACTTGAGAGTGTGAGAGAGAAGAAACAAGCATGTACCTTGTTTCTTTCTATGATAATTTTCAAAGTTTTGATCACGCCTCTTTTGTTCTTCTTCTTTTGACAATTTTCGTTGAGATGCATTTTTTCTTTTTCTTTGTTGTCCCATTTTCTTCTTCAACTTAAAGATGACTCTAAACAAGTCCTCTACCAACTTAGTTAAATTATCCTCCAAATTTTACCTTGATTGATAAAAATGAAAAGTTGTCGAGCTCTAATATTTGCCTCCTTGATAAATGTGCAAAACTTCTTCTCCAAAATCTGCACTCCAAGTGAATCTAAATTATTCAAGTGTACATGGAATAACTAGATCCTAGTTTCAATGAATCAAGTAGTAAACAAACATATCTAATAATTTTAGAATTTTGTTAAAGTGTCAAAAATGTATAAATATTAGAGGTATAATTTGAATTGAATTTTCTTAATTATATTTGAATTAAATTTCAAGTTAGTTGTCGAAAATGTATAATAGAGGTATAATTTGAATTAAATTTTCTTAATTATATTTGAATTGAATTTCAAGTTACTTGTAAAAAACGTATAATAGCTAATTATAATTTGAATTGGATTTTCTTAAAAGGTATATTTGAATCCAGTTCAAGTTACTTGTCAAAGATTATATCTTGATTTCTCAGCTCAATGGTTCATGTTGCTTAAGTCATTTTTTTAAAAATATTTATTGTGATCAACATGAATATGAACTTAATTATAAAATGGCATTGATTCCCTAAAATTCTACTAGAGATCAAATGTATATTGAATATAAAGGAAATGCTGGTTAGCAGAGATCATAAAATAAGAAAAAATGTATGTATATTGAATATTTAAAGCAAATGCATACATATATTGCGTGTAAACATGTTTAAACCATAAGCAATCACATGTACATATGTGTAAAGGGATTCAATACATATAAAAATAACACATATTATAAGCAAAGAGGCAAATGTATGCATATATCATATAAGAAAATATATGTACATATCATAAAAGCAAAATGTAAATTAAAGATCATCAAATGTCGAATACTAAAGATCAAAAAATAAGCAAATGCATGTATATCACTCCAAGCAAGTGTAAGTTAGAGATCATCAAATATCAAATACTATTAAAGATCATCATATAATCAAATACATGTGGTAAAGATCATAAATCTAGAATGCATGGCCTAATATAAATGTTTACTCCTAGATGAATGGCCATCTGAATGAGAACAGTCCTGCTCTGATGGATGTACTGAGCCCTGCAAATAAAATTGTGTACAAGATGTGTTAAATACATATTTAATTTATATTAAATAAATTTTATAAAAGCTATTTTTAAATGAACTTATATTTTTAAATATAAATCTAGATCTATGCATACATAAATATATTGCATGTACATATACACGTGTGATTATATAAAAATGTAAAACTCACATGTCCATTGATAGCAGATTCATCCACAGAGTCACATCGATCATGCACACGATATGGACCAAGGCTAGGAGTGACATGAGGTATGTCCACTTGTAACAATATATATACATATATATCAACTTACATGAATATCTAGTTAAAACAAAAATTTAAAAATAATTAAAAAAGAATTGAAACATGCACATGCACACATACATGCACATCATCTGATATCGGATGACCTAAGTCCTCTGAAATGATCACCTCCACCATATCCACCAAACAGTCAAGTGATGAATCAACATCTGCATCCATCTGATCTATCCCATGTCGTGCCAGAAATGATGAATGTAGAGGACTATGAAGGTGAGATGGCATGTCGGTGAATAGTAGAACCAAAGGAAACCAATCAACTTATATCCCGGTAAAACCATAGTCTGTGCAGCTACCGTATGAACTGTAGGTGGATTCTGATGCGAACTAGTGGTCGGCTGAGAGTGATGGGATCCTGGAACTGAACGACCTCTATGTCTCAAATGATCTCTAACATGCTCTATACCGATCCCATTGTTTGATGCAATGTAGGCATATGCCTCCAACAAGTCCTCAGCCAAACAATGTAGAGTCATGCGTGCCATATCTCCTGTAAGTGCATCAAGCTGTGTAGGAGTAGGGATGTTGGTCATTGTAAAAGGATCCATGGTGGTCCATTGTGCTGAAAATGGTGTGGATCAGGAATGTCTAGATATCAAATACTGACCTACACGATCATCAGATATCCTAGTGGTGGTAGTGTACCTCTGGTGTCAGTGCTTCCTTTTTGAGAGCAAGCGACAATATCATCATGGGGGCTAGAGGTAAAGGGTGAGGCAGGAGACTGTCACCAACCAATACCTAAACAGGGGTGGTCTATCTACTTTCGGCTGATAGGTGGAGCCTTCTCGGTAATCCTACCACACCCTAGCTTGACATATGAATTGCGGAATGTCGAGGTAGTTAGCTTTTAAGGGCCCAAATGGACCCCTGGGTATCCTTATTTGCTAAGACAAAGGAAATGCAATGGAATCCCCGGTGTTTGGGTATGAATATGTTGTATTGTGAAATCTTGGGTAGATCAATGAGGCCATAGCATGATCCCGTATCTAGTGACCTGGTATCCCCTAACCTTACGCACATTTTGATAAAATGGAAAACAAGTGGCTTTTATCATTTCTTTGGTGACATTATCTTGTATTTGTTTAAGGGGAACGTCACCATGTACTTCTTCCCACATGTGGGAAAGAATAGCACTCACTCTGTCTGGGGAATATGCACTAGTCCTCTCAAGTTCATCTTTTAGTTTTTCTAGACTATGCAATATTAACATGCATGATTCACTATATATCCCCGGGTTTGCACCATGTGCTAATGAATCTCTCAATTTTTTTATCTCATTACTAGTATTTGCAAACAAAGAATCTGGCACAGGTGGAACATGATCTGCATTTTCCATGTTATATATATATACAGTACACCTAAAAAAGCAATGAGACTTTAGTAAATAATATATCTAGATAAAGAGAATACAAATCTAAAATAGAACTTGTAATAATTCATCTACTCATCAATAATATTTTCATACTATTAACAATTTAAAAAGAATTGGAAGACAACTATAATCTATAACATAGCATCCTTAAATGGTTCAAATTTTAAATGAAATGATGAAAGAAAGAACAAGAATACAAAGATTAAAGTATAAAATCATTTGAAAATAATTGGGGATAAAAATATTTAATCTAATAGTTGTTAACATAAATGAACTTCAATTATATAGCCAAGAACATCAAAAATTATAGATTGGAAAGCAAAATAAATATCTCATATTAAGAATCAAATCTAATAAAGTTTGACTTCATTGCATACTTGTTATAAATATCTCACATGAACCAATGAAACTCAATGTGTCTCCAAATTACATAAGAGAGAACCTAAATGTGAAGAAGAAAAAGAAATTCAAAATCCATCTTTTTGTAATGAGTTTGTTAAAATTTAAAAACATTCAAGAACCCAAAAATGGTTTGAAATTAATGAGCATAATAGAAATTCTTGAAGACAAGAGGTCATCACAAATACATTCAGGTTGGGCTTCAAAAAATTTCAATGAATGGTTTTCCAATAAGATGTATTAACCAAAATATTCCAAATTTTTATACAATTACTAAAGATGTACAAAATGAGACCTTTACTAAATAAATTTCAAATATTCATGTAAACAAAAAGTTTGATCAAAATAATATTGTTTTTAAATTTTTTTTAATGCATTAAATTCTATTGTAAATAATAGTAAGGAAAAAAATAAAAGAGTTGCTGATAGACTAATAACATCATTAGTAACAAATTAAATAATTAAAAAGGCTCAATTATTAAGGTAAACGTGTCTTGAATTAAGCCTAAATCATAAAACATTATCAATTTAATACTATCAATAAGATCATGATTAGAAAGTCCTATTGAAAATCATACTTGGGCTTTTAGCAGTAGGCTTTCGTGAGTCGATAAGAAGCTAATTAATAGCACATACTAGGATGAAATTCAACAATTTTGACACTCTAACTCTAGATTTACATATGAGGTTGGAAACAACATTTTTTATACTCTACCTAGGCCATGATTTTGTTATGAGTACGAAGAGTTTATGATAGAAATACATCCATTATTGTTGAGTTAAAAGTAGGTTAAATATTATTTTTCTTAAAAAATCACTTTTATATAAATGTAGATGTTTTGGAGAATGAAGCTATAGTATGAATAAGTGATTGACATCAATGGCTATAAATTTCAAGGTGGGGACATTCAATATAATTCATAAGGTGTTATAATATTAAATGCTTTCATTGTCTAGTTAGTTTTAATCAATGTTGTATGATTTATTGAACATTTTTTTAATATTTAAATGTAGGTGTTTTGGGGAGTAGCAGTGATAGATCTAGCTCATTGAGAAAGGATATAGGTAGAGAGGAGGAGTGACCTTGACAAGGATTGAGACATGGATCACCTCAGGGTGGTAGATATGAGTGGAACATATCCATAGAGAAGGATAGGTGAAGAGGATAGATATAGAAAAATGTGATCAACATAGATTAAATAACAAATAAAGCATAAATCAAATACTTTAATAGTATAAAATATAAAATGTAACGAGCATTTGTGGGTTTGCATCCCACCAAGCATGTCAATTTGTAAGCATTGAATTTAAATAAATGAGACATTGAGGAAAATAAATGTAGACTTCAAATTGAATTAAAAAATCACCTCTAATAGAGTGAAAAGATGAATTACACAAAAAATGAACTAAAATTATAATGAAATACATATTGACAAATGGATATATCTTGCAAATGATAAAACATTTATTGCCCAACTAGATAAAATATACTTGCTCAAAATTGAGACGATGAAATGATGGATTTGATCTCAATTTATAGATTTTTTATATGATGGATAAATTGCTAGGATTTGATCATGTATCATGAGTTTAAAACCCAATTAAAATGTGGCTACTATTATTACCTAATTAACTAATTTATTTATTTAATGAAATTTCTTAATTATTTTGATCAATGAATTGATTGAATTATTTTCAATTTTTATCTAATTTGATTAAATATGTTAAATAATTTGATTGATATATAAACTAATTTATCATAATTTTCATTGAATTATCTAAGGAATAATAGATTTACTTGGATTTATTTTAATTTATTTCAATATTTGTGAGAGAATGATTCATTTAAATATTTGGTTAATTTATTCTACTTGAGTAACAATGGAGGCCGATTTGATCAATAGGAAAGCATTCATCCCATCCCAAAAAGGGAGTACATTTAGAGTTTGAGACTTTTTTTTCAAAATACTGAAGATAATTTTCAAGATTGATTGTTGGCATGTGGAGTTAGTAATTTGGGTGACCATAGGTGACCATAGGTGACCAAATTCTATATGAAACTCTCTAGTTAATGTCTCTCTCTTAGGTAGTGTCTTTATTTTTGTTTAATGTTATCGATCTTCAAAATTATGGTTTAGTTGCTTAGTTTGTAGTGGATTATGTTTTATAAGTTATTTTTGGACCATTCCCTAAACAATGCCATTCAGGATGATAACTTACATAATGAAAAATATTTTGTTGGGTATTTGTTTAGACACAAAGTTTTAAAGGAAAATTCTAGTTTCCTTTGTGTTTGAATTTCTTTGAAATGAACCTTGCAAGAATGGGATGAATCTTTAGTGGATAATACAATCAATGGACATAAAATAGAATTGAGCGCTCTATTGTATGGAGAAACAATGGAGGCACATAAGGAAATGTTGTTTCTCCTCACTCATGTCCCTCACCCTCTGCTAGTTTTTGCTATATATATGTAATATATGGGCACTCAAAAAATATGTAATATATGTCTTCTTTTTAGGTTTTTTTTCATTTATGGTAGGTTTTCTTAATCAATTTTGTCTATATATGATTGCTACAATCCTATTTGATGGGTCTCTTGGTTTTGTTCCTACACCTTCATGATTTGTGGGTTGACATGCCCTTCTCTATTTTGTACTTTACTATGGAAATTTTTACAATAAATATTTTAATTAGTTTAGGCCTTGATTGTTTTAGGTCTGAAAAGAAAAATTAATTTTATTTTGATAAAGTGTAGGAATTAAGGTATCATGAATTTTGTTAATAAGTGGATGTTAGGTGTTCGGGTGGGGACCATGGTATGGATATGAGTGTATGTGAGATTTAGTGTCTACAAAGTCCAAAGGTAAATCAAAATATTATAAACATCAAACTTTTTTTGGAAGGATAATATAAAACCAAATCTAAACACAATATAAACATTGTAATCACAACCATACGTAATATATATATGAGATTGCATACAACCATGTGTAAAATTTACAACCATGTAAAATTTATTCATATGTTGTTTATTAAGAAAAAATGTCATAAATTATATTTCTAGAAATAAAAAGGACTACAAATATGGAGGGAAAAAATTAAATAATCTCAACATAGCAAGGATTTTACAAAGTGATAGATAATTTTCTCAAAAGAAAAAGGATGTGTTGTACACAAGACAACAAACCACTTTTTCATGTTTTTTGATGTCTAAATTGAGATGCACGATTATTTTAAAATGTTCACATGCATCTTAAAGTGGAAAAAAATGTAATGATAAAATTTGCATATCCATATTATTCCTATTGTATTTTTTGCCTCATTTTGAATATATATATATATATATATATGCAATATTGTGCAAAGTGGTAATAATTCCCCTAGAGTTTATGACCTATGATATAGACATAAATCAAACACTTGAACTCCATTTTTTCCTTACACACATCTTATCAAAGCATTTTTTTGACACATATCCACACATCCACTTTTCCTAATGAATCTTATGTGTATGTCTAATGGTGGCATGTGGAAGGATAAATATGGCTATTGAAAACTTTACCATTATCTTGACAACTAATTATGGCTATATGATTATCTTATTGTAATGAACCTAAGTTCATTCGATAGATATTAATGAAGTTGAATTAGGAAGCATGGATTGTATTTTATTATACACATTTTATGTTTAAAAATATGGGTCTAATTTTTGCGATATTGAAAGTTAAATTTCTTCAATAGTATATCCAAGGTATAGGGATATATTAGTGGTAAGAGTAGTGTAGGATAAAAAGGAGAATGTATAAAGAGGGGAAGGTCTAGAAAGGTAATGACATGGTAATGGAAGGAGAAGTTACACTATAAGGTTAGATGGAGAAAGCATAATGATTTTATAGGTATCATCATGCTACTAGAAATTACTCCATATGAATCACATGTTGATGATACTACTATAAGGGTATGCACATGAATATTTTATTGTAAATGATATTATTATCAAATAATATAATTGGTTCATGTTTTTGGTTGTGGGATTTTTCTTCAAAGAGGATTTTCCCATGTACATAATTATGTTATAAATTTATAATTTATACATTTTTCTTGTAACTAAAATTAAATCTATTTTGCATATTTATCTCTTGATAGGTTAATATGGACATTTTTAATGTTACAAATGATACAATTTGTGGTTCCATTTGAACTTCATAACTTTATATTGTTTGTTTCCATATGCTATTAAGTTCTTATATATGTTTCACTTGGTCTTTCCATTTAGGAGCAGGGTATCCATAGCTTTGATTGTTGAAATGGGAAGGCATATTTTTAGGCTTTTAGCCATAGTAGCAAGGAGGTGAATTTTTTGATAAAATGCTTTGGTAAACATGTATGAAAAATGTGGTAGCATAGACAAGGTAGCGAATTGTTTGAAAAAATTCCTCAAAGAAATGTGGTCTCATGGTGATGGAATGCCATGACAATCCATAGCTTGTTTGAAAGCACTTTTTTTTAGGCTTTTAGCCATAGCAGCAAGGAAATGAATTGTTTGATATAATGCTTTGATAGACATGTATGAAAAATGTGTTAGCATAGACAAGGTAGTGAACTCTTTGAAAAAATGCCTCAAAGAAATGAGGTCTCATGGTGATGGAATGCCATGACAATCAAATTCTTTTGATTGTCATGGCATTCCATCACCATGAGACCTCATTTCTTTGAGGCATTTTTTCAAAGAGTTCACTACCTTGTCTATGATATTGTTTACTATTATGCTTTTGATAGATTTTTTTGAAGCATCCATAACTTGTTCGAATGAACTTGTTTTAGGTTTTTAGCCATAGCATCAAGGCAGTGAACTATTTGACAAAATGCTTTGGTAGACATGTATAAAAAATCCAATTTTAATTCAACAAATTTAAAAAAAATTGCATCTAGGGTTTCAAAATTTAACATATCAATGCATTTTAAACTCTAAAAAATTTGAATTTCAATTACCTGGTGCTCATTATGGAAGTTTAGGCTGATGAATTTTGGAGAGACCAAGTTGAAGTTGTGTTCACCGGAAAGAAGAAATCAGTTCGTCATCACGGTTTCAGTTCGCCGCACGCAGGGAAAGCAATGGCAATTGTAGAAAGTGACAGTCGAAATGAGAGCTTTTGGTTTTTTTGTCATATGCAAAGGGGTTCGGTCGAACCCAGGTTTGACCGAACCCAATTAAATAATGTTTTTTCCCATTTAGGGTTTGAGGTTCAGGTGAACCATTAGAGAGGTTCAGTTGAACCATATGGTTTGGTCGAACCATATGGTTCGGTCAAACCATATGGTTCGGTCAAACCATATGGTTCGGTCGAACCCCTTGAGTTTGAGGAAAAGGAAAAAACTAAAATTTCCTTCCTCATATAAATTGTAAACCACTATTATAAAGGCACCCTTAGAGTCCTAATATTGATTTAATTGATTTATTATTGTATTAATTTGTATTTTTAATTTCTTATGGTTTCATGTCACAAATTGGGACCCAGTGGTTGGGTGGCATCCCTGTTGGATATGACTAGATGACACATAATCATCCCAACTGGACATAGGCATCCCACTTTGGAATATTTGACCTATGACAAAATCTATGACGCGTCATAAGGAATCTTCATGCATGGATGAAAGTTGGCACCCAAGTTGGGTTATGACAATTTGTAAAAGAATCAAGTATTCTTGGTCAGTTATGATAGATTATCTTACAGCTGTAAGTTCTATCAACTATGACAGATTCTATGACAGTTGTAAGATGTGTAAGGAATATTTCATAAACTATTTTTAGTATATTCTAGGTGCCCAAGCTTGAGGAAGGAACATTTACATGTTTGATCATTGTAAGAAGTGTAAGGGAATATGTTACATGTGTCCAAATGCATTTCTATGGCGTGGAAGATTATGCCATATGGATTTGGATGCCCCTCTACTTCTAGATGCTTCTTGAAGCTTGTATCACTCTATATATTGAGTGTCTTGCATTGTAGAATGCATAGTTTGTTTGCAGGTAATGAAATGTTGTCGAGTTAACTCCAGAACAAGTGTTTGTGTCGAAGCAATTGTGTAGAAGCTTTTTACTTGGGTTGTATTGTAACTCCTATTTGAAGTAATATATAAGTATTGTGCTTTTGGAGGGTGATATTTTTTTACCTAAAAAGGTTTTCCCCACATATATCTAGTGTATGTTGTTTTTTGTATACTTGTTGTTCTATCCCATTATTCCTATGTGTTTCTCATTACTGTAACTGTATAAGGTGTTAAAAGGAATTTTTTTTAACTCTCCCCTACTTAGAACCAAATTACAATGTGTAGAAATCCTTTCCTATTTAGGAAAGGGAGAGGTAATCCAGCTATGAGGTGGAATGACAAGTACTCCATGAAGTGACACAAATGAGTAGACAAGTGTCCAATAGGTGTCAACCTTAAGAACACTTAGAGTGTGTAAACCAACAACCTCTATGATCAAGTCATAAAACTTCATACCAAGTGTTGAGTGATATTTTAGGTGAGATGGAAAGACTTCCAACCTCAAAAATATATGTGTATGAGGTTTACCAAATAACTTGGTAACCTTTAGAGGCTTAAAGGTTGCACATTTGGTTAGACAAGTTGTCTAACCTCATCAACTTAAGTACACTTAAGTATAGTGAATAGATTAATTATGTGCAAGTTAACAAAACCCACAATGTAGGCTACCTAAAATGGTAGCCGAGAATAAAATTTTTTAGAGAATATCATAAGCTTTTCCAATCTTTCTACTTTCTTTACCATAAATAGAAGGTTAAAAATAAATAAAAATATTATTTGAAACATGATATATTTCTTTTTAGTTGTTGTTAATTAATATGATGTGTTAGTAATATTGTGCAAATAAGACATTTTTAACACTAATTACCTAATAAACAATATCTAGGAGTGGCATTTAACAAAATACATGATAAAATAAAGTGAAAGTGGGAAAAATAACTTGCAATCAAAGAGCTAAGAAAGATAAAATAGTTAAACAATACACATACAAGATCTTGGATAGAGAATTAGTCATAAAAAGAAATATATTTATTGATGTTAGGGGATTTCCCATTAGTTTTTATATATTTCTAATCATATGTAAAATACTAATAGGTGTCATAAACCCTAGGGGTAGCTTAGTCTTGACCTTAAGTTTCATAATTCACAATATTTCAAGGGTAGTGGCATAGTCCATGAAGGTGGTACAAAGCTAAGATTTTACAAAGAGGTTAATAATAGCATTTAAACACTTCAAATAGGTAGACTTTATCAATATAAAATAATTTATATCAAAAAAAATAAAACAAGATGCAAGTGCACTTAATTAGAATGATGAAAATAGAGAAAGCAAATTATTTGACCTAATTTTAAAATGGTGCAAGAATAAAATTTTACAAAGATGCCAATGAATTTATGTAGAGACATCTAAATAAATTTTTTTTTATAAACTAGATCTCTATTTTTGATAAAATAAATCTCTATGTTTGATAAATCTACATGAATTTACAAAGATATGAGAATATGGTGTAATAAATCTATTTTTTGATAAACTAGGTCTCTATATTTTAATTTGTAACCATAGAATTTAAATTTTATTTGATGTAAAATTTAATCTCACCAAAGGCTAAATTAAAATGGAATAGTTAGATAGGTCATTAAGTTATTTTACCTTATCATGGCATAGTAATATAGGCCCTAGAGTAGTTTAATTTCTTCTAGGATTCATCCATTTTTTAAAAGAGGTAGAGTGATTTTTTATTTTATGTATTTACTTTTTGGAGTTATAGATTCTTGATCAATATATTGTACTAGCATGAAAACATATACCCCATTTGAGGATAATTGAGGTCATTCTAAAATTATAAGGGTGTTTTACTACTTTGATATTGATTTGAGATTAATCCACTATCAAACTACAAAATAGAAGTCAAATTTCACTAGGGTAATATTGAGTCCTTGGTAATTCCATTTGGTTTGACTAATACACTAGTTGCTTCCAAGTCTACAATTATATATGGGTAGATAAAAAATGGTACAAGCCTCTCTAAATTGGCTAGCCTTAGCACACCACCATAATTGAGAAGACTCTTTGGACTATAGATATATTGTATGAGGCTTGTTAAGGTATTTTAATAGATAGCATCACCTTTAACCAACATGATAAAAAAACTATCTTTTACATGGATAGATGCAATACAAGAAGTTAAAGATACGCTTATAGAGGTAAATAATTTTTTCCTTCTAATTTTTATTCCAAATTTCTCATAAGATCTTGTTGTAGGATAATTTTTGAGGAGATGGAATTGTTGTTATAATGCAAAAATAGCACCCTTAGAAATAGAGAATTAAATTTATTGAAATATTTATAATTAAAAAATTCTCTACTATGACAAGGAAATTCTTGTCATAATGCATTCTTTAGAAAAAATTATTCAATATTTTGTTTTTGTTTGAGACAAACCATAATAGTTTGAATTTATGCCTTGGAAAATATGAATAGTTTGATTAATAAGAATAATGTTTGAGTAAGCTCTAAGTTTATGATTTTGATGTAGTTATTGATTTCTTTCTAGGATTCTTACTATCTACTTCATTCCTCTTATTTATTCCCATGGCACGGTTTCTATCATGGGAGAATATGCTAAGAATAACCTTACTTATTAACATCTTATATGAGAGTTTGAAGGTCAATAAGTATGTGATAGTAGATGGTCTCATCTTGTTTAAGGATGATATATTTTGAGTGTCTAAGTTAGATGAAATAAAATATTTTAAACTTCAATTGCATGATGTATATGTGGTCGAATAGTCTAGATCATACATGATTTCTAGGTTAATAGAGAGACTCTCATGGAGGGGTTTCAAGGAGTATGATCTTAGAAAGACGAGGGAGTACCCTATATTTCAATAGAAGGAATTGGAATATGTAAATTTTCTCTAAGTATATTACATCCAAGTTTCTTATCAATGATTAAAAATTGGAAAGTGTGTACCTGGAAATCATCATAGATATTCTTAAGGCAGAAAATTTAATTTTTAGGAAGGAATAAAATATCGCATGGTTTTCCTAGAATATTTACAAGTTATTTTACTTATGTAGTATAGGGCTAACTTTCATTACTAGTAATCATACACTAACAAGTGGATAGCATATGACTATTAGTATGTGAAATGAATGAAATTTGAGAAAATATATCAAAATACAAGCAACATGGATCAAATGGTTGTACCTTGGAGACTACCATTACGATGTTACCTATCATATGCTCATTGGTATGTCTCCACTTGTAGCATTGTATATTTTTTATGTACTAACGTCCATTGCTTTATAGTTCAAAAATAATACTAATAGAATGTCATTCAAATATGTACTACATTCTATTAATGGAAAAATGGACAAAGAAGTTAAGAAATGGAGCCATCACAAAATATATGGTCTATTAGAATAGCCTACCTATAAAAGATACTACTTAGGAAGAACCAAAAATCTTGGAGCATCTATATTTTTAATTACTTAAGGACAGGAAATTTTAGGAAGGGGAACTTGTAATTTCATATTTTCAATTTACTTATGTTAGAGAGTGTCTAGATCACATTTCTACTTTATGTAATATTTTGGGATTTCTCATGTTATCATGTCTTTCCTTCATTCCCTATGTACCCATACTTCCATAATCCTTTTCCTTCTATGGATTTCAAATATTTCTATAGCCTTAGTACCCTTTCACTAGGTTCCTCATTCCATAGACCCATGCTTTGTCTTACCCATCAAAATTATAGACTTTCCCACATCGACATCCATTTTTCTTCATTTCCCTCAAGTCCGTGTTTCCCAAGTTCCTCATGTGTTTTAGACATCTAAGCCTTCTCATCCTTGGTATACCATCTTCATCATCTTTATTTTTCCATTTCCCTCAATTTTTAAAACATTATTCTTTCCTTTACTTATATTCCTTTGTTTACATCCCTTTTGTTAGTTTGTTATACCACCACTTCCCACTTCATTCTCTCTTATGAGCTTTCATGTGTTTGTCTCTCTCCTTGCACTCCATCTAAAGTATTTCCTATCCCTAATCCTTGATCATTATGGTATTAGGTATCCTTGGATATTCACATCCCCTCACATCCTATCATATTAGGTAAGGGTCATTACACGATTTTAATTAAAAATTTTAAAATATTTAAACCTTATATGTGTATATATTATAAAATTCTTATCCTATATATTTTTGGGACATCCATACCCTTTCTTATGATTTGACGAATGGACATGCCTTTTTAGAACTCCCAATTTGGCGTAAGCTAGAAGGGATCCTACAAAAAGTTATGAAATCTAGCATTAAATATGCAAGCATCATGACTATTTTAAGATTTCCCCTCCTTTAACTGCCTCCTACTTGAGTAGCCAAAATTACCATAATCTAGGTGGCATTTAAGATATCCAAGCCAAAAATATTCCCTCTAATCTCCTCAAACAAATTTGTGTCTTAATTGTTTGATTATTAAGATTTTAATATTCTACCCTTTCATACATGGTTGTCCCTACATCTATAAATCATCATTGAACTTACCCATATCAATGGGGCGACTACTTACAATATAAGAAATAACGTAAGAGGAATATAAAAGAATATATATATGTATATATATATACATATTGTAGTGTAGGAAAATTTATCCCTTTACATTTTCACACCTGTTTGGGCCCTCCTTGTTGAATTTGGGCTTCTTTATGCCTTATTTGTGTTGGAAAGAGACACTGTAAATATACTTTGGTGTTGTCATTGATGGAAACTTTAGTCAGTGATTGGATCTGCACGTCATCATTTACTCCTACCAGCAGACAGTTTGAGGATAGTCAAGGAAGAACAGAGCATCCAGCAGTTATGTGTTCATCGATTCACATACAGATTTTCTATTGTTATTTTGAGTTGTGGATCTTATGGGAGGTTAATCAATGTATGTCTTTTATTTAGTGATAACTTTAAGAAACCTCCCTGAAGAAAAAATATAAAATCTTTGCAAATCTTTCTCTTTTTTAGAAAAAATATTAAATTTCTTTTGGCGAATCTTTCCCTTTTTTCAAAAGAAATATTAATTTTATTGGCGATTTATTTTACATTGATCACTAGAATTTTATAGAAAATCTTGGCGAAAATTTTAAAATAATTGGAAAATGCATTAATTATGATGATGAATATTTTCATTAAAAAAATAATTCTCATGGAAAATTAGGGTCTCAATGGTGGAAATGATCAATGGGTTTAAGGGGTAGACTCTATATAATATTTAGTTGCCACCATTGATTTAAAATATATTCTAATGACCTTCATTGTTTTCCATGAGTTAAAATGTACCTATGATCTATAATGCTCATGGGGCCTAACATTGCTTTTATTTAAGGCCCCATGAGCATTAGAGATAAGAAGTACATTTTACGTCACAAAATACAAGGCCTATTAGATTATATTTTAAATAACAAAGGAAACTAAATATTGGAAATATCACCCTAAAGCAACTAGTAATTATGATATACTATTGGAGAATTAATTTAAATGTCTAGTATAACTTATAAAATTTAGGCGAATATGATCTAGTCATGTATCAAATACTATGGTGAATTTTTGAGTTAAAAAGTTTAATAACATAAATTCATTGGCAATTTAAATATGACTACAATAAAATTTTGTAAAAATGTGGCAATTTAGGTCCCATTACATCTTGAACTATTAGCCAAATTTGGATTCCCAAATTTCAACTATTAGCCAATTGGTGAATATTAGCCACTAAAAAAATCACTACTTGTGTTGTTTGAAATTATTGTTGCCTCGTATCAAGTTGTGCACAAGTTTGGAGATCAAGTTGGATATCTTTTTGTTCATCAGTGTTTTGTGGCCGACCTAGTTGATTTTAAGTGTCACAGATATTCTAGGAGTGTTTACTCAAATTTGTTTGTGTTCAATCATCTTGATTTTGGTCTGAGCTAAGTTGTGACTAACCGTTGTGGGTGCGCATTGAATATTATTCATGATTTGAGCCGACAGTTGTAAATATTCTTAAGTTTTATTGGAGCCGACAGGTTGCGATTAAATTATTAGTCGTGGATATATATAAATGATCAATTATATCATTTTTGTATATGTAGAAGGTGTATTGATGTGTTTTGTAAATATCAGAAGGTTGATTGAGTGATTTATGCATAGTTTCACTTATGCATTAAAGATTTTGTGGTGGGAGTTAGAGCAAAGCAGAGAAGAAGTACATAATCAGTTTGAAGAATAGAAAATCGACTACTGAGCCTAACTAGAACTATAATCAAGCATTTGTAGAAGCTATTCTCTTAGTTCATTCTCTTGGATCTAATCCAAATCTTTGTAACACAGTGTGCCTTTCTATTTTGGGTTGTGAGCTCTAGGCAGTGAGCATGAATGCAAGTGTATTCCCATATTATAAATTTATTTTTGAGTATACTCAAATCATATTGTGGATTGGCCATCCACTGTGGTTTTTCCCCTAACAGGGTTTCCACGTAAAAATCCTTGTGTTATGGTGTGGTGGTTGTTTTCTTTTTGTTTCTGCATATTTCTCTTGGTTGAATGTTTTAAGTGGGTTAAAGATCCAAATAATAAATTCAATTTTTGCATAACACTGATTCACCCCCCTCTTAGTGTTGCTTGTTTCCAACAATTGGAATCAGAGTGAGTTCCTCGAAAGAAGTCTAACAACTTGGGGAGATCTTGGAAAGTGTTTTCAATGGATACAAGCAGTCTTCAAGAACAACTTTTGGTGGCCCTAGATGATCTTGACCAATCAAAATCTGAGAATTGAGAACTATAGGAAAATATTGAGAATGCAGAGAAATTCATTCAGTCATTGAGAGACAAAGTTAATGAATCAAGAGAGAAAAGAAAGGAATTGTGTCATCAGCTTAAGCAAAAGAATAGAATCGTCGAAGATGAACAACTGAGTCATTCCTTGAAGGAGAAAATAGAAGAATGTGAAAAGTTTTCTAAATAAAATGTTTCCCTAAAGTGTGAGATGGATTAATCTATCATGATGAAAATGACAAAGGAGATTGAAGATAGAAAGAAGAATGAAGAAAAGCTTGCTCAATCCTTGAAAGAAAAATCTAAAGAATGCAGTCGATTGGACAATGAATTGGAACAATCTAAAAAAATGAGGAAGTGCTTGAAAAATAGCTTGATGATCTCATAAATGAACTTACTGCTACAAATGAGTACAAGGAGAAATTCAAAGCAAGCTCAGCCAAGCTTGATGAATTTATTAAAGTTCAAAGGATTGATGGTGACAAGCAAGGTCTTGGCTATGAAGAAGGATAAAGTTCCAGATCTAGACAAAGGAATTTTAGAAAAGGGAGATTCAGGCAAGGAAATTAGATGAATGGAGCTAGAAGGAATCCAGTAGGATAACCAAATGCTCAAAGATTCAATGGTTACTATTTTTCTTGCAATAAATTTGGTCATATGGCTTCTCAGTGTAGAAGCAAGATGAATCCAAGTGGACCATCATTCTTAGGTTAGTGCTTTAATTGTAATAAGTTTGGTCATAAGTCAAGCAAATGTATAAATGTGATGAACAAATTTCATAGAGATATCAGATGTTATGCATGCAATAGACTTGAGAATATTGCTAACCAATGAAGATCAAGGAAAAATTAGTGGAACAATAGGTATGGATAGAGAAATTTTGTTTGTTGCAATTGCAACAAATTTGGACACACTGCTAGATTCTGTTGGAGAAGAAGAGGTCTGATAAAAAAAAACATGTAGCGAGATGTTAAGGGAAAAGGTAAAGTCACTACAGATGTGATCAAGGGGAAAATGCAAAAGAATGGGTGAAGAAGGATCCCTTTGTTGAAGAAAATGTGCCTGCACCAGAATCTTCTTCTTGTAATTCCTCCAGGAATTAATTTTAGGCCTTTGTCCTAGGGGGAGCCATCTCAATAGATAAAGATACTGAGTCAAATGAATTTGTGAAAGAAATGAAGATGAAATCTTCGGATGAGGAAGAAAAGGCAAAGAAGAAGAAAAAAAATGACATACCAGGTATGACAGTCGAAGAAGTTGAGAATGTTGTTGTCAAGGATGGAAATCTCAAGCCCCTCTACAAATAGTATGAAATGTTTGATGAATCAGGTCAAAGAATTCTTGAAGATGCAACAATAAAACATCTAAATATTTTCAACAAAGTTCTTGTTGAAATTATGTCTAGTTTACATAAGAGTCTGTATGATGTTTTGGAGTCTAGAAGAGTAAATGCTAGGACAGAAGAAGAGCATATGAGAAAGAGAATTTTGTAGACTTGTATCCAAAAATGTTTATTGAGGAGATGAATTCACTCCTGGACAAAGCCAAGAAGGAATTCAAAAGAAAAATAAGGGTGAACAAACTTATGATTGGTGAAATTGGGGTTGTTGTTGATGAAACCAAGAAAATCTTGGAAGCATTTATGTTAAGAAACAAGATCAATGTTGAAGAAGTGAATGTTGAAGATGTTTTATCTAATCCAGTAAATGAGGAGGTGAATAAAGATACTGAGGATAATCAAATTTCTCCTAATGTCGATAATACAGAAGCACCTATGGAGACTGAAGTTCCTAAGGTTGTATTTGCTGAAGAAAAGGAGGTGTCAAATAAATAATTTGAAGCTCCTAAAGGAAATTAGGAAATAGTTACTATGGAACCAAAGGTTGAAGAAGAAGAAAAGGTCTAGGTTAAGGAAATCCTAGTGGAAGAAAGAGACACTGTCGAGGAAGTGAAGAAATCTCTAGTGGAACAACACAAAGAATTTGATCCTGAATTGGTTGAAGGCCCAATCAATCTATCCACCTTGTCTCCAATTCAGATAATGAAGGTTGCATCATTTTCACAAGCTAAGGCTAGTGAAAAGATTCTAAAGTCTCACATTGAGGATAGTAAATTATTGAGTCTTGCATCTAGAGTTTTGGAGAAAATTATGCCAACTCATGTTAAGGATTTGTCTAGTTCCTCTTTCGGTGAACTGAAGAAGCTCATAAATTATGTAAGTACTCATTTCGAGTCTCTTAAAAAATCAGCCATGGTTAAAGTACAGAAGGATTTTGATGGAAAAATATTTAATTGGTTGAAAGAAGTGATTTCTAAGGATAAAACTTTGTTAGCCACCTGTATGAAAAAAATTCAAGATTCTATATCTGAAGGTGGAAAGGCCTATAAGTCATGTTTAGTTTTTTCCAAATTCACTAAAGACAATGATAAGAAGATGAAGGATCTTGAAAAAAAATTGGCTACCATTTCTGATGCTCTTGATCTGTTAGCTAGCAATGTTGGTGAGCAAGAAGGTCAAGTAATATCTCTACTTGAAAAAATAAGGAGTTTGAAGCATGAAAATGATAGGATTGTAGGGAGATCATGTGAAATCAGAGGACTAATTAGTCCTAAGATTCAAAGAATGGTGAATGCACTAAAGGAAGCCAAAGATGTTATGGCAGTTAGTGACCCAATGAATCTTGAGACTGTAGAAGCTCAATCTTATTTATTTTGTGGTCACATAACAATTTTAGATAGTTTCAAAGGGGTTTGGGACACAAATTTGAGCATGTTGAAGAGAGCCTTTGCAAATATTTTCAAATTTGTGTAAGTAACAAGCTCATGCCTGTACAGTTTTGAAATTTTGTTTCTCCAGTTTTTCCATTGATGTCAAAGGGGGAGAGTTGTACAGTGAAAAATTTATATTTATCTTATGGGGAGTTGCATTTCTAAGCTGAGGTTGAAGATTCTTTCTTAAGTTTTGTAGTGGCAGTGTAATTCATGTTGGTACTGATCCCACACTTAGTCATTTTTCACTAAGTGTTGCCATCAATGCCAAAGGGTGAGATTTTTGGCAAGAGACACTATAAATATACTTTGGTGTTGTCATTTATGGAAACCCTAGTCAGTGATTGGATCCACACATCATCATTTACTCCTACTAGTAGAAAATTTGAGGATAGTCAAGGAAGAACAAAGCATCTGACAGTTATGTGTTCATCAATTCACGTATAGATTTTTTGTTGTTATTTTGAGTTGTGGATCTTATGGGAGGTTAATCAATGTATTTCTTGTGTTGTCTGAAATTCTTAGTGCCTCATATAAATTTGTGTGCAAGTTTGGAGATTTGATTGGATATCTTTTTGTTCATCAGTGTTTTGTGGCTAACCCAGTTGATTTTAAGTGTTGGAGATATTCAAGGAGTTTTTACTCAAATGTTTTTGTGTCCAATCATCTTGATTTGGGTCTGAGCTAAGTTGTGACCAACCATTATTGGTGCGCATTGAATATTATTCATGATTTGAGCTAAAAATTGTAAATATTCTTAAGTTTTATTGGAGTTGACAGGTTGTGATTAAATTCTTAGTCGCGGATATATATAAATGATCAATTATATCATTTTTTATATGTAGAAGGTGTGTCGATGTGTGTTGTGAATATAAAAAGGGTTATTGAGTGATTTATGCATAGTTTCACTTGTGCATTAAATATTTTGTGGTGTGAATTAGAGCAAAGCATAGCAGAAGTGTAGAATCAGTTTGAAGGATAGAAGATGGACTACTAAGCCTAACCAAAACTATAATCAAGCATTTGTAGAAGCTATTCTCTTAGTTCATTCTCTTGGATCTAATCCAAGTCCTTGTAATGTAGTGTTCCTTTCTATTTTTAGCAGTGAGCTCTAAGCAATGAGCATGAATGCATGTGACGCCCCGCCACGCAACCCCAAAGGAAACTATCATACACGCATTTATGGCACAATTTTTTTTAAAGGAAATAATATGCAACAGCACACATCACATGAAATGTAACAATATAAGTAAAACATATAACAAAGTTCCTTGGGGTTACATAGTTGCATCACTTTTCATATCAACATCTTACATTACATGAGAGATAGACATACACCAATAATCAAATGACCCAAACATGGATCATACATTAACAATACGAAGATACATTGCTCAAGGTTAACATCAATACAATCTTGTTTCCCAACATCTATGGGAAAAGTATAATAACAACGAAAGATACATCAAAAATTGTAGGAATACAAAGCTACAAGCTGGATCAAACTCTAACATAACTTAGAATTCACTGCAATAGGTACATCTTTGCACATCTCAAACTTTAGATGGGGACCCAATGGGGTGCATAGCACGTTCCACCTGACCACCCCCATGCTAGGAGTAAACAAGAAAGATCCTCACCCAAGAATTCAAACGAACCAATGGTAAAAAAGACTCCACAAGAAGGATAAAAAATCACAAGACAATAACCCATAACATTTCCAGCACATAACCACAACAAGAGTAATGAAATGTCCAATAAGAACCAATTGCCAATATTATAGATCAACACTAAATAACCATAAGAGGTGCCAAAAACAACATAATCCAAATATCTCCAAATGATATTGCAAAATCAACCAACAATAAATATCCAAGGGCACATTTCATCCACATCAATAAACAACAACGATAATAAACAACTCTAGAGGCAACATGAACAAGAGAGACAAAGGGCGTAGTGGGAGAGTTTCATTGCATGGCCTTACATGGATTCGCTAGAATGCCTATCATTAGGAGCCACCTCCATCTATGTTTATCCAGACATGTCCTATCTCAAGGTGTAGCCCCATAGGGTGACTCATGTGGAGCCACTTACCTTTCACAAAGACAAGGTAGTGACCTTACCAACCAGGTCTTCCCACCCATCCTTAGCCTTTGAGAGTGCTAACGGTAGGGGTGAGGTGCATGTTTTTATCTTGTTATGTGTTAACTAACCCAACCCACTAAATACATTAATTAGTTTATCACTTATTTAAGGAAACTCTTTCAAGGGTGACTGCTTGTACACTAGCCCCAAGAAAAGCCACTCTCCCCTACGGTTACCCTAAAATCAAAGACAAGCAATGGGTGTACCTCAATCCTCAAGACACAAAGGAATTCTTTATAAAACATAGCACATGAGGCATGACCATCTCATGACTATCCAAGCATCAAAAACCCATAAACTAGGAGGTACCACCCACACAAATTCATGAGGTAAAAAGATAGACAAAAAGGTGCAACAACAACAAATGAGCACACACACACCACTTCCCCTAGCCCCTGGAGGTACATAAATATTTACCCAAGAACCAAAATAACTCATTATGCCAAATCAAGTCATACTTTCAAACTGTACAAAAGTTCAACCTAAATTAAACATAAGACATATCAAATACAAATTTCCATCACACAAAGTCAAGCAAGATAAATCAACTCATGCAATTAAAATTACACATCATATAACCCCTTTATTTTGAATAAATAGGAAGTTAAGGGATAATCACATAACCTCGAAATACACTATACAAAGCAAATCACAATAACTGGTAATCGTAAAGGCATCACTTCCACATTCTATATCAAAACATTTAACAAACAATCAAATCATCCAACTCAAATGTAATCCCATTTACCTTATCAGCTTTTAAATATGAAAACAATGATCCAAAACTAATGTCATACAAATATATGTGTGTGTGTGTGTGTGTATATATATAAAGAATATCAATTAAACAATCATTCAATTATCTCGGTAAGCAAAAAAAATTACTTCCCTTAATTAACTACTCTATCTCCTTACCTCAACCAAAAATACTAACCAATATGTTTATTCAAATTTACTAATTTCAAAGACATTCTAAAGAATCAATTTACATATTATTTGAACATCATTATAAAATCATTTAAAATAATAAAATAAATCATACTATATAAAATACAAACCATTTCTTAATAATAGTAAATATGAATATAAACATATTTTGTGAATATCTAAATACAAATTACTCTCTAATAAAATCATGACATATGAATAAATATATGTTTTATATTCAAATTGCTCATCTTGTATTATATGTGTATATTCATATGAATATAATAAAAATATATTCCATCTGTTTTCTCATAATGAAAGGTTATAAACAAAATAAAAACCACATTTAAAATTAACAAAACATATGCTTTTCTTTCTAAAAACCTAAGGTCACTAATTACCTATTTATTTAATTCTCCTAAAGCTAGGATCTTCTTCCTACACCTTGGAAGTAGCTTCACTATAAAGAACAAGTGACGCAAGCATCGATTTCCTACCGAGGGATAAAAAGCATCTAGCTATGAGTTAGAAAAAGTAATTAGATAGGAGATAGGAATATAAATGTATTAAATATAGCTAGGAAAGTTTGAAGTAATTTGCAATGGTGCATTAATGTGTGGAATGTTTAGGGTGCATGAGCAACGTGGTCCATAAAGACATGTGAACTGTTAACATGTGTTGATGGATGCATGCAAAATTGTATTTATGGGTACTATGTATAGGTGGACTTTTTTATAGATATAACAATGAATACTTGTATTTTTTATGTGTGTATGTATACATTTGTGACAAGAAAGATTCTTTATGATCTTAATCAAGAAGCAAAAATGCTTTATAATTTTGTTTTAATTATTGAACGCAAACAATCTGAAATGTTTGTAAGAATGCTTGAGACATCTATTGATACATGTATGCATGTATACATTTATCCACGTGCACAAGATGTGTAGAAGAGTGAAAAGCATCGGCGGCATCTAGACAAGTCTCAAAGCATGATGAGACTCAACTTGCATTTATAGGCATTCTTTACATGACCCATATTTTTATGTATGGCAAAACAAAGTTTACCATATCTCTTTTTTTGCTTCTATGTCTATTTGTAAATAAAATTATGTTTAGTGTACTATTGTAAAACACATGCTACGTTAATTAATACAATTGAGTTATTTTAGTTTATCATATCACAATATGCAAGTGCTAGTAGAAACACTAGTGTTAGGTGGAACATTGATAGGGGTAGCTCATTTGAGTGTAAACTTTTCTAAGATTAATCAATATTTTTTTTAATGTAGTATGAAGGTTAGTTGTATATAAAGCTATTGATTTTATTATAAATAAGATTTTAATCTTGTCTATGTAATACGAAAACATATTTTTGTGTATAGAACAATGTAATTATATTACAATAAATTCTTAGATGAATCAGTAGAAAGCTATTGATTTTATTATAAATAAGATTTTAATCTTGTTTATGTAATACGAATTAAAATTTGTGTTTATATAATAAACAAAAAGTAATTTCCAAAGATATAATAAAGAACCTTATTACCTAAGATAGAATGTAGGTAGACTAAAATAATTCACATGTCTATAGCACTTTGCATTCAAATTAAAATGTAATAATTTGACTTATTAAAATGTAATAAGTGAAATAAATATTACAATAAATTGTTAGATGAAACAGTACAAAGGTATTGATAAAATAATTTGGAAAGATATAAAGAACTTTATTACATAAGATAAAATGTAGGTACACTAAAATAATTTACATGTTTATAGCACTTTGCATGGAAATTATTGAGAGAGAAACATTTGTAAGAATGCTGGAAGCATCTATGTATACATGTATGCATGTATACATGTATCGATGTGGACACAATGCATAGAGGAGTGAAAAGCATCCTTGGCATCTGAACGAGTCTAAAAGCATGATGAGCCGCAACTTGCATTTGAAGTATTAAATGAAACAAGCACAGGAGAAATAAACTAGTCAGTATGAATGCATATATCAAAGGAAAGCATAAAAATATGGATCCATGTAAACATTTATGCATGTATGGATGTGTACATGTGTCCATGTAATTTGGTATGTAAACAAGAATCTATATATGCCTGCGTCCACAAAGCTAGAAATGTCAGACACAATTTGCATTTTAAACATATAAAAAAAAACATTTATGATTGAAACAAAATAGTAATACATTAGGGTTTTTGGAAGAAGTGTATAAAGTATATCTAATGATGCATTTGAATGTATGGATACTTTTAAATATTTGTGAAATCTGATTATACATTTTAGCCTTCGGGGAACTGTCATACGTGCTTTTAGGGATGTGCAATAAACAGGATTTAGAAAAGACGTTTTGAGAAGAACTCTTGAATACAACTCTATGTTAACAAATATAAAACGGGGAAAATTAACTATTTATCAGCAATGCATGTATGGAAGGAATGCATAAGTATATGGATCAATGGAAACATTTATGCATGCATCAATGTGTACATGTGCCTATGCAATTTGGTATGGAAACAAGAATCTATATATGCATGTGTGCATAAAGTTAGAAATGTCAGAAACAATTTGCATTTGAAAGATATACAAAAAACATTTATGATCGAAACAAAAGAATAATACATTATTGTTTTTTGATCAAGTGTATAAAGGATATCTAATGATGCATTTGAATGCATGGATACATGTAAATATTTTTCAAATCTGACCATACATTTTAGCCTCCAAGAAGCTGTGATATGTGCTCTTAGATATTTGTAATAAACAGCATTTAGAAAAAATGTTTTGAAAAGAAGTCTTGAATACAACTCTATGTTATGATAGTTATTTTCAAAGCCCTCAGTGTTTAATTGCATAACCTTTATATTTTCTTCATTTTTTTTCTTTGGTATGGTGTGAATTTTGTTGTGATGGATGAAGGTATATTTGAGCTATAGATAGATAAAGATATGTAAGGGTAGTAAAGAAGAATGAGCAATGTAAGTTCAAGAAAGAGAAGGAATTGAGAGGATGATGAGATGCAAGTAAGGTATATGAATGCCTTGTGAAAAGTATTAGATATGGGAGGCAAGGATATGTGAGACTGGATATGAGAATGAATGGAATGTAAATGGTATGAATTTATCATTTTTGAGTTGTACGCTTAAAATTAAATGCAAGATATAAAAATTTGAATGAGTGAGCTGGGTTGAAAGAAAAAAGGAATGCAACACATTGGTGTGATGCAAGGCAAGCATATAAATGGATTTTGAAATGTATTTGATTTGAGAAGAAACAATGTGCACGGGTGGAAATGGAAATGAGTGGATTCGATAGGGTATGAAGTGAACATTTGTTCCAAGAAAGGGTGGAAGAATGTCTATTTTGTTATTGGTTATGCTTTTTAAAATCATCATAGGGCTGATTGTCTCAATACAAATACAGAAGAAAGACTGATGTCCCATTTCTCACTCTCCTTTGTACTAAACAAAGTGCCAAGATCCTTGAGCTTCCTCGAAATACGACAAGAGAAGAATAGATATAAAAATATAATGACATTTGAGGATACAAGAGTCAAAACAGAAAATAAAGGAAAATTTGTTATGCATATACTATGAAAAGAATAAATACATGGACTTTTTGATAGATACACCAGTGAATACTTGTACTTTTACATGCGTGTATGTTTATATTTGCAGTAACAAATGTCCTTTATGATCTTATTCAGGAAGCAAAAATGTATTATTATTTTGTTTGAATTATTAAATGCAAATAATCTTAAACATTTGTAACAATGCTTGAGCTATCTATGTATACATGTATCCATGTGCACACAATGCGTAGAAGAGTGAAAAGCATCCTTGACATGTGAACAAGAAATTTGAATGGAAAACACTAAAATCGAGTAGATATACAAATTTGTCAAAGCACAATGAAACTCAACTTGCATTTGCAGTAGTAAACAAAAGAAAAAACAAGGAAAATGAACTATTTATCACCAATGCATATATCGAAGGAATGCATAAATATATGGATCCATGTAAACATTTATGCATGCATGCATGTATACATGTGTCCATGTAATTTGGTACATAAACAAGAATCTATAAATGCTTGTGTGCAACAAGATTTAGAAAAGACGTTTTGAAATTCACTCTTGAATACAACTCTATGTTATGATTGTTATTTTTAAAGCCCTCAGTGTTGATTTGCATAAGCTTGATATTTTCTTCATCTTTTTCTTTGTTTGGTATGGTGTGAATTTTGTTGTGATGGATGAAGGTATATTTGAGGTATAGATAGATAAAGATATGTGAGGGTAAAAAAGAAGAATGAGTTATGCGAGTGCAACAAAGAGAGAAAATTGAGAGAATGATAAGATGCAAATAAAGTGTATGAATAAGTTATGAAAAGTATTTGATATGGGAGGCAAGGATATGGGAGAGTGGATATGAGAATGAATGGAATGTAAATGGTATGAATTTATCATTTTTTAGTTATATGCTTAAAATTAAATGCAAGAAATAAAAATTTGAATGAGAGAGTTGGATTGAACGAAAAAAGGAATGCAGCACATTGGTATGATGCAAGGTAGGCATATAAATGGATTTTGAAGTGTATTTGATTTGAGAAGAAATGACGTGCAAGGGTGGAAATGGAAATGAATGGAATCAATAGGGTATGAAATGGTTATTTCTTCCAACAAAGGGTGGAAGAAAGTCTAGTTGGTTATTGGTTATGCTTTTTAAAATCATCATAGGGCTAAGTGTGTCAATATAAACATAGAAAAAAGACTCATGTCGCATTTCTCACTCTCCTTTGAATTGAACAAGGTACTGAGATCCTTGAGCTTCCTCGAAATGCGACAAGAGAAGAATAGATATAAAAATATAATGATATTTAAGGATAGAAGAGTCAAAACAGAAGACAAAGTGGAAGTTGTTATGCATACACTATGAAAACAATAAATATGGACGATCATGAAACTATAAAAATGCAAATGCTGATGCACTAGAGAACAATAAATGCATGGAGACAGAAATACATAGAGCTATTCACAGATATATGCATGGGTGCATCAACAGACACATGTATACATAGAAAACAGAACCACATGGACAGATGGAGAAATGAATACATGTATACATGGATGCATGCATATTTGCATATAGATACAAATGCATTTGTTACATGGAAGGATGTATTCATATACACATGCAAATATGGATGAAGGCATATATGCATATATGCATGTATGGACAATATGCATGAATGTATGTGAACATATAACTTTTAATTTTGTTATATTGGAAAATTAGCATTTATCTATTTCTATTTATCATAATAGCTTTATAAATCATTATTGTTATAGAAAATTAGTGAAATGCGATCGCATAGATTGATTAAATAAATTTAAGCAAAGGCATAGTTTATAAAACTGGCGAGTAGAGATACGTAATCCATGAGTGCAAATTAAATGCATTGAAATATCAGGAAAATGCGAACATATAGAGAGGTCAAAATAATTGAAGCAAATGCATTAAATGGCATCTAGCTAGTGGGGAAGGTGTTGGAATGGCTTGGTGGCCATGGGTGGCCAGTATACTTTGGCCATTTAATATAGATTTAATCCAGTTGCAATGCATCATAGCTGCTTTGTGGACATTGTATTCTATTGTACATGCTTGTGTTCTAAGAGTATTGTATACACATGCACAAATGCATATGTGCATGTAGTACATGCACACATGCATAGATGGATGCATAGACACATGTATGCAGACAGAGAAAGATATGTTACAGAGAGAGGTGTACAGATACATGGATGTGTAGAAATATGCATATATGCATCTACAGATGGGCAGAGACAAAGACAAATACATGGGTGCATGAGTCCATACATGCATATATACATGTATCCATTGCAGATATCGATAGATGCATATATACATGGATGTGTGTATGCAATTCATAGGTGCATATATGCATAAATTGATGTATACATGCACCCATAGATATAGCCATACATATATAGATAGATGCATTGAGAGATGGTGAGATATATGCATAAATTGATGTATGCATGATTGCATCTATGGATACATAGATACATAATGAAATGAAGAAAAAGACACATTTATATATGCATTCATTTTGAGAGTTTGATTCTGAATCCATATGCATAATCTAATTAAAACTAGTGGTTGAAGGTACATAATTAATTGATAGAAAATTAATGCATTGAATGGCATCTGACTAAAGGGGAGGCTGTTTGCATTGCTAATTAGTCTTTGAATATATAAGAATTAAAAGAGATAAATAAGTATAATTATCCTTGGCCACATTTTACATTTTGACCTTTTAATCAAAGTCAATTAACAAAGTAGTAGTTAGACAGACCTAAAGAAGGTTCAAGGATTATGCTGATAGAAAACCATATTTTGGACAATGGCTACACAATCTGTTGAAATTGCTTTACAAACTTTGAAGCAAATGCATTTTTCCTTCTGTTTACTTTCATTGTACATCTTAAATGCAAGTTGGGTTTCACATTGCTGCAATGCATTTGGATACTTTGATTATAAAATCATAGTTTAGATCATTTTAAGTGTTATCCATTCGAATCTTTCCTTGAAATACCAAGGATTCATCTGAGTCTTGAAGGCAATGCACAGCTGTCCTATAAAGAGAGCTTTGGAACCAATGAGCTGTCATAAAGGATAGAGGAATATTGTCAAATATTGTGGTTATTGTCCTCATAGGCACACATGCAAAGTATGGAACCATATAGAAAGCAAGTGAACTGTTTAATAATCCCATGAAACATAGTCTTTGTATGCATCCATGCATATAGGTTTGCATGTATATATGTGTGCATGTAATTATGTATATATGTTAGATAGTATGTATTTGTGCATAGGTGCATAAGGATGATATTTATCTCTAGATTTTAGATTGCATAGGTAACATGTGCTTTATAGTCATCTAGTTAGGGTAATATGATCGCTTTGTGCATATTGGTATTTAATTTTGGAAGTTGATGTTTCCAAAATTATTTTTTTTATTTGGAAAGTGGTATTTAGTTGTTTTCTTGATTGTGTTTCAAAGTGAATGCATTAAATGGCATGTGGATTTATCATGTAATATAGATTTAAGTGACTGGAGATGCATTGTGATTACTTTGAGCATTTCATTTTTGGTTATTCTGCAGATCTGTGTAGTCACAGGAGATGTTGTGGCTGTAGAGTCAAGACCTAGAAATGAGCTACTTGATGCATGTATCCATAGATACATGGATGTGGACATCTATCATGGTATCCATAGATGCATAGATACATGTTTCTATGAATAGATGTATCCATAGATACATCGACACATATATGGATAGATGCTTGTATACATTTGTACATAGAAGCACAGATACATATATGCATGGATGCATCTACAGGTAGAAGAATACATAGAAACATAATTGCATGGATAGATAGAAAGATGCATAGTTGGATACATAAATGCTTAAATATACATGTATGGAAATATCCATGGATTGCATATGAAGTTGCATAGATACATATATCCATGGGTGCATGTGTACATAGATGCATGTATTGCAATACACATGGATGCATGTATATGTGTATCTCTGGGCAGGATGCATGGATGCATGCAAATAGAATAATTTTGTCAAATGTCATAGCTATTGTCCTCATAGGCACATATGTAGCTATTGTCCTTATAGGCACAAATGCAAAAAATGGAAGCATACAAAAGGCAAGTGAACTCTTTGACTGCATGTGAGCCCTGTAAAGACTATATATCATCAATTGCTATAGAGTTGTGCCATAGAGAGAGCTTTAGAACCAATGTGTTGTTAACCTATGCTGTAATGAGAAGTTTGGAACAATGTAAACCTAAATTCTTCAATTGTAGCAATTTTTTCAAGAAAAGAGTACAGGGTGAGTTTCTAGCATGAACATTTTTCTTTGTTTACAATTGTGAAATGCAAGTAGGGTTTCACAGTGCTCTAAGGCATTCTTATAGTTTGATTATAAATTCATATTTTAAACTGCTTTTAGTATTATCTATTTGAATTTCTTGTTGAAATGAGAAGGTGTCATCTGCGTTTGATAGGAATTATGTAGAAACCCTCTTGTCCATTTTACTTCATGCATGTGAGCCCTAGAAAGTTTGTATATTTTTTATGACTACAAAGTGGTCTCATAAAGAGAGCTTTGGAACCAAAATTATGTCAACATGTGCGAAAATGAGAGTTTTCTCCTTGAACCTTGTTATATATTCAAAGACTAATTAGCAATCTAAACAGCATCCCCTTTAGTCAGATGTCATTCAATGCATTGAGTTTTCATCAGTAAACTATGTACCTTCAGTCACTAGTTTTAATCAAAGTATGCATATGGATTCGGAATCAAAAGCTCTTTCTTGTGAACCCTTTTTTAATTTTCCTATGCATTTGCCTAGAATGCTTTTAACCGGCAGCATTGGCCAATCACATTTTTCCATTTAACATATTACTTATTTTTTTGCACAGTTTGAATTTGGAGAGCTATTTTATATATTGGAAAATTAGCATTTATCTATTTTTCTATTCATCCGAGTAGCTTTATAAATCATTTTCATTTTAAAAATTCAAGAAAATGCAAATGCATAAATTGATTGAATAAATTTAAGCAAAGGCATAGTTTAAAAGTTGGCGGCTAGAGGTATGTAATCCATGAATGCAGATTAAATGCATTAAAATATCAGGAAAATGCGAGCGCAATGCATGAGTGCAAATTGAATGCATTTAATGGCATCTGGTTGGAGGTGAACGTGATAGAGTGGCTTGGTGGCCACGCGTAGATAGGGTACTTTGGTCATTCAATATAGATTTAAGCCACTTGCTATGCATCTCTATTACTTTGTGTGTGTTTTTTTTTTGTGTTTTGTAAGCCTATGTTTTCTAAACCTAAATTCTGCAATTGCTTTGAGCTATTTCGCTATGATGAAAGCATAAAGGATAAAGGAATTTTGTGAATTGTTATAGTTAATGTGCTCATAGGCACATATGCAAAATATGGAAGCATATACAAGGGAAGTGAATTGTTCGAAAAAACTCCTCAAAGAAATGTGGTCCCATGGAATGCAATAAGTGTTCATAATGGACACTCTGGTTTTCGCATGTTAACTTTTTTAGATAATGCAATTTGACATGAACAATGTTGAAGCTATGACATGAAGAATAGAACTATTCAACACTGAACTCTATGCCTATAATAATTATTGGAAAAGTTGTAAATGCCATAGATGAAATAATATGAATAAAATTTTAGTTTCTGCTTTTCTTGAAATGCAATGAAAAAAATGCTATAAAGGCATAACACAAGGTTGTGTAACATATTGCCACTCTTGTTTCTAATTTCTTTGGAGATGAATGCTTTACACATTTGATTGCAATAGTAACATGTCTACGAAAATGGAGCAATAGAGATCATAAATCAGTAGTTTTAAGTATGAGTATATATGTATCCTGATACATATAAGCTTGATTTGGCATTTATGAAAACAACTGCTATCTACGGTGAAAGAGCTAATTGGTGTTCCTATGTACGATATCCATAGAGCAAAATAAATTGCTACAAGGCTAAAGTGGGACGTCCATAAATGCATGGACGCATCTATACACAATTACATACAGCGATATGTAGAAGCTTAGATGAATACATGCATACATGAATATGTGCATATGTGCATATGGACATAGAGGCATATATACATGTAAAGATGCATACATGCAGCGAAAGCAACAAATGGATTTCTCTATACAGGAATGTACTTTATACATTAGAATGCGTGATGGAAAAGTGACTATAAAGTACAATGCATAAAAGCAATATTGAGACTTGGTTGCATTAACAGCATAAAATGAAAAAAGCCAGAGGAAAATAACTATTTATTGTCTCAAGTAACTTGTTTATGGGTCTAGAGTGTGCAACCATAACAACTTCTACTCAGTCACCATAAACTCTCGAAAACATAATAATCAGAGAGCAAATATTGGAAAAGCTAGAAACGATAGAATGCAAAAGGAAACATTTAAACTATATAGTTTGAATGGCATTATGCATAGAGGGGTAATAATTATTGAACATATATGTCAGATGTACATAGAGAATGATTGCCTTCATAGGTGCAAAAACAAAATTAGAGTTTCAGATGTCCATATTCAAGAAGACTTTAACATAGTAACCTATAAAAGTGTCTAAATGTATAATAGCAATAGAGTATTTTAAAACCAAAGATGACTTTAACATGTCAAAACCAGTGAAATGTCTTGGAGCATGGAAAGGCGAAAAATTTAAAGTTTGAACAATGTAAATTTGTACTCCTGTATTCCTAGTTTCCTGTAAAGCCAAGAAAATGCTATGTATTAGAAACATAGTTTGTATGGATGGTGATTTGAGGTGTTGGTTCACAAGAGAAAAAGTTTACATATGAATGACTTTATTACCTCCTGGTGATGTTTCCTGTCTATTTGTCAATGCAAATGGCTTCAACAATGGCATTGTTTTGGTCAAGGCTAAAATGTCCTTCAGCGCTAAAGTCCCGTAGGATGAATATCACTGCTGATTTGTCCTTGATATAGTCTTCATAGCTGAGCTTTTGCAGTGTGCGCAATAGATGGTGCATGGTGACCTGGTCAATTGAAGACTGAATTGTTTGATTGTCATAAGTTGTAATGGTAGTTTTAAGTTGCAAACAGAATGTATAATTGACTTGTTGGTTGCATTGTTTACAATGAGCAGTTTTTTCTTGGAGTGTGCCATAAGCAGCGAATTTGCATTTGCATTTTGGACAGCATGCATGAAATGGATTGGAAAATGCATTTTCTATTTTTAGAGTACCAGAAACCTATAGAATATGGTTAAAAATTGTTAGAGACAAAAAATACAGGTTTGGATGCAATAGTTAAAAAAAAAAAAGAATGTCGTTACCTTAAAAGTTGAATGTAGTATGTTGTTGAGCTTTTCCAAGCTTCTTTTGTGATTCAAGTTACAGATGAATGTTGACCAACATGTGTGAAATGTGTTCTTTTGATCTATTTTTCTTACAACATTCTTGAAAAGCATTGTAGGTGTTTTATTTGTATGCAACTGGTCTTCGATTGCAAAGTATTGTTGCTCATATGTTGACCGTAATAGCAGTTGCGATTCAATGAGAGAATTAGATTTTGTTATGGAAATTGTTATAGAGACCACTATAGAATGAGAAAAGGTTGAAACTGAAAGAATAGGAAAAATTTATGTAGACCGAAATACCTGTGCTCTGTCTATGTCAGTGTGGCCATCTTTGATGTCAACTACAAATTGGGTACCCATTTTCTTGGCACCAACTACTAGCGCAGCTATTGTGCCAACTGGGTACTCATTTGTAGTTGTTAGCAATTGGCTGATAGTTGTACTTGGAATGAATTTGTACTCTTGACAGAGGCATGGGATGTTTTTAGTGGTGCTTATGTCTATTAAAATCAAAATGCAATCACAGTCACCTCTGTCATAATCTATCCTAGGTGCAACTTGAAAATCTGAGATTGAGATAGCTAACCCTGGGACTATTTTAGGCTTATGTTTATACACAAGGTTTCCACTAACATTTAACGTGATTGTCATTTCTGCTTTGTGATCTGTTAAATCAGCATGCAGCATTTCCTGTGTTTTGTTGGCCTTATCCAATGTTGCTTTGTAGACAACAAGCACATCACCTTGGAAGGTGTCGCCATCTCTTTTTGCATTTAGCTGTTAGATTGAAACAATCTTAGGTTTCTTGACTCTTGTCCTACAAGGAACAAGGATAATGTCAATTGAATGCTAATTTAACATTAGCAAGTTGGACAAATGGTCGTACAATGAAGAACCAAGCACTTTACCGTTGTGCTGACTCTTCCTGTGCAATTTGCACTTGTTTTTCCTATCTTTTTGATACATCTTTTGGTGTCCTGCAAAGAATTGGAACAATGTTATTTGAATATTTGTGATTTGGGTGAATGAGTATGAAGGAATAATACTATGAGTGCTTTACCGTTGTGTTGATTCTTCTTGTGTGGTTTGTATTTGCTTTGACTATCTTTTAGTTTCATCCATAGATCTCCTGCAAATAATGGATATAGCATTGAAAAAGGCATTGAAAAGCATAAAAGTGATATAAGACTAAGTTCTATAAAGTTGAATTTGTCTATTGGGCAACATGCAATTTTAGGAAAATTGGATTGTGATCAGTCCAATATACTTCTGATTTATAGATAGAGCATATATTTGTAGTTGTGTTGGACCAAATGTGATCAATGACTGACATGCCCATGCTGTGTTGTTGGTTCAACATAAATTGTATATTGTTCTATTGCATATAGCTATGAAGTATTTTTTTGCTTCTACTTTCTGAAAACATGTCCATATAAAAATCGCCTAAAATGTACATGTTTTTTGAATTTGTGGATGTAATAATTATTTGCAACATTGCGATTACTTCATCTATGGCAGTTGTAGGTCTTGCATAAATATTACAAACATTGAGTTCATTGTTAGATAGCATTACTGTTGATGTGATGGCTTCAATATTTGACGTTTCATGTTGTTTTGTTTTTGACAGGAGTAAATGTTTCCTGGTTAAAGTTTCTATGCCATGTATGTTATATATAGAGAAGTTATCAAAATACTGCAGCAAGGTATTTAGCTCAAAGGGATGCATATGTGTTTTTTGGAGACACAAGATATCAGATTGCATTATGCCATAGTCATTGACAATGTCTTTTGCATGTGCTTTCAAGCTACGAGTGTTCAATGTACATAGGAGCATATGTGATTTGTTTTCTGAACATGTGCTTTGGTTATCTAATTACCATTGTGCACATGTCTGGAGACGAGACATTTCTAGCTGTATTTTAACTTTAACTTTGAATTTTTTTGTAGTTAAAGGTTGTAATAGAAATAATGATTCTACTGATTTTGTTTGTGATAGAGCTGTATAGGTTAGTCCATGTTGTCTAATGTCTGTGGGTTCAAAAGCCAAGGCCTCCATTGTTAATCCTTGGGATTGATGTATGGTTCGTGCACACGCTACTTGTACTGGGAATTGTTTTCTAATTGTAATTTTCTTGTTTGTTGTTATTTTCTGGATTGGCCTAGCAATGCATTGTATAGGCACCCAGTCTTTGTCAATGGTAGTAGAATAGCATTGTGCTAGTTTTGTGCGCTGGTGATGTCTAATTGATGGGTCATTAAATTTAATCTAGACAATATCAATTTTGTTTTGTGTTGTGTAAGCTTTAAAAATTCCATCTGAACCATTGACGAGTCCATCTTGAACATTGTAATTGCCTGCATAAAGCTCAACAAGAATGTTTGGTTTCAAGCATATTTGTGATGGAAGTGTCATTGTGTGACTGTATACTCATATTGCATTAAGGTCCTCCTCAAGTTCCTTTATTGCATCTAGCACTATCATTTGGGTTGGAATGATTAATAGCATTTTGTTGTTATGTGCTTGAACATCAATTCTCCTATAGAAAAGGTGTGGAAGCAATGGATCAAATGGTACAGGACGAAAGAAAATTTTGTTGAGATAGTCTATGTCATGAGTTGTCTGAATGCCTACTCGTAGCCTATTAAGGATTGAAATAAATATTTCATCTCTTTGTCTCATGGTAGTCACCAATGAATAGCATTTTATGTGGTCTTTCCAAAAATTATAAGGCATTAATTCAATTGGAGTAGGCCTATTTTCAAAAACCACAGAGTCAAGGACAGGTTGAGCCTGGTAAAGGTCACCACAAAATATTGTATCAAGGTTTCCAAAGTATGTCGTAGGCATTTGCATTATGTCTCGTAGTCTTCTATCAATATACCATAGGAATGTTGAGTCAACTAATGATATCTCATCTATAAGAAGTATGCGCAATTGATCATAGTGCTTTGACATAGTGTCAAGCACTTCAATGTTCAGTGGCAGGAATTTTGATGTATTAAAAGGTATGTGAAATGTTGAATGTAATGTGAATCCCCCTATGTTATATGTTGCTTTACCTGTATATGCAGTTAATAAACCCTTGGGTTTGTCTGGATTATTATCAACATAATTGCTATACATGAATGAGAGCTTGGTAGATGGCCTTTGCTGTAAAAGTCTTTCCTGTTCCAGCTCCCCCAGTCAAAAACAAGTGCAATGGCTTTTGTGGATTTTTCATCTTTTTTATGAGAACATCTCTAACAACTACTTGTTGTTCTTTAATTAACATTCATCTTAACTTATAATATTCATTGTTATCTATAATCTGTGGGTGCCTTGTAATTTCAAATCCATTGGAATGCATGGTATTTGGGTTAGAACGATCTATGTTTGGAAGGTTTGTTTGTGTGTCATATAGTTCTTTTTGGTGAAGCTTTTCTTGCACTGGTAGGTCAATGAGCTTTTCATCTTCAAGAGACTGAAGATCATTTATAGCTTTGTCAATGTCACCCCATGCGGAGTTTGTGTTGTGGATGAACTTTGCACTATTTGTTTGAATGGTTTGTCCATGGTACATGTATGCATGTTCCCAAGACTCAAAGTTTTGTTTGAGTGTATGCTCATTAATGGTAAATGGAACATAGAGAACCAATTTCTCTCTACAATGATTCTCTATATCAAAGTGTTTGTTGAAATTGATAAACCGTACCACATTTGGTTTGGCCTTTGGTTCAATTGTAGCACCATATTTGTTGTATCTTGAAACAAATTCTGCAAGACATATGTCCACCATTGTTTCAGGATGTTTTAAATAGTAGTCTATAATAGATTTTGCAAGAACATTTTCTAATTCGTCTGGCTCATTGCTCAATTGTTTAACAGATTTTTGTATAAATGTGCGATCATTGTCAGATCGTGTATCAATGAATATACATTTTCTTGAACTGTAATTTAATGGCAATGACAAAACAATATGTGCAGCTTGTTGTGATGACATTTGTTTCAAGTTAAGCATGGCATTTCCAAGTTTACTTACCATTCGTATTGCGTCAATATTGTCTTGCTTGTGGTTTGTACGTATTCTTTTGAATGCATATGTCATTGACTTGTCTACTTTTGCAATATATGAGCTACAATACATTGCAGCAGCATATGCATTGAGGACAAATTGTGCATCTGTATTAGCCTTCCAAAGATCTGGAATTTTCCTTCAAAAACTATTGTTCCATATTTGTGATGGTTTTCTTTGTAAAAAAAGCGTAGGATTATTTAATGTTGAGCTCAAAGCTTCAATGTATTCATTGTCAATTAAGTTTAACTCTTTTAAGAACATTTGAAAAGTGAATGTTTCATCATAGTTTTCTTTTTGGAGTTTTGAAAAGATGTCAGTGGAATTTGCAGTTATCACTTCAGTCTTTTGGAGTAATGGTAAAAGTATAGTTGACTTTTGCATTGGTGGGAAAGGAAAAATGTATCTACAAAGTTGTTTTCTTGATCTCTTGCATTTCTTTGTATGATGGTGTTTGTGTAGCATTGCCAAAGGAGGTTCCAAATTTTTGGTGTTGCAAGTAATATACTTATCAACAAAAGCTATGATGTACGTGTTATTTTCTGTGTAGATTGGTGCATTTTTAACCCATATGAGGAAATGATCATGTTCATTTCCTCGATTTTGGAACTCAGTGACTGAAAAGTAATCAATGACATTTCCAAAGAAAGAGTCATCTGTAAGTATCAATTTTTTTATTGCATTTATTCTATGTTTATAGTAACATGCACAAGTGATAGGATCTTTCTTGATTAGTTCAAATTTTTCAATGTGCGTTCAGTCATTAGATTCTTGACGGTTTTGTGCTGATTGGTGTAAATTGTGCAGCTCTTGTAATGTTTGAATTAGTGGATCCCAATTTTGCTCAGCACTAGTGAAAGTGATGAAAAATATCGGTGGTCCTAGTTGTCGAATCATAGCAAATACATTTTTCTTAAGTTGTGAATAGTCTGGAGAGATTCTTATTCTTTTTAAATCAACATATCCAATATCTGATTTAAGAATTTTTTGCAGATTTGGTTTGTGTTTAACATCTTTTTCAAATAGCTTTCACCCTTTTAACTGGCCTTTTCAGATTCTTATTGTCATTGTAGATAGTACTTGTTGTATTAGTACCTTTATAGCTTTGAAAGAAATGTTTGTTGTATGATATGTAAAGTTTCTTTGTGACTGTAAGAGCTCCCAGCATACTATTTTCTGATATGTAAAGTTTTTTACAATGTCATTATCACGTGGTTTGCCAAAGAATAAAGTTGGGAAATTCATTTCTTCAGCATAGATGTCCTTAAATATTTTAATTGGATACTTGTCCTCTGTAGGTGCAATTTCAATAATCTTGTCTTCCATGTTATGGATACTTCTAGACTCGGTAAATCCATGTATCAATGTTTCTGATGGGTTTTCATTTTCCATTTCACTATCTGATTCTGTTTTACTCGTATTTTGTGGACTATTGTCTTCATTTTCTTCAGTGCATTGCAGAACTTCTTGCCAATCTTGGTTTATGTGGACTTTGTGCATTTTGTATAATGGTGTCCTTGTTAATTGAGTCAAAGCTTGCATGATGACATTTGGGTGCACCATGCCTTTTTGAAATGCATTTTTGTATTGTAAGTGCCTTTTCAACGAAACAGCAATTGTTTGTGTGTTGTTAATTAATTGTGGTAATGCTCTTTGTACAATGTTCATGTCAACAGGAACATTTATAATAGAACCTGTTAGGCCTATTTGATACCTTTTGAACCCTAGTTCCCAAATCTATGCAAATGCAATTCTAAGTGAGACAAGTCATTCTTCTAGCTGAGTTAAATTTTGCACATAGCACAATGGTCTATTAGTTCTTATTTTATGTGGCATAGCATACTTTGGAATAGTGGACTGTTTCAATGCAAGGTAGCATACATGGCATATGAAATCTGTGAATGGTAAGGAATCTGATTGTAGTAGCTTACAGTATAGTTGTTTTTGTTTTTCTTTGAATGTCCTGATATCCTTGTTCAAACAGAGCACTTGGAAAATTGCACATGGGTATTTTGGTGTATCTTGTATTGCTATTTTATAAATTTCTATTGGTGTCAATGTTTTTTTTTTTCTTTGGACTGGTAGGTACACTTTCTTTTTGTTTTTCTTTTCTAATCAAGTTCTTCAGGTGATTAAGTCTTATTGTTGATTTATGTTTAAAATTGTTTGTTGTGACAAATGGTATCAAATTCTCCTTGTTTTTTGGCAAAGCATGTGTCTTGGTCAAGTAAGTAATTTTGTATTGTGGACCACTTCTGATCAACTTTTTAAGTTGGAGTAAGCTTGTTGAGCATTGGCGAGTTAGATTTTGGGCTTTGATTCTTAGAAGCGGCTCAAAATGTCTAGCTAGAGGGTTTGTATCATGGAATAGTATAGAGACTGATTTTGTATATCTAGAATCATTGAAATCTAAGTACTTTCTTGATGTTGTCAATGACCAGAGGCTTATTTGTATTTTTAACCATTTGGATATCCAATGAATGCAGAACAAGTCACCCCACAATCCACATTCACTATGGTATGTGCATGGTCTTGTAAACAATCACATTTTGCGGAAGTATGTTTCTTGATCATGTACTTTGTGCAATGTATATAGAGTATTAGGATTTAGTTCATTGTTATATGATTTAATTGCTTCTTTGTCCTTATTTTGAAGGAAAGTTAGGAAATGATCTATAGCTCCATTACGTAATTGAGTTGAGGTGTACTGATTGTTAAGTAGTACTTGAAGTGAGTCAAACAAACAATTGCCAGCATTGTATGCAAATGTGCTTAATCTACAAAGGCCTTCAGCTCTAAGGACATTGTCAATGTTTGATATTTGAGGATACTTTGTGCACAGTTTTTTATTTTCATGTGAACCTTTGGGCTGTTTTGAAGTTATGTTTTGTGTTTCAATTTTTAACAATGGTTCAAAGTGTCCACTTAAAGAATTCATGTCATGAAATAGTATAGAGACTGATTCTGTGTAATCAGAACTATTGAACTATAAGTACCTTCTTGTTGTTGTTCTTGACCAAAGGAATATTTGTATATTCAACCATTTGGATATCTACTAAATGCAGAATAAGTCACCCCACAATCCACTTTCAGTGAAATCTGCCTGTGGCTTTGCAGATAATCGCATTCTGCGGAAATATGTTTGTGGATCATGTACTTTGTGCAATGTATATAGAGTATCAGGGTCTAGTTCATAGTTGTATGATCTTATTGCTTCTTTGTCCTTGTTTTGAAGGCAACTCAAGAAGTAATCTATAGCTCCATTTCCTAGTTGAATTGATGTGTAGCGATTGTTAAGCAGTAGTTGTAATGAGTCAAACAAACAATCACCAACATTGTATGCAAAAGTACTTAATCTGCAAAGTCCCTTGCTCTTAAGCGCGTAGTCAATGTTTGATATTTGGGGGTGCTTTGTCAATTCATAGGTGTCAACATCTATCATTTTCTTTGTTTCTTTTGTATCCTAATGTGTTTGAGAATAGTAGATGCTATGTATGAATAGCATCAAATGCTATCATCTAGATTACAAAATCTATAGTTTTTTACATTGTCACCTATGTGCTTTTACTCAATATCATTCTATAGTATTAGCCATGTTGTCGAGCATCTTGGAAGATAATAATCTCTATATATGTTGGAAAATGGATCTTGAGTAGTAGCAGAAGCCTACGTGACATATTATACAGCAAATAATTTTTTAGAAGCACAAGGGAAAAATAGTATTAATTCTTCAACCTGACCTTGTCATCCACTGTCCCCCACTAGGATTGTATGTACTTATCCCTGTTACATTGACAAATTGGATAAATGAGTACAATGCATGATGTATACTTTCAATGCCACAAACACAAAACAATATTTTTAGGTAGCTTTGTTTACATGCAACAAATGGTGTTTAAGAATCTTTTTTGCTCACATTGTCAACCTCAGTCTATGGTCTTTAAATGTTTTGTGTAATTGGATTCCTTTGTTTCTATGTATTTCTAAGTGACTAATTTTCTCAAAGAGCAAATGATTTTAAAAGCTATTTACATAACCATGAATTAAGTGGCATGTAGAGAATAGTTTCACAAATCATTTTTGTTTTAAGAAAATCAGGGAAATGCAAAGGCATTGTTTGATCAAAGAAGATCTATGGCTTTTCTTATTTGTGGGAATAGCTTTAAAAATCATTTGTGTTTTTAAAATTTCAGGAAAATGCAAAGGCATAGGTCCATTGAGCAAAAGCGAAGGCATAGATCATTTAAATAATTAAAAAAAGAGATTAAAACTCAGAGGTACAGGCACACAGTGCATAAATGCAAAGTAAATGCATTAAATAGCATGTAGGTGGATGAGAAACTGCTGGAATGGCTTGGTGGACATGTATAGCCAGGCTGCTTTGTTCATTTGTTATAGACTTAAGTCACTTGTTAAGCATGACTATTACTTTACGCAAATTGTTTTTCTATTCTACAAGTCTTTGTTCTAGGAGAGTTTACAGTGATTGAGCAGATTTTGTTATAGTTACAGTGTCAAGAACCAGAAACGAGTTACTTGAGGCAATAAATAGTTTCTTTCCTCAGTTTTCTCTTACTTAAGAGGTTTAAAGCATATAGTGAAATTGGCAATGTGAGTAAAAAAAAATGTGGTTAATGTCATTTTGCATGTAAACAAGACCATGGAAAAATATTGTGGCATGTCTATGAGTAACATAGTACATCATTCATTGTACTCATGTGCCATGTTAGCTTTTGGAATTAACTTTGTAGTCTTTTTTTGCAATATAGGAAGATTAAACATACGTTCACTTGCACAGTGCATAGCAACTTGCCACAGATATAAGTAGTCTTATGAACAAAATTGCCTTAAATGCATATAGGTAAAAACCAGTTGACATAAAACAAAGACTTATGACTCTATAGGCTATTTGAAACTGCAAAGAGGGTTTTAAAATTGCATTCTAGCAATTCACTCTATTCTATGGATATTGTATAGAGGAAGTATAAAAAATTAACACATAAGCAAAACCTGTTCTATTTTTCGAAGACAAATTACTATTACAATTGTGGAAAATGCATTTTCTTGTTTGTATATGTGCAAGCAGCCTTTTAAATCATTTGTGTTCAAAGAAATGAGGAATACAAGATGGAAAAATGAATACATGAAAAAGAACTTTATGCAGTTATTATATTGAAGAATTTCAATTGCATTTCAAGAAAAGCAGAAAGACAATTTAGAAAGATGACCTTGCAATCTGCTATTGAATGGTCAAGTATACTTGTAGCAATGTACAAATTCTGGCTGTTATTATACGCACAAGTAATTTTTCCTAGTACAATGACAAAATTGAGAAGTGAGCAAACTGAAAAAACATATACTATTTCATCTACAACCATGGGAAATCTTCCTAGAAGCGCATATTTGGAAAACTCTGCATTGTTTTCTTTTTTTAAAAAAGGAGAAGGTTAATATGCTAACGTCATGTTGCAGTTTGTGTGTGATTGTTTAAATACAGTTAAAAGCACTGATCCCTGTCACAAGGACAATTTAGACAAATGAGTACAGTGAGTGACATATACTATGCTATTCATAAAAACAAAACAGAATTCTTATGTAGATTCATTTCGACGAGAAAGAACCTAAGTAAGAACTTTTGTTTCTTAAAATGTAAATTGCATTTTATAGTTTTAAAATACTTATTGTTATTTGTGTACCCTATAATATAGAACATATTTTGCATATGCATGCATTAGTGTAATTTTGTTATTGCAATGGTGTCATAAGCTCTTTAAGAGCAATCAATGGAATAGATGCCATATTTGCTTAAGCGTCTGAAGAAGTGTAAATAGGCCATGGCAACTTGTCAATACTAAGCCAAAAAACAACACAGACCTGTGCTAGCACTGTTAAGTTCTGATAAAAACAATTTTTAGCTACTGTTTAATGCCAAACCAGCTATCACTTAATAGTGAAAGCTAGATAAATATTGATTTTCTAACTAAATGGGGTCATTTCATTTCCATTTGCATAAGTTTATTTTGTACCGTTATGTAGCACTTACTATTACTTGTGCAATCAAGCCACATGCAAGTAGAATTTATAACTCATGGCATTTGGATACACTCAAGGAGAAATACAAACCATGGTTGTTGGCATCCTGATAAGAAAGATGATGAGATACATCCAATTAATGTATGCCACAACGTCTTATTCAATGAAGATGATTTGGATACGGACGTTACAAATGAGAATCCTTATTGGTGTGTGAGTAATCCTCTTTTTCTAGACTTTTCAAGGAAATTGCATGCGAATACTATCAGTGAACAGGTGCAATCAGATTTATTAATTGACTTTGATTAATGGGTCAAATGTGCCAAGGATAATTATAATTGTTTATTTGTTTTAATTATTATGTATGTAAATACTATTTAGCAGTTACCTAATTAATTAGATATGAAATGATGGAAGAGAAAAGAATATTAATTAATTAAGATAATTTGATTCATTAATTAATAAGGTGAATTATCATGTAAAAGTTGAAAAATTAGAAGTTTGGAAAAAATGCTCTTTCCTTTATGCTTTAATGACAACGAGAAAGCTGAAAGCAATTATGGAGTTTAGGCTTATATTTGTAAATTGCATTTGCCTAACAGTTTGTAAAGCCTTCTCGACACACTGTCCACATATTGTTCGAAAGGTCCCATTATGGCACATGCTAACAGCATAGTGGCTCTAAAGCTTGCACTATGGAATAGTTCTGCAGTAATTGAAGATATGTAATCTTTAGAGGGCTCATAAGCACCAAGTTATTGTTAAGCTCGCATATTGTACATTGGACAAAAGACAATTGCTCATCCGAGGAACTAGTCTATGAAGATTAGCGTAGGCTGAGCACTGTGAAAGCCAATCTGCCTATGGACTCTAAAATGAAAGAAAACTGATAAAAATAACTATTTATTGCCTGAAGTAACTTGTCTACGAGTGTCCTTTTTTGGAACCATGACAACCTTTTCCCTATCACTATAAACTCTTTCCTAGAAAAGACATATAGACACACACATATATGTATACATATGTATATATATGTATAGATACATCCATGTAGACATGCATAAATGCATGTATGGACGTAAACATATATGCATCCATATGCATGCATGCATATACACATAGATGCATCTATACACACATACATATATGAATAAATACATATATGCATAGATATATCCAGAGACATATGCATACATGCATATATGCATGTGCAAATGTTTACATAGATATGCACATAGATGAATGCATATGTACATAGAGACATGCATACATACATACATGCACTGACACAATAGGCACAAAGTGATAGTGATAGTCCAACTAAAGCACTATGAAACACAGCTTCATTATGCACTTTAATGGAAAGAAACTATGGAAAATAATGAATTATCACCTCAAGTAACTCATTTCTGGGTTAGGACTCTACAGCTATAACATCTCTTGCTTAGTCGCTACAAACTCTTCCTCAGAACACACACTTACAAAACACAAGAACAATGCACACAAAGTAATAGAGATGCATAGCAAGTGGCTTAACTCTATATTCAATGACCAAAGTACCCTAGCCACGCGTGGCTACCAAGCCATTCCAGTGCCTTCACCTCGAGCCAGATTCCATTTAATGCATTCAATTTGTATCCATGTAGTACATACGTCTACTCACCAGTTTTATAAACTATGCCTTTGCTTGAATTTATTTAATCAATTTATGCGCTCGCATTTTCCTGATATTTTAATGCATTTAATCTGCATTCATGGATTACGTACCTCTAGCCACCAGTTTTAAAACTATGCCTTTGCTTAAATTTATTTAATCAATCTATCCAATCGCATTTTCCCAAATTTTCAAAACAAAAAATGATTTATAAAGCCACTCAGATGAATAGGAAAATAGATAAATGCTAATTTTCCAATATAAAAAATAGCTCTCCAAATTCAAACTATACAAAAAAATAAGTAATATGTTAAATGGCGAAATGTGATTGCCCAATGCTGCCAGTTAAAATCATTCCAACCGAATGCATGAGTATTACTGCCTTGATGCTAGGAACCAATAAAATTCACAATATAGAAAACAGTTTATCCAAGTGAGTGCTATTAGGTTTGTTATCTTCAGTTTCAAACTCCTTTGACTTTAATGCATTCTCTCTGATGGTAGAGTATGGAGATTCTTTTTTTATTGAGAGTTTGGAACAATATGGAAAATCTTTTTGATATCCTGTGTTTAGCACATTGCAACAGCAAATAGATACAAAGACTATGTGAGCCTTCTTTTAGAGTTTGAAGCAGAAGTAAATAGCATAGGCACCATTGAATACTTGTTTGTGTTCTCATTCTACAAGAGCATTGTAGAGTTTTGAATGTTGTTTTTAGTTGCTTTTTATTCAGTATGCTATAAAAGTGGGGTAAAAAAAATGAAAAATCATGATGAATTAGAAAGCTCAACAATCCATTGTTTTTTCTGCTTTCCAAATTCCTGATTGTTTCATTTAACAAAATAAAGTTCTTGACCAAATTCTGCTAAACTAAAACAGATGGAGGAGGAAGTGTGTCTCTGTCAGAAACAGTTCTTGGGTGATATGAATTGATAGCAAAATTACCAGATACCCTTTTTGCATCAGTGCACGTGTATTTTGCAAAAGTAATCTGATAAAAAATCAACGTTCATAAAAGCTTTTTCACAGATTATTGGAGTTTAAACTGTTACTTGTTTATGCTACATGTCATTGTATTTCATAGCTTATTTTTCCTATGCATTCCTTGTTTCCAATTCCTGGACCTTGTCTATATTTCCACATTGTGAATATATGTCTACAATAGCATTTTCAACTGTTATATCTACCTATAAGCCAATACATAGTTGTTGGGGATAAATAAGTGTGGTCAATATTATAGAGACAAACTTATTTCAAGTGCCTTAAATTCATTGTCATCTTAGAAATAGGTTTTTACTTTTCTATGATATCTACCAATAGGAAGGAAGCAATGAAGAACCTTAAAACAAAGAGAGAAATATTATTTTTTAAGTGATTTTTGTATTTTGATTCAAAGTTTTCTAATATACATGTTATTATCAGTCATGCATTTGAAAACAATGTTACTCCCCATACAAATAAATTTAAGCAAAGGCATAGATTTGAAAACTGATAGCTTTTATCAATACAAAGGGGACATTTATAGTGACAGAGTAAAAGCTCCTATGCTTGTTGAATGAACACCAAGAGACGAGTTCCTCAAGGCAACAAATTGCTACTTTTATTTATTTTGCTTCATTCTATCCTAGAAATGCAGGTTGGGTTTCACAATGCATCAAAACACATTTGTGCAAAGAACTCCCAAAATTATAATTGCAATGGATGACACTGATAGTGTAATGGATACTAATAGTCAAAACACTAAAATACACCAGCAAGTTTTTTTTTTAGATTCAATAGAAACAAGTATTAATTGAAAACAGATTAACCTGGCAGACTATTTATCATAGGTTCTTGAATTCCAAATGCACAAGTGTGACCATGGTTATCTACAGGGTTTCACCATGCATTTTAACTATATTGTTGTTTTGCATCGAGCCTAAAGAACCACTGTAAGTGTGGTTTACAAACAGATTTAAATCAATCAATTTAAATTAAGAAAGGTTTCCAATTACACTTAATACTTGAACCATAAAGCATCATTGCTTCAAGCTATAGCAAAAGTGCAGAGAGGGACACAAAAGCAAATTCAACTATGACTTAATTAATGAGTAAAAGATAGAATTAACTTAATTTGCATGATTCAAGTGTAAAATTGACTTATTTGTTAATTGACTTTGATTAGTGTATCAGAGAGAGATGAGACAAACTAAATTGTCATGAGCGAAATGTGAGATGGACTTATTAGCTGCTACGCCACATATACTATGGAATTTGAGCTTCCATGAAATAATAGTGAAAGCTATAGAATAAACAGATGGCTTCAACATAGACGAAGGGATACAATTAATAGGGACAGCTATACCTTGTTTAGTATTTGTAGCACAAGAAACAGAAAGGAAGATGTTGGCAAAGGTTTTGCAATTTTGGTTTGCACCTAGCAACTGCATTTGCTTCCTTGTCTATAAATCCTTTTCAAGAAATTCCTTTTTTGCATATGAATGGCCATGATTTATTTAATTGATTTGGTGTATAAAGATGTTTTTTAATTAACTATAATTAAATATTCAAGAAAACTGATGTATCAATAAACTAGTTTCATTGATTGGTCAAGTAACTTGATTCACAGTTAACTTGATCAGCTATTTAGTTGATTTGCTTGAGAGTTTGTAAAAAGATTTTTTGACAAATAATTCTCTCCATAATTTGCAACCACTACACACCAAGAGCCAACATTTCTTCAAGGAATTTTGTTAAACAGTTTACATGTTTTTCTTATGCTTCCATATTTTGTATGCATATTCATGACAGTATTTCAAACCATAATATATGTCAGAAATCCATGTCTTATCATGCTTAGATGAATGTACATATCCTATTCAAAAGCTCCTATTCTATTAAAAGCACGCAAAATGGTCAGAAAGATTGTGTATCTGTGAATGTGAATAGGCAAGATTGATTTAACTGATTTGGAGGATAAAGATGACTAATAATTAGCTATGGCTAACCATGGAACACAATTAATTCATCAGCCAATTAGCTTGATTGATCGCTGAATTAACTTGTTTGAAAGTTATCATGTTAAGCCAACTAGCTAATACGCCACATACAGTATGATGTTTGAGATTCAAATAAGTCTCATGGACGTAAATTTGCTATCATGTTAAAGCCATGTAAACATTGATGTTCCAATTCTATGGGGTCATTCTATTTCCATTTTCCCAAGTTCATTTCATTCCATTATCAAGCACTAATTATTAAATGTTTAAACTAGGTACATGCAAACAGAAATCACAATTCATAGTAACCATAAACATCTATGCACAAGTGCATGTTATCCAACATATTAACACACACATGGTTTTCTAGTGCTACTTTGTTAATTGCCTTTGATCAACAGTTCAAATGTACACAAGGATAATTGTAATTATTTCTTTGTTTTAATTATTATCTACTTAAAGACTAATTAGCAGTTGCCTAATTATTTAACTATCCTTGTACACATTTGATCCATCAACCATAGTCAATCAATAAATCTGATTTTACCTATTTTCTAATAGTATTGGCATGCAATTTTCTTGACAAGTCTTCAAAAAGAGCATTAGTCACACACCAATAAGGATTCTCATCTATAACCTGCCTTACCAAATCATCTTTATTCAATAAGATGTTGTGACATACATTAATTGGATGTATCTCATCATATTTCTTATCGGGATGCCAACAACCTTGATTTGTATTTACCCTTGAGTGTATTTGGATGCCATGAATTATGAATTCTACTTGCATGTGGCTTGGTTGTACAAGTAATAGTAAGTGCTACACAATGGTAGAAATCACAACTCATAGCATCCATATACACCTATGCACAAATACATGTTATTCAACACATTAACACCCACATGGTTTTCTAGGGCTAGTTTGTTAATTGCCTTTGATTAATAGTTCTAATGTACACAAGGATAATTGTAATTATTCCTTTCTTTTAATTGCTATGTACTTAAAGGCTAATTAGTAGTTGCCTAATTATTTAGATATGAGATGATACAAGGGTAAATGAGAAATATGAACTTCCCTAAATCAACATGAATGAAATGTGAGATAGAGCTATTGGGTAATATGCTACATATACTGTGACATTTAAGCTTCAAAGACTGCCAATGAACAGCAAAAGCTTCAAAACTCTCAGATAGGGCTGGAAAAAATTGATGTACCAACTGAATGGAGTCATTTTACTTCAATTATATAGCACTTATTCTTTATTGTTTAATGCAATCACATGCAACCAGAATTCAAAACAATTAGCATCAATACACACCTATGCATAGATACATGCTCTCTAACATATTGATATGCATATGGTTTTCTACTGGCACAATCCTTGAACATTCTTTAGGTACAAGCGCTAGTTTATTAATTGACATTGATTGCTGGATAAAATGTATACATAGACACATAGCTGCACACATGCTTCAATGCACAGATGCATACATACATGCATGGATGTACACTTATTTACACGTATACATACATACATGATTACACACATACATATATATATGTATTCATGTATCCATGGATGCATATATCCATGTATCAATAGATCCCTTAATATATGCATATATTCAAATGACCACATAGACTTGGGGAATGAATATTTATGTGGCCTTTACATGATAGCAATAAATCCTATAAATATGCATATATTCATGAAGGCACATAGCCATCAATGAATCTATGCATTTGCATTTTCATGAGCATTTTAAAACAAACACGATTCAAAAAGCCACTCCCATGGGTTGCAAAAATAGATAAATGCCAATTTACCGATATGGAAAATAACTTACGAAATTGAGATCATATATATAAAAAGCAATATGCACAATAACCACAATATGACTAGATGGCTAGTTGGTGCCATCCACAAAAAAGCATTTAAAGCAAATGCAATACTAATATATTATATACACACATACATACATGGTAACATAGATACATGCATTCATATATATATAAATACATGCACACATATATACATGCAAACCTGTATGCGTGGATGCATACAAAGACTATGTTTCATGGGATTATTAAAGAGTTCACTTGCTTTCTATATGTTTCCATATTTTGCATGTGTGCCTATGAGGACAATAACCACAATATTTGACAATATTCCTCTATCCTTTATGACAGTTCATTGGTTCCAAAGCTCTCTTTAAAGGACAATTGTACATTGCCTCCAAGACTCAGATGAATCCTTGGTACTTCAAGGAAAGATTCGAATCGATAACACTTAAAATGATCTAAACTATGATTTTATAATCAAAGTATCCAAATGCATTGCAGCAATGCAAAACCCAACTTCCATTTAAAGATGTACAATGAAAGTAAATAGAAGGAAAAATGCATTTGCTTCACATAGTTGCACACATGCTTCAATGCACAGATGCACACATACATGCATCGATGTACACATATTTACACGTACACATACATACATGATTGCACACATACATATATATATGTATTCATGTATCCATGGATGCATATATCCATGTATCAATAGATCCCTTAATATATGCACATATTCAAATGACCATGTAGACTTGGGGAATGAATATTTATGTGGCCTTTACATGATAGCAATAAATCCTATAAATATGCATATATGCATGAAGGCACATAGCAATCAATGAATCTATGCATTTGCATTTTCATGAGCATTTTAAAACAAACACGATTCAAAAAGCCACTCCCATGGGTTGCAAAAACATATAAACGCCAGTTTACCGATATGAAAAATAACTTACGAAATTGAGATCATATATATAAAAAGCAATATGTACAATAACCACAATATGACTAGATGGCTAGCTGGCGCCATCCACAAAAAAGAATTTAAAGCAAATGCAATACTAATCTATTATATACACACATACATACATGGTAACATAGATACATGCATTCATATATACATAATTACATGCACACATATATACATGCAAACCTGTATGCATGGATGCATACAAAGACTATGTTTCATGGGATTATTAAAGAGTTCACTTGCTTTCTATATGCTTCCATATTTTGCATGAGTGCCTATGAGGACAATAACCACAATATGTGACAATATTCCTCTATTCTTTATGACAGCTCATTGGTTCTAAAGCTCTCTTTATAGGACAGTTGTACATTGCTTCCAACACTCAAATGAATCCATGGTATTTCAAGGAAAGATTCGAATTGATAACACTTAAAATGATCTAAACTATAATTTTATAATCAAAGTATCCAAATGCATTGCAGCAATGCAAAACCCAACTTCCATTTAAGATGTACAATGAAAGTAAATAGAAGGAAAAATGCATTTGCTTCAAAGTTTCTAAAGAAATTTCAACAGATTGTCTAGCCATTGTCCAAAATATGGTTTTCTATCAGCATAGTCCTTGAACCTTCTTTAGGTCTAACTGCTACTTTGTTAATTAACTTTGATTGAAAGGTTAAATTATGAAATGTGGCCAAGGATAATTATACTTATTTATCTCTTTTAATTGTTATATATTCAAAGACTAATTAGCAATCCAAACAGCCTCGCCTTTAGTCAGATGCCATTCAATGCATTGATTTTGCATCAATGAATTATGCACCTTCAGCCAGTAGTTTTAATCAAAGTATGCATATGGATTTAGAATCAAACTCTCAAAATAAAAAAGACTAGGTTTAAATTATAAAGTGCAATCAGCCACCAAAGAGATTGATTGAATAATAATTGCATTTATGATATCATGTTATTGCAACAAAGATCTACTTTTGAACCCCAATTGCTTAATTTTTATGAACCATATAGCATATGCCACTCACAATACCCATTTGTAAAGATTGTCCTTGTAACATAAAGCAACGATATGACTACAAGTACAATCAATATAGTGAGAATCTTGAATTAACCTTTTTTCTCTGTCTACTATATGCAATTGTAAACAAAGGAGAAGGTTTATTCTAGAAACTCACCTTGTACTCTTTTCTTGAAGAATTTTCCACAGCTGGACTGCTACACCACCTCTTTTCTTCCAATCAAAAGCATTGCACCATGTAATAAGCTTTGATTAGAAAACAAAGACCATTTGTTTACAGTTTTTCCTAAAAAAATAGCAATAAACCTCAAGGAAATGACCAAAATGCAATCAACTCCCATAATTACAATTGCAATATATAATACTCCCACTACGATGGATACTAATAGCCAAAACCATTGAAACACTAGAAAGCATTTTTTAGATTCAAGAGACACAAGTATAAATGTAAATCAGATTAACTACACAAACTAGTTGCCATAGGTTAATGTACCACAAAATCTTCTAGCAATGAATTTAACTGCTCTTTTGCACGAAGCTTAAAATTATTTTATCAAGCAATATTACTTGACTGCTCTATGGAAACATTGCAATTTGGATTCTAAAACATATTTGTCATAGTTTTTTATAACCCCAAGATACAATTTTCTAACTTCCTAAGCATTCAGTCTAAGTTTTCCAACTACAAAATCTCAAATTGTTGTTTGCTTCGTATGTCTATACCTTGAATTTCATCACTAGGTAAAATGTACACAAGGATAATTGTAATTTTTTCTTTCTCTTAATTATTGTGTATTTAAAGACTAATTAACAGTTACCTAATTAATTAGTTATCTAATGAAACAAGGATAAATGACAAATATGGAATTGACTACTTTAACATGACTGAAATGTCACATGGACCTATTAGCTGACACGCTACATATACTTTGACTTTTGAGTGCTTAATCCATCCACATACAAATACAAATCACAACCCATAATTAAAATGTCCACAAGGATATTTATAATTATTTCTTTCTTTTTATTATTATGTATTTGAAGACTAGTTAATAGTCACCTAATTAATTAGATATCAGATGAAAGAAGAGTAAATCAGAGCTACCAACTCCATAAAAATACCAAAGTTAACATGTGAATATCAAGGTGTCCAGATTTAATACTAATTGCATTCCCCGGAGGCCCATTTCCCTGAGGAGTTTTGTAAAACAGTTCACTTGCCTTATAAATGCTTTCGTATTTTACATGTCTACCTATGAGAACAGTAACCATGACATCTGACAGAATTTAAATGCTTGCTGGTAGAAAATAGGCTTCTACTGCATTCTTTATGCTCCCATTGTTTGCATTTATGCCTACGAGGACAACAACCACGACTTTTAATAGAATCCCTCTATCCTTTATGCTTTGAAGACAAAAAAAGCTCAAAGCAACACACTATCGACTCATTGTTCAAAAGCTCTCATTATCACACACGTTGACATAATTTTGGTTCCAAAGCCCTCTTTATGGGACCACTTTGCAGTAATCAAAAATATACAAACTTTACAGGGCTCACATGCATGAAGTAAAATGGACAAGAGGATTTCTACATAATTCCTATCAAACGCAGATGAAACCTTCACATTTCAACAAGAAATTTGAATAGATAATACTAAAAGTAGTTTAAAAAATGAATTTATGCCTACAAGGACAACAACCATGACTTTTACTAGAATCCCTCTATCCTTTATGATTTCATGACAACGGAAAAGCTCAAAGCAACACACTGTCGACTCATTGTTCGAAAGCTATCATTATCGCACATGTTCACATAATTTTGGTTCCAAAGCCCTCTTTATGGGACCACTTTGTAGTAATCAAAAATATACAAACTTTAAAGGGCTCACATGGATGAAGTAAAATGGACATGAGGATTTCTACATAATTCCTATCAAACGCAAATGAAACCTTCGCATTTCAACAAGCAATTCGAACAGATAATACTAAAAGTAGTTTAAAATATGAATTTATAATCAAAGTATAACAATGCCTTAAACCACTATGAAACCCTACTTGCATTTCTCATATCAAATAGAAGAAAACAATGAAAACTTACCTCTTCTGACCTCAAGCAATTCGTCTCTCATTGTCCAGTGTGCAACTCTGCAACTACAAAATACCTTGCTTGGCCACACAATAGAGCACTATGAAATATAGCTTCGTTATGCACTTTAATGTAACAAAACTCTAAAAATTAACAAATTATCACCTCAAGTAACTCGTTTCTGGGTCTGGACGCTGCAACTATAACATCTCCTACTCAGTCGCTACAAACTCTTCCTCAGAACAAGCGCTTACAGAACACAAAAACAACACACGAAAAGTAATAGAGATGCATACCAAGTGACTTAACTCTATATTAAGTGACCAAAGTACCCTAGCCACGTGTGGCCTCCAAGCCATTCTAGCGCCTTCACCTCGAGCCAGATGCCATTTAATGCATTTAATTTATATTCATGCATTACGTACGTTGACCCGCTAGTTTTATAAACTATGCCTTTGCTTAAATTTATTTAATCAATTTATGCACTCGCATTTTCCTGATATTTTAATGCATTTAATCTGCATTCATGGATTACGTACCTCTAGCCACCAACTTTTAAACTATACCTTTTCTTAAATTTATTTAATCAATTTATGCGTTCGCATTTTCCTGAATTTTTAAAATGAAAATGATTTATAAAGCTACTCGGACGAATAGAAAAATTGATAAATGCTAATTTTCCAATTTATATAAAATAGCTCTCCAAATTCAAACTATACAAAAAAATAAGTAATATGTTAAATGGTGAAATGTGATTGGCTGTTGTTGCCGGTTAAAAGCATTACGGGCGAATGCATAAATATTCCTGCCTAGCGGCAGGAACTAATAAATAAATAAATGAAAAGAAAACTAATAAAACCATTTAATAAGAAAAGTCTCCATAATGAAGTTATACGTGGCCCCTAAAAGAAGTCCCTCATTATGCTAAGTTTACCTTGACTTTGAATTGCTAATAAAGATACACTTCCCTATGCATACCTTGAATTATCTATATAAACACACGAAGTGCAAACATAAATAACATGTGGAATATATATGCAGGACATCAAATTCTCCCCTATACATAATTTAATAAATCAAATCAGATGTGTGTACCCTCCCTTCTAATGGGAGGAGGACTGACGTAAAAAGGAAGAAAATTCTTGTGTGGATGGAGGAATGCACTGGGCACGACCTTTATAGGAAGAGAAGCTTCTGAGGAAGATGGTATTGCCATGGTAAACATGAGTGCAAGGTTCAAATTCTAAGATGTCGATTGATTTGTGTCATCAATGAGTCAAATATGGGCATAGACTGAATATTTATTTTCTATGCTATGGAACACATACCTCAAATGATTTCTTCATAGGCTACAAACATTGTATTCTACAATATACCTACTTCCTTCTTGGAGAATGAAAGTATAGCAGAATATACACGAAATAGATTTTGCAATGAAATGCTCAAACTTAGAATTTATGAAATACCCTAAAAATCATCCTAACATTGTAATCTTTGCTTGTATTTTAGGCACATGTAGTCATGCAAGTTTAGCTAATGAGGGTTGCGCATACTTCACACATCGATAACCCTTATTGCATTACAAATATAGTTGATCATTGGGTGTGCGACTGACCCTCATACTCGTGTTGGCTATCTTGGGGACACCCTAAACCGTATTACTAAGATGCCAATTTAAAACGATGCTAAAACGGAAAGGCTAAGAGGAAAAAGGAGAGGAGAAGAACTGTGAACCAATTTCAAGGATTAAGATGACCATAGAAGATAGCAGGGCATCTCTAGATTGAATAGAAACTACAACAGAACATACAAAACGCTGCCTATAGAGGCCACATTACAAATTCCTTTAATATAATACAAATGTTCATATAAGGTGAGTTACGATGGAAGCAATGCATCTCCGGTGGGGAATAAACATGCAGCGACCTTCTATCATAAGGTGTATTAAATTGAACTCCTATCAATACTTGCACAGGGTAGCAATCTAATCCACAATAAGGAATGGATGTGTCTAAATGGTGAGAAAATCAAAATCACTACTTCTAAGGTCCAACCTCTTCCAAACACCATTCATCATTCCATTAACTGCTAGATACCATGCATGCAAGTGGATTCCAAACAAATTGAATCTTTGAAGAAAATCAAAGTATATGCAAAATCGAATGTAAGAAACAAAGAGAGAAAATGCAAGCACACATCAACTGACAAGCCTTAACAGTGGAAGAATTCTAACTGTATTAATCAAGAATGTACAAGGAGAAAATGAAGCCGACCTGATTCAATCACTAGTTGAAGCAAGATTCCAGTGTTGAGATCCAACTTCCACAACCAGAACCAACTCTTCGAAACCCAAAAAATGATTTTTTAGTCACACACAGAACGAAAATATTCCTCTCCTAATTTCTTGTAGACCCCCGAATTATTTTTCCCTTCTGGGACCAAAATGCATCCCTCCCTCTCAAAATCTCTCTCCAATTCATAATTAAACACACAAGAAAAAGAAAAATGTCTTATTTCTGAGGGAAAAAATCTCATTTAAAACTCAAAAACTCCAATAAAACAGTAATTTACTTTCAACAATCAGCTCAAAACTATGCATGTGCTCGCATGCCAAAACTTTATATCCTTTTCATTGCTTTATCAACTTGTTTGAAATCTTATCTTCAAGCTTTATTTGAAGTTACAATAGTTTCTCCTATTTAATAATTATCTCCACAAGATAATCAATTAAACAAAATAAATCTAATTATTTAATAATAACCATATATATTTTGTTCCTCCAAAATTGACTCATTAATTATTATTCTAATTCTAATTTTATTTAATTTATTTCATAAGCAAATTTAATTTAATAAACTGATTATACCAATTTATTTAAAACATTAATTTCACCTCAAGATGCAATAAAATGTCAAACACTGAAAACACAATTTAACACTTACAAAAAATCCTGAAAGGTACAACGGAGGGCCACTACAATGCAAGTGCATTCCCATATTGTAAATTTATTTTTGAGTATACTCATATCATATTGTGGATTGGCCATCCACCATGGTTTTTTCCCCTAATAGGGTTTCCATGTAAAAATCCTTGTGTTATGGTGTTGTGGTTGTTTGCTTTTTGTTTCTGCATATTTCTCTTGGTTGAATGTTTTAAGTGGGTTAAAGATCAAAATAATAAATTCATTTTTTACAAAACACTGATTCACCCCTCCTCTCAGTGTTGCTTGTTTCAAATAATTTGGTCCTATTTTACATCGACAAGCCTTAATTAATGCATCTTTCTGAGGATAATCCCAACACATATCAATTGACCAATCATAATTTAATGATTTTGGATTGTATGGAATATATTTAGTGATTTGGGACTCATATTCTACCTTGGGCATATGGCTCCCACCTAGGTTTCAAGGCCTAGATCTGAATTTGGCATTAAACTAAACATTTCTTGAAAAATGTGTCCTAAGCTTAGCCTAATGGGACTCATACGCCCCAACTAGAATATGAGTCTTGATTAGCTTAGACCTAATTTGAATTCAAATTATTGGTGTGATTTTATTCTCCTAGATCTAATGTCATCTTGTAGTGTCGTAATTTCAGGAAATTTGGCATAAACAAGTATAAATACAAGGTTATTTCACATATTTTATCCTAGCAAGTTTACAAGTCATCTAGCACTTTTTGAGATCAAGCATTCTAGCATTCAAGAGTGATTATCAATCATTTTTTAGCACTATTCAAATATCAAGCATCATGTCAAATTCATCATGCATCATGTTTGTTTTTGAGCTAACATTTGTAATGTGGGGTTTTATGATTCAAACAAGCATTCAACTCAAAATAAATAGCATTCAAGCAAGAGTCAAGATTCACATTCATGCTAGCCATTACTTACAAGATTGTAGCCTTTTTTTTAAGGGTTTGGTGAGTTACAACATTGCATATTTGTTCATGAATTCACCATTCCTTCATTCTATTTCTATTAATTTCAAGGTTTGATTACCAAAATAGGGTTTGACCAAGGAAAACCCCTATCCACTAACAAAATAACATTTTTCCCTCTCTTTGATGTGTGATCTACAGATCTAGGTTGAAGACCCATTGAAGAACAATATTGGAGAAAATTTGTCAAGTTTGCAAAGTTGTCAAAGTTGTCACCTTACTTGCAAGATCATGGAAATTCACCTATAGGTGGCAATTCAATGTTTCATAACTAGAGATTTAACAAGAGGGAAGCTATAGGAGAAGTTTAGAGGATATCAGAGTTTCAAATCAACCCTGATACTAGGACTAAATCACCACTTGTGGTGTATGAGTCTCGGTATACCAAATTCCAAGCATTTTCTATAAATCTTGGCTACCAGTTCTAGATTTTGATTCTAGTTTGAAACCCCAAACTGTGACTAAATCACTCCTACTAGCGTATGAGTCTGAGTGTGCTTCAAAAGTTAGCATTTCCAAGATTTCAAACCTCAATTCAAGCCCCTTTAGCTTCTAGGTACACCTTTGTTCTTTCTCATTCTATTATTCTAATTTTCAGTTCCATTTCTAGGTCATTTACTTAAGTTTTGCCATATCATTTACATTTCTTATCTTTCCAAGCCCTAGCTTGGTGGTGAACCCCCTTTTAGCCTTTAATCACACCTGAAGACACCTTATTGCAGATCTCTTTCCCTCATTTCCATCCTTGGATTAAGACCTCTAAGGTTTCCATGAGTGAAACTTGTAGGAAATAGGTGGGAAGGTCCTAAACCCTAGTTCTATCTCTCAAAAAGATAGTTCCCCCTATTTTCCTAGGTTTCATTTTGGTGAACCTGATGTGAAATAAATTTGCTAGAAGGGTGTCCTTGAATGAAACTTAGAGAAAATATGTTTTTATATCCCTCAAAACATAGGACAACAATTTTCAACATTTCATTTGGCACACCTAGCCTTTAGAACACCTTTTCTAATTTGGGGTGCATCATAGTTCTAGATCTAGCTTGAATTAACTTTGTATTAGGTTTTGCATAAAGTTAATTTCTATCTAGGGTTTCTAAATCTTGTGTTAGTGTAAGTGCATATAGGTTGCATTTTTGCATCTTGCGTCATTAAATTTAATTTGAAAACTATAATTGCACTTAGTCTAGACATCATTCAAACCAAAAAACCTAACATTTACTCAAAATTTGTTGAAGTTAGTGTAAAAACCCTAATTTGGGACTCATATGCCCCTTTGGGAAATTTAGTCCCAATACAGGTGTTTCTTTCCTAATTTTTAGGTATTTTGTGTGGACTGTTTATGAACATTTGAACCCCTGAAAAACCCTAATTGGGACTCATACACCCCTCTGGGGAATTTAGTGCCATGTTAGATCTTAAACTGCATTTTTCAGCAATAGAAACTCTATTTCTATGTTTTGGTTTGATACTATTAGTTATTTGTTTCAGTTTTTTGAGATTTTGTTTTGTTCATTTCATTTCCTCTAGCTTTATTTGATTCATTTTGTGCATTTTTTAATTTCAAAACTACATTTACAAGTTTCATTTTAGGTTATTACATTGCATTTCACCATGGATATGTGCTTCGGTAAGCTTTGGATTTCTTTTAAGTCATTAGTCGATGTCTCAAGATGTGCTTTTGGAAATGACCCTAATGAAATTGAACTCACTCATGCTCACTCAACTCCTAATGCATGTCCTCTTGTGCCATAGAAAAATGGCCCCTTGTCATTTTCATGGCCTTTTAGGTATTTTTTCATGGTGTTGGAACTATGTTTCTTTGATTTTATGTTGTCATACAATGACTTGAACATGCTTATTTAGGTACTAAAATTCAAAGAACGACATCTTGTGAAGGTGTTGTGAAGTGTTGTAAGAAATTTCTACATTCTTCTAGACTCTATTAATTACAATTCACCTAAAAATCACCTTTTTATTCATCAAGTCCTATTTTAAAGTGTTGTAAAGTCTTGTAGGGTATGTACAGGATCATCATAGAAAAAACAAGCCCTTAAGTGGCAAAAAATTTAGAAAAATCAAAGTTAGGCAACTTGACATAAAAATTTGAATAAGTTATCTAGATTATTTCAAAAATATGTAAGAATAAAATTCGTAGCAAATTGAATGTAGTTTCTAAACTACTAGGTTTGTTTAAGAAAAAAAATTATTTGGTGAAAGTTTGAAATTTCAATGCAGTGGTACTTAAATTTCAGGGAAAAAATAAGAAGCAGGAGTTTGTCTACCACCCTAACCACAATAAAATGATAATATTTTTTTATAATATTTTAGTTGTAAGTAGAGCACTCATGCCCCAATGTGATGCATAATTTTTTGTAATTTTTTTCCAAGTAAATAATTAATTATGAATTTTTTATTACAACTTTTTAAGAAATATAAAAAATTGTATGTCTGACCACCTTAACTTTTTCAAAACTTCATGAAATTCAAATTTTATTTTTTTAATCCTATAGTATGTGAAGCATAGAATGTGACGCATATTTTGGATTCAAAAAATGTGATATCATTTGAAAGCTATAGATGTTTTTCAATCAGCCTATTAATCAGGATTTTAGTTGTAATTTGAATAGAAAATAAATAACAACTACTTATTAAATTCAAAGTAAAGCATAATTTATATTGGTGGAAAGTTGAGAATCTCCTTTAAAAACCCTTTTCGTTTCATCAATTTTGGGTAAAAAAATAGTCATCAGCCACATACCCATCATATTGCCACTTTTTGGCCCATCATGATCCTACACATAGCCTATAACAAGCTTTCACACTTTTCTAGGCACATCTTCGCTATTTATCCCTTTTTCATGCTTTATTTGGCCCTTTTATGCTATCATATGCTTAATTAAGTGTATTTTTTAGTATTATCCTGACAAACAACATTAAATATAGCATATTTCCCAACACATGTTTTTAGGTCCTAGGTGGGACCCATTTCCCATGGGTGAAAAATGAGTCTCCCTTGGCCCCAAATTCAAAATATTTTAAATTTCCTTTCAGGATTTTATTTAAAAACACTTGATGTCAACCTATGATGAGGCATGAATAGGTAACTAAGGCACAAGTGTGTATAAATAAGATATTTTCACCTCATTTTACATCTCCTCACTCATTCAAGCATTCCATCTCACATCTCAAGAATTCAAGCATTCCACAACATCAATTCAAGCAATATTCAAGCACTTTGGAGCATCCATTGACATTACTTCAGATTTGCATTATCAAGAGTTTGACCTAGGTATGTAGATTTAACAATATTTTTGGTGTTGAAGATTGGTTTACAAGTCAACTAGGTGCTTCAAGTCAAATCAAGTCCATTTCAAGCTTGGAGAAGGTTTTTTGTTTGTTTCCTATAGAATTGACTTCGAGAACCCAACAAGCAGTCATTTCCAGATTTGGTGTTCCAAAGTTGTCCCCTAATTTTTCATAAATTTGGGAGAGAACTAATTCACCACTTGTGTCAAATGAGTCCCACCTTAGGACTAAAAATCTGAATTTTGTTAGATTTTGGATCCCGACAGACAGAAACTTGTTTTTGACACTTTTTCACCAATAGGAGGACTAATTCACCACCCTCGGCAAATGAGTCCCACTATGAAAAATCAATGATTTCAACCAACATCCACAATATTCTAGATTCATCATATTTTTCCTAGGTGCACTCAGATTCATCCTATTCCTTTTTGTTCTACATAATTTCTTCATTTACTTCATTGTTTGCATATCACAATGTGTTTTCAAACAGTTTAAATTTCACTTTTGCATTCATTTTTATTCATTTAGATTAGTCAATTGCATTTAGTTAACTTAATTTAGGTTATAAAACATCACACATAACATTATTTGAATGAACCATTAGCATTTTTGCTCCTATCTATCTCCTTTAAGGTGAAAAACCCTATAAGAGCAAGAGTTGTCCATAGGAGCCAAAAATGAATGATTCATTTTGGTGAAACTGAATTTTGAGCACTTTTCACTTCTAATTTCATTTAGAAATTTCATCCTAGTTTACATTTGCATTAACATTCAATTATTACATTGTTTTGTTTTTGCATTTTAGGACATTTTATCTTGCATTAGTGAAAGCTTCATTTAGATTTCATTTTTGCACTGCATCTCATTGAAAAATTAAAAATATGCATTTTGCATCCTTGTTTTCAATCTATAAAACATTAAAATCACATTAAAATTTCTGAAAAACACATACAAACATTATACTGGGACTCATTCGCCACCTAGGGTGAATCAGTCCCTCTGCACTTGTTAAACAGTAATTTTAGCATTTTTCTGGCATTTGTCTGCATTTCTATTTTTTGTAGTTAGATCTTAGTTACAGTTAGTAGTATTTCTATTATTTGCATTTCAAACTCTTAGACTAGTTTTAATTTGTATTCACCCCTCCTTTGTGGTACTTGCATGAGTGTTTGGTGCCCTGTTGATAATACTTTAGTGAGAAGAAGTTCTAGACTCATGGCCTCCCGTGATAGCACTGATGAGCCCAAAATGTGCTCATAGTTTGGATATTATGATGAAATTTTTATACCTTTACTTTTGTTATTCGTGGTTGTTTAAACTCTGTTGAAACCTTTTATTGGGATATCCTGTGGCAAAATATTTTCATATTCCTACAACTTATTGTGTTGACTTGACTGCATTTATTACCCCATTGACTCCCTAAATGACTGGTATATCGCATAAAATTTTTGAATGATGAAATAAATTTAAATGTGTGATTAATGAAAGAATATTGTGTATGTCCCATGTGCCTTTTCTTTCGCATCTGTTACCTTGTGTTTCGCAGGTTGTTTAAGAAAGTATGATCGAGTCAAACGCAGCCGATCTTGGCCTTACAGTAAAGTACATTTCCTGCACGACTTTGAGGAAGCTTTGGTGAATACTCTTTGACCGAAACCATTGGGAAGGATTTTTAATGACAGTCAATCTGGAAAGAGTGGAGCACTAGATTCTCTCTGGATCGGGTTGAACGGATAAATTCATTTATGAAGTTTGTTCCTTGATTCTGGGATACACTTTACTTCCACGTCTTTCTTTGATAGGGTTAGTTAGTTGTTCTCCTGATTTTAAATAAAGTACTCCTCATGTGCGAGTGAAAAAGGAGATGATAGTTAGAAGTAAGATAGAAGCATAGTGATAGAGAGATAGCATATATCATGTAAGAGTTAGTATGATGATAATGAAAAATAGAATCTGTACGACAAGAGATAGAGTTTGTTGTTAGTTTCCATATCAACAAAGTAATGTATACCATTCTATTTTCATGAATAAAGTTTGATGAAATTTTGAGTTCAGCACTTGCGTAATTAGTAGATGCTTGCTAAGGGGGCCCACTTAGTAAGTATATGTAGCTAGTTATTTAGTTGTTCTTTTCTGTTGATCATCAGTTAGCTGTCATCTTTGAAGTTTTCATACAAACTCAGTCTTGTATTGCTCCTACAGCATCGGGAATCCATCCCTATGCCTATTCCTACAGCATAAGGCCAGTTCATAGTTTGTGTTTCAGTTGTAGCTGTTATGGTTTCTGTTTTAGTCAAATTATGGTTGAGTTAATAGAACTTTGCATTACTTTCCTGTAGCGTAGATAGAATTCCTTCCAAGTATTTATTTCTGCTAAGTTGTGACTGAAACTAGTTCTTAGTGCATATATTGTGCTATGCCATTTAAAGTATACGTTCCCTAGTTTGACAAGTAAATGAACGTCCATAAAGAGATATTAGTCACCTGCTAGAATGTCTAATTCCTAGGAAAGGTTTTACTATGATTTTCATATCCTTTTGTGGGCACGACCATTTTTGGCACCGTTGTTGGGGACGGTGTCAAGCTAAGAATTTGTCAAAAGTCATTTTTAGCATTAGTTTAGTTTGTTAATCAAAATTTTCAAAATCCTTCAAATCACCATTCATTCTATTGCATGCATAGAAGAAGAGACGCATTGGGAAGGTTTCTCCCTCAAAACCTGTTTGTTGAACTGCCATTTGACCCAGCCGATGAAGAACCTAAGGAAAATCCATTCGCTGTGTTACTCCAGCAAGCCAATGTGGCAAATAACCCACCTAATCCACCTCCTGCTTTTGAGTTTCCCATTGTTCCCCAGCGAGATACTGACAATCTTAAAAATATTCCTTCTTCACTACTTCCCAAATTCTATGGCCTAGTTACGGAGGACCCTGAAACTTTCCTGTTTGAGTTTGATATCCTCTGTCACAGTTATGACTATACCTCAGATGCTCACAAGCTGAAGTTGCTTCCTTCCACCTTGAAGGAAGGAGCTCTCAGATGGTTCATGAGCTTGGGAAGAGGTGTTGTTGATAGTTGGGCAGCCATGCAAACCAAATTCCTTGAGAAATATAAGGAATATTGTAAAAGTGGCAGTAAGGGAGATGATATATTCAGGATTCAGTAGAAGGAGGATGAAAGTTTGGAGGATTATATTTCAAGATTCTAGTTTTCTCTGAAAAAGAACTCAAACCATACTCTCAATGAAGACTCTCAGAAACTACTTTTTATAAAAGGGATCAGTGATGCTTGTATAGATGCTCTAGACCTGATGGGAGGAGGTGATATAACCCAACTACCTTGGGATGATATTAAAAAAATATGTCTTAATTACTCTCGAGCAAATGTGAAGAAGGGTAGAGGTTATCAAGCTACAGTGGGTAAATCTTCTTCCAATGGAGTTTCCCAGATAGAGATCACAAATTTGTTGTCTGACTTCAAGCAGGATATCATCAATAATATGGCTACACAACTGGACACCATGCAAGCTCAGAAGAAACATGAGGCAGCCAAGGCAGTTTTGGCCGAGTTCTGTCCATACTGTAGATAGAAGAAATGTGACTGCAGATGCAAGATGGTGGCTAATCTAGAAGCTAAACAATTACCTATTGACTTTAAGCCAGTAGAAGGTGATGATGATCAAGTGTTTTTTGTTGCACAAAGGAGACCATGGGCTCAAAGATAAGGTATGCCTCAAGATCCTTTGACTTTTGGTAATCCTTATTCTGGCTATAATAACCAATGGAAACCTACATATGGACCACCACCACCTTGGAATATATTTCAACCAAGTTGGCCTAATTATCAGACCCCGCAATCGCAATCTCCTCAAGGAGGTTGGCAGCAGCCAATGGGACAATGGACCCCACCCCAGGTAATTGGTAGTCGAATCCTTAATGGAGAGGTCCTCAGCAATGGCAAAACCAACAAAACCAGTCCTCTAGATTCCTACAGCTTCCACAGCCACAACCATAGGCCCTCATGCCACCTCCTGCAGCACCTGCCACAAATATTGGCCCTCCAAAACAAACGCCTATGCCTTCCCAGCCGTTGCCAAATCCCAATAATAAGCAACAGCAGCAGCCATAGTAGCCTATGTATCTTGTTGAAGCCAACCAATATCAAGCTTATGCCTTAAACATTAATGATATACATTTGAGGTCTGGAACCACTCTACCTGCTCCAAAACCGCCTCTAATTACTGAAATACCCGATTCTCCCCTTGAAGAATCTACTGCACCTATTGTTCCTACTAAGCATATGCCTATAACTGATACTGTTTCTAAGGAGCCTGTTTTGCAAAGTCAAGACAAACCACCTTTTCCTAAGAGGTTGCAAAGTACTGCATTCAAATCCATGGAAGAACCCACTTTTGACATTTTGGATCAGCTCAAGAATGTTTGAAATCAAATCCCTTTATTTCAGGCTATTAAAGATATTCCCATTTTTGGAAAAGCTATTAAAGAGGCCTATTTGAAGAAGCCTGGATGGAAGAAAAAGGATCCCCAAACAATTCATGTCTTAGGGAAATTGGCTGATATAATGTTGGGAATTCCAAAGTATATTGACCCTGGAAGTCCTGTAGTGCAAATACATATAAATGGCCAAATTGTAAAAAATATTTTGATTGACTTAGGTGTTGCCATTAATGTCATGACAAAACATACTATGGATTCCTTGAAAATTCTAAACATTAGGTCTACACCTATAGTTCTGTAGCTTGCAGATAGCTCCACAGTTAAATCTGATGGAATGGTGGAAGATGTAATTGTCACTCTTGAATCTTGGGAATATCCAGCTAATTTCACAATATTATCAGTTAAGGAAACTTTAAGAGGGTATCCAGTTATCCTTGGTAGACCATAGTTAGCCACTGCTGATGTTTTTATAGGATGTCATTCTGGAGATATGACCATTTCTGATGGACAGTCCACAAAAAAATTGGCTTTGTATCTGACTGCTAGACCTCAACCAGATTTGTCCCAACCTATTTGGCCAGATGTGGGGGAAGAAACTGAAGAAGCCAATTCGTTGGTTCAATTAATGATGCTTCAAAATGATCCATTCTCACAACTTCAGAATGAGGATGTTTTTCTTTTTCAAATTCTATAGTTTAACTCTAATATGGGTAGTTCATCTTATCCAAATAGTAGCCATCTACAATGTTTCCTATAGCAACTAAATTTTGAGAGTTCACTGCCTAAACTTCTTGTAATTTTTCATAACTTGCTTCCACAAGAGGTACACACATCACATGTAGATTCTATGAGTAATCTCATTAAGCAAATAGAATTGTCTCTAGGTCACTATTTGAATATCAATAGCAAGTTGTCACAATCTCAATAGGCTATCTTATTAAAAATGCTACAAGATTAGCATAAAGCTTTTGCATGGGAATATGGGGACATGCAAGGAATAGATCCTCAAATTTGTACTCACGGGATCTATATCCAAGAAGATTGTTTACCAGTTAGGCAGCTTCAAAGAAGAGTAAATCCAGCACTTAGAGAAATAGTTAAAAATGAGCTTCAAAAGTTGCTTGATGCTGGTTTTATTTACCCAATCTCTAATAGTCAGTGGGTTTCTCCATTAGTTATTGTCCCTAATAAAGGTGGAAAATGGAGAGTGTGTGTAGATTACAGAGAGTTGAACACTGCCACTAAAAAAGATTACTTTCGACTACTGTTTGTAGACCAAGTACTAGACTCACTGTCTGGCAAAAGCTATTTTTCCTTTTTGGATGGTTACAGTGGGTACAATTAGATAAAAATTGCCCCTGAATATCAAGATAAGACCATTTTTACCTGTCCATGGGGAACATTTGTTTACTCGGTCTTGCCTTTTGGTCTATGCAATGCACCAGCAACATTTCAGATAGCAGTAATTAGTATCTTTGCTGATATATCTCATGACTGTATGGAGATTTATATGGATGATTTCACTACCTATGGAGTCACATTTGAAGATGCACTGGTAAATTTAGAAAAAATATTGAAAAGGTGCAGAGAGCAAAATTTGTCTCTAAACAGTGAAAAGTGTTTTCTAATGATGGAAGAAGGTATTGTTCTAGACCATCATATTTTCAAGAATGGAATTCAGGTTGACCTTGCTAAAATTGAAGTTATTCTAAATTTACAAACTCTTGCAAAACAAAAGGATGTCAGAAGCTTCCTTGGCCATGCAGGGTATTATAGAAGGTTTATAAAAAAAATTTAGTAAAATTTCTAGTCCACTTTATGCCTTATTAACTAAGGATTCTCAATTTGAGTGGACAGAGGCCTGTGAAAAATCTTTCCTGCAACTAAAAGACTTGCTTACTAAAGCCCCTATTCTTCAAGGTCCAAAATGGAATTTGTCTTTTCACATACATGTTGATGCCTCTGATTTTGGTATAGGGGCAGTCTTAAGTCAAAAACAAAATTCAATTGAGCATGCTATCTATTTTATCAGCAAGAACCTTCAAGGTCCTAAGCTAAATTATGCTGTTATAGAAAAGGAATTGCTCGCAGTAGTGTATGTTTTAAATAAGTTTAGGCATTATGTTATAGGTTATTAGATATTAGTCCACACTGACTATGCAGCAATCAGGTATCTGATGAACAAACTTTCCATCTCTGGTAGATTGGCAAGATGGCTCCTGTTGTTACAAGAATTTGACATTACAATCATTGATAAACCAGGAAGAGCTAATGTTGTGGCTGACTTTTTATCAAGACTTCAAATAGCTGCACCTGCTGAACACGAGATCATTGATGATAGGTTCCCAGATGAACACTTGTTTTCCATTGCTGCACATACTCCATGGTATGCAAACATTGCCAATTATCTAGCAGCAAGCAGAATACTAGCTCACTTTTCTCCAAAAGAAAAGAAATTGTTAATAGAGAAAAATTTTAACTTTTCATAGATTGCAAATTGTCTATTTTATACTAGACCTGATCAAGTAATGCGAAGATGTGTAAGAGAAGATGAGACTTATGATATCTTGCATGTTTTCCATGATGAACCATGTGGGGGACATTTTGCAGCAAAAAGAACATCAATGAAGGTTCTTACAATAGGGTACTACTGGCCAACATTACACAAGGATGTTGTGGCCTATACAAGGAAATGTGACAGATGCCAACGTATGGGAAGACCAACCAAGTCAGATGAAATGCCACTATATCCACAGGTAATAGTCACCCCTTTTGATAAGTGGGGAATGGATTTTGTGGGACCAATTGATCCACCATCAAATGGCAAGTCATACATTCTAGTTTGCACAGATTATTTAACAAAGTGGGTTGAGGTAAAAGCTATGACTCATGCTCGAGATAACAAGGTTGTTGAATTTTTGTATGAACAAATTTTCACTAGATTTGGAGTTCCCACAGAGCTTGTAACTGATCAAGGAGTGCAGTTCACATCTAATTTGATCACTGCAATAATGCATGACTATAAAATCAAACATAGGAAGTCCAACCCATATCACCCTCAAGCTAATGGTTAGGCTAAGGTTACAAACAAGGAAATTGAGTCGATCCTAACAAAAACAGTGCAGCTCCATAGAAAAGATTGGAGCAGTAGACTTCCTGAAGCAGTCTGGGCCTACAGAACTACATGGAAGACAACAACTAGGTTTACACCTTTTGAGCTGCTTTATGGGAAAATAGCCATGTTGCCCATAGAATTTAAGCACAAAATTTTGAGGACAGCTCTTGAACTCAATATGAAAATATCTGAAGCATAGAAGGAACGTCTACTGTAGCTAAATGCTTTGGACGAAATCAGAAAAGCTGCTATGTAGCATACAGAAGTGGTCCAACAAAAAAGGAAGAAATGGCATGATCAACACATCAAATCCAAGCAATTTTCTTCTAGTGATTGGGCTATGTTATATGATTCCAAATATCAAGAAAACTAAGGTAAGCTCACAACACGTTGGCTTGGTCCCTATGAAGCTGAGAATGTGTTCGACAACGGAGCTATACAGCTGGCGACAATTGATCCAGTCCGTTTCAAATTGCTAGTTAATGTCCACCGACTCCGGTTGTACCATAAACCAGTCTCAAAAGAAGAATTCATATAGTAGTTCATTCAGGATCCTACCGCTACTCTTCCTGCAGCCGAAGACTTTAGCCTTTCTCCTGCAGCTTCACCGTAATTTTGAAAAGCATGCTCATAATAAAGGTTTTCTTTTTAAGGAAACCTCTTTTTCTCCATTCTCACTTGCCGCCATATCTCACTTCTTTATCTTCCATCCATCCATCCATTCATCTTGTCCGCCCACATCACCCCACCTCACCCATCCACATCACCCTTAATTACAGTATCATTCCCAACTATCAACTCATGAAGACACCGTCATCTTTCTTCACACGTACATGCAATTATCAAAGGTATGCCATATCTTTTGTTATCGCATATTTGATTTATTTTATTCTATCCATTTACTGCTATGCATGTACCAATCATTATTACCCGATCTCTGCCTATTCTTTAGTACATGTGAGGACACATGTCATACTCTAAGTAGGGGGCGAGGTAATCCACCTTTTAAAACCTATATTTTTGTCGTTTCCATAACTGTGCAGATAACCTTTCTTTATTATTTTTCTAGTACTTTCCAAATATGATCGCATGTCCTTTTCATTGCATGTTTTCTTGTAAATTACAATCAAAACTGCTTGTTCAAAAAGTTCATTTTTGGAAAAGAGAGAAATGTGACAGCACGACAGAAAAAAAAAACCAGAATAGAAAGGGAAACAAAGAGGAAATTTTTTGAATTTTCAACAAGGGAAAACTGTGAACATGGGTGGTCAGCTGGTGCGACATGAGCCTGTAGCTCATGAGTTATTATTGCAAAATATTCTAGCAGTCCAGGCATTTAGCCTCTGTGGATGGTTAAACTACTTCTTGAGTTTAAATACTTTTGATGAGGAGGCTGCTGGTGAATTTTTGAGAACCCTTTCTGAAGGGGAGGCTACTGTATGGGGACTAACGGTTGTTGCAACTGAAGACAGAATTGCTGAAGTAACCGGGCTTCCAGTCGTTGGAGAAAATTTTTCTTCAGATGTTGTCAATGCAAGGGCTGAATTTTCAATACCCACTGATGGACCTTTAGAAGTCTCCAAGCAGGGATGCAAGCAGGTATCATTGCCTCCTTCTTATTCAGATTAAGCTGCTTACATAATCAGGTATTTAACCTGTGAAGGCCATTTCTCCTACCTACATTCTTATCATTTCAAATTATTAAGTCATATAAGGCATGGGTTAGTTGTAAATATTTTGAATTTCTTGTTAAAATTTCTAGAACAAAGTGCCCATGGAACCCAATAAGGGAAAGATAATTCTATTACTCACCATGGCCTTATCAAATTATTGATTGAACGCTCTTTGAGAGATGTCTCACCTCTTTCCTGGCAACAATTCGTTGCCCAAAAGAACTTGCAAATTTTAGAACCCCCTAGGGTACTTACCCCACAGCCTCAGAAAAAGAAAGAAGAAATTGTGTCTACCAGTAGAAGAATAGGGCAAGGGTCATCTACTCCTGTAGCACCTAATCCTGCAGCTCCCCCATCGAAATTCTCTGCTAGGGTACAAACTAGGTCTGCCACTAGGAGAGAGAAGGGAAAAACAAAGGCAAAGAGCCCCCTGAATCTGACCTTCATTCTCAAAAAAGGCAATGCCCTTCTCCTCCAGCATCTTCCCCTGCAGCCGTCTCTCCTACAGTAACACTTGTTGCTATCACCAGTTCACCATCATCCTCTGGTAGGGAAGAACCCTCTAGGCAGACCAGAAAGAGGAAGGATACAAGAACACCTCCTGCAGCCGCACCAGTGCCAAGAAGAGTTTCCACAAGGAAACAATGTAAGACTTCCCCTGCTTCACCTCAACTAGAGGTTATTGTAATTTTAAAAGAGTCCGTAGAGTCTAAATTTGATGTTTCTCAGAGTGTGTCCAAGAATACTGCACAAAGTTGATTCGTTCCTGAAGAGGAACAAGTTGAGACAAAGGAAATGGGGCATAATGAAAAAGGGTTACCAAGTCTTAATGACTTGGCTACTACTACTATGCAGTTTTTAAAGAAAGCACAGTCTTCTCCACCGCAGCAATAAGAATTCATTCTACAGCAAGAGCAAGAACAGACTGAACAATTAGATGTGGATAGTGAAGCTACATTTCCCCCTACAACTTGTAAAGCCATTGTTGTTTATAAGAAGATGTTTTTGATTGAGTTCCTGGAATATGTCAAAGCTAACTGGGAACCAGTTACATTGCAAACCCTGACTTTCCAGCACCTAGCCCAGACTGACATGCAACAAAGTCTATGGGAGGTAGAAAGAAAGAAACTGAAAAAGGAAATTGAAAGTCAGAAACAGGAAATTTCTAAGTTAAAAGCAAAAATGGATGAAATGTTAAAAGTAACTGGTCAGATTATGGAATGCAGACCACCACCCAAAGTTTATGCTATGTACCTTAAGGAACAATTCTTATGGTTCCAATTAATGAGAATTTCTAAAAATCAAGATCCTATACTTCACACTACCAAAGAATTTTACGACGCATACCAGGCAGCCCTTAATTGGTTAAGAAATTCTCTGTGTGAATTTTATTTACATGGCTTTTTAATTCCATTTGAAACAAAATGGAATCCTCTTCTATATATTGGTGATATCCATTTGAGATCATTTATGTCATGGGCAACAAATGAAGCAAATTATGGTAGACAATGGAAAACATATGAGGAAGCCGAAAGGAATGAGCCTGTTCCATTACACTCTCAAAGTTCAAACCCCCATGTAATGTTGAAAACCTAGTTTACTCTAACATATGGCATTCACAATAATACAACCAGGACAAAAATATTTGATCTCAGCAAATAGCTATATGATGAATTTCAGGAACAGTCATATTCATTTTGGAGACTGTCGTACACCAGAAGTGAGAAAAGGTGGGAAAGATTAACTGTTGGGCTAAGAAGGTCTGAACCTCATAGTCCCCTAAATTTCACAGCAACTCTTAAACGATCAAGCAGATATATCCAGTAGGGACTTCAAAAGAGATTTGAACTATGGTTGCCATTGACATTCAGACCTCCTGTGCTAATGTGGCCACTCTATCCTTACCAGGCTACAAATATTAATGATGATTCAAAAGCTCTTAGGTATGAGAGATGGCAAACTTCCAAAGGATTTTATTACAGGTTTGGAACTCCATTTCAGAGTCATGCCGCAACCACTGATTTCAGAGAAACTACCAGGAAAGTTAATGCTGGAGGACCAGCATTGGGCTAAGTAGGGGGCAAAATGATGAGCCCAAAATGTGCTCATAGTTTGGATATTATGATGAACTTTTTATACCTTTACTTTTGTTATTTGTGGTTGTTTAAACTCTGTTGAAACCTTTTATTGGGATATCCTGTGGCAAAATATTTTCATATTCCTGCAGGTTATTGTGTTGACTTGACTGCATTTATTACCCTGTTGACTCCCTAAATGACTGGTATATCGCATAAAGTTTTTGAATGATGAAATAGATTTAAATGTATGATTAATGAACAGATATTGTGTATGTCCCATGCATCTTTTCTTTCTCATCTATTACCTTGTGTTTCACAGGTTGTTGAAGAAAGTATGATCGAGTCAAACGCAGCCGATCTCGACCTTGCAGTAAAGTCCATTTCCTGCACGACTTCAAGGAATCTCTGGCGAAAACTCTTTGACCGAAACTGTTGGGAAGTATTTTTAATGACAGTCAATCTAGAAAGAGTGGAGCGCTAGATTCTCTATGGATCGGGTTGAACGGATAAATTCATTTATGAAGTTTGTTCCTTGATTCTTGGATACACTTTACTTCCACATCTTTCTTTGATAGGGTTAGTTAGTTAGTTGTTCTCCTGATTTTAAATAAAGTACTCCTCCTGTGCGAGTGAAAAAGGAGATGATAGTTAGAAGTAAGATAGAATCATAGTGATAGAGAGATAGTAGATATCATGTAAGAGTTAGTATGATGATAATGAAAAGCAGAATCTGTACAAGAGACAGAGTTTGTTGTTAGTTTCCATATCAACAAAGCAATGTATACCATTCTGTTTTCATGAATAAAGTTTGATGAAGTTTTGAGTTCAGCACTTGTGTAATCAGTAGATGCTTACTAAGGGGGCCCACTTAGTAAGTATTTGTAGCTAGTTAGTTAGCTGTTCTTTTCTGTTGATCATTAGTTAGCTTTCATCTTTGAAGTTTTCATACAAACTCAGTCTTGTATTGCTCCTGCAACATTGGGAATCCATCCATGTGCCTGTTCCTGCAGCATAAGGCCAGTTCATAGTTTGTGTTTCAGTCATAGCTGTTATGGTTTTTGTTTTAGTCAAATTATGGTTGAGTTAATAGAACTTTGCATTACTTTCCTGTAGTGTAGAATGAATTCCTTCCAAGTATTTATTTCTGCTAAGTTGTGACTGAAACTAGTTCTTAGTGCATATATTGTGCTGTGCCATTTAAAGTATACGTTCCCTGGTTTGACAAGTAAATGAACGTCCATAATGAGATATTAGTCACCTACTGGAATGTCCAATTCCCAGGAAAGGTTTTACTGTGATTTTCATATCCTTTTGTGGGCGCGACCAAGCACTTTCTTTATGGACCTTGGGATATCACGATCTCCTACTCCTAGTATGGACAATGGTGCATTAGGCCATGACAATACCACTTATATTCCTTAACCTTTCCATCCAATGAATGTTGAAAACCAAAACAACTTCCTCCCACAAGAAAAGCTCATTAATATTCATGAGTATTTTGCACATTTTCAACAAGACTTGTCACTTGAAAAAAATTCCACCACTTCCATACCCGCTATTGACAATCTTCATCATTTGATTGAAAGTGATGATAGCTTGCAAGTGATGAAGAGAATTTATGAGATTTACAATAAACATTCCTCTTCTAATACCCAATCCACAACCATTCATGTAAGCCTAGGAGGACCTCAAGTTCCTCCCCCCTCAACCATAGCTTCCATACCAACTTATACCAATCCACAAGTCCATACAACGATGCATCAGGCTAATTATGCGGCTACCTCTTTTCCAATTTCCACTAGCATTCCTACTTCTCTTGTGGCATCACAAGTCCCTTCCACAACATTCACACCCCATAGTACTCCTTTTACTTCCCCTCACATCACCTATACTCCATCACCATTTTCCCTTCCACCTCAACCCACATACCCCGATCCCCTTCTTACACAACTCCTTACCATTGTTGCATCCATGCAACATCAACTTTCTGCCATTAGCCAAGGTCAATCCATTCCACCTACATATCATGTTCGTAGTAGCCCCTTTGGTGCAAGAGCACCTAAGGAACAATAGGCAGTTTCATTAGGTAAATAAGAAACCTAAAGGGGTAATTTTGTTTTGTTTTCATAAAGGTCATGTTGACCATTGTGTGGAGAGCTTAGAGGTGTTTTTGATCTTTGGGAAAAAAATTTGTCAAGAGATAAATAAGTTTAGAAGCTCACCTTGCTAAGTTGTCAAAAGTTGCCAAAGGTTGAGAAACACAGTGGATTTTATAATTTTTATCTTTGGGTCATCTATAGGTTCAACAAAAAGAACCTAACTATTTTTGGAGCATATTTAAGATATGCTTCGACCATGGAAAAGGGTTGGAAGTGTTGTTGTTATAGTGAAATTTTCTGAAATTGAAGGAAGACAACATTTTGTGGTAAAAATTCTGAGTTTTGCATCTAAATAGAGATTTCATGGATTAGCCCTACTGCTGTTTTGATTGCAGGATGTAGTGTTGGTAGTTTACAAGCATTGTGTATCATTAAATAGTTTCTTTGTTCAATTTGCAAGCACTTTTGTAAATAGTTTAATTTTTCCCTGTCGCTAGTCTAAACCAGACTATTTTTAGGAAATGGAGTGCTAGAGCACTTTCCCACCATACAAATCATATGGCCCTTTGGGAATAGTGCATAGTCTCCATGCTTGTAAACATGGTAGGTTGTAGGCTTTGTGTGTGTGCAGGAATTGCTAGCAATTTCTTGCCCTAGGGTAGCCAGGCAGAGTCCGGCTAGGGAAGACAAGGAATGAAAGGCACAAAATTTGCAGGGGTGCTAAGATTTTGGGAAAAATTCCTTTTGGAGAATTTAGTTGAGGGTCTTGGTAAGGCCTGGTAGGTAGGAGGAGGCTCCATCAACCCATTTGATGTGAGAAGACTCTGACAATTTGAAATCAGCCTGGAGAAGGCTAGTAAACCCTAGGTTTTGGCCATTTTTGTGTAAGGGCAGTGTACGGGCAGTATAGATTCAAAACCCTAAAAATCTTCAAGGTGTGGACATGGGAAACATAAACCCCAAGCAAAGAACCTAGGTCATTTGGAGGGTTTTGGAGTAAATTGCATTTTTCTCAAGTTAAGAGGTCTAATTGGGGCTCTAGGCTTGTAGCCTTTTCTAGCCCTAGGAGAGGGTTTGGTGGCAGCGATGGAGAATTGGAGTTTTGGAGTTGAACAAGAACCCTAATAGGCTGCTATAAGACTTATACTTCATCTTTACACCCCTGCAAAATCCTAATTGAATGTTGAGGGTAATTGGCCTTTAGAATAAGGGTCAAGGGTGAGATAGTGGCAAGGCATCAAGATTGGATTGGTGGATTGAAAGAAGGTTGATAGTAGGGTTGGCAGTCGGACTAGGGGTACCTATATCTGAAATAGGACCTAAAGGTTAAGGTGGAAGAGTCGCCTAGGAGTTCTTGAGAACAAGGACCCAAAGCATGGGACAGTGAGTGTCTCATCCAACCCTACCCTATCAGATTGGTATCAGAGCCAGGTTAAAGATTTGGGAAGAATATTGTATGTCTGAGGTTGAGTCTAGTGATTCTTCCATCATGGTGACAAATGTAGAGTTGGCCAAGATGGTTGAAGAGCAGGAGGAAGACAATAAAAAATTGAGGGAAAGAATAGCCCAACTTGAGCAAGCAGTGAGGAGTGCGCAATTTGAAGGAAGGATACCAAAGGAAGAAGAGGTTGCAGAGGAAGATAAGACCCCTGAACCTGACCCTGTTCTAAAAGAAGAACCTTTCTTGAAAGCATTGAAGGCTTTAAGTGGAAAAGCCCTTGAAGGCATACCACTGTTTAGTGGAAAAATGGAAGTTGATCTAGTCATGGATTGGATAGAGGGAATGGAAAACCATTTTGAATGTGATGGAGTCACTGAAGCACAGAAGGTAAAGGTGGCCAAATCAAGACTAAGAGGTTCTTCCTTGACATGGTGGAAATGTGTTCAAACAGAGAGGGAAAAAGAAGGCAAGCAGCCTATTTAAACTTGGAAAGGAATGGTTGCCAAAGTGAGGGAGGCATACATGCCTGATAATTATGAGATTCAGTTACACAAGAAGAGACAAAGCTTAAGGAAAAAAGACAAAGATGTGAATACCTACATAGAGGAGTTCCAAAAACTTTGTATGAGGTCTAATGTTTCAGAAGATGAAAGTCTCAAGGTGGCTAGGTATCTTAATGGCTTGAAATGGAACATTCAAGAGGAGATGGCTCTTCTAAGTCCCAAGACAGTGCACCAATGCTATCAGCTGGCTGTCAAGACTGAGGAAAGGAACAAGAGGAAGCAATACCAAGCTTCTAAAGGTAGAGGAAAAGGCAGAGATCAAAGAGATCAAAGAGGGCAGCGAGGTGGCTACCAAGGCAGAGGTAATGACCAAAGAAACCAAGGAGAGTCTAAACTCACAGAGCATGGAGGAGAAACATCTTCTAGATGAGGATATAATAGAGGTAGAGGACCTCAAGGAGGTTCAAACAGAGGAAGAGGAGCAGGTAGGAGCAATTCATATTTTGCAAACATGAAATGCTACCATTGTAGTCAAGTAGGTCATCCTGCTTATAGGTGCCCAAAGAAAGCATCTTCATCAAGCAATGAGAAGAGAGTGGCTTATGCACAAGAGGACACCATGAGTCCTAAGTCATCTAAGATCAGTCATATTGAATCTAAGGTAGGAGAGAATCTGATGTTCAATAGAGATTTGATCAGACAACCGGTCAAGGAAGAACCAAAATAGAGGAGAGCTCTATTTAGAGTAAGGTGCAAGATACTTGGTAAAGTATGCAAGGTCATAGTAGATTCAGGTTCAACAGACAATATAATCTCAGAGGAGGCAGTAATGAAATTGAAATTGGAGAAGGTACCCCACACTAACCCCTACAAGGTCACATGGCTAAACAAAGGGCAAAGTATTTTAGTGAATGAGCAAGTAACGGTGCAATTTTCCATTGGAGGGTACAAGGACAAGTTGGTTTGTGATGTTTTACCCATGGATGCATGCCATCTACTATTGGGAAGACCATGGTAGTTTGACAGAAGTGTCCATATATGATGGGAAAGAGAACACCATCTCATTCAAGAAGGATGGAAAGACTTTCAAGTTGCAGTCACTATCAGAAGAAGAAGAGGGACAGTCAAAGACACCTAGTGTCTTATTGAGTAGTGGAAAGGAGTTCCTTAACAACCTACATCAAGGGAGTGAAGGATATGTGGTCATGTTACAACCTAAAGAAGAAGACAAGGCTGAAAAGGCAGTCATACCCAGAGCAGTCCTAAAGTTGTTGGATCAATTCAAATACATTGTAAGTGATGGCATGCCTGCAACTCTACCAACAAAGAGAGCCATAAGTCATCAAATTGACTTCATACCTGGAGTCTCATTGCCTAGCAAAGTATCTTATAAACTTACACCAGATCAAAACCTAGAGGTAGCTAGGCAAGTGTAGGAGTTGTTGGATCAAGGATTGATTCAAAAGAGCATCAGCCCATGTGCAGCACCAGTGGTCTTAGCAACAAAAAAAAAGGAGGTAAGTGGAGATTATGCACTGATTCTAGAGCAATAAATAGAATCACAATTAGATATAGATTCCCTATTCCTAGGATTGAAGACTTGATGGATTGTCTTGGAGGAGCTCAATACTTCACCAAGTTGGATCTCAAGAGTGGATACCATCATATCAGAATCAAGGACGGAGATGAGTGGAAGATAGCTTTTAAGACAAATGATGGGTTGTATGGGTGAAGAGTGATGCCATTCAGCCTCTCTAATGCCCCTAGCAAATTCATGAGGCTCATGAATGAAGTGCTTAAAGACTTTATAGGGATATTTGTGGTAGTGTATCTTGATGACATCCTCATATACAGCAAGATAGCAGAAGAGCATTTGAAACACATGTGGAGTTGGTTCTTAGAAGATTGCAAGAGGAGAAGTTGGCAATCAATCTAGAGAAGTGTGAGTTCTTTAAGTAAGAGCTTTTATATTTGGGTTTTGTAGTGTCCAAAGGATCATTGAAGATAGATCCAAGAAAGGTGGAAGCCATCCTAAACTAGCCTACTCTAACCACAAGGACAGAGGTAAGTTTTTATGGATTGGCTCAATTTTATAGGAAATTCATAAGGAACTTTAGTGGTATATGTGCACCAGTTCTAGAGACAATCAAGGGTAGTTTAAAAGCTAAGTTTGTGTCGACTCAAGAAGCTGAGAAAGGGTTTGCAAAACTAAAACAAGAGGTGGCAACTCAACCTTTTCTCTTATTACCTAGTTTTGACAAATTGTTCACTGTTGAATGTGATGCAAGTGGAGTGGTAGTAGGAGGAGTGTTAAGTCAAGAGGGTAGGCCTATAGCCTTCTTTAGTGAGAAGCTCAATGAAGAAAAGAAGAAATATTCAACCTATGACTTAGAACTTTATGCTTTGGTTTAGTCATTTAGGAAATGGAGGCATTACCTTCTACCCAAGGAGTTTGTAGTCTTTACTGACAATCAGGCACTTAGTATTATCAACACTCAAGAGAAGTTGAGTAATAGGCATTTGAAATGGATGGAATACATCCAAGCTTTTACCTTCACCATCAAGCACAAGAAGGGATAGCTAAACAAAGTAGCAGATGCATTGAGCAGGAGGTTGTTGACAGTACAGGAGATACAAGTGAAGAGCATAGGGATTGACAGTTTCAAAGATCTCTATGGGGAAGATGAAGACTTTTCAGAGGCCTACAAGGTATGTTTAGATTTTGAGAATCATTTTCATCGCCAGTATTCTGAGTATACTTTGCAAAGTGGGTTATTGTTTAAAGGAAATCAGTTATGTGTTCCAAGAGGGTCAATGAGGGAAAATCTGATTTAGGAAAAGCATAATGGCAGTCTTAGTGGACATTTTGGCATCAATAAGACTTTAGAACTAGTGCAAAGATTCTATTACTGGTCTAAGTTGGCAAGAGATATTAGAAAGTATGTGGAACAATGTGTTGTGTGTATGAAGGATAAGGGAGGAGCTAGTAATGCTGGTCTATATCAACCCCTACCCATTCCCAATAGACCATGGGAGTGTGTGAGCATGGATTTTGTGGTAGGCCTTCCTAAGACCAAGACTAGTTTTGACAGTGTCTATGTAGTGGTAGACAGATTTAGTAAGATGAGTCATTTCATTCCCTACAAAACTACTCATGATGCTAGTTACATAGCTCATCTCTTCTTCAAGGAATTTGTAAGGATCCATGGATTGCCTTTGAGCATTGTTTCAGACAGGGATGTGAAGTTCATGAGTCACTTTTGGAAGACTCTATGGAGAAGATTGGGTACTAAGCTGTCTTTTGGATCAACTTACCATCCTCAGACCGATGGTCAAATAGAGGTGGTTAATAAGGTGCTAGGTAATCTTCTAAGGTGCCTAACTAAGGAGTATGGACAGACATGGGATATGGTTATCTCACAAGGTGAGTATGCATACAATGATAGTGTGAATCGGACCACGGGGAAGAGTCCTTTTGAAGTTGTGTATGGGATGCACCCAAGAGGCATATGTGAGCTCAGAGATCTTGGAGCTATGGAACAAAGAAGTGGACATGCAGAAGACTTTAGTCAGACCATGAAGGAGATTCAGGAGTAGGTAAAGAGGACAGTCATTGAGGCTACACAAAATTTGAAGGAGAAGGCAGATTTGTCAAGAAAGGATGTGCAATTTGTAGTAGGGGACTATGTCATGGTCCACCTTAACAAGTAAAGGTTGTAGAAGGGAATTTCAACCAAGTTGAAGATGAAGAGAGTGGGTCCATGCAAGATATTGGCCAAGTATGGCAAGAATGCATACAAGGTGGAATTACCTATCGATCTAGGAATCTCACCAGTTTTCAACATAGCTGATTTGATCAAGTATAAGGAGGCAGTCCATGATGTGGATCAAAATAGTCAGGATATCTTCAAGGACATCAGAAATGTATCCTTAATCAAGACAAGCCTCAAGCAGAGAATATTTTGGAGTCAAGAGTGAAGAAGGCTACAAGACATAAGGTGTACATGGAGCACCTTATAAAGTGGAAGAACAAGCATGAGTCAGATGCCACATGGGTACAAGAAGATCAACTCAATAATTTTTGTATTGACCTGTCATTGATCTCTCCTTCCACTCCTTAGTGTTTGGGCTAAGAGGGGAAGAATGGTGCAGGAGCACCTAAGGAACAACAGGCAGTTTCATTAGGTAAATAAGAAACCTAGAGGGGAAATTTTGTTTTGTTTTCATAAAGGTCATGTTGACCATTGTGTGGAGAGCTTAGAGGTGTTTTTGATCTTTGGGAAAAAAAAAATTCAAGAGATAAATAAGTTTAGAAGCTCACCTTGCTGAGTTGTCAAAAGTTGCTAAAGGTTGAAAAACACAGTGGATTTTATAATTTTCATCTTTGGGTCATCTATAGGTTCGACAAAAAGAACCTAACTATTTTTGGAGCCTATTTAAGATATGCTTCAACCATCGAATAGGGTTGGAAGTGTTGTTGTTATAGTGAAATTTTCTAAAATTGAAGGAAGACATCATTCTGTGCTAAAAAATCTGAGTTTTGCATCTAAATAGAGATTTCATGGATTAGCCCTGCTACTGTTTTGATTGCAGGATGTAGTGTTGGTAGTTTACAATCATTGTGTATCATTAAATAGTTTCTTTGTTCAATTTGCAAGCACTTTTGTAAATAGTTTAATTTTTCCCTGTCCCTGGTCTGAACCAGACTATTTTTAGGAAATCGAGTGCTAGAGCACTTTCCCACCATACAAACCATGCGGCCCTTTGGGAATAGTGCCTAGTCTCCATGCTTGTATAGATGGTAGGTTGTAGGCTTTGTGTGTGTGTAGGAATTGCTAGCAATGTCTTGCCCTAGGCGAGCCAGGCAGAGTCCGGCTAGGGAAGACAAGGAATGAAAGGCACAAAATTTGTAGGGTTGCTAATATTTTGGGAAAAATTCCTTTTGGAGAATTTATTTGAGGGTCTTGGTAAGGCCTAGTAGTTAGGAGGAGGCTCCATCAACCCATTTGATGTGAGAAGACTTTGACAGTTTGAAATCAGCTTGGAGAAGGCTAGTAAACCCTAGGTTTTGGCCATTTTTGTGTAAGGACAGTGTACGGGCAGTACAGATTCAAAACCATGAAAATATTCAAGGTGTGGACATGGGAAACATAAACCCCAAGCAAAGAACCTAGGTCATTTGGAGGGTTTTGGAGTAAATTGCATTTTTCTCAGGTTAAGAGGCCTAATTGGGGCTCTAGGCTTGTAGCCTTTTCTAGCCCTAGGAGAGGGTTTGGTTGCAGCGATGGAGAATTGGAGTTTTGGAGTTGAACAAGAACCCTAATAGGTTGCTATGAGACTTATACTTCATCTTTACACCCCTAAAAAATCCTAATCAAATGTTGAGGGTAATTGGCCTTTAGGAAAGAATAAGGGTCAATGGTGAGATAGTGGCAAGGCATCAAGATTGGATTGGTGGATTGAAAGAAGGTTGATAGTAGGTTTGGCAGTAGGACTAGGGGTACCTATATCTGAAATAGGACCTAAAGGTTAAGGTGGAAGAGTCACCTAGGAGTTCTTGAGAACAAGGACCCAGAGCATGGGACAGTGAGTGTCTCATCCAACCCTACCCTATCACCCTTATCCTTAGAAATTTTACATACCCTGATGCCACAAGGGATAGAAAGCCTCAATTTGAGAAATATGGAGGGGAAGGAAACCTTGTCAACCATGTTAATGCCTATACAGCTTTGTGTAGTGACTTCATCCTTAATGATAAATTGTTAGCCAAACTATTTCCAAGGACCTTGAAAGACACTACCTTAGAATGGTTTTCCAACTTGCCTAATCATTCCATCCATTCATTCAATGAATTGGTGGATGCTTTCATAAGTCACCTTCAAGTTCGCATGAAACCTAAAAACACAATGGTTGACCTTATGTGATGTAGACAAAACACAGATGAAAAAGTAATGGATTTTATCTCACGATACCAATCTGTGTATGCTCAAATTGATGTCAAGATTCCTGATGCACATTTGCAAAAGATGTTTATCAAAAACTTGCACACACACCTTTAGGATAAATTAACAATGATGAAATTCCCTTTGTTTATGCTTTTATGCACAACCTTGTGTGAATACCATAATTCGGTTTCAAATTGTGCTTCAAAATCCACTTCTAATCGAGCTGACAAACCTAAACACAAAAATCAAAACCAAAATAACAGACAAAACTTCCACAAACCAAATAGAGGATTTTTACAGTTTAATCTTCCTCCTCAACCTCAACTGCAGTCAACCCATTCCATTCCAAATCAAGTGGTAGTTGTTAAAGTAGTAGTACCTTATACCTATGGGCACCTAAACAAATAGTTTACTCCTCTACCCGATACCCTTTATAACACAATGAACCAATTAATTCAACAACACCTGCTCACTTTGCCACCCGTCTGACTGCTTGATCCAAACCAACCTTTACTACCCACCTTCAAATCTAATGCTTATTGTCATTTTCATCACCAAAATGGACATGACACTGAACATTGTAAGTGTCTAAAACATTTAATTCAAGACCTCATTGATTTAGGACATTTGTCCATTATGGGTGTTAATGATCAAGGCAATAAGTTTGTTGCACCCCCTAATCGGAATTTGCAAATTTTCACTAATCCCATGCTACCTCATTTTTCAAGGCTAGCAAACCTTCAACCACTAATGTAATGACTGTTGATACAAACAATGAACAGCATGATACACCTCCCCCTATTACTACAAAAAGTGTTATAGATGAGCTAGTAGCTATGATAGACGTTATCCCTCATAAGGGCCAAACCACTAAGTCTCTTGATATCACTTTTTATGCTAAAGACATACTACAAAAAATTCCTAATGGTCCTCTTTACATAGCTGGAAGAATATATAATAAGCCCACTAATGGGATATTAATATATCCCACTTGTGGTGAGAATGTGATCACAAAGGAGTTTCTAATATTACATGATCTATATCAAGATGAATATAATAAACCAATTGTGTGGATTAAGACACATACTAGTTTTTCATGCCCTACAATCGGATCGATCGTGCTACCCTTACAAATAGGACCTAAAACTTTGGAGGTAACATTTTCAATTATTCCACAATCTAACCAATTTTGTTTGTGGCTAGGCCACCCTTGGATTCGCTCAATGAAAGTGATCTCATCAGTTGTTCACAAGTGTTTGAACTTTCCACAAGAAAATGAGATAGTCACCATACACCATAGTGGCTTTAATCCTTTATCTTCCAAAGGTAATTTTTCATTAGAAGCCTTTTGGCCTACACCTATAGAACCCATTACCCCTTGAAAGGACTTCTTTTTCATAACCTATCAAAATTTTAAAGCCAAAAAGATAGCCAAATTGTCTCTTCGGAACTCGTCCCCATCCACTTCCACACCTCCTATCATATATGAAACCATGCTTCAACCTAAGTCTGAAATTGCTCAAACCATACAACCTCCTAAACAACCACCCCTAGATGCTTCCCCACCATCATTTAAACAACCAAGGAAAAATGAAACCACTCCTATCATGCCTCCTCGCCTTAAACAAGTATATAAAGTAAAAGAGAAAGTGGTTGATCCATCCTCTTTGGTTTCTTTTTTTCTTCCCTCTTTGAAAGTAGAAGACCCTATGTTGACTCAATCCACTCTTACACCTCAACAACTCCAAAACAGAATTAAACACAATTATGGTGCTAAGGAACAAAGGCACCATCATCATCTCGTTGCTCATCAATCTCGCATAGAAGAAGATAAAGAAAAACAACCTTTACCTTTGACTAAAGTAATAGATGACCACCCTCCTTCTCCTGACCTGCGACACAACAGTCTAGTGCAACCTTCACAACAAATTGAACCAATCCAACAACCTCAACTTTTGATACATCCATCCTTAGAAATCACCCTTCGTCCTCATGTTGTCATTAATCTTGATGATGATGATGATGATGATGATGATGATGATGCGATGATAGAAAAAATAGATGAAGAATTGCATAATGATTTAAATTCTTTATTTTCATCTACAATGAGCTTAAATGATACATCATCTCCACCAAGTGAAGAACCTAGTACAACTCCCGGTTCAACACTTGCAATTCTTCCTTTGGAAAGTCAACCACCCTTGCATTACACTGAACATGATTGGGAGGTAGATGACCTATTAGATGGCTAACTTGCATTCACCTAACTAGCCTTTTTGCTTTTCTCTTTTTATTTTCCTTTTCATGTGTGTATCATGTTCCCCATATCATGTGTTTGATGTTTCCTCTCTTTGTACACTTCTTCTATTTGTACCTCTATTCTTCTATTCATTGTGCATTATCTTTTTCATTTTTGTTTTGTGTTCTCCTTTTGGGGATGATGCAAAGCGTAGAGATGCCCTATGTATCTTCCATATTGACCCACAAGGTCCTTGTCTTTTTCAATTTTGTTTTGTATTCTCCTTTTGGGGATGATGCAAATCATTGAGACTGCAATGTCTCCTTCATGTTGACCCATAATATTTTTTCATTTTCTTTTCGCTTGTGTTTTCCTTTTGAGGATGATACAAGGCATCGAGACCGCAATGTCTCTTCCATGTTGACCCAAAATAGACTTTCATTTTCTTTTGTTTTCGCTCTCTTTGTATCATTCTTCCAATTCTATGTGCTTTGGGGAATGATGACAATTATGCACTCTTTCATAAAAACATTGCAGCAATGAACATACTAACCCCAAGTCCATAGATCCCTTGTGTGTTTGGTGTGCTTTATTTTCTAGGGGGAAACTTCCTTTCTTTTGTTTTCATTTTCCTTGACATGGCATAGCCTAACTTTGAAACATATGACTTGGCATAGGGCTTCTAGGTTGGCTCTCATGTCTTGTTTTCTTTTTGCTTTCTTCTTTTCTTTTCTACTTTAAAGTAATTTCTCACAGAACGATGTGTAGCAATTCCTTTAAAGTGGAGGGAATACATTACCATAATTCATGTGCATTCTTGGTTCCTAGTGTAGCCTTGTCATTTATATGATGTGTTTGTCACTTTTTGGATGACATTGGGTGTGATGTCATTCATAAGTGTGATTTATCTCAGCATATTACATTCCTCTCGGTGGCCTAATGTGACGCACTGCATCCCCTAAGTTGTGAATATACTATTCTTTGATTGGTCCTCTCTTGGAGACATTAGACACAATGTTCCCTAAGTGACTGACCTTGCATAAACTGAACAAGACTCTTTCAACCATTTTACACTTTTGCACTTTACATTTTTGCATTTTTACCACCTTTCATAATGCAACTTAAATGACTATGGTACCTTTCTTTTTTTTCATGACATTTTTCTTTGTGGCACCTTGTTAAAGTTATCAATAGGTATAACTTTAATATGGTTGAGTGAGAAGCCCACCTAGTGGCATGACTTTTCCCCATAGCTATCTTTTTGTTTTTGAGTGCATACCAACTAGCATATGTATCTTACCTTTTGGGATTTCTCACCCCGTAGAAAACTATTTTTGTGGCCCCAGAGTGAGTACATTTGGGCCTTCTCACCCAATGGATCATCTTGTTTTTTGTCACCCCAGAGTGAGTACACATTCACTTTTTCACACAATCAGCCTAGATCTAATCCACAACTAGTTGGATTGACGATCGAAGCTTCATCCAATTCATCTCAACACTTGTATGTTCCTTTGTTCTTATATCTAGTTTGCCATGGGATCTTCATCCTGGGGGCTTGATCATCCCTCTTGATCATTGTTATTCCATCTTGCTAGCGGGTAAAAGCACAAAACTGTGTCACACTTTCGGCCAAATAAATAGTTCCAAGCAAAATATTTTTGGCTAGAAAGGTTTCGACCGACTAGGTTTCGACCGAATAAGTTTCGGCCAAATCCCGAAAAATCAAAATTTTCCTTTTCCCGCTTTGAAATTGGATTTGAAATTGGCTTTGAAATTGCATTTTTTAATGTGCGAGGTTTCTATAGAAAGGGTTTCGGTAGAAACTATTTCTATAGAAAGGGTTTTGGCTGAAACCCTTTCTATAGAAACTGTTTCTACCAAAACTGTCTATGTGGCATCCTAGTTGGCAGCCAATTCAACTTTTTTCAAAATTTTCTGAAACTTTCAACTTTAGCTAAGAATTTATTTAGTCAGAATGATTTTTCTGCAAAAAACAAAAATACCCTTTTGTAGAGATCAGAATGTAGAATCCAAATATATAATTTTTTTAATAATTTGATTAGTTTTAATATATTTTATTTTTAAAATAATGCAAGTAGGTTTTTAAAATGAAAAAAGAGGCTGATTACAAATTAAAAAAAAGATAGTAAAACTTATTAAAAAACTTTAAATATTATATGGTGCAAAAGAGGAGGGAGTCTTCTTCAAAAGGGTATAATTTTTTTTTTTTAAATGATTAAAAAAATTGAAAATAGTTGACGGCCCGTGAAAAATGTCAAATTCTGACATGTTTGACTTTAAAACGTTATTACGAGAAAAATATACATCACAATTTGAATTTTTTTTTTCCATGCACAAGATATTGAAGTTACCTATTTGAAGAAAAAAAAATTAGGGAGAAATGAATTTTTTTTCAATTTTTTTCTTAACAGCCCGTGAAGTCACTCTTTTCTGAAATTTTCAGCATTCCAAAATTTGACCTTAAATTGATAAAAACATAATGAAAAAAAAATTTAAAAATTTTAAAAAAATTACAACAATAAAATTTATCAAAAGTTCTATATTTCATTAGTTTACACCATTTTGAAATTCAAAACATAAAGACCACTTTTATGTGCTCGAAGTTCAGAATTTTTTTTACTGTTGGCTGATTCCTTTATAAAGTGTGACACAGGTTTGTGCTTTTACCCTAGCATAAGTGCATTTGAACCCTCCTCTTGATGTTCATGGCTATTTTACTGTGATTTTGAAGCAATTTCATCCTCTCACTAAAGTGGGGGCTAAATGTGCCACAGAAAAATGGCCCCTTGTCACTTTCATGGCCTTTTAAGTCTTGTTTCATGGTGTTGGAACTATGTTGCTTTGATTTTATGTTGTGAAATGGCTTGAACATGCTTATTTAGGTACTAAAATTCAAAGAATGACATATTGTGAAGGTGTTGTGAAGTGTTGTAAGACATTTCTACATTCTTCTAGAATCTATTAATTACAATTCACCTAAAAATCAACTTTTTATTCATCAACAAGTCCTATTTTTAAGTGTTGCAAAGTCTTGTAACAAGATTTCATGCTTTTCTAGGAACATCTTCACTATTTATACCTTTTTCATGCTTTATTTGGCCCCTTTATGCTCTCATATGCTTAATTAAGTGTATTTTTTATTATTATCTCGACAAACAACATTAAATACAAAATATTTCTCGACACATGTTTTTCGGTCCTAGATGGGACCCATTCCCCATGGGTGGCGAATGAGTCACCCTTGGCCCCAAATTCAAAATATTTTAAACCCCCTTTCAAAATTTTATTCAACAACCCTTGATGTTGGCCTGTGATGAGGTATGAAAAGGTAACTAAGGCACAAGTGTGTATAAATAAGTGATTTTCACCTCGTTTTACATCTCCTCACTCATTCAATCATTCCATCTCACATCTCAAGCATTCAAGCATTCTACAACATCAATTCAAGCAATATTCAAGCACTTTGGAGCATCCATTGACATTGCTTCAGATTTGCATTATCAAGAGTTTGACCTAGGTATGCATATTTAATAAGCTTTTTGGTGTTGAAGATTGGTTTACAAGTCAACTAGGAGCTTCAAGTCAACTCAAGTCCATTTCAAGCTTGGATAAGGTTTTATGTATGTTTCCTACATAATTGACTTCGGCAACTCGACAAGCAGTGATTTCCAGATCTGGTGTTGTAGAGTTGTCCCCTAATTTTTCAAAAATTTGGGAGATGACCGATTCACCACCTGTAGTGAATGAGTCCCACCTTAGGCCTAAAAATATGAATTTTGTTAGATCCTAGATCCCGACAGACAGAAACTTGTTTCTAATACTTTTCACCAATAGGAGGACTAATTCGCCACCCTGGGTGAATGAGTCCCACTGTGAAAAATCAATGATTTCAACCAACATCCACAACATTCCAAATTCATCATATTTTTCCCAAGTGTGCTTAGATTCATCTTGTTCCTTTTTGTTCTGCATAATTTCTTCATTTACTTCATTTTTTGCATATCATAATGTGTTTTCAAACATAGTTTAAATTTCACTTTTGTATTTGTTTTCATTCATTCAGATTAGTCAATTGCATTTAGTTAACTTCATTTAGAATATAAAACATTACACATAATATTATTTGAATGAACCATTAGCATTTTTGCTCCTATCTCTCTCCTTTTAGGTGAAAAATCCAAGAAGAGCAAGAGTTGTCCATAGGAGCCAAAAATCAATGGTTCACCTCCTCAGGATGTTGAGATCATTGGAGAAGATGATGACAACATGAAAAACTTCATAAATTATTTCCTTAATAGCCTCGAGACTAATGCATTCTTTTATCCTTCACTGAAACAACCAACACCTCCCATCATCCCACCACTTGAGATGTTTTGTTATTTACATCTTGAAACACAATCTAAGCCTAAGTTCCCTATAATAGGTGAACCTATTTCATCTCATCAATAAAGCATTCAACCATTCTATGTTAACAAGGTGAAAAACACTCCTATCAACCTAGAAGAGACATATATAGAAAAGGATTCACAATCTTAAGCAAACAAGGATGTGATACAACAAGCGAACATAAAATTCATCAACTCTTCGAACAAATACCAACTGAAGATACCAGAGGGTTAGGATATCAAGATCCTCATCCCGACATAAGTGTCCTCCTTCCTAAAGAACAATTGATGCTTCCTAATGATGGTAAGGATGATAGGATTGTCTTAGGTCCTCCTCCTCAACATCTAACTCAAGAAATTGGTGAAGCTAGAAAGTATTGAAGGCCTTACAAACTCAAGAAACTACAGTTCCCTTGTCCACCATTTGCAATTGTAAGAAATTTACACATACTTCTAAGCCAAGGACTTATTACATTACCACCTATAAGAGAAAATTGAAAACCAAATTCTAAGAACACAAACACATCACATTGTCGATATCGTAGAGTTCTTAGACATAGTACTGATGAGTGTCGTGCCTTAAAGCATGTCCTTTCACTCCTTTCCATGTAATAGTTGTAGAATCAACGCATTCTCACAATTACATGCTTTACATTTCAAAATGCAAGGGGCTCTTTCTCATCACCTACCTAGGATCATTCTTGTCTTGCACACAATGTGGGCAAGAATTAGATAGCCTTTTCCTAGTTTGACACTTTCTATTGTCTCTTTGGCTAGTTGTCTGCCTTCCGTATATGATGACCAAGATTGGGATGTGAACTACCTACTATAGGTTGACTCAAATGTTCCATACTAGTATTTTACATTATTTTCTTTTTCTTGTGTGATTGCATGTGCGTAATGTGATCCCCCATGCTATTTTATTTGATGTGTCCCTCTCTCTTTGTGATATTCTTCTATTTTTATCTATATTCTTCTCTATGTCATAAACATTTTTCTTTTTCTTGTGTTTTCCTTATGGGGATGACGAAAGGCATCGAGACACTTAGGTCTCTTCCAAGTTGACCCAAAAGTTTTTCCTTTATCTTTTTCTTTTTCAAGTGTGTTTCCCTTTTGGCGATGATGCAAGGCATCGAGACATTTAGGTCTCTTCCATGTTGACCCGAAAGGACTTTTCCTTTTTTTCGCTCTCTTTGTGTCATTCTTCTTGTTCCATGATTATTTGGGGAATGATGATAGTTTTGAGCTCTCTAAAAATATTGTAGCAAAGACATACTGACCCCGAATTCATGGATCCCTTATGTGATTTTGGGATTTCATTTTGGGGGCAACCCCTTTTTCATGGCGTAGCTTCATTTGGAAACATATGACTTAGCATAGGGCTTTCCAAATAAGCTCTCGTGTCCTCTTTATTGTTAGCATTTATTCTTTTCTACTTTAAAGTAATTGCTCATAGCATGGTGTTTAGCAATTTCTTTAAAGTGGGGGCATACATTGGCATTATTCTTTTGCAATTCATGTTTCATTGTGTATTCTTCTTACTACATGTGACATGTATCTTTTTCTTTGTGGCAACATTGGGTGTGATGTCCTTCAATAGCCTGATCTCTCTTAGCATACTATATTCCTCTTAGTGGCTTGATGTGACACACTACATCCCCTAAGTTATGAATCTTCTATTCTTTGATTTGTCCTCTCTTGGAGAAATTAGGGACAATGTTCCCTAAGTTAAGACCTTACATTAACTAAGAAAAACTCCTACACTATTTTGCATTTACAACATCTGTTATATGGCCACCTTGCATAACACACTATGTTTTCCTATGGTTATGTCTTGTTTGTTCATGAGTATCAAGTGTTGGAATTGTGTGCCTCAATCCCATAGGTTGAAACCTCTGAAAGAGCCAAGTCGGTGTGACATCCTTATTGTCTGGCTGACTAGCAATTGTGAAACCTTGTGGAATTCTCAGGTCACCAAGACCTTTTTACTATCTTGCTGACTAGAGCTATTGCTATGAAAGTTTCTATCTCTTACCGCCTGAGCTAATCTCTTGCCGACGAGTTGGTGTTTAAAGGTTATCGGGGAGACTCATGGTGACTAATGTTATCGGGGAGACTCTTGGCCAAAAATTTTTCTTTGGTATGAAGTTTTAGCAATGTGAGATGTCTCGCCGATAGTTATACACTTGGAGTCATCAGGATAACATAAGGGTTCAGTAAGAACTCTTAGTGATAGATGTTTATCTCGTCGATGCTTTGGCTGTTATCGGTATGACTCCTGGAAAAAGGTGGTCTCGGGGTAATATGGAGGCTTTGGTAAGAACTCTTAGTGATGGATGAAGTCTCGTCGATGGTAGGACATTTCAGAGTAACATGGTTGTCTCGGTATGATCTCTTAGCGAATAGTGATAGTCTCACTGATGGGAATGCTAATGTCGTGACTTTGGAACTTCGGTATGACCTCTCACCAAATAGTGATAGTCTTGCCAAATAGCACTACATGTGATGATCATCGGTATGATGTCTCAGCAATATGGTTATGTTTTACTAACAACTTGTGAACTCAGTGTAATCTCTTGCTGAAGGTGATGACTCTTAGTGATATCGACGGTTGGGCTTTGTGAAATCGGGGAGACATGGTTAGTGTCTCACCAACATGTGAACATAGTTTGAATGCTTTGACCGATTGAAATACTATCCTACGTGGTTTGTCTTTGACCAATCAAGGAGCAGAATGGGAACCATTGGAAGTTAGACTGTTGTGGTCGTTCCTGTGAGGAAGTTCAATAGACCAAGGACGACATGGATATACTCTGAGATCAAAGATGATGTTCGGTTGGACAAATGGTTGGATGAACAATTCAATGAGTGATTAGTGTGAATTCAATTCAGAGAGCATTGTAATTTGAATGTTTTGTACAAGGTTGATCATTATGTATGATGTTGTAATTTTGATAGCAGAGAATGAAGCCTGTACTCTGTATGTAATTTTGATTACTGTAATACAAAGGGTTTTTTCTTGGTGTGGTGGTTTTTTCTCTTGTAAGGGTTTTCCCACGTAAATCTAGTTTTCATCTGTGTATGTTTGTTTCTCTATTTCTGCTATTTCTTTCAAGTGTCTTAATTGGACTATAATTGAAAATTTAAAAGCACCTCTGCATTCTTCCCTGAGGTTTTGACGTTAAGAGAGTTGTTTTTGCACCTTAGCTTTCCTTACAAGTGGTATCAAAGCCTGGCCAGTTGTGTTATCCTTGTGGGTACGTTGGGTTTTTTGCATCAATTTTGTTTCAGTGGGAGTCTTGTAGAAGTTTGTTAATTCGAATTATAGGTTAAGATGGCAAGCACGTCAGGAAAGATTGAAATTGAGAAATTCAATGGCAGCAATTTTGAATTGTGGAAACTTAAAATGGAAGATCTGTTAGTTGATCATGATCTTTGGATTGTTGTGTCTGGAACAAAGCCTACAGGCATGAAGCAAGAAGATTGGAACCTTGTAGATAGAAAATCAAAGGGGATGATAAGGCTTTGTTTAGCACACTCTATTCTTCTAAATGTTCATGAAGAAAAGACTTGCAGCTATTTATCAGGGAAAGTCCTTGGTGAATAAATTGTTCTTGAGGAAGAAGTTGTACACTTTGATAATGTAGGTGGGAGGGTTTGTTGCTGATCACTTGAATGCATTCAACATGTTGATTGCACAGTTAACATCTGTAGGTGTGAAGATTGATGAAGAGGATTGTTGTATGATGTTGTTATGTTCCTTGCCAGATTCTTGGGATCACTTGATGATGGCTATTGGGAGTACGACATCCACTTTTAAGATGGAAGATGTTGTTGCTTCTTTTTTATTAGAAGAGATGAGAAGAAAATCTTCTGAGATGGCAAATGAGGCTCTTGTTGTTAGAGCAGATCGAAAGAAAAAGGCAAGAAGGACAAGAATTCCAAATCTAAATCAGAGGGGAGATTAAAGTCTCCTGGCAAGAAGTCCAAGGTGAAGTGTTGGAATTGTGGGAAACCTGGTCATGTCTGAAAGGATTGTAAAGAGGAGAAAAAGAAGAAGAAGAAGAATTATGACAATGATTCTTCTTAGAGTGATGCAAACACTTTCATTGCAGCATTGGCTACGCAGGCATCAAATGATGTATGGCTGATTGATTCTGGAGCATCTTTCCATATGACATCTCATAGAGACTAGTTCACGAAGTATGAAAATTACAATTGTGGAAAGGTATATTTGGAAAGTGCTTCATCTTTAGAAATTGTTGGCCATGGAAGAGTCAAAATTCATTTTCCTAATTTGGAAGAGTGAAGGGAATTAATGATGTAATGCATATACCTGGTCTGGCTCGAAATCTACTTTCTGTTAGTAAGCTAAATGATATTGGAGTGCAAGTCACATTCTTTGAAAATAGCTACAAGGTGACTAGAGGCTCAATGGTGCTAGCAAGGGGCGCTCGTATTGGTACCTTGTATAAGTTGGATGCACATGATGTTTAATGCAATAGTGTCTCTATAAAGTTACAGAAAGCTACTCATGGAGGAAAAGAGGAAAAAGTTCTTGATGGTGTAAACTCTATGGAAGTTAAACTTCCAGCAGAAAAGACTATGCTCTGGCATCATAAGCTAGGCCACATTAGAAAGAAAGGTTTAAAAACCTTGAAGAATAAAAACCTGGTTGAGGGGCTTGAAGATTGTAACCTTGAATTTGAGTTTTGTGAACATTGTATATATGGTAAATAGCACCGAGTTTTATTTTATTCTAGTCCTCACAAATCTTCTGGTTTGCTTGATTATATACATTCTTATGTTTTTGGTCCAGTGAATGTTCCTTCTTTGTCTAAGTCAAGGTACTATGTATCATTTATTGATGATTATTCAAGAAGGGCATTTGTCTATTTTTTGAAAAGTAAATTAGAAGTGTTCAGTCGGTTTAAGGGATTTAAGAACCTTGTAGAAAATCAGACTGGAAGAAAACTAAAAATTTTAAGGACTAATAATGGCGTTGAATTTTGTCTTGATGAATTCAAGAGGTATTATAAAGATCATGGGATTAAAAGACATAAAACTACACCTTACACTCTGCAAAAAAAAGGAGTTGCAGAAAGGTTCAACAAGACAGTGATGTAAAGAGCACAAAGTATGTTGAGCAGTGTTGGCTTGGAGGAGAAGTTCTGGGTTGAGGCAGTTGCAACAGCATGTTACTTGATAAACCGTTCTCTAAATTCCGCTCTTGTTGAGAAAACACCTTTGGAAGCATGGTTTGGTAAGAAGCCCTCTTTGAGACACATTCAAGTCTTTAGTTGTGAGGCATATGCACATGTGTCAAATGAGAAAAAGATCTAAATTGGAGAACAAGGCTATCAAATGTATTTTTATTGGTTATAGTGCTGGCATAAAAGGATACAAGCTTTGGAATCCTGATACGGAGAAGGTTCTATATAGCAGAAGTGTTATCTTTCGTGAGCTGAAGCCTTCTACCTTGGATCTGCAGTCAGAGACAAAATCACAAAAAAAAAAAAAAAAAAGGATGTAGTTGAAATTCCTTTGACACCAGATAAAGAGGAATTCAAAATTCAAAATATACTTGAAACTAAGGAGAGCTCAAGTAGTTCTGAGAGTTCTGATGAAGAAGAACAACCTCAGCCTCAGCAAGTGAGGAGGTCAACTCATGAAAGAAAGCAACCTGATAGGTATGGGTTCTCTTTGATAGATTCTGCTTGTGCCTATGCTTTAATTTCTAGCACTGATGAGCCTAAGATTGTGAAAGAGAAATTTAGAATGTCTGATTCAAACTCTTGGTTGGAAGCATTGAATGAAGAAATGGCATCATTAGAAAAGAATGATACTTGGAGTTTGGTGCCCTTGCCTGAAGGCAGAAAAGTTGTGGGCTGCAAATGGGTATTTAAAAAGAAAATAGGTTTGGATGGCAGTGTAGAAAAGTATAAGGCGAGGTTGGTTGCAAAAGGTTATTCGCAGGTAAAGGGAATTGATTATGGAGAAATTTTTTCTCCTATAGCTAAGCTGACATCTATCAGATTTCTCTTGTCACTTGCAGCAGCGTATGACTTAGAGGTTGAACAGATGGATGTGAAGATAGCATTTCTTCATGGTGATCTTGAAGAAGAAATTTATATGTCCCAACCTAAGCACTTTGTGGAGAAAGGTAAAGAAAAACTGGTTTGCAAGTTGAAAAAATCTTTGTATGGATTAAAGCAGTCTCCTAGAATGTGGTACCAGAAGTTTGACACTTTTGTTTTGTCATTGGGATTTGTAAGATCAAAATCTTATCATTGTGTGTATTACAAAACTGAAAGTGATCAAGTTCTTATTATTGCTCTCTATGTTGATGATATGTTGTTCATATTCAATAGTAAGTTAATGATTTCTGATCTTAAGTCTCAGTTGTCTGCAAAGTTTGAAATGAAAGATCTTGGTGCAGCAAGGTATATATTGGGAATGGAAATAACCAGGGATAGGAATAGTAGAAAACTTTGGCTCAGTCAGAGTAAGTATATCAAGACTGTTCTATAGAGATTTTGCATGAATGATTGTAAGCAGCTAGTTGTTCCAGTTTTGTAGAGAACGAAGCTATTTGTTGAAGACTATCCAAAATCTCCTACTGAGATGGAGGACATGAAAAATGTACCTTATGCTAGTACGGTTGGCAGTCTAATGTATACAATGGTTTGTATAAGTCCAGACATTGCCCAAGCAGTGGGAGTACTTAGTCAATTTATGGCTAATCCTGGAAGAGCACATTGGGATGTTGTGAAAAGAGTATTCAAATATTTGAAGGGAACTTTAGAATATGCTTCTTGTTACCATGGGAACTTGGTTGAATCACAGAGGACTCTCAGTATTTGAGGCTATGTGGATTTTGATTGGGTAGGGGACATTGACAGCAGAAGATCCACCAGTGGATATATTTTCATGTTGAATGGTGGTGCAGTTAGTTGGATGAGTAAGCGGTAGGCTATAGTCACCTTGTTCACTATAAAGGCAGAATACACGGAAGCAACACATGCCTGTAAAGAAGCAATTTGGTTAAAACATTTGTTTTCTAACATTGTTTTTGATGCAGGGAAAATAACAATTTACTATGACAGTCAAAGTGCTATATTTTTAGTGAAGAATCCTACTCTCCATGCTAGGATGAAACATATTGATGTGCAGTATCATTTTGTATGAGATATGGTGGAGGATGGAAAGGTCTCTTTAGAAAAAGTGGATACTCTAGAGAATGTTGCATATGCATTGATGAAGCCAGTGAGCATAGACAAGTTCAGGTGGTGTGCCAGTTCGATCGGCCTCAATGCCCATGAATTTCATTAGTTTTGTTGTGCTCTAGAGGTTCCTGTGTGATCTTCGTCAAGTGCGATATTGTTGGAATTGTGTGCCTCAATCCCACAGGCTGAAACCTCTAAAAGAGCTAAGTTGATGTGACATCCTTATTGTTTGGCTGACTAGCAGTTGTGCAACCTTGTGGAATTCTTAGGTCGCCAAGACCTTCTTACTGTCTTGCCGACAAGAGCTATCGTTGTGACATGTTGGTCGCTGTGAAATTTTCTATTTCTTACTGCCTGAGCTGAGCTCTTACCGATGAGTTGGTGTTTAAAGGTTATCGGGGAGACTCATGGTGACTGATGTTATCAGGGAGACTCTTGGTCAAAAATTTTGCTTCAATATGAAGTCTTAGCGATGTGAGATGTCTCACCAATAGTTATACACTTGGATTCATTGGGGTAACATAAGGGTTCGGTAAGAACTCTTGGTGACATATGTTTGTCTCACTGATGCTTTGGTTGTTATCGGTATGACTCCTAGTGAAAGGTGGTCTTGGGGTAACATGGAGGCTTCGATAAGAACTCTCAACAATGGATGAAGTCTCGTCGACGATAGGAAATTTTGGAGTAACATGGTTGTCTCGATATAATCTCTTGGCGAATAGCAATAGTCTCGCCGATGGGAATGCTAATGTCTAAGTGACTTTGGAACTTCGGTATGACCTCTCGCCGAATAGCGATAGTCTTGCCGAATAGCGCTACATGTGATGATCATCAATATGATGTCTCAGTGATATGGTTATGTTTTTCTGATAGCTTGTGAACTCAGTGTAACCTCTTGTCGAAGGTGATGACTCTTGGCAATATCGACGGTTGGGCTTTGTGGCATTGAGGAGACATGGTTAGTGTCTCACTGACGGCTCTAGGAAAATTCATCGCCAGCAATTCATCAATGGAAAATTCACCGTCAGCAATTCACTGTGGGAAAATTCACCGCCATGACAAATTTATTGTGCGAAAATTCACCGTGATGACAAATTCACCGCCAAGTAAAATTCACTGCCAGCAATTCACTGAAGAGAAAATTAACCGCCATTAATGTTTTTTAATATATATTTCAAAAACTTTAATTTTTTTTGCAAAAGAATAATTTATTTTTATAATAAAAATAAAAATATTTTTCAATATATTTTATCATATATTTTTCAATATATGATAATAAAAATAAAAAATAAATACATTAACTTAATTTTAATAGATCATAAATAAACACATGGAAAAATATATTTTTTTAATATTTGTGCAAAGAAACACATGGAAAAATAAAAAATTGCATATATAATATTTTATATAAAATAAAAAAAAATCCCATTGTTTCATGATACAATATTGTATAATATATATTTTTTTAAATATTTTTTTTATGTTGATTGTATAAAATAAAGGAACATAGCGAAAAATTAAAAAAATGTATATATAAATAAACACATGGAAAAATAAAATAATATTTGAAGTAGAAATTAAAGTAAATATATATTTTTTAAAATTTTTTATGAAAATTAGTGCATAATTTTCATATCAAAATAAACATAAAAAATATTTAAAAAATAAAATTGTATTGTAAGGCAGGGGAAAGTTATTTAAAAAAAAAAATTTAAGTTTTGGAAATATATATTGAAAAACATTAATGCGGTTAATTTTCCCTTCGGTGAATTGCTGGTGGTGAATTTTACTTGGCGGTGAAATTGTCATGGCGATGAATTTTCCCACGATGAATTTGTCATGGCAGTGAATTTTCCCATGATGAATTGTTGGCGGTGAATTTTCCATCGGTGAATTGCTAGCGATGAATTTGTCGTATGCCCTCACTGACATGAAAACACAGTTTGAATGCTTTGACCGATTGAAATACTATCCTACGTAGTTTGTCTTCGACCAATCAAGGAGCAGAATGGGAACCGTTGGAAGTTAGACTGTTGTGGTTGTTCCTATGAGGAATTTCAACAGACCAGGGATGAAATGGATATACTCTGAGATTGAAGATGATGTTCAGTTGGACGAATGGTTGGATGAGCAGTTTGATGAGTGATCAGTGTGAATTCAATTCAAAGAGCATTGTAACTTGAATGTTCTATACAAGGTTGATCATTGTGTATGTTGCTGTAATTTTGACATTAGAGAGTGAAGCCCGTACTCTGTATGTAATTTTGTTTACTGTAATACAAATGGTTTTTTCTTAGTGTGGTGGTTTTTTCTCTCGTAAGGGTTTTCCCACTTAAATCTGGTGTTCATTTGTGTATGTTTCTCTATTTCTACTATTTCTTTCAAGTGTACCTTAATTCAACTGTAATTGAAAATTTAAAAGCACCTCTACATTCTTCCCTAAGGTTTTGATGTTAGGAGAGTTGTTTCCACACCTTATCTTCCCTTACATCAAGAAACAAAGCTTTGCTTGCCTCATGAAGCTCAAATTTCATTGTTCTGTGGCACCTTATCAAAGTTATCAGAAGGTATAGCTTTGGTATGGTATAGCATTGTTTGTGTGAGTGCATACCAGTCGCATGCATATGTATCTTGTAGGGGGCTCACCTAGTGGACGGCCTAAGGTTCCACTAGCCCATGTGAGCATGTGTTTGGTTTACATAGTATACATCGTGTTCCACTTGTAAACTTTCTTGGAAAAATAACTTAGATCTGATCCACAACATGTGATACAAACGTTCAAAGCCTGATCCACCCACCTTTTGTTTTTATTTTTCTTTCTTTTTTTATGTAGTTGGTAGTGTATGCTTGCGCCTTTTTGTTGCTTCTTATATCATTGTCATGTGTGTTATTTTGTACCTATGTTGGTTTTCCATAGGTTCTTGATCCTAGGGGCTTGATCATCCCTCTTGATTGTTGTCATTCTATCCTACCAGTGTTGGTACATTTGGACCCCTCTTGATGCGAGTTTGTCTACTTTAGTGTGATTTTGAATAAATTTCCTCCTCTTACTATAGTGGGGGTAAATATAGTGTATGAAAATGTATCCCTTTACATTTTCACACTTTTTTGTGCCCTCCCTACTGAAATTGGGCTTCTTTATGCCTTATTTGGTCCTATTTTGCATCTACAAGCATTAATTAAAGCATCTTTCTTGAGGATAATCCTGAAATATATCAATTGAACAATCATAATTTAATGATTTTGGATTGTATGGCCTAGATTTAGTGATCTAAGACTCATATTCCAACTTGGATGTATGGGTCCTACCTATGTTTCGAGGCCTAGATCTGAATTTGGCATTAAACTAAACATTTCTTAAAAAATGTGTCCCAAGCTTAGCCTAACGAGACTCATACGCCTCAACTAGTGTACAAGTACTGCTTAGCTTAGACCTAATTTGAATTCAAATTCTTGGCAGAATTTTATTCTCCTAGATCTGATGTCATCTTGTAGTGTTACAATTTAAGAAAAAATTGGCATAAACAAGTATAAATACAAGGCTATTTCACATATTTTCTCCTAGAAAGTTTACAAGTCATCTAGCACTTTTTGAGATCAAGCATTCTAGCATTCAAGAGTGATTATCAAGCATTTTGGAGCACTATTCAAGTATCAAGCATCATGTCAAAGTCACCATGCATCATGTTTGTTTTTGAGGTAACATTTGTGATGCAAGATGTTATGATTCAAGCAAGCATTCAAGTCAAAATCCATATCATTCAAGAAAGACTCAAGATTCACATTCATGCTAGCCATTACTTATAATATTGTAGCCTTTTATTTAAGAGTTTGGTGAGTAGCAACATTGCATATTTGTTCATTCATCATTCCTTCATTCTATTTCTATTCATTTCAAGGTTTGATTACCAAAACGGGGTTTGACCAAGGAAAACCCCTATCCATTAACAAAACAACATTTTTCCCTCTCTTTGATGTGTGATTTGCAAATCTAGGTTGAAGACCCATTGAAGAGTAATATTGGAGAAAATTTTACAAGTTTGCAAAGTTGTCAAATTTTTCACCTTACTTGTAAGATCACAAAAAAGTCACCTACACGTTGCAATTCAGTGTTTCAGAACCAAAGATTTGACAAGAGGGAAGCTATAGGAGAACATTAGAGGATATAGAGTTTCAAATAAACCCTAATATTGGGACTAAATCATCACTTGTGGCGTATGAATCCTAGTATACTAGATTCCAATCATTTTCTATAGATCTTGGTTTAGCAATACTAGATTTCAGTTCTAGTCTAAAACCCTAAACTAGGACTAAATTGCCCCTACTAGCGTATGAGTCCCAGTGTGCTTCAAAATTCAACATTTCTAGGATTTCAAACCTCCACTCAAGCCCCTTCAGCTTCCAAGTGCACCTTTGTTCCTTCTCAGTCTATTATTCTAATTTAAATTAGTTTCATTTCTAGGTCATTTACTTAGGTTTTGGGCCCTATTAAAGCTAAATAACCTAACCTTTCCTTAATTTAATGTTGTAAAGTGTATTTATTAACATATTCACATTAAATTTAGGAGGCTTTTAAATTAAGTGGACATAATCTAGTGTTGTGATGTGTTCTACACTTAGGGCCCTTCTAAGCTAAATAGACCCAATTTTTAATTTAATGTTGTAAAAGGTATTTATTTACACTTTCACATTGATTTTGGGCCCTCTTGCATTTATGACCTTAATATCATCATTAATAGGCCCCTATGACTCCATATTATGCATGATCCCAAGGCATATTTTAATCAAAAACCCAATAATATCAACATATAAGCTTAATCTACACACTCCCTGACACTTTAACAATCAAAATAGGCCCTATGGGACCCATTCACTACTTTGGGTGAATGAGTCCCATCCAGGTGGGACCCATTCACCCAACTTGACGAATGAGTCCGATTTGGCCTATTTTCAAGGTTTTGAGTGGGAAAAATTAGGTTTTAAGTTCAAATTTTATGTATATCAACCTTTGGGATCTAATACGTAGGATATTAGATGGATTGTCAATATAAATGAGTTTTCAAATCATTATTTCATTAATCCTACTTGTTATCAAGTCAAGCATTCAAGAGTTAAGCATTTCAAGACTTCACGAGATCATCTAGAGAGCATTCAAGGGTAGAATTCTTCATCAATTGTTGCAGTAATCAAAATCCATCATCATGTCAAGAATTTCAAGCATCAAAGCATGTTAATGAGCTAGTGTTGTGTTGTAGCATTAAATTTCCAAGATCAAGCATTGTTCTACTCCTATTGTCAAGATCAAGATCTACATCCTTCATGGCCATTTTATGTTGAGTTGTAGATTTACAAGGCATCATTCAAGGTATTATTGTCCATGATTCATGTTCCATGCCCTCGTTTCATCATCTCATCGTTTGGTTTAATTACCTACAAGGGGTTTGACCAAGGAAAACCCCTGTTCCCTAATAATCAACACTTTTTCTCTCTTTGTATAATTGTGGATCTAGGTGCTTTGAAGACTTAAAGGATTATTGAAGATTAGGTTACAAGCTTGGAGAAAATTGTTGGAGTTATCTCCCCATTTACAAGGTCATAATCTTCACCAAAAAGTCACCTACAGCCCCAAAATCAAGGCTTTGAATTCAAAAATTTAAAGAAGCAAATTGAGCAAAAATTGAAAACCAGATTCAGATTTTAAAGCTTCAAAAAACCCTAACAGGACACATTCACCTCCTTGGGCGAATAAGTCCCAATTTATGTCAATTTTGAGATTTTTGTAGTTTCAAATACCCTTTTTCCAGAAACTTGTTTCTATGTAGAAACCCTAATCTAGGACTAATTCACCCAGATTGGTGAATGAGACCTAGTAGACCAAAATTTCAATATTTTCAACACTTCAAGTCCTCATTCAAGCTCTCTCAAGTTTCCAGGTACTCCTCTATACTTTTTCAGTTTGTTGTTTTAATTTATTTGCATTTATAGGCCATTTATTCAAGTTTAATGCATCACTAGGTTTTGTCATTAGATCTTGCATGTCATACATTTTTCCAAGTCTTAACTTGGTGGTGAACCCCTCATTAATCTCTAACCATACCCTAGGACAGTCCCTTAGTAGATCTCTTTCTCCATTCTCATCATTTGATTGAGATCTCTCGGGCATCCTTCAATGTGGAGTATAGAAAGCTTGTTTCCCTAGGTCCTAAAACCCTAGTGGAGACAAAATTCTATATATATACCTTTTTCTTATAACTCTAAAGTATAATTCTATATTCCCTTCTAATATAGAAGCATTCCTTTACCCATCCACATGTTTGTCATATAGCTTATACATCTCATTTATTACCAATTATAATAAATAACCTATAATATAATATATAGCATAAATTTATTTCATTCAATTAAAAAATAGTACATTTCTAGACTCTCATATAGAAGCATCTTTTAATCCCACCCACCTCTTATGTTATTAATTATAATAGATAATATATAATATATAATAATATAAATTTATTTTGACTATTATTTTGAGTATATATAATGTAAAATATTATAATAATATGAATTTATTTTGTTCACTTTAGAGTTAATTTTATAACTTATCTACTTCTTATACTATCAATTATAATAGATGACAAAAATTTTATCTAGATATAATAAATAATTCTTGATTAAAAATTAAATTGCATAAATGTATGTATGAAATATATTAAATAATTCTAAAATAAAATAAAATAATAAAAAATATATTTTCAAAAATAAATATTCTTAAGATATGTATAATATTTATTAATATAATATTATATTTATTAAATATTAATTATTTAACATATAAATAAATGGTTTTTATTTACATTTACTCTGTAGAAACTTTTGATGCCGTGATGCCACTTAAAACAAATGACCTTGGCCAAAAAGAATTCATGTTATCTTAACATATTGAGTACAGTCGATTCTTTTTATTTTAATTACTTTTCACAAAAAACTGAGTTGATAAAGTGTGGTGTGAAGAGAAGACAAACATGTGAGCATTGAGATATGCGGTGGTTGTATGGGACCTGAAAAGAGCGTGGGCGGCCCATTCATGGTTGGTCAATGTGCTCCATTCACCCCCAACTTTTTCGCCTAGTGCCTGGTAAGGAGGTTTAACATCAAATGGTAAAGAAAATCTGTGGGCAAGAGGGGATGAACGTGGATGAAAAGCAAACGATTGGAGAATACAAGTGAAAAAGGCACGGGACCATAACTCTTGTTCTTAAGCTCAGGGCATCCTGTGCTCGGGACAAATCTCAACCAGTCGTCATAACATGTTATAACTATGATGGTAGATGAAACAAAATTGACCAAAAAAGTTTCAAATTTGCACGCTCATGCACAGTTGGAAGAGTAAAAGCTTTTCCGGCCTGTTTATATGACTGCCGTAGTTAGATTCAGGAAAAATAAATTCATGCGTTGAAGCACAATAAAACAATGAAAACATGGGAAGCTTCACACAGTCGTAGATTCGCTAAGTAGTACAGATTTTTTAAATCAAAGATCTATTCAAGACAACGACATTTTGCCTGGAAAAAGGATTATTCCTGTGAGATGGGCAATGAAAAAACAATAGAGAGGACAATACTTTCAATTCAATCAAATCATGTTGTATAATAATAAGACTGAGACTGGTGATTTACAAGTAGTAGATTACATAATTTACAATGGAGTGCTCAAGAATTGAGTTTTAGCATTCATCTTCGGGTGACAGAGTGTGGGAAGGGTCATTGCGAGGTCTTCCAGGTAGTAGGCACTTCACACTGGATAATTGTTCTCCATAGCTATTCGAGCAGAAGGGCTTTTTTCCATTTGCAGCCGCAGGCTGAAGTTGAATGTTGATAAGCTTTAAATTAATGCATGGCACACTGTCGCTGCATGCAATATAAACTGGTGTTTCCACGTAAGTGCCTGTGAATTTTTCGTAAGTGATGTCCGATATAAATACCCCTGATGTTAGATTTCTGCAGGCCTTTTCCTCACAGTAAAATTGATCAATATCAATGGGCACTCGTACGTTGGAAACCTTTATGTTGGAAAAGGACACCATTTTCACCTGTCCAATTCCTCCCTGTAGACACCAAGAAAAACAAGCAGAATCACATCATGTTCAAACTCTAGCTTTGAATTAAGATTTTGACAAGACTTATGCGAGAGAACTATTGAGTTGCTAATACAGACCTGCCATGTTTTGATCCGAACGCCGTTGGAAGCATCGTGGATGTTGCTGTCATAGACACTCACGTTGGAAACACAGGCCTTCGCTCCATCTTTTCCAAGCCCTCCGATACTGATCTCAATTACACAAAATAAGTGTGTTAATGTTAGTAACACTAATTAGGCGATAATGGACTAATTGTGAAAGCAAATTTTTTATTTGATGTTACAAATTATATTAATAATCTAATGATGGATCGTTGAATTGAATGTGATTCGATGGTATTGAATGTGATTCGAACATCGACTAAAAAATGTACACAATTAAAACCAAACAATGAATGGAAAACCCATGCCTGCAAGTAATAAGAATACCTGACACCGTGACCGGGGCCGCAGTTGATATTGTGCACACGGATACCTGTGCAGCCAGTTTGAATGGATACGCAGTCGTCTCCTGTACACGATTATAGTAAAAATCTCTAAGGTGGGCAATGATTGAAAAGGAAAGATTATGAGGAATCCCAGTGAGTAAACCTACCGCATGCCATTGAGGAATGGTGTATTTCAACCTCGTCAGAGTTCTCGAGGTAAATTCCTTGTGTGTTTGGGCTGTTTGCAGGAGAGGAGATTGTAACGTTGGCTACTGTAACAGAAGTGCAGCTGTCGATCTTGAGGTGACATTGTGGACTGTTTTTTATTGTGATTCCCTGGACTTTCACGTCATAGCTTCCATAGAACCGCAATGCCTGCTCAAGTTCAGTAATTAGGAAAAACACGAAATTTCTAAGAGGCTCAATTAAGTTCTTTAAATCATTACAGGTACTTCAAACTCTCTGTAATGAATCTACACCTTACATTGACTCACCGTGGGCCTGATGGTTGGTAACTTGCTTTTACCTTTGTGGCTACTAACCTGAGGCACAGAAAATTCCATTGTTATTTAATTGGGCAGAGTAAGAAGACATTTGTTGTGTTTTAATATCAAATCAAGATTCACCTTATCTTCTAAATCTGAAAGATTCCACCAAGATGCTTCTTGTCCGTCGAAAAGGCCGTTGCCAGCGAGAGTAATACCGTCTAGTTTTGAGAAACTTATCCATTGCAACGGCTTAGATGCCCAGGCCTTTGGTTTCACCGATGCGATCACACTTCCATCAACCTGCTTAAATTGAAACTACTGAGATAAATTTTGGCGTCTGCTTTAGAATTATATCAGTCTGTCGTTACTGAAATATCATACCTGAATGTGGATGTTCTGTTTGCAGGGTCCAGGGAAGGCCAGCGGCCCGACTAGAAAGCGGTGGTCAGCTGGAATGTGTAGTGTAGCAGAGTCCTTGCTACAAACTGCTTTCCATGCCCTCTGAAATGCCTGCTCAATCCGAATCCATAACAAGACTCAATAACAGTGTTACACATTAGTTTTTATGTAGTATTCAAAAGATTGCTGTTGAAATCAATAGTAACAGAGATTTCTAATTGCTCAATTAGTTTTTATGTAGTATTCAAAAGATTGCTTTTGAAATCAATAGTAACGAGATTTCTAATTACTCAATGATCTATCATAAAGAAAAGAGAAATAATCTAAAATATCAATTAAAAATGTACACGATTGATTTCAGAAACAATCTTAATGATCATCACCGAAATGTCAATTCAAAAACATATACAATTGCTCTTATAACAATCTTTTTAAATCAATTCACAGCAGTCTAACAGGTGGCCTAAATAAATGAATAGATAGAAGGATTACCTTGGTATCATCTGTGACTCCATCGCCCTTTGCACCCAATTTTGTTACGTCCACCATGTTCGAATCCCCGCACAATAGATTGGTAGAATTTGATTCAATCAATGATCTGCGAAGCAGGGCTTTGTTTCTGAAAACCCTTACGCCCAAACAATTATCATTCATGCTAAGCACAACCAATACATGACAAAGCCTAACAAAAGCTTTTCTGGTCGGAGACATTTTGCTTTCGGGTTTGAAGCTCCCGCTATGGACAATGGTAGAACAATACATTGGCAAAGCTTGCTTTGTAGAAACTTGAGAGACGATACTCACGGGTGAACAGTGAGCGAGCATGATTCGACAGCCGGCGACTTTTAGGATTGATAAGCCACTCTCCACCAGACGAATGCGTCATTCACAACTCTTTTAGCAATGAGAGTGACCATGTGACGCCTCTTGCATTCTTTTTTCCCCAAAATCTCTCGCTAAATTCGTTGCTCCAAGGCACGACTCACGGATTGGCTTCGTTTTTCTCTTAATCTCTTTTTGTTCTTCCTATCCGACGGAAATTTTATAGCTGTGACAGTGATCGATCCTCAGCGCCGTACATTGAACATCTTTCATCCGAGAGCAAAACGTTGAGAAAGGATGAAAAAATAAATACTTTCTTTATCGGATTGTCAACAATGGAAGATACGAAATCGGGTAATTGGGTGTAATTTAAGCTCTATTCAGAGTTCAAATAAAAAAAAAATTCTTAGCATATCTTGATAATGCAGGCCAATCATCGACGTACAGATTTTGACGAAGTAGTTTATAAATGTGGCTACAAACAGAAGAAACCGTCGTTTCGAGGTGTAAAATTGACGGTATTTTTTACGTCACTTAAATATGACCGTATAAATTAATATTAAACATTATGAATCTTTCTACATAGCAAGGAAGTAATACATGTATCAACTGTTAGAATAAATGATAATTGCCTCTTGATGTCTATGACTAATTTTACAACAAAATACTAATGTGTACTATGGTTCTAGGAAAATTCACCGACGGAAAATTTATCGTCAATAATTCACCGAGGAAAAAATTCACCGCCACCGGCAATTTATCATCATGGAAAATTAACCACCAAAAAATCATGCTATTAATTTTTTGCCTGATGAATTGTCATGATGGTGAATTTTCCCACAACAATAATTTTTTGTCAGTGAATTGTTGGCGGTGGATTTGCCGTATGTCGTGCCATAGGGGAATGATAAACAGCTGTCACAAATATTTTATTAGCTATAGGGGATGTTTGTATTTAAACCTTACGTGGTATTTTGACGGGTTTTCAACCTTTTTGTATTGGTATATAAAATTTATTTTTGTCAAGATTGTGGGATATTTAAAAAAGTATTTTATTAATATTGGGTGCATTTTTTTCAACTTAGTTTTAAGGATTAAGGGATATACAAAAATATATATCTTGTCAATATCAAGTATATAATCATTTATTTATTTTGGTTTATTGTCAAGGACTAAAGGGTATTTGAAAAAGTACATTGTCGACATCAAGTGTACAAATCATCAAGTACTTTCGACTTAGTGCTAGAGAACGAAGGATGTCTAAAATATATGGACTATTAACATCCAGTGCAAGAATCATCAACCTCCACGTACTCACTATCAAGGATTGAGGGGTATCAAAAAAAATCTCATTAACATTAGATGTAAGAATCATTACATCTTTTAGCTTAGTGTCAAAGATTAAGGGGTATCAAAAAAGCTTTCATGATGGCATCAAGGGCACAAATCATTATCCTCATTCAACTTATTGTCAAGAATTTAAAGGTATCAAAAAAATAACCCCTCTTCATCTAGTGCATTTCCTTCAACTTAATGTCAAGGGTTGAGGGGCACTAAAAAAAGTACCTTGCCACCATCAATGCACAAATCATCAATCTATTTTAGCTTAGTGCCAAGGATTAAGGTGTATCTCAAAAAGTATCCCATAAACATTGATTGCTCAATTATCAATCTCCTTCAACTCAATGCTAAGGATTAAGGGATATCAAAAGTATCACATCAGTATTAAGTACTTGAATCATCGTCTTCTTTTAGCTTAGTTCTAATGATTCAGGGTATCCAGAAGAAGTATTCTTTCAACATTACGTGCGTTCATCATCAATGTCCTTCAACTTAACGTCAAAGACTAACGAATATCTAAAAAGATTTCATATTAACATCAAATGCATAAATCGTTGACCTTCTTCAACTTAATATTAAAAACTGAGAGTTATCTAAAAAGTATTAAAGAGTATTAAAGAGTATCAAACACATGAATTATAAACCTCTTTCAACTTAATACACAAATCACCAACCTCCTTTAACTTAATATTTGTAAACAAACAATAATATAATCTATTGTTACCATTCAAGTGCAACCGACCTATATGATTGTTAAAACTCAACCCCTATCTTCGTGGTTAAGCCTATTTGTTCATGCAAATGACTTTGTCAAATCACAATCCTGAGTTAATTTTCAAATGAAAGATGTTTCCTTGTAAAGTGTAACATTCTCCGAATCTAAACGACTTATCCTAAATACGCGCCAACAATATCTGGACGTTAAACTAAATAAATAGCTGTGAAAATCAAGTTTCTTGTCATTATTTGTCCCGTTTCTCAATAGAAAGTAGTCTCGTGAGTAAAGGTTTTTTATTCGTTCGTTGGAATGACAAGCGAATAACACGCAAGACAGAGTTATCCGCCACGTTAGAATTTTAAGATGCTTGCGTTTTTATTATGTTTGTTTGAAATTCAAGGCATAACAAATGTTATTTTAATTGTTGGTCCTTACGTGATACTACTTATAGCTAATTTCTTGTTTTGTTACAATTATAGAGTTTACAAAGTTAAAAAATTTGGGTTTGGTATTTTTAGATTTGTGTAGAGGAAATTGTCTCGTGAGTTAGGGGAAAGAATTTTGGGGAATTGAAAACTGTTTGTGTGGTTTATCTGGGTACTAGGAGAAAATGTATATTGGTTACTTATTCTTGAGATCCTCTTGTTTTAAGATGAATTGAGAATTTTCTAATTGGATTGAGAATTGTTTAATGGGTGTGAGGATTTTGAAAGTTCATTTTGAAAGATATATATATATATATATATATATATATATATATATATATATATATATATATATATGGGTTTTTATTGTCTATACCTTTAATTAATGAAAAGTAATTATTTTTTTCTTTTTTCAATGTTATTGTATTATTATTTCTTATGTTCATCTACTTATTAAATATAAAAAGAATTGGTCTAGCTATTGTGTGAAACAAAAAAAAATGTATGTGTGTGTGCGTATGAGGGTTTTAATGATGGAATGACCTAAAGGTTTAAACACACAATTACACTTTCCCTAATTTCATTAGAAAAAAATATCTCCCAAGGATATGATTGAATTTCAACCTTGAGGTGATTGGTGAGTCAACCCTATTAGGAAGGTTTGTTGTTCTCTTATGAGAGAAATGATTGTTCAGCACTTTTGGGAGATAATTTCAAATGCATTAACAAACTAAATTGCATGACCTAACATTTGAAATGTAGAATATTATGATAACAAAAACGGAAACAATAATTTGTAGGTAGATTTGAGAAGGGAAAAATGGTGTGCACCTGGCCTGAAAAGTGGGTTTTGAGCTCTTTAACAAGACTAGTTTTCCCTAGGGAAAATGAGTCTAAGTGCAATGGTCCAAAATTTTATTTTGCAGTCCTCAGATCCCAGATCTAAGCTTCTGACTTCTCTAGGTTAGACTATCGGAAAGCTGGAAATAAAATTTATAGTTGAGTTTATGTGGCTTGACAATAATGATGACAACTTTGCAAAATTACTCCTTTCATCAATCTGCAATCCTTCTTCACTTGTAAATTTTCACACACAAAGAGAGTGGAAAATGTTTGTTTTGGGTGAATGGGGGTTTTCCTTAGTCAAACACCATGTTGGTAATTAAACCTTGATGATGAAATAATGATGAATGGAAGGAATTGATGAATGAACAAAGCTTTGTCACAACTCACCAAACAATTAATGGTTTCCCTTAGAGGATTGAAGTCTAACACATCTCTCTAAGGCTTGGATCTTGCATAAATTGGCTTGATTGCACATAGGATGTTGACACTTTTCATGATCTAATCCCTTTATCATTAAAGGTTTTTCCTATAAATCACTCACCCTCATTGTATTATCCCTCAATTTCCTTTAAGACTCTTGAGGTTTATTCTATATGTTTTTCTTGTTGATGATATTAGAAAACCATTATTTGCAGCTCTCCTACATGGAAGGTGTTTTTGTTCATTGTTTGATCTTACATCTTGTGTTTATTCAAAATTCTAACATGGTATCAAAGCATGGATTTAGTGGATCCCTTCTTGATTTTTGAGGGTTTTCTTCAACTAGGGTTACAAGAGAAAATATGGAATCTTCATTATTTTTTCTTAATTTTTGGAGTTAGGTGAATTTTTTAGTGCACATATTGTAAGGTTCTTTTAAAAAATATATATATATATATATATTTTAAAACCCTTGTCATCCCAAAGTCTCATGGGTGACCAACGCCTAGCCCCTAGGGAGCTAATTTGTTTTTTTTTTTTGCAATTTTAGCAAGATTGGGAAAATCACGATAATTTTTCACTCAGTTATCAAAATTGGGAAAAAGATATATCATCAAAAAGATGGTTCTAAGCACAATCCAAAGGTGTTGGTGTTTTTCTCAAATTTATTGTTTTCACTCTCGAGCTCACAATTTTTGACCCGTTTCTCCATTTTTCATGATTTTAGTGATGTTAGAAAGGTCTTTTAAAGATCTTCACAAATATTCATGTGAAATTTTTCTAGATTTTCTCCAAGTACATTTTATTCATTTTTTTGTGTTTTCACATTATGATGAATTATTTGGATGTGTTAGCTCCTGGAAACTTTATGTTTGCATGAGATGACTTATTTTAGGTTTTTCTACATGTATTTCCATAATTTTGTCCTATTTGGGCATTTTGAGCATCTTTTGGATGCAATTTATCTTTTGTAGATGCATTGAGATAAAGTGCCACTATGGTATCTATTTTTTGGGCATTCTACACATTTTGTTGTGCCTTATGTACTCGCACTATGATATAAAGTGTCATGAGTGGGTTGTGAGTGTCTTTTTCTTCATCACACCTTTGTCAAGTGAGTTTTCCTTCCATGAAAACATCAAATCATAGTGATTCTTGCCTCATGTGTGTGTTCCTTAGTTTGTACACCAGTTTTATTTGTAGCTACTTTCACGTGCATGGATGTTCTTTATTCTCTTTCATGCATTTTTTTTTTACACACAATTCTGGTGGACCTATCATGGCTTTCCCTTTCTGCATAATGGAGAGGTTTTTACTTGTTGAGCTACTGCTTTCTTGGTTTCATTTTTAAAGTGATCTATGTATCTAGTTATTATTCTTGTATTAGGAAAATGCAACAACTAGTTACCCATGCATTCCAGTGAGTTGGAGAATTTACCAAATGGACACTCTTCATTCCTATGTTTGGATGTGATCTTCCATTTTTCACTTGATCAGTGTTCTTTAAACTATTGGTACTTTTGTCATTTGTATCTTCAAGTTCCAAATTCTTTCCTTTATTTTCAATCTAATTCAAGTAGTTTCATTGAGGGCACTTATACATATTATTGTCTTCTTGATCCTAATCATAATTTGTTTCAAAGGAGGTTCTTCATTTTAGCACTATACAAATCATCATTCGATAGTTGTTGAAATGACAGAAATATGCCACCCTATCCCGTGGGGGCACAAGCTAGACCTATCTCCCTCAAGTTTCACTTAAGGAAACCCTAGAGATCTCAATTCAAATGTGGAAAGGGGGAAAGAGATCTTGCAATAGGGTGTAATAGGGTATGATTAAGAACTAAAGAGGTGTTCACCAGAATATGCAAGATCCAATTATAAAGCTTAATAGTATGCAAGACTTGAATAAAAGACATAAAAATGAATGTAAACCAGAATAGAGAGTTGAGAAACTAGAAATGTGTAGAGGCATGAAACAAGAATTGAAATGGTGGAAAAAATTTATTAAGGGCACATTGGGACTCATACGCCACTTTTGGTGTATCAGTCCTAGTCTAGGGTTTATGGACTAGAACTAGAATCTGATAGTGCTTAATCTGAATCTTCAAAAATCTAGAAATTTTCCTATAGTGGGACTCATACGCCACTTCTAGCATATTAGTCTCATTCTGCTTTTTTTTTAAATAAAAAACCAAATATGCTCTCTAATCTCTATTTTTTCTTCTTGATCTGATTTCTGGACTTGAACTTGTAAAGAGACCTACAAAATAGAATATGATGTTGATTTTCTAATGGGGGTTTGCCTTGATCAAACCTCTAGTTTGGTAGTTAAACCTTGATAGAATCAATGGATCTCGAATGCAAATGTGAACATAAACCCTAATCTTAAGTGCATCTAAGATTAGGAAATCTGAAATGCAATGCAACCCTATTCTATTATGCTAGAATGAGATGCGTGAATGAAGCATGAACATGAATGACTCACTTTGGGAGAAATATAATCACCCTAATAAGCCACAATGACATATGTACCTTCCTTAGGTTGAAAGTAGAATGATAATGGAGGATGGAATCATTGAAGAAATAAGTCATTAGGCTTAGCTTGATGGCTAGTTGCATCTCCCCAACCTAGAACCCATCATGATTCACCATAGGCAACCATAATCAATCCTTGACAATGATAGATATTGAATGAAAGTGAGATCAAAGACCTACAAAATAACAATAATGTTGCGAGCTAAGACTTCAACTTTACTTGCCACTTGATCTTGAATGCTCTTGTGAGAGAATACTTGAATACTTGTGAATGCTTAGATCTCAAAATTGCTCTTCTAGATTGAAAATAATGACTTAGAAGCTTTCTTATATAGTAATTACACCTAATTTACCATTATTTAGATCTCAAAAGCTGACATCAACCAAAAATTTGAATTAAAATTTGAATTTCCTACTTAAACCCTAAAAAGGGGCTAAATGGGACTCATACGCCACTTCTGGCATATGGATCCCACCTAGGGGAACTCATACGCCCAAGGTGGCATACAAGTCCCACCCTAATTTTTTGGGATGGGTTGTTAGAAATTGTAATGCTATTGATGATTTTGTTAGGTTTTTAGTCAAAATAAGCCTTCAGATCCTAAATAAAGGGTCTTAAGGACCTATTAATGGCGATTTAAAGGTATTTAATGCAAGGGTACTAAAATAGGTCTAGTTTAAATGAGAAACTATGCCATCTCCAAGAAGGGAGTACAATTTTTGTCATTACATCTAGCCCCCACTTGAGCACCCATATGACTATGTGCATATGCAAGCTAAAGGAATCCAAACAATAAACTTCATTTCATAAAAGGGTACTCTTATAGATTCATTCATGATATGGGAGAATGAAGCCCCCACTATAGTTATATGCAAAACCACAATGTTAGGAACTACACCCTATAACACAAATTTGTTACTTGTTCAAGAATCCTCTTATCTAACTTCTTCTAGAAATCAAATTCGAGGGTATTTGTATGCCTCCCCTTAATTCCACTTGCTTTATGGAGGTGCAATCAAGGTAATAATCTGACCACATTGAATTAGATAAGTCATATCACAAGGTATTTCCAAGTACCATACCACATAGTGATAGACATTTGATAAGAACGAGAGCAAAACCATGATTCCAGTGCAACAAACGACATCAAAAAATAGAGTTTTCTAGCCCTTGATATACTAGTTTGAATGAAAAAGTACTTTTAACCCTAATATAGTAAAAACCTAATTTTAACATATATAAGAGAAAAAAGTAAAGTAACTTGAACTAATTTTATCTTTTACCTTCTTACAGCTTGACTTTTTTGGAGAGTGATTGAAGATGTTGAGCTTATGAGAGTATGTGCCTCTGAGACTCGAGGTCCTATGGGAGGAGGTAGCCTGAGGTGAGCTACAACATTAGGTGAGTTGATTGTTGTGCCTTAGCCTTGTTCTTACACATTTATTTTATGTTTTTATGCATTTCTAGTTTGATTTAGGACCCTCAAAGAAAATTTCACAGTGTCCCTTTTTGTTGTGAAGTTTCCCCTTTTGTCACGAAGTGTCACTTTTTTGCAAAGTGTCTTGTTTCTTCACTAAGTATCCCAAAAGGGAACTAAAGTGTCTAGGACCCTTAGAAAAGTACACTAGAACAAATTTAGTACACTTTTTGACTATTGATGTGTAGATTTGAGATTTTAGAATGCTTATAGGACATGTTTTTTCTTTTTTGTTAGATTCCACCTAGGTCATGATAGTGTCTTAGTGGCGACAAAAAGTTCTATCACCTATGAGACCTAGTCTCGACATTATCAGATATGGACACTTAGATATTATAGACTATAGGGTTATACTAGGCATACCTCATGCCTCCCATGAGGTATCATGATGCTATGTTGATGGCACTGGTTAAGATATGGGATGTAGACACCTGTACATTTCATCTTCCTACAAGAAAGATGACGATCACCTTGAAGGATGTACACTACATTATTCAAGTTCTAATTCGAGGCGAGAGAGTCTATTTTGCAAGGGATCAATCATTTCGTGAGATGAAATATGGTAAATTTAGTTCATCCTTGGAGGTCCAATTTGGGATGAGATTGTGGGGCCACATATTAAGTTATCATGGCTACTCTACTCGCGATCAACACTTTTGATATGGATCATGATTTGGGTATGTGCAAGATCATCATGGAAAAAATAGGCCCTTAAGTGGCAAAAAAAATAGAAAAATTAGAGTTACGCAACTTGAAATAAAAATTTGAATGAGTTATCTATATTATTTCAAAAATATGTAAGAATAGGATCTGTAGTAAATTGAATATAGTTTCTAAACTACTAGGTTTATTTTAAAAATATATATATTTGGTGAAAATTTGAAATTTCAATGCAATAGTACTTAAATTTCAGGAAAAAAATAAGAGGTAGGTGTCTGTCTGACCACACTAACCACAATAAAATGATAATTATTTTTTATAAGATTTTAGATATAAGTAGAGGACTCATGTCCCAATGTGATGCATTTTTTGTAATTTTTTCCAACTAAATAATTAATTATGATTTTTTATTACAACTTTTAAAAAATATAAAAACTTGTATGTCTGACCACCTTAACTAGATCAAAACTTCATGAAATTCAATTTTTTTAATCCTATAGTATGTGAAGCATAGAATGTGATGCATGTTTCAAATTCAAAAAATGTGATACCAATTAAAAGCTATACATTTTTTTCAATTATCCTATCAATCAAGACTTTAGTCGTACTTCAAATAGAAAATGAATAATAATTATTTATTAAATTCAAAGTAAAGAATAATTTATATTAGTGGAAACTTGAGAATCTCCTTTAAAAACCCTTTTCATTTCATCAATTTTGGGTTAAAAAAAGTCGTCAACCACATACCCTACACATACCCATCATATCACCACTTTTTGGCCCATCATGATCTTGCATGTATACCCATTTTCACAGTGGCACTAATACTCATCCCCAATGGCTAGGGAGCACATCTAAATGGAGGACTAGTCCACATGATATGACAGATGGCATAGTTGAGGACCATATATACCTAGGGTTGTAACATCCTTGCACATTTGTATTATGATCTAGGGTGGTTTGCATACCACAAGGTCAATAATATGGTGCATTGTACACTACTGCAAGTTTCATGCCTAGAGCATATCACATGCACTAGGTTGGAAGGATTTCCATCTATATTAGCTCTAGGATATCCATGTGCATTCAATTATCCATTGAAGCAGTCATGGCCATACAAGGATTTTCACTTTTGGAGGGTCAAATTCGACCGAATAGATCAGGAGATCTCGTGGAGACCATACCAGCTAATACCATAGTGGTTGAATGAGACCCAACAATTGAGGATGTGGATAGAGAGATTTCAACTAGGTAGACAAGATTACGTAGTAACACCATTCTACTACGATCATGTTATGAGGCAGTTTGGGCAGATACAGCTACCACCAATAGGACATCCCTTCTACAAGCGATCAATTAGGAGTGCTTGGAGGCCTAGAGATACACTTGAGATGATTCACTTTTGTAGATGTCGTCTTCAATGACTCATAGGATGATGACCATGACATGATCCCTGCCTTCGACACTAATGATGTCGGTGTGACAGATGCATATGAGGAGTGGTGGGCAATAGTGCAACCAACTCCTGTATTCCTAATGGATCAACCTATAGGGTTTGTAGGACCACTTCCATATTAGAGGGATGAGGAGGAAGAGATGGTTGAGGAGGTAGGTCTTAGTGTTGCAAACCTATTTGCAAATGAGATAGATGAGGATTACGATGAGGATGTTGTAGACACGTAAAATGTACATGCACCTAATCCTGATTTTACTAACATCAGTTCATCCTGAATCATCTCTCTGCTAATCATTTAATTAAATAATCTCTATTTAATTAAATTCATCACATTTCATCTCTTAATTAAATAAATCATTTTTTATCTGATTAAGTCATCATCTCCTATTAATTAAATAAATCACTTTGTTTAATTAAACCTATAGTCCCTCTTTTAATTAAATAATTCATTTTATTTAATTAATCTCTAAAGTCATCTCATTTAAATTAAATAAATTAATCTTTATTTGATTTAAAGCTAACACCATCCTCTTTAATTAAATAAATCAAATCTTATTTAATTAGGTCTAAAATCATTATTCCTCTCATTTTGATTTATTTAAATCCAAAAATCTAAATCAAATCGTCAAATCAACTACTCTCCTTTAAATTAATCAAATCCCAATTAATCTTAGTCTTAATCCATCAAATCCTCTAGATTTTGCAAGTTGCACATGAAAATCAATTTAATTGTTTTATAAATCATCTATTTTCATTCAAAAAAGGCATCAAAGAGGGAATATTCCTCCAAGTTTGAAAATCTTCCCCCAAAAGGATTTGTCCTCCAACTTGGCATTTATGAGATCTTACATGTCTCTTACACAAGTCAACTTGGCATTAACTCTCTTCTTTCATCCACCCTAAACACATGTCATCTCATCAAATTCAAAATTCAAACTTGCACATTGATCAAAATGTGCTCAAGCTTCCTCCATTCACATTCGGACAAGTGGCACCTTGCCATTGGTTGATTCTTAGTCCCACATTGCTCCATTTTGGACATCTCTTCAACTTGATATTCTATAAATAAGAGGCTAATCTCCTCATTTCATCCATCCACAATTTGAGAAAAGTTATTATAACCAAATCCATAGCAATTTATCATCAATTTCATCCAAGCATAGTTAGGCTTTTTGCAGATTTTCAACATGGAGATCCATTGAAGTCATCACCACAAGCATGCATCTTTCATCAATCATCTTCATCACATCATTGGAGTTGGGAAAGGGCCAATTTTTACATCAAATTGGCACCAATTCCCTCAAGAGATTTAGGGTTTTCTTTGTATTAGAATAGGATTTGATATCTTTGTTTTAAGTTTGTTTTGTTCTTCATCTCATTCCTATTCTTTTGCATTCAAATGGATTTGTTGAGGAATCATAGTTCTAACCTTGCATTTGATCTAATCTATTGATTGTTTATTGTGTTTGTGCAGGTTGGGAACCTTGGTTCACATTATGGCGCTAGAAGGAGGGATTGAATCACAAATCTAACATGTTTTTTTGATAAATTTTGTCATTTTTTAATAGCTATGTTTGTTAGTTTCTGTTATAGCGCATTCCCAAGATCTTCCAACGCATATGCACTATGTTACAGCGCATCTATGCCCTATTTTGGCGCTATGAGCACTGTTTTAGCACTTATGAGGACTATTTTGGCACAATAGAGCATTGTTTTGGCACTTTGAGCACTATTTTGGCACTTTGAGCATTGTTTCAGCGCTTCTAAGGACTATTTTAGCGCTTATGAGGACTATTTTAGCGCATATGAGCATTGTTTTAACACTTTTAGAGTCAGTTTTAAAATGACCATATCTTGGTCATACGGAGGTCTTTTTTGAAGATTTGTTTTTTAAAATGGGGTAGAATTTTGTAAGCTACCCAATGGTGTAGGTGTTTCTTAAATTTTATGGAGTTAAAATTTTCAATTTTACATCTAAAGTCAAATCACATTATAACTTGGTCTAAGTTTTAGGGTTTTTATGCTTAATGATTCATCTAACCCCTATATCCTTTTGTTTCTTGATCTCATATAACGTTTTGAACACTTTTTTAGGTTAGGAAATCAAAAAGGGGAGGAGGAAACAAAAGCAAAGCCTCTTATGACATCATTTCTCTATTGTATCAAGTGTCTTTAGACACTCTTGGAAGCAATTATAATTCCAAGTTTAAGGATTTTATCTCTTCAAGCTTGTAGGACTCAATAGATTTCAATTTGGGCTCTAAAAAGAACAAGACAAAGGGATTAAAAAGAACCTTAGGAAAATTTACTAGATTTTGTTTAAAGTTAACAATTAAACAATCAAATCTCACACTTCTTTTGGTGCACTAAAAAGAATTCACTTTTGCTTTGTGGACTTAAAATGAACAAGTGTTCTCATTATTTTGTAATTACTTACACAAAGTAATATCATCAAAAGACATATGCACTTCTCTCGTACCTCACGGTGATCTTGAGAATCAAAAGGCTTTTGGTGACATTAAGTTGCATAAGTAATTTCCCATACACTTCATTTTGGGCTATAAAATTGAACAACAAATTTTGCGAGTGTGAGTGGAACCTATTGCATGTGTTTCCCCTTTGTTTCTAAACGAAGGTTGATTGAACTATGAATATGTTTGCTCACTATTGTTTATCTTAGACGGCCTTCCTTGTGGGAAAAATTACTCACCCAAGGGAACGACCAAACCAGTAACACTCTAAAGCCAAGAGTATTTCCAGTTGGGATATAAAAGTGGGTACTGGAACAAAGGCTAGTATCACGCGGTTGGCTCTGACGAGAAGGGTAGCAATAGTCTCTCGCCACATTGGGTCAACTCCTACGAACATAAAGTCTGAATTAAAACCCTTGTTGTAGAAAATCCAAAATCCTTATCTATTTGTTCACACAAGAATGGTCGTTCTGAAGCCGCCCAACACTTTTATGGTTTTTAGTAGAAATGGAAAGTATTCCATGGGAGTTTCATGGGTACTAATGATTGGCTTCCCTGAGAAATGAGTGTTGTGGAGGGGAGCCAGTGGGTTCAAGCATCTAACCATTCACTAAAAATAAGCGTAGCTAGACTTGTCCAAGTGGGGACTCAACAAATATATTATTTCATATCCATAGGATTGCGCTTGTTCTTGGTTACAAAACACTTTGCTTGTTCGAAAACATTTGGAAACAAACATCTAACATTGTCATCAAAACTTCAAACCCTTTAGGAATTAAATACAATTGACCAAATTCATGTGTTATTGCTTGCCCTTGGGGTTTTATCCTTAGAGTTTTCTTAACACTTGGATTATATCTCAATTTTCTCCCCTAAAGTCAACAATAGGTAACTTTTTCCTTGAATTTCCTTGATTTTTGCATAACACACTTTTGGGATAAGAGGATATTTTAGACATTAGACATTCAGTTTCAAATTAAGCAAGACATTGGATGTGGTAAAATAAATTCATTAATCAAGATGAAATCAATTGAACCCCACACATGTGCTTGTGTATCCTTTTTCATATGGCTTTTCATGCAAACATTGATCTTTTAGTTTGAAGGGAAAAGCATGTTCTTCAAAACCTTGGTCTTGTAAACAAGTCTCTCTTAGGTTCATTTAGGATCAAAAAATTTCATCCATCCTCAAAACATCAATCAAAACCCATCTCATGAACAACTTTTGAACCATTGGAAAAATCATTCATTCTAGACTTTTGGAAAATCCTTTAAATCAAAATCAAAATCATCTTATTTAACTAGGTATGTGTAGATGAATCCTTCTTCATACACTTAGTTAAATTATCACCTTGTGGAAAAATTCATTCCAAGACAACATCTAACCTCTTGGAGTTTATGAGTTCATTATCAAAGCCAAATCAAAAATCAAAAAATCAAAAAGTCCTAAAGTCTAGTATTCCTCCAAGGTTCTTTAACGTTCAACACCCATATCATTCACCCCTTTTCATCCTTCATCTCATCATTAGTCCTAAACACCTTAGATGTCACTTTTGCAACAAGGTCAAAACACAAGAAGAACATGGAATATAAACTTGATCCATACATCATGCATAATCCAAGTCAACCAAACTATCAAGACCTTACAAAACCAATGGATTTTCAAAACTCACATTTATACAATCCACACATGAGATCATTATGTCCTACAAACCTCAATGGCACAAAAAATGTGATTATACCCAATCTAAATCTTGGAACACCTTTTCTAATGGTAGATTTAAATCCAAGTCCAAACTTACAAATCTATCAACCAAATACTCAATGCATGAGTCTTCAAAAAAACAACATTATCCCACCAAATCCATACATTCCAAATGAGAATATACCAAATACAACTATACCAAACATGAACATTTCAAATCCACACTTGGTAAACTTTTGGATAGATATGTTCGCAAATCACACGAATGTTGTTCAAAATCCATCACACCCATATGTCCCCCTCACCTTTCACAATGACCCATCATCATCATCATTTAATGTAACACCGCAAACATCTCTCCCCATGACCTCACAAGGAGAAGGTGACCTATTTGGACTAGGGGGCATTTTTTATCAAACATCATCATTTCCCCAACGAGGCATGACACTCACTCTCCCACCACTCCCACCCTTTCCATTAACATCTGTATCACCTCTTGGTTTAGGGCTACCTTCGCTACCACCGCTCATCCAAAACATCCCCCCAACCATCAATCAAGGCATCATACCAAATCCTCTCCCCTTTCCATTGATATTGCAACAATAGATGGAAATCATCCACATAGCACAAGCAAACAACACATGGTCTCTCAAGGACTAACCATATTGATCACACCATCCACCACTCAAATCCCAATCATCAATACAATGGTACCACTTATCACCACAACAAGCACTATTCTGAAACCACCTCTGCCACCACCACCACCCAAACCAAACACATCAAACTAATATAGCATTGCATTGCAAGTTGTTCAGTAGGCTTCTTATCAGAAGGAACTCCAACAAAACTAAAATCGACAAGCTACACAACTAGCTACTCAGCAAGTTGCACAAGCTACTCAAGTTGCCCAAGCCACACTACAAGCCAAAAAAGCACAAGCACAAGCCTAGGCTCAAGCGCGAGTGCAAGCTCAACACCAATTCCAAGCCCAACAAGCAAATGTCCAAAATCCCAAAAAAATGTTCACAACTCCATGTATCGATCTAAGTCAATGATCACATGATCAATACCTATCCATCAACAAACACATGGAAGATGTTCCAAACCACACTAGCTTTGTATATTTGATGACATGTACTCAAAATTTTGATATCTATATATAATCATTTGATGTTTGATTATTTATGCTTATGTGTTTGGAGTTAAATGGCAATGTGATTTATCAAATAATCTTGGTAAGACTATTTAATTAATGTCTCCATGATTTAACATGCTTTATGTGATCTAATTAAAACTATCCTAGTTTCTCTTAGATGCAACATTGTGATTAAGTATGTTATGCTAAATTAAATACACCTATAATTTAATTGTAGAACATTAAATGCATATAAAGATCTAATCTAACACAACATACAAGATTGTCTTGAGAAGTATGAAACCTAAAGTAAACACTTAAAATTAATTTAAATAATTACTTTAGTATTCAAGACACCCAAATAATTGTTTGTTAAGAATAAAGCAATGCAAGAGCATATAGAATGTTATCTATTAACTCTAACACCACTACTTTATTATTCACACTATTCAAGAAGATTATACATAGTACCGGTGCAAATGCGTGACATTGTAGGTTCTTTAAGAGGTGTTCCATCCATTTTTATTAATGTATATGCTCTAGACCCATAAATTCATCAATTTTGTAAGGTCCTAACCAATTAGGGATGAACTTTCCTTTTTTGGTCAGGGCAACATTGACATTATGCTAATTCTCGCATAACACTAAATCACCTTTATTGAATGAATGAGGTATGATATTATCATTGTAACTATGTTGCATTCTTCTAGAATAAGCTCAAAGGTGCTCAAGAGCATTAATGCATTGTTCATCAAGCATTTTAAAATGATGCAAACATTGCTCCTTATAGGTATTGTCATCAATAAGTCCTTGAAGAGCGATTCTCATTGAAGGAATCTCTAACTCTAAGGGAATTATCACCTCAATTCCATAGACAAGGTTATATGGGGTATTCCCAGTTGATGCTCTAACATTCGTACAATAAGCCCATAATGCATATGTTAGCTATGTGTGCCAATATTTATTGTGTTTGCTTATTGTTTTCCTTAAGATTTGCTCAAGGGATCTATTAGTTGATTCGGCTTGACTATTAAATTGTGGGTAGTAGTGTGTTGAAAAGTGATACATTGTATGTTAAACGTTTCTAAGAAATTCTTCACATCCTTATTATTAAATGGTGTCCTATTTTTTGAAACTAAAGTGAAAGGAAGTCAAAAGTGAGCAATAATGTGTTCCAATATGAAATGACATATTACATTGGTAGTTGTTGAAAAAAGGGGAATTGCTTCCACCCATTTCATGAAATAATCTGTTGCAGTAATTATAAATGTATGTTTGGCAAACGAAGGTGGTGAGATTTTTCCAATGATATCCAAACCCCACACCGAAAAAGGCCAAATAGGGACTTATGCATGAAGCTCGGAAGCAGAAGCATGAATCAGTTTGTTATGTTATTGACATTTGTGATATTTCTTAACATACGCGAAGAAATATTGTTCCATATTCCTCCAATAATACCCTATATGTTGGTGTAATTAATTATTAATTACACTTTACATAAGTTTACTTAGGCAATATTTAATTCCTAAGTTTTAGGCTTTATCTTTATCTTATCGAGCTATCTTGTTGCTCAAGATAAGATTAGGTTTAGGCATCTTTTCTTTTATAAATCAAATCATTATCATGTAATTATAGTATTCTTGAATATATCAATTTGCACATCTTCTTGCAAATCTTTGCCTTTTATGATTTTTCTCTTCTGTGGAAGGATTATTCTGGTTTGCAAATCTGATCTTGGTTTCTAACATGGTATCAAAGCCTTGATTTGCAACCCCTTCTCAAATTTTTAAGAAAATCATTGCAGGGTTCATTCGAGATTCCTCAAGGGTATCATGCCTTGAGTTCAATCATAAGGTGTTTTGGATTAGATCAGGCTTCAACATTGGATTCAGAGCGCTGGAAAAAGTCAGGATTGACTTTTACTTTGCAGATTTTGGCCATCATTTGCCATATCTGTGAGGGTTTCAGGCTGGGAGGTTTTTTGCAAGTTCTGAAGGTATCCAAATTTTTGGATTAATTTGGGCACAAACGGAGGTCAACATCGTGTCCGGAGAGGCCAAAAACCTAAAGATTGACTATAAACTCGCCTATCTTTGGTTCACTTGATTTCTAAGGAAATTTTTTTTACTTGTACCACCCTTGTATCGTCCATGCACACAGTCCAAAGTAAAAAATTCATCAAAAAAAAATTCTTTTTTCTGCAATAAAAATTTCGTAGTTTTTTTCAAATTGTTAAAAAAAATTAAAAACTTTAATTTTTGAAAAGTTTCTTTTCAAAAAAGTCTGTTTTAAAAAGAAAAAAGGTAAGAGTACCTGGAAGGTACGTACCTGCCAAGGTGTGTGTAGGTACTGTGACCAGGCTGTACCTTCCCATGGGTACCTTTTTTTATGATAATCAATTTTTTATAATTTTTTTTAACAAAAAAAAAAACAATTTTCTTCAAAATAAGTCCATTTGTGCAAATCCTCCGATGACCATTTGGCTGTCAAATTTAGGTCCGAATTTTTGCTGCGACAACCGTATGACCGTCAAATTTAATCCAGCACTGTGTTTTCCCCATTTTGGAGCAGTATTCACAAAATCAGGTGTATTTTTTGCATACAATCTCCATTTTTTGCAAACAAGATACCATTGGAAAGCTGATTTCGATGTCGATCCAGTGGTGCAGGTTTTTTTATCATATTTTTCTCCAGATTTATTTTTCAAGCCTTTCAACTCAGATATTGCTGTTTTCACTCCGAAGGGCATATCTTTTGATTCGGTGATCCTTTTTTCGTCATTCTTGTGGAATTGGAAAGTTGATTCAATCCTCTAAACATATCTGAGGCCTATTTTATTTTTCTATTTATGCATTTTTATTATGCTCTCCTTTTACAATCATCAGGTTATTGTAATAAATGAACTATGATAAAGTTCCATTCAGGGGGGTTTCTTGCATAATAATCTGATTAGACTGTAGTTTCCACTTTGATCTCCATATGCATATTGTTTTGATGGCAACTTGTATGAGTCATCTATTTTCTTAGTTTCTTTTGGCCATATCTTTGCCTAGCTAGACACATTGTTGATTCACATTCGGTTCACACTTTAGATTGAGAGCCTATGGTTAATGATCCACATTGGATCCATCTCAGTTTAAGGGCCATGTTTTTATGGTTAATGTTCCAGAGTCTTCATGGTACTCCTTCCCATGGAAGAGTTTCAATCACATTTTGGCATTGGCATTGAGATACATGGATTCCAGATTCTGTCATCATCTCATCTACTGTTGCTTCACAGATTCCAGAGTTGTTCCAGTTTGGAGTTTTTGAGTGTTCTGTGGCACTGTGTCTGTTGTTCCTTTATCATGATTCCTTAGTCAATCAGTGACTCTCATCTGGTTTCAATAGTAAATAGAAGTATCTTTCCTTGTTTTCCAGTTTTCAGGTTCCAGTGTTACTCCATAGTGTTCTTCCAATGCTTCTTTGCAGCAGTCATCTCATTGTAGGGGGTTTTGTCCCACTAGGTTTTCCTTCTCTACCTCATATTGCATTTGTACTTGGGTACCTGATCAGGCCTTATTTCTGGGACCCATTCATGCTTTCTTACATTCATCTTATTTTTAGGTACATTCTTTATTTGCTTCTCCCTAAGTTTCACTTATGGGGGGGTGTTGGTGTAATTAATTATTAATTACACTTTGCATAAGTTTACTTAGGCAATATTTAATTCCTAAGTTTTAGGCTTTATCTTTATCTTATCGAGCTATCTTGTTGCTCAAGATAAGATTAGTTTTAGGCATCTTTGCTTTTATAAAGCAAATCATTATCATGTAATTATAGTATTCTCAAATATATCAATTTGCACATCTTCTTGTAAATCTCTACCTTTTCTCTTTTTTCTCTTTTGTGGAAGGATTATTCTGGTTTGCAAATCTGATCTTGGTTTCTAACACTATATGAATCAACTTTTGAACTAATGATCTTCCTCCAAAAGGACCTCTACAAGCACCTGCATGGGCCACCTCAAGTACTGTGGGGATTTTATACTATTTAAGGCATCTAAGCAAGATACCATCAAAGGCTCTTTGATACAGCACATCAGCAAGAGTTATATATTTAGACACAAGTTTTTGAAGGTGAGCTCGAGTATTTTTAGTTGTCAGCTCAGGAAAGGTACCACTTTTTAAATAATCAAATATTGATGCATACCATTCACTAAAGCTTTCCATGGTGGTTAATAGTATTTCTTCTACTTTATATTCTATTAATGGTTTCATAATTGTATGCACAATTTAAATGTGAAATATTTTGAAGGATCTTGAGGAGATATCAGAGAAGTTGCACTCGCCATTGCATCTGCATGTTGATTATCTTTATGTAGTGTGTCACCAAAAATTATATACTCTTGAAAAAAGAGACAACTTTATAATTAATTTGGTCCTATTTTAGACACCCTTGCATCAATCACCCCTTAAAAACTGCATTTATAGGCCCCTAATGTTCATGATTTTGGAATTTAAGGCCTATTCCACTCAAAAATCATACAAATCTCAACAAGCAACATTCAAACCACTCAAATTTTTTGAAACCCTCCTCAAAAATCCCTGGTGGGACTAAGTTGCCTACGGTGGTGACTTAGTCCCTTTTGAGATATTTTCCACTTTTGAGTGGGAAAATCACCGACTTAATTCAAATACTTATGGGATGTCATCCTGTGAAATTAAAATAATGAATAATTCAGTGTCAATTCCTATAAATACATGTTTTTAGGTCATTTTTCATAACATTAAGTCATTTTTTTACAAAGTAAAGTCAAAATTCAAGAGCCAAATATCTTTCACAAGAAGATTCTTTAGTCTTTCTACAACAAAGTTGAAGCTTTAGGGTATAAAACTAGGGTTTTTGTAGGTCTTCAAGCTCATTTTTTGTCCAAGATCTTACATTTCAAAGGGTTTTATCATGGATTCCTATGGAGAATCATGGATAATCTATATTGAGAAGATGCAACTAGCCATCAAATCAAGCCTAAAGACTTGTTTTCAAAGTGATTCCATGTTCCATTTTCTCTCTATCTTCAACCTAATGAAGTTTTGCATGTCATTTGGATTCATTTCTAATGTGATTTAATGTCCCTTATAATGATTCTTGCATTGTTCTAAATCCATTTATGCATCTTATTCTTACACATTAGAATAGGGTTGCATCTTATTTTCATACTTCCTAGTCTTAGACACACTTAGGGCTAGGGTTTTATGTATATTTTTATCTCTTTCAAGGTTTAAATACCAACTAGGGGTTTGACCAAGGAAAACCCCCTATTAAAAATCAATTTATACACTATTTTGTAAGTAATTTTGTAGATTCAGATATGGATTTCCATCAAAAAACATAGTGCAGAATGTGGGATTCCATTTCCACTTTCAGATTTGTAGAAAATACTAAGTGAACTAAGTCACCAATAGTGGTGACTTAGTCCCATTGCACTAGTTTTTCAAATATTTTTTACAGTTTCAAATACCCATCTGGTAGAAACAGCTTTCTGGGCAGTTTTCCTGATTTGGGACTAAGTCTCCCAACTTGGCGTAAGTGTCCCAGTTGGTTCAAAAATCAAGTTTTCCAAAATTCCAGAGGTATCTACAATCTCCATTCTACTCTTCATTAGTCTCCAAGTGCACATTTTCAATTTAACACATTTACTTGGCTCTTTATTGCATTCATTTTACCATTATGCATATCACACTATGTTTTCCAACACTTCACATTTATTAGGTTTAGCATCAATAATCATCTTCCTTTTTTAGTTAGTTGCATTATGTATCATATCTAGGAACATTTCATCCATTTTACATTAATCTTGAGTGTAGAAATTAGCATTTTGGGCCCATTTCTCTCCTTTTAGGTGAAAAACCTAGAAGAGTTAGAGAACCATTGGACACCCAAAATCAGTGTCCACACATAGGATGTTATCAATGGTGAATGAATCAAATATTTTTAACAAATTCATTGTGAGATCCTTATATTTTGATATTTTTTCATGGTTTGTTTGATATGTTCCATTTATTTTCTTAATGACTAATTATGAATCACCGAATATCTTAATGTCTTGAGCACCCAAAGTTAAAATAGCACATAAGCCAAGAATTAATGCTTCATATTCTTTGATGTTGTTTGTGCATAGGAATTTTACACAATAGGACAAGGGAATAGGTTTTCCTATTGGTGGAACTATTATAACTCCTGAACTGGAAGTTCTACACTTAGAGCCATCAAAGTATAATTCACATGTTCCTTCATCTTTCTGAATAGTCAACACATTCTCATCAGGAAATGCTTCTATATTATATAATGATAGGGGAGAAGGGGCATCCACTAAGTGCTTGGTTAAGGCTTGTCCTTTAATTGCTTTGTGCAAAACAAACTTAAGGTCAAACTTAGTCAATAGCATAACCAACTTTGTTAAGCATTCAAATAAATCTATTTTTTGTGAAAAGATGTTTCAAAGGATCAAATTTTGTCATCACATGTATTTCGGCATTCAATAAATAATGTCTCAATTTACTAGTACTGAATACAAGGTTCAAACATTGTTTCTCTATCTTAGTGTATCATGTCTCATAATCGATCAAAGTTCAGATAATGTAATAAACAAGATGGTCCTTACCACTTTTGTCTTGTTGGGCCAACAATGTTGCAAGAGCATGGGTTGATGTTGCTATGTAAAGGATAAATGGTTATCTTGCATAGCAGGTTGTAAAATAGATGGAGAATTAGAATCATATTTACAATCTTCATTCCAATTAAACTGAACCTCTTTCTTAAGGAGATGTGTAAATGGTAATGTTTGATCCACTAGGGAGGCTATAAAATGACAGATTGCCTGAATTATTCCTTGTAAAGTTCACAATTGAGAGATGTTTCTAGGAGGTGGAATGTTAACTATAGCATCAATTTTCTTTGTTTCCACCTCAATGCCTCTGTAAGATATGATAAAACCTAAAAAATTTCCACTATCTACACCAAAGACGCATTTTTTTGGATTCAAGTTCATGTTATATTTTCGTATTCACTCAAAGATATTTTGAAGGTTAGTCACATTTTCTTGTCGAGTTAAATATTTGGCTAGAATGTCATCAACATAATCTTCCAAAATCTTATGTATGTAATCATGAAATATCAGTGTCATAGCTCGTTGATATGTTGTTCCTGCATTCTTTAATCCAAAGGGAATCATTACCCAAAAAAAATTTCCCCAAGCTATTATTAATATTGTTTTGTATTGATCTTGAGGATTGATAAAGATTTCATTATATCCAAAAAATCCATCCATGAATGACAACAAAGCATGTCTGGCAGTCGAGTCTACTATCATGTCAATATTAGGAAGGGGAAAATCATCCTTTAGAGATGCTTTATTTAAATCCCAAAAGTTCATACACATCCTAATATGGTTGTCCAGTTTTTTGACTATGACAATGTTTGAGATCCAAGGAGAATAATCTATAGGTTGTATAAAACAAACTTCAAGAATCTTCTCAATCTTGGCCTTAACCAATAAGGCTATCTTAGGGTTCATCTTTTGAATCTTATGTCTAATGGGATTAGCATTTTCAATGAGGACTATGTTGTGTGTTACTATCTTAGCATCAATTCTCAACATATCCAAATAAGTCCAAGCAAAAAGTTCAAGAAAGTCATGAAGCAAAGTTGCATGGTCTTCTTGTTCATCTTCATCAAGGCACTTTCCTATCTTAATCACTTTTTCTTCATTGTTAATTTCCATTGATATGTCAATGGTATCTCCTAAAGGAACTGCATTTTGTTTTGGGAATTTAGGGTTGTATTCTTCAATCTCATTACTTTCTTTTTCTTTGTCTCCTTGTTTAGCACTAATCATAGCACATGCAACCTGTTCATTTTTATGAGGAGCAAATGACTTATCATAAACTCCTAACATTTATTTCAAAGCTTCATCATCTTCAAAGAACTCCAATGTTGCTTCACAATTTGTATCAATAAATTCTAGATGCTTCAAGGTAAGAGTTTTTTTAGGATTGCACATAATGGTGTTGATGTTTAACAAAGGTCTTTTTGTCACTTGCATTATCTTAGAGGGACAATATCCCAAACCACTTTTTGCTTCTTGTGTATTAGGCTCTATAGGAACATGGATGCTTTGTTATGTCTTCCACATCCTTTTCCACTATAACTAAGTTGCTTCATAAGCTCGTAACCTCTCCCATAAAGTATTTCCATTTCTTTCGGGTTTGGTGGTTGTTGACAATATATCTCATCAATTTTTTTTGTATAGCTTGTGTCATCTTCAAAGGTAGGTGAGGTAGATGCTTGTAAGTTTTCTTGTAAATTTTGTGTTGACATTACCATTGGTTGCTTTTGTTTCTCATCTTCTTTCTTTGTAATCATGTATTCCCCCATAAACAAAGGTGTGAAGTCTAAGGAAACCTAATCATCTTCAAATAACTTCATCACCCTTTCCATCTCATTTTCCTTTTCTTTCAACAGTTTTATCTTCGAGGTTGGAATTAGTGTGTTTAGAGGACTTGTCTTTCCCTTTTCAACTTGTAAGCAACTCTCGGGCTCAAGGTCTATTTCAACTTGGTGTACTTTATTGTTATAGACATACTTCATGATGCTTTGAAGAGTTGAAGGAACTACATGCATCTCATGAATCCAAGGTCTTCCTAAGAGAAGGCTATACAAAAGATCATGAGGCATGACATGAATAGAAGTTTGTAAGGTTTTCTTTCCAACTATAATAGGCACAGTAATCACACCAAGTGGTTGCTTTCCTACATTATCAAATCCATGAATTGATAATGAGTCAGGTTGAATTCTTGATTTATCCACACCAAGTCTATCCAAAAGGTTCACACTACTCACATAAGGTTGGAGCCATTGTAAACAAAAGTTCTTTTTATTCCAATCCTATTATAGGAAACCACTATCATGAAGGAATCATTTCTCTTTCTCATTTCCAAATTAGGTAGCTCATGTTGATGAAAATTAATGTCTATGTTAACTATAAATTCATTCCTTGAATTAGAGTTGCTACATCACTTGCATTTATATTAGAGGGAAACACAACTTGTTGTAGGGCTGTTTGAATAATAGTGTGATAATTAGGTGAATTCTAAATTAGATCCCATAGGGATATCTTTTCTATAGTATTCTTAAGCTGTTCAACAAGATCATACTCCTTTCCACTATTCAAAAGCAAGCAAGGGGAACTAGGAAAAATGGAGTTAGGCAAAGGTAAGGATGTTGAAGTTGTTTATCCTGGTTGTGGATTGTTTCAAGTGTTGTACGTATGAGAAATGGAATCATAACTTGATTGTTGTGAAACATTATTCTTATGTGGTTCGAGGGTAAAAATAGGTTTTTTTTGAGTTGGAGGTTTGTTTGAAGGTGGGTATAGGAAAAATAGAGGTTGAATCACATTAACTTCTCTTGGTTTTGGTTTGTTGTAATGAGCCTTATTGGATGAGCTTTGTGAGATGAACTCCTCAAGGGATTCATCTAACATGTCAAATTCATCACTACTAAAAGGATTGAGGGTTAGGTTAACTTGGAAAAAGTGATTTGACATACTCAAATGACTATGCTTTCTCCAAGTGGTTCATCGGTTTTTAGGTTTTTTTGGTTTTTTTTCTAACAAATGCCAAATGTAATCTAAGCTTATCAAACTATAAACTAATGTTGAAAATGAAAAGTACAGTAATCTAATTATATCCAAAATTGAAATGAATATAAACTACAGTAGATCTAATGAAATGAATGTAGTAGAAACTCTGCAAATTGAAATAGATAACTAACAGCAGCAAACAAGAAACACAGAAACAAAAAATTTAATGTTGTAAAATGTAGTTTAAAATATGAAATGAGACTAAATCGCTCGAAAGGGTGTATGAGTCTCAATCAAGGTTTTTCAGCAGTTTAAATGTTGAATAACATTCACCACAGAATACCTATAAATCAGGGAAAGTCTATTATACTAAAACTAAATCATCTAGAGGGGCATATGAATCCCATTCTAAGGTTTTTGCACAAATTTCAAGAAATTTTAAGTGAATGCTATGCTTTCTAGGTTGGATGATGTCTAGGATAAATGCAAATGCATATTTCAAATGAAATTAAATGATGCAAGACATGAAAATTCAACCTATATGCACTTTCACTAATGCAAGATTTAGGAACCCTAGATGCAAATCAACTAATAAAAACTCTAATGCAAAGTTAATGCAAGCTAGATCTAGGAATATATTGCACTCCAAATCTAAAAAGAGGTTTTCACATCAAGTTCACCAAAATGAAATGATGGAAATAGGCCACCCTATCCCATGGGGGCATGAGCTATACCTATCTCCCTCAAGTTTCACTCAAGGAAACCCTAGAGATCTCAATCCAAATGTGGAAAGCAAGAAAGAGATCTTGCAATACAATGTCTTAGGGTATGATAAAGAACTTTAAAAATGGGTTCACCACTAAGCTAGGGCTTGGTAAGACTAGTAATATGTAAAATCTAATTATAAAGCTTAATGGTATGCAAGACTTGAATAAAATACCTAAAAATGAATGTAAACTATAAAAAAGAGTTGAGAAACTAGAAATGTACACTTGGTAATCTATAGAGGCATGAAATAAGATCTGAAATGCTAGAAAATTTGGATTTATGGAACATTAGGACTCATAAGCCACTTCTAGCGTATCAGTCCCAATTCAAGGTTTCGGGATTGGAACAGGAATCCAACATTTCTTAATCTGAATCTTCAAAAATTTGGGAATTCACCTATAGTGGGACTCATACACCACTTTTGGCATATCAATCCCATTCTTCTTTTTTTAGAAAATCACAAACTAGATCTTCTCTCCAATCTCTATTATGTCTTCTTGATCTCACTTCTGGACCTAAAAATCTGTTAAGAGACCTGTAAAATAGAATATGATGTTGATTTGCTAATGAGTGGTTTTCCTCGATCAAGCCCCTAGTTTGGTAGTTAAACCTTCGTAGAATTAATAGATCTTGAATCCAAATGTGAACAAAAACCCTAACCTTAAGTGTATCTAAGATTAGGAAATATGAAATGCAATGCAACCCTATTCTATTGTGCTAGAATGAGATGAATGAATGAAGCATGAATGTTGAATGACTCGCTTTGGGATAAATCTAATCACCCTAATAAGCCACAATGATGTATGTACCTTCCTTAGGTTGAAAGTAGAATGATAATGGAGGATGGAATCACTTAGGAAACAATTCATTAGGCTTGGCTTGATGGCTAGTTGCATCTCCCCAACCTAGAATCCATCATGACAATGCTAGATCTTGAATGAAAGTGAGATTGAAGACCTACAAAAAAACAATGATGTTTCTCCAAGACTTCAACTTTACTTGCACTTGATCTTGAATGCTCTTGTGAGACAATGATTGAATACTTGTGAATGCTTAGATCTTGAAATTGCTCTTCTAGATTGAAAATAATGACTTAGAAGCTTGCTTATATAGGAATTACACCTAATTTACTGTTATTTAGATATCAAAAGCTGACATCAACCAAAAATTTGAATTAAAAACTTGAATTTTTGCTCAAACCCTAAAAAGGGGCTAAATGGGACCCATACGCCACTTCTGGAGTATGGGTCCTATTGTGATAATGGATTGCACAGCCCCTGAAGCTTCAATAAAGGACTTTAGCCATGAAAGATAATCAACCACAAAAGAAGTGTTGCAAAAATGGAATGCTGATTGAAGATTCTATTGATATGATGATTGATATGATATCTAATTGATATATTACAAATGAACAAGATGCTTGATTAAATAGGTAAGAGGTATACCCTAATATGCATGAGATGTTGCCATGTGTCAAGATCTAACAACATGTGACAACATTTGAACCCTATGGTGATGATCATTAAATGATGAGATAAGTTCTAGAAGGAATCTTATCCCACAAACTAGGAAAGGGAATATTATCCCATTTATTAAATGATGCAACCTAGGACTAAATGATTTATGACCTAAGTTAACTTATGTTAGTGTAATAATTAATTAATTACACCAACACCCCCCCATAAGTGCAACTTAGGGAGGAAAATGCAATGATTATGCAAGATGATGATGGGTCCTGGCTACGAGGCCATGTTAGGTACCCATGTACATGAAGATGTAGAAGATCTCCCACAACCGGAGAAAAGGGGAAAACCCAATGGGATCAAAACCCCTCTCCAAAAAGGAGATGAAAATGTAGAAATGTGAGATAGGATGGGAACGATGGAGGACTCCCAAATACCCCCCAAGGACACCATCCGTCACATGGATACAATAGAGAGACTAAATAGCCCCCTCAGAAGATGTGATCACCTGCAAGAAAGGGGAGTGTCTAAAGATAAAACAAGATCCAATGCAGACAAACAACTTGTCTCCCTTTCAAAAGAAACAAAACCAACTGCAAGTGCAAAGATGCTTCCCATTTCGGATAGGAATTGAAGGAAGGAAGAATGAACATGGATGATGATGTCTCTAAACTCTGCTCAAGTGTCTCCTTTCCTGATGATGAAAATTCCATAGTCCCAAACAATGAAGAGGGTGACAAACCAGGATGATGCAGAAACTAATGTTGAACAATATCCAAAGACAAAGATAGAATGGATATGATGGATGTGATGGAGACTTGATAGCTCCCCCTGAAGGAAGTGTCCTCAAAACCACTAAAAGAAGTATGAAGCAAATCCAATGGTGGATGCTAAAGAAACCTCAAATCCTGAATGGAATAACAAGGAAGAAGTCTCGGATATGAAATCTCTGAAGAGAAACCAAGTGCCTCCAAGATGGTCTCTGAATTACCAATCAAGGTCAAGACAAAAGAATGAGGAGACTCAAAAAAACTCTCCAAGGTGTGATATGAATAGAGGAGTGATATCCCCTCAAGAATGTCCTCCAAACTTGTAGAAGGAGCCAAGTCAGTGATACCTGAAACAAAGCCATCATGTGATATCAAGTCTAGAAAATTGAATGTCTCCTAATGGATGATGATAGTGGAAGCCAGAATCAATGATTATGGACAAGGAATCACTGAATGTGAAGGGATACCAACTGTCTCTGATGAAGAAGAAGCACTGAAAGGAACCTTGTCAACCTCTTCAGAAAGATCAAGGTAATCAACTTTCTGTATAACAATAGCATCATGGGGTACTTGATCTGAAGAATGACATTCTGAATCATAATCATCGGGGAATGGTGGAGTTTCTGAATCTCCGTATAACTCCCAAAGCTTAGTCCAAAGGATGTGAGGACAATCACAATGATCAATAGATCTCAAAACATCACAATCAACTTGCATCGCAATGATTTCTAAAATAGTGTACCTACTGCAACTCCAAGCAAATTTCTAAACACCTTCACTTGGGTGGGGAACTATACCATACAGATGAGGCAATAGATCAAGTGACTGAAGATTGTGGCAGATCCCATCTCGCCATTGTGAATAGTTACCCTTGTGCAACATAACCAAAGGAGAATAATATGCAAGCCCCATAACCAAAATTTCTCCACAAAAAACAAAGACACTGACCTTCAATAGAAAAAAGAAGACTTCTAAATAGATATGCAACTGAGAATATGCCTCCAAGATCAAAAAATTCTTCTTCAAGCTTCAGGATATCTAAGGAATCAAAAAATCAATAAAAGATACCTGGATCTGAAACCAAAGAAGATGACTGGACTGATAAAAAAAATGCACTGAAATATCTCTCGAATGTCGTTGGAATCTCTGAAATCTGACAATCTGATGTGAAGATGTGTGCATTTGAGTCCAGAAGGGAGGGTTGACTTCAGTTGACTTGAATATTGAATAGCAGAAAAATCTTGCAAAATAGATGGCACCGCTAGATAGTGCTCTGAATTCTCTTTCCGTTGATATCTCATTTGCAAATTTTTGATATCGTGGCTCGAAGATATGGCCCTCGGGAAAAAAACTGCAATTTGAAATTGACTGGCTAAATAGGTGCAATAATTAAGCACCTTAGGGCAAAAAATATCGGCCCCCGGTCACTGATAGGACCGTGGGGCTAGGGAATTGGTAAAAAAAATGTCTCCGTCGGGCAGGCAGCGTCGGAGAGGCAGAATTGGTGGTGCAGCTGGTGGAGGATACAACGTCGGATTCAAACAGAGCCCATGGTCAGCAATGGAACCGGGGCTGGAGTCTTCAGTCACTAGAGGATGACTGGAGAATGTCAATGGTGATCGGTAGCAGCCAGAGGATGTCGTCGGCAATGGAGGACGGTGGTCAACGGCAGGTTTGTGGTCGCTGGGAGCGGGCGGTGGCCGACAAGTCCATAGACAAGCGCTGGGAAAAAACACTGGCGGATGAGATTCGAGGACGGTTGTTGGAGTCAAAGGAGGGCCCAGATGACAGCAGGATGACACCAATGATTTGACAGGGCTGACCAAACTACAGAGGTCGGTGTGCAGACTACCAATAGAAAATTTTGAATATTACAATAAATTTGCAATTCAAAATTCCAATAAAAATATATTTAACCCTTGAAGGCTCCCAGATGATATGTCTCTGATTTTGACAAATGAATAGGCGATCTATGAGTTTTGAGGCCTTCTGGACACAATGGAGAGGTCGGGGAGAACCTGATCTGCACCAGAAATTAGCTTGGCTCCTAGGTAGAACCAACTAGCCTGCAACATAAAACTCCAAGCCTGCAAGAATCTTGCACTCCAAACTTCCTGGATCAAGGGTTGATGTTTCAATGGACTAGCTCTAATACCATGTTGTGATAATGGATTAAACAACCCCTGAAGCTTCAATAAAGGACTTTAGCCATGAAAGATAATCAACCACAAAAGAAGTGTTGCAACAATGGAATGTTGATTGAAGATTCTATTGATATGATGATTGATATGATATCTGATTGATATATTACAAATGAACAAGATGCCTAATTAAATAGGCAAGAGGTAAACCCTAATATGCATGAGATGTTTCCATGTGTCTAGAAGGAATCTTATCCCACAAACTAGGAAAGGGAATATTATCCCATTTATTAAACGATGCAACGTAGGACTAAATGATTTATGACCTAAGTTAACTTATTTTAGTGTAATAATTAATTAATTACACCAACAGGTCCCACCTAGGGGACTCATACACCCAAGGTGGCGTATGAGTCCCACCCTAGTTTTTTGGGATGGGTTGTTAGAAATTTTAATTCTTTTGATGATTTTTTAGGTTTTTAGATGAAATAAGCCTTGAGATCTGAAATAAAAGGTATTAGGGGCCTATTAATGGTGATTTAAAGGGTATTTAATGCAAGGGTACTAAAATAGGTCCAAATTAAATGAGAAAATGTACCATCTCCAAGAAGGGAGTAAAATTTACATCATTACAATTGTCTACAACTTCTTTATGCTAGTGCAATGTCCTTCATGTTCCTATTCTTTTTGCAATATTATTTTGGAGGCTTTCTAGTCCTTCATTCACCTTTCTCTCTTTTGGAGAGGATTTTTTCCTAAGGTTTTCTCCTCTTTTCTCCAGTTGTGAGTGATTAAATTAATTGTACATGGGTGCCTCATTAGGCCTTGTTTATTGGGACCCATCATGTTTCAAGATGGTGTGTCCCTTGGTCTCCTTGTTCAGTGTGGTGCTTGGGTTCGTGGCATGGCTTAACCACCTCTTGTGGATCTTTGTATAAATTTGGCAATTGTATTGGGCATTAACATGTCGATATTTTGGTGCAATGACAACCACCAATGTAACAATTGGTATTAGAGCTAAGGTCACAAGTTCAAACCCCTTGCTTGCATAGGGGGATTATTGTAAGATGGTGTGTCCCTTGGTCTCCTTGTTTAGTGCAACACTTGGGTTCATGGCATGGCTTAACCACCTCTTGTGGATCTTTTATAAATCTAGTAGTTGTATTAGGCATTAACAAGTTGATCTTTTAGTGCAATAGCAACCACCAATGTAACATATCAAGCATTATTTATGTTTTATGCATTACATTTAAATTTATAGCTTTTTAGCTACTCTCTAAGTTCATCTTAAAGGATTGGTTATTAGAGTAATCATGCATTATCTAATAATCAATGATTATTAGGTTAATTTATTCTCATGCACTTAAGCTAAAATTTGGATTTTTTTTTGTTAACTAGAGTGAGCTTTTATTAGATTATTTTGTCTCATCACATATGATGTTGACACATAGGGTTTCTCCTATAAAGCACTCACCCTTATTGTATTGTCTCTCAATCTTCTTGAAGAATCTTAAGGTTTATTCTATAAGTTTTTCTTGTTGATTATACAAAAAATAATTATTTACAACTCTCTTTGCTTAGAAGGTGTTCTTGTTCATTGTTTGATCCTACATCTCATGTTTATTCACAATTCTAACACAAAGCACAATGTGAAGAATGAGAAATGTTGCATCTAATAAAATTAATCTCCTACAATTGAAAGTAACCACCATAAATACATGCATAGATTACAATCTATTATTCAAAGAATTAGTAACAAAATATCATATATGAAAATTAAATAGATCCAAAAAGAAACAACCATCATATGCATGCATATATTGTAGCTATAAAATTCATATCTAGATGTAAATTAAAGGCGAAAAGTGTTCTTTATAGACAAAGAGATAATATAATCTATGATAGAAATCTTTCTTAACTAATAAAAAATAGAGTGAATAAAGAAGAGACTCACCCTTTAGGTCAAATGTATAGAAAGAGATTTTTTTCCTATTTTATATCCTCAAGCCTAACAATGAAAATGAGTTTGAGCTTTAAATATCTTTATAACACTTAGCAATATTCCCTCTTAGGACACCAAACTCTATTATTATAATAAATACATCAAGGAAAATGATCAATTCAAGCTAGATCTCCCAAGATAATATGGTCAATTCTCCTCTAAAGATGTGATTGCATTTAATTTATAGAGTTTTGTGCCTCTTATATAATATTTGTAGTTTTAGGAATCTAAAACATCATTTTAATATCTTTGCAAGTTGCCTCATAGGGTCTTAAATACTCCAATGAATCTAATTGGATTTGGTACATTAATACTCCTATATCCAAGAAAAAGAGAACATTAAATTTAGATATGTTGTTGAAGTGAATTTATGTTTTCCTTGTATAACCTTAAAATAATTTAAATGTGCATTATATAGGGGGGAAAATATATTTTCTAAATAATTTTACAAAAAAATCCCTTACTATTTGCAATAATTGTAAGTAGTTAAATTCATCATGTAGCTAAATTCATTCTTATAGAAACCAATTGGCTCATAGATTGTTGTCGATGTGAAAATACTAGTATGGGTCAGATTATGCTTGATCCATGAAGAATTGAAGCATAACAGAGCCACCAATACTCGAATCTCAAAAAGATTGATCAAACAAGATTAAAACTAAATATTTCATCAAAACCTAACATACTAAAATATGAAATCTATTGGGGACACAGAAAAAGTAACCCTTTTACTTTTTCTTGTTTTGTCCCTCCTTGTGCTTATTTGGCTTTATTTCACCTTGATTTAATGTTGTAATGTGACTTATACATTCACATTAAGTCATGAATATTCAAATTATTGAGACTTTATGATGTCTTGTGAAGGTGTTGTGAAGTGTTGTAACACATTTCTAAAATTTTCTATACTCTTCTTATTATAATTCATCTAAATATTCCATTTTTATCCATTATCAAGTCTTATTCTAAAGTGTTGTAAAGTCTTGTAACATACTTTCACGCTTTTCTAGGCTTTTCATCACTAATTACACCTTTCTTATGCTTTATTGGCCCCTTTATGCACTTATAGGCCCTAATTAAGTGTGTTTTTAATGTAAACAGGTCCTAACAAACATCATTAAATGAAACTTAATTCCTGACACTCACTTGCGAGCCTAGAGTGGGACCCATTCGCCATGGGTGGCAAACGAGTCCCTCTTGGCACAAAATTCAAAATAAATTCAAATTTCCTTTGGGTTTTTATTCAATAAGACCTTATGTTGGGCTATGATGTATTTTTTGGTAATTAGGGCATAAGTGTGTATAAATAAGTGTTTTTCCATCCATTTTACTCCTAATTCATTCAAGAATTCAATCATTCTTTCAATCTCATTCACCCACTTAAGCATCATAGCATCACTCAATCAAGCAATTATCAAGCATATTGGAGTAGCCATTGACATATCTTCAAACTTCAACAACAAGGGTTTGGTGAGTTTATGAAACTTGCATGTTATTTATTCATCATTCCTTCCTTTTTTTCATTTCATTTCTTTATCAAGGATTTGATTACCAAAGTGGGATTTGACCAAGGCAAATCCCTATACTCTAACCCTTAACCATTTTTCCCCTCTTTGCATGTGTTTTTATAGGTCTTGCAGGAATATTTGTCAAAGAAATAAATTTTTAAAAGTGGTCAACAAGTCATCAAAGCTATTCAAGTCAACTAAACCCTAATTCAAGCTTGGAGACAACATTCAGCCCATTTTCTGCAATTTCAGTTTCATCAACTCAATAAGAAGACAAGTGTAGATCTAGACCCATAGAGTTAACTTCAAAATTTGTAGATTTTTTTGGGAGGACTGATTCACCATTAGTGGAAAGTGAGTCCCACTTCCAAGCTAGAAAATTTTTTGTTTAGTTTTCAATTCCTGACAGTTAGAAACCAATTTCAGCAAAGTTTACCAGAAGAAGAACTAATTCGCCATCAGTGGCGAATGAGTCCCACTGGTCATCAATAGTGATTTTTGTAGCATTCCAAAATCTTATAACATCATCATTTCATCTCCAGATGCACTCCATTAGTCTCATTCAAAAAAAAAATCATTTGTGAATGTTTATAGTTCATTCTTGCAAACAACACTATGTTTTCAAACACTTCATATTTCTTAGTTTTGCATACATAATCAATAGTATTTATCAATTCTTTTTATTTAGTTTACTTCATTTAGGCATATTTCATCTATATCATATTTCTCTTTGAGTGTAAACACTACATTTTGGCACCAATCTTATCTCCTTTTAGGTGAAAAACCCTAGAAGGAGCATATAGCATTGGTTAACCAAAATCTTTGTTTCCAGCTATTAAAATATCTACTCTAATCCATTCAAAATTTATCTTGTTGTGGAATTTTTGTTTCATTGATGTGTACTGGTGACCCTTTCCCAATCCCATGATAGTGAGATTGTCTCAATCGATTCTATGGAAGAGAATCGATGAAACTATGGTGTTTGATGTGTAAAAAACCCTAAATTATGTAAAAATGAACATGATGCAAGCTAAGTTATCATGATTTTATGCTATAAATGATCTAATTATGCAACTACTAAGCTAATTCTAAGCTAATCTAATCGAATTTAATATAATTTAAGTTAAATGATGCTAAAAGATTATTTAACCCTAATTTATTTACAAACTAAGATGGATGCATGGAAGCCATTAATGGATGCTCTAAGCTATATTGCTACTAAAAATGAACTAAAACAAGCTAAAAAGTGAGTAGAAGATGAGTGAGTATGTGAGAAAATTTAACAGCATAATTTTGCAATAAAAGATGGATCCATTTGTCTCCAAATAGTGCTCTATTTATAGGAGAGAAAATGAGGAATGGATGGTTGAGATCGAAAAGCTCAATCAATAGTTCTTGATGAAGAGGATGAGAGGCATGGATCATGGATTCTCATCAACGAAAATGATGAAGTGTTAGTGCAAAAAGAGGTGAATTAACCCAATTTTATTAATTAGGCCAAATAAACGAAAATGATGTAATTAATTAATTAGCTACGATAATTTAATCAATTAAGTGAAAAGGGGATAGATAAAGAGGAAATGATGTTAATAAATCTGATTCGATTATATGACATTGATTAGGAAATTTTTTAGTGTCTACATTTTGCCCCTCTTTGAAGCGAGGTACCTACTGCTTCAGTTCAAAGAACAACGTGCTTTTTAGATCAAAATGATGCCTAAATCAAAAAATAAAAAAAATATGATTTTTTAGATGCCCCAATGGAAGGATAAAACTAAGTCCCTACCCCCTCAAGAAATAGGGCAAAAATTTTGAATTTTGGGTTGATTTCTCGATAAAGGTTCAAAAGTTACCCCAAGGGTCCAAAAAGGTTCTAGGATGCAAGAATAATGCCAAAAAATGCAAAAAAAATGATGTGAAACGAGGTCCAGATTGGAAAAAGTGATGAAAATGATAAACCCCATTAAAAAGGTTAAATTAGGGCATAAAACCCTATTTTTCTAGCTTAAATAAGTCAAGAGGGGTCATTTTCAATTCATTTGTGCATTCATACATAAGAAATTCTTGAAAATTGAGCTCTGACCCTTCGACGAAATGATGGACCATGAGCTTCTCCGACACATTTTTGATCAAGTTCGTGAGTTCCAGTGGCTTCCAAGCATAGGACCACCAGTATGTGATTTGAAACTTGATTTGAAATTTAAAATTTTAATGCATTTATTAGGTGTTAGAATTTAGAATTTGGGGGCGTCGCTATACAGTGATGCCCAAACTTCAATTACCGACACCCAAATGATATATAGCAATGCATTTGTCTAGGGCGATGCTTTTCTGGATTTGAATTTAGAGTTTTAGATTTTAAATGGTGACGCTGTCATATATGGCGATGCACTTACCGATTTGAAAGTTAGGGTTAGGTTAGGCCAAATTCTAAATCACGATGCCATATTGTATGGCAACATATTTTTCAATTTGAATTTTGAAATGCATCAGGCATCACTGTTTGGATTTTTAATATAGCAACGCATTTGTAAAAAATGATGAACTTGTGATTTTTGAGCCAGAAATTCCAAATAACTTCAAATTTTGATGATTTCCTGATGTCGTGAGATTCATGGGTGTAGGAGGTCTTCCCACCATTGATTTCAAGAGAGAACAGGCCCACAGTACTGGAGAGATTGGGTGATCTGTTCGAGTTGTGCTAGGAGCACCTGGGAGAGATCAGATTATGGTACATCACATATGCACCTATTGTGAGGAAACATTTGGCTATGATGACAACATTATGCAAGAGATGGCACAGTAAGACCTCCTCCTTCCACCTTCTGACTGGAGAGGCGAAAGTGACCCTAGAGGATGTGTGGCAGATATTGCAGTTGCCTATCCATGGTGATCGCATGATCTACGACCCTGATGTCAAATTTGATGCCTACTTAGAGGTGATGGATATGGACCAGATTGTATTGGTCACCTCTCAGATAGATTTAGAGGCATATAGGGGGCCACATGCCGATGTTCAGATTGATTGTTGTAGCCATCATTTCAGGTTTGGTGGCTCCAAATAGACGTGATTGATTCTTTAGTCCAAGTTGGGGCTTGTCTTGGCAGCGAATGTTGTACCAGAGGAATCTTTTTGTGTGGGGGCCTGTGATGTTGGCCTCCTTGTACCATGATTTGCATGATTTCATTTATTGTGATGGGAGAGCCCTCAATGTAGGTGTGACTCTCCTTCATATCTGGGCATGGGAACACATTGTCGTGCTTAGGCCAATTGTACAAATGGCAAATGTGGAGCCAAATGATCCCATCATATGGAGATATCGAGGTGCCATCACACTCAGGCACATAGGATAGATTGGGATCCCATACTAGCACTGGGTGATTGATGATATGACCGTATTTCATTGGTGGCCATGGCTTCAAATGTCATCCTGGTTTGATGATGTACAATAGCTTTACTTCGCTCGACAGACCCAATATATGCAAGGTCGAGAGCATACCATGATCAAATGATACCTTCCTAACAGAGTATCTAGATAGTTTGGTGATATACAAGATAAGCCCAATGATGCCTATAGGGCTATTTTTTCAAGATTAGCTAGAGAGGTCCTGACATGGGGACTGACGATTCTGGCACTAGAGGCCGTTGAGAGTTTCTGCCAGTTGGTTGCCCAACCTTGGGTGTATGATCAAGGTCAACCCATAGTGAAAACCACTCTAGCTTATGAAGCATGTTTTTTCCCTTCAAGGTGACTTACAGATCCTGCAGGTGCTCCTCCTAGAGGGAGGCCGCGAGGCAGAGGTGTCAGGGGTAGGGGACGGGGTGGCTAGGATGGACATGATGGATAGGTTCTAAGGCCTCCTCCAGTGGGACAATAGCCTCCAATAGTGAAGTAGCAGCCAGTGCCACCACCACCACCACTAGATCCACAAGATGCTTAGATATAGTAGCTACAATAGTAGGTGCATGCTTTGATAGGTGAGCAGGACTAGGCCCACCAGCAGATTTTGGCTGTGATGGCTGAGCAAAATCAAGCTCGACAGCAGGTGGTCATGGTGACAGCCAAGAGGGATGTAGCTTTATAGAGATTTTAGGTTGTTACCAGGGAGAGGGATCAGGAGGTTGTGAGGTAGTAGCAAGTTGAGGGGATGCTAGCAGCCACACATGGTTAGACTATTTCAGCTAGGTTGTATAGAGAGGCTATTACAAAGGCTACATATTATAGGTAGCACTACCATAGGGATGTTCCAATGGCTCTTCGTCCGCTACATTTTTCATAATGTAGTGATGTGCATCCCCGTGTAGAGGATTAGCCTGAGCAGCAAGCTGGATAGGGTAGCAGTCATCAAGGCTCGCATTTTTTATGTATAGACACTTTTTTTATTTTTCCCCATTCTTTATACTGATATACATTCATGGGCTCCTTTTTGATAGCCTCATGGGTAACGTACTTATCATCGATGCACATACACTAATCCAGATATTGTACCATGACACATTTTTTGATATATATATGATATGGATACGGATGATTCAAGTTATGATGTGTTTAATTTATTTCATGTATGGATGATGTATGGATGCATTTTATTTATTCCTATGTGATATATGATATGGATGGATGATTATGATCAAATGCAAATGATATTGATGCAAATGACGTGGATGCATTTTTTTGTATATTTTTTATGCATATTTTGATGATGATGTATGCATATGGATGTATGGATGAAAATGCTTATGATATGCAATGATTTAAGATGCTTAGAATAACAAAACTATATTATTCATCGCAACTTAAATGATTATGAAAAATTTATGATGTAATATGAAAATTATTATGATATGAATGATTATGTTGATGGATGCTTTGATTATGATATGATTATGAGATGCATGTATGTTGATGGTTTGTGGATGCAGGGTGGATGCATTGATGATGTTTTTTTTGTCATGATACCAAGTTAGCATGGAGAGAAGATAGAAGAATAAATAATAAATATTTTTTGTCGATGATGATTGCTTCAAAAGATCCAACATGTCCATGATCCATTGAGACTTTATTAGAGATGGTGATGAGACAATGCAAAAGAATGCAGGATGAAAATGCAGAATGGGTGCTCACACTTCAGGATTGGGATTTTCCATCATTCCTTATTGTTTGATATAACACATAGATATAATGCATCAAGGTATTGATAACCAAGATGGCGTTGTATCTAGTGTAATGGACTTTGACTCGACAAGCAGATAGGATAGTTCTTGTTCACATCTTGACATACGAAAAACATTATCAGAATGTAAGTTAGAGGTTTACAACATATTGGACCAAAGCATATGCAATAGTCAACAACATACCCCCAAACAACCTTCCTACACACAACTAAGCAAGTATGCACCAAGATTTTTTTACAAGAGTATCCACAAGCACAACAGATGAAAGGTAATGATCGATGCCCTATTCCTTTCTCTCTAAATCATTTTTTTGGACATCATCAAGAGGTCCTCAAAATGGGTCATTAAGATAAATCAGAAGAAAAGATCAAAGACAAACAGTCAATGTTATCTATAGCTCCTGCCTAGTTTGAGTTTAGCTTTAAGTGACATCTGATACTAATTTCCATCATAGGAAGGATACATCCTAGGACATGTTGATCAAAGGGTTGTTTTGATGTTGGGACGATGATGCTAAGGTGAGTCATTTCCATAAACTTCACTAATGCAATTATCTATGATTTAGACTTTAGATTTTGACTTTTAAGTTCGTACTTTACGACTTGTCATGTTTGCTTTCTACTTGTTTCGCCAAAGGGTGAAGGTAATGATCATTTATTATGGGTGAAATTTTATTGCGGGTGAAAGTGAGATGGGATGGATGGGTTTTGGATTTTCTAGAATATTTGAATGTTTTTGGTATTTTGAAATGTTTTGAGGTTGTTTTTGGTCTTTTTGAAATTTTATGTGGATGTTTTTTAATTTTCGGTTTTTCTAAGGTTGTTTAGGGTTTTCTGAATGTTTTCTATTGTTTTTGGATTTTCCACTTTCAAAAATTTTTTGTGTTTTTTGAATATTTGGAAGTTTTGGGGTTTTCAAGAGCTATTTGGATGTTTTGGGATTTTTCAAGAATTTATTTGGATGTTTAGGGTTTTTCAAAATATTTTGATGTTTTTTGGATTTTCTGAGAATATTTGGATGTTTAGGGTTTTTCGAAATGTTCTGATGTTTTTTTTAATTTTCTTAGAATATTTGGATGTTTTTGGGATTTTTGAGATATTTGGATGTTTTTTGGATTTTTTGAGTTTTACAAATGTTTAGGGGCTTTCTAAGAGTTTTTGAGTTTCAACCAAGAACCTAATCTAAAGACCTATCCTAGGGGCCTCAGGGGTTGATCAAATATTAGCCTTTCCTACGTTATACATGTAGAGACCATGTAGTTCGACTGACTTGACCCATTTACATGATCTCCAAAGATATGAACAAATGAGAGATGATAGCTAATTACAATGGACTACTAAGGATTGACTTAGGGTGTCTCGAGGGAACATCAAAGATGACCTTTCCTACATTCAATCTCAAAGACAACGTAATTTGATAAGAGACATTATTTTTTGGATTTTTGATGTTCAACCTTTTTAGGGTTTTTGATGTGATTTGGATGTTTTGGATTTTTCCTTTACAATTTTCTAAATGTTTTTGGATTTTTGTTGTACAAGATTTTGCAAATGTTTTTGGATTCTCCAGATAATATTTTATGAATGTTTTTGGTGTTTTTTTTCATAAAATGTCCCATGAACTCAAGATATACAAGAACCTGATTGTGACACATAATAAAATTCTCCCAATGTGATATGTTAGCCTACTTCAATAAAGGAAAGATAGACTGGCTTTGATATTATTCCAAGTAGTGCTAAAGAGTTCATAATACCTTACAGTGACAAGCCATGATAAGGATGCGGATGGGGGATGAATGGCGATGTAAAGAATGATAGGTTAAAAGAGCCAAAGAATAGATGGAGACACCTTATTTACGCAAGGCACCTTTTTTCCATGTTTTCACCAAGGTAATTTTCCAAAGCATCACCGAAGTGGTTTTCACTAGAGGATGATTTTTTTCTTTACTTTTTCCAATCCTTTTTCTCATTTTTTTTCTGATTTTTTTGTATTTTCTAATTTACACCCTTCATGTTTAGGCATAAAATTTTTTGAGATGCAAGTTTTTGATTGACTCTTGTAAGGGTTCACCTTTAGGGGTTGACAGTTGGTATGCTTCTGATCCATAGCTTGTTGTGATGACAAAGGAACCCAACCAGTTAGGCTTAAACTTTCCTTTGTTGTCTTGATCTGGAAGGTTCTTTTGATTTTGCTTTAAGATGAGATCGCCTACTTGGAATGACTGACATTTAATTCTCTTGTTATAGCTTTGTTTCAGTTGGTTTTGATATACTTGCAAGTGATTAAGGGCGTCAAGACAATGTTCATCCAGGAATTCTAGCTCATTCAGTCGAGACACTTGGTACTCTTCCTTAGTTATCAGATTCTTTAGTGACACCCACAATGATGGGAGCTCAACCTTAATAGGCAAGATGGCTTCTGATCCATAGACTAGGGAGAAAGGTGTTGCTCTTGTAGGTGTGCAGATATTGGTTCGATAAGCCCAAAGAGAAGGATTTAGCTACAAATGCCAGTCACAACCAGCTTCATTAACTATTTTCTTTAGGATTTTTAAGATAGTTTTTTTCTTTGCTTCTGCTTGTCCATTGCCTTGGGGATAGTATGGTGTAGAGAATCAGTGTTGGATATTGAATCTTTGGCATAGTTCTTTCACATCCTGATTCTTGAATGGGGTTCCATTTTTTGAGATGAGGGTTTTTGGTACACCATAACTGAAAATTAGGTAGTTCAGGATAAACTTGGCTATCTGCTTCCCCATTATGTAGGTCATAGCAATGGCTTCAACCCACTTAGTAAAGTACTTAGTGGCAGTTATGATGAACTTATGGTTGTTGGATGAGGTTGGAGTGATTTTTCCTATGAGGTCAACTCCCCACTATGAAAAAGGCCATGGTGTAACCATTGGTTGTAATTCTTGAGCTAGAGCATGAATCAGATCCCCATGCTATTGACACTACATGCATTTCTGCACATATTGATGAGCTTCTTTTTCCATGGTTGTCCAATAGTACCCCATCCTCAATATTTTCTTAGCTAATGTCATACCGCTAGAATGGGACCCACATATGCCATCGTGTACTTATATTAAGGTAGTTAAGGCATCCTCTTGGTTAAGACATCATAGTAATGTCCCTTTGATGCTTCGATGGTAAAGGGTATCACCTAGGATTACGAATCAGGATGCCCTTTTGACAAAGTTCTTTTTAAGGTTCAGGGTGATGTTCGATGGAAGGGTTCCTTTGTTAAGGTAAGTAAAGATGTCATGGTACCAAGGAGATCTAGGACCAACAATGACACACGTGAATTCAGATTTAGGGATTTCAAAAGTTGGTATGAGAAGCTTTTCTACCAAGAATTCATATTAAAGAATAGTGTTCAGCATGTCTAGTAGTGATCCAATTGTTGCCATGGAGTTTGTTGCTCTATTGTTCATGCAAGGAATCTGCTCAAAATGTATGTCTATAAAAAAGATCTTTGAGCTTGTCATCTTTGGTTTGATAGCCATCATTGACTTGGTTGATAACCAGCTATGAGTCTCCATAGACTTTCATCTCTTATATCTGCCATTGAACTATTATCCTGAGACCTATTATCAAGGCTTCATATTCAGCAATGTTATTGGTACATGGGAATGATAACCTATAAGACTTTGGGATGTAATCACCTTGGGGGGTGATGAAAAGAATGTTAGCTCCTAATCCATGTTGGGTGAACAATCCATCAAAGTACATCTTCCACTAAGTTGTGAGATTAATAAGGAACATTGATTCATCAAGGAACTTAGATATTAAAGGGTTCTCATCATAGATAGGTGCTTCTACTAGCTATTCCATGATCACTTATCATTTGATTGCCTTGCGCTCCACATACTCTATGTCAAACTCTGTCAAGATCACTACCCATTTAGTCATTCATCCTGTGAGGGTTGCTCTAGATAACAGATACTTTAATGGTTCAATCTTCACGATGAGCTTGATTTGGTGTGACAACATGTAATGCCTAAACTTTTGTGAATCAAAAACTACTACTAGGCATGCTTTCTCAATGGGTGAATATTTCATCTCATATCCTACCAAGGTCCTATTGATGTAGTATATGGCTCTTTATTTTCCATTTTCATCATGTTGTGCTAAAAGAGATCCTAGTGTTGTTGGAATTGCTAAGATGTATAGGATTAGTGGCTTGTTTGGTATCAGTGGCATGAGCACTAGAGGTGTTAGTAGATAATCATTGATCTGCTAGAAAGATTTATCACATTTTTCATCCCATTTGTAAGTTATCCCTTTATGGAGAAGATGCGAAAAGGGGTGAGTCTTATCTAATAGCTGAGCTATGAACCTTCTAATGGACTGCAACCTTCCTTGTAATCCTCTTATCTATTTCAATGTTTGTGGTGGTTCCATGTCTAAGATGGATTTTACCTTTGCTGGATCAATTTCTATCCCTCTTTGTGCAATGATGAAGCCAAGAAGTTTCACTGATGTGACCCCAAACACACACTTTTTTGGATTCAGACGTACCTTGTATTCCTTAAGTCTGTCAAAGATAGGTCCTAAGACTTGTATGTGTTAATTTCTCTTCTTTTATTTTTCCAAAATATTTTCCACATAATCTTCAATTGTTTTTTGGATTGTGTCATGAAAGATAAGGGTCATTTCTCTTTGATAGGTAGCTCTTGCATTCTTCAACCCAAATGCCATCACTTTCCAATAGTAGGTTCCCCATGGGAAAGTAAAGTTTTATGTTGATCCTCTTTAGCGATTATGATTTGGTTGTAGCCTAAAAATCCATCCATAAGTGACAAAATTTCATGCCCAACTATTAAATCCACAATGACACCACTATTTGCAAGAGGGAAATCATCCTTCAAAAATGCCTTATTCCAATCTCTAAAATCAGTACATATTCTGATGCCCCTAGTGGGTTTTGAGACTGGTACCAAGTTTGAAACCCACTTAGGATAATTTATTGGTTGGATGAATCCAACATCAAGAATCTTTTGTAGTTCAAGTTTAACCAAGAGTGCTATCTGAGGGTGCATTTTTCTTAATTTTTGCCTGACTGGTTTGGCATCAGGATAAATTGCTAAGTGATGCATAGCCACTTCCAGATCAAGGCCTGGCATATATGTGTATGACCATGTAAAGTTAGCTCTTCTCTTTGAGGAATGTTGCAAGATTTTTTTATTCTTCGTCTAACAAAGATTTGGCATAGAAGGTGATCTTAGGTTCTTCTTTTATTCCCACATTGACTAGTGTAGCCTTTTCTGCTAGCATTGCTAACTTCTCTAGATGAATTACACTAAAGGGGAGATTGAATCCCTCATCCTTGGGCACCTCGGGGAGGTTTTCACCATCAGATGTGTCCTTTGTTTTTATTATTTTGGGACTAGAGAGTGCAACTAGGTGGTTTTCACTCAAGGATCTACAAGTTAATTGCATTTAATTTATTTTTTCACTGAAGGATTCAATCATCTCCCCATAGTATTCCCCTGTATCAAGCTCTATTCCAAATCATGCTTTGTGATCTTCCCATGATAATTTGTCTTGGAGTCCCATGAATTTCTAAGATCACTTCATCATTTTTGAATAAATCTAGAACCGATGGTCCTTGTTGGTCAATGTCAATGAGTTGCGAGTATACCAGGCATATTTTAGTTGGTTGGTTGTTTGAGACAAAGGATTTTATGGATATCATGAAGAGGGTGTTGTTCTCAAACAGGTCAGTAACATCAAGGGGAAAGTCATCTAAGGCATTATCACGTGATTTAGGTGACCAAGAGGAAGCCTCAACTTGTTTAGCAGCAATACCTTTTCCAATAAGTGTGACCTTTCTAGTAGTAGAACCTAAGCCAAGATTTTTTAGTCGTTTCTCAGGAATGATGGGTTCTAGTAAACCATTGTCATTTTTTCCTAACTTCTCATTCTTGTTATACCCCATGCTCTGCATTAGTTGTATACCTTTTTTGTCATCTTCCATGGGAAGAACAAGAATAGGTCATTCATCTTGATAGAGGAGTTTAGAGATATGTTTCTCATATCTATGTTTTCTTGATTCAAATCTCTCCATTTGGTGAAGGTAGTAGTTTCCATCTTGATTATTTTTGGTTCTTTTGTACTAGATGTAGGTTTCCCATGTGTTTGAGGAGAAATCGGTAACTCTCCTATGACAAAGGTATCTTTCAATATTTTGCAGCTTCCACAACCGTCATCTTGGATTACTACTTTGACATTAGGTATTCTTTTCATAATTAGTATTTGTGGTGTTGAGGTAGAGGCTAGAGATGATGGGTCAACAAATGAGCTTGATGGTGTAGGTCCATCATCATTTTTGGGTATTTGTGGGATCTTATAAAACTTGGCTTCAAGGCTTTTGCAGTAGTAGAAAGGCTCAAGATCTCCATGGATAGTGATTTATTTTCCCTCAAAAGGAAACTTCACACACTAATGATAGGTTGAGGTTGCATCTTTCAAAGCATGGATCCACGATTGACCAGTAGTATGTTATATGGAAGATCAAGATCAAGTGCATGGCATGTAGTTTCTATAATAAGAGGTCCCACTTGGATAGTGAGTGCCATGATTCCTTGTGATTTTCATTCTTTTTCGTCATATGCTCTGATGGTGGTACTCTTTTTCTTCTCAATAGTATCCTCGGAATAGCCTATATGCTTAATCAACTACAGGGTACAAATGTTTAGACCAGCACCTCCATCTACTAAGACTCTTTTGACCTTATTTTTATGAATGACAAACTCAAGGTGTAAAGCATGGTTATGAGATGGTTTTAATGGTAAATCTTGTTTGGAGAAGCTGAGAAGATGGCTGGAAATATGCCCCACCATAGCTTGAAACTGATCGATATCAATGTTCTCAGGAACATATGACTCAGACAAGGTTTTTTCCAGTATTTCCCTATGTGCAGGAAATAACCTTAAGAGTTTTAAGATTGATATCTAAGCATGGGTTTGTTTAATTCGATCTACAAGATTGTACTTGCTAGGATTAGATGTGGGAAAAGTAGGTTGTGTCCTAGATTGAACTGGAACATCTCCTTGAATGGTTATTTTGCCACATTTTGTGGTGACTCCACATTTTGTACTAGCTCCTTTGATGGTGAAAACAATGATAACGCTATCATAGGAGGAAACTACATTGGAATAAGTATGTTGAACATTAGTGTAATCCTTAGCTTTTCCATTGTTATTATTTTGTTATGATCAGGCATAGGGTTCTTGTATATCTTGAGATCCTAGTTTCTAGCTAGTACTTCAACAAATATGGTACCGTTCTCATGAGATCTTGGATGATATTCTTGAGTTTCATGCAATTTTCTATTTAATGTCCTTTGATTTTATGAAATTCATAGAGATCACATGCGTTGTACCAGGATGGCTTTTCTTGGGGTTCTTGGTAGTTTTCAAAGTTAGGAAGTGTTATCAAGTTTGACTCTACCAATTTCTTCATGATCATTTTGATGGGTTATGATAACTATGTGTACTTACATTTGGGATAGTTGTTTTTGTTACCGGTTTGTCTTGGTTACATGTTGGTGTTATTGATCTAATTGTTCTGAGGTGGTACCATTTGTTGCACAATTGGTTGGATGTTAGCAACTTGATTTTTGTTGGGTCTAGGAGCACTAAGTATGACCTTGGCATCTACTACACCGTCATTTGTTACATTTTTGCTCTTATCCCATACATGAGGTTTCTCATTTGAACTAGTTCAAGGATAGTTGTATTTGTATGCTTGAGTGTTTCCTTGCAAAATTAGGGCTCTTTCAATGTTAAGGGCTCTTAGAACAAGCTCATCATAATATGTGATGCATTGCATTTTCAAGTGGAATGATAGATTCGGATCAAGGTTGGCTATAATGATTCCCACTTGTTGTTCATTAGGAAGCAGCCACTTGCTTTTACTAGCTCTTTTTCTCCATCATTGTAAGAAATTTGTGAAGGTTTCTCTTGGATTTTGTTTGAGAGTATATAACTCTTCTAGAATAACGTCCATGTCAAGATTAAAGGAGAAGTGATCAATTAATTTATCAGTGATCTCTTGAAAAGTTTTGATACCAGAAGGAAAATGAGAGAACCAATCCATATCAATTCATGTTAAACTTCAAGGGAAAAGGCACATTATATATGATTCGTAAGCCACTTCCATGGACATGATGTTGAATTCTTTGATATGGTCAACAGGACTTCCTCTCCCTATGTATTGTCAAATTTCAAGATTTCAAAAGTAGGAGGGAATGGCACCATTGCTATGTTTTGATCAAATGGGTAAGGACACAAGTTTTGTGTATGAGGTTTCTTTATCTTTCCCATGCAAAGGTCCTTCATTTCTTGTGAGAGTTCTTTCAATTGTGATGCTAGATCATCTTGCGGATTGGGTGGAGGAACATATGATAGGATGAAAGATGAGTTATATGGGATGTATGAAGGTGTGATATTCTATGAAAGTGATGAATATGTTCCTAATGCATTTGGATTGATGATGTTCATATGAGGAAAATTGGATTCTTGTTGTTGCACCACTAGGGCTTGTTGTTGGGCCTACTATTATTGTTGTGCTAATAAAGTTGCTTTTTGTGCTTGTTGTTGTGCGGCTTGTTGTGTTGCTAAAGCTACTTGTGAGCTTGTTGGGAAATGGCCACTTCTTTTTGTTTATATTGATGTTGTGCTAAGGCTATTGGTTGAGCTTGATGTTGTTGTTGTGCTAAGGTTGCTTGTTGTGTTGCTAAGGCTACTTGTTGTGCTTGTTGTTGTTGTGCTAAAGCTACTTCTTCTTCTTCTTCTTGTACTAAAGTTGCTTGTTGTTGTTGTATGGATTGTTGGTAAGTTTTTTGTGCCTTCTGTAGAGCTAGGGCATGTGCTTGCAATGTGGGATTAGGTGGTTGTTGAGACATCTTCGAAGGATTAGGAATTTTTATGTTTTGAGTGGTTAGCAGATTGGTAGTGAAAGGTGGAGGGTTCCCTTGGTTTAACATTCCTTTCAATATGGTAGAAAGAGGTGGAGGAATGTATGTTTGAGATCCTAATTCATTTGGTATAGAAAAGGGAACTATGGGGAAAGATGATGTCATTAAATTTTTCAATGGAAATGATACACTAGGACCTTGAGTCCATTGATTGAAAAGATTCCCTTGTCCTATGTTTGGAGGGCTGCCTTGTGCAAAAGATATAAACAAAGGATTCATGATCAAGGTACTCTCAGGATTGATAGAAATTGTAACCAAGGGATTTCTTTGAGGTGGTGGATTGATAGGAGATGATGTGGTAATGGTAGATGGAATGGAAGAACCCACCAAAAGGTTGGATAAAGATGTCCCTATTTGCATTAAGGGTTGATTTTGTGATATTGTATTGACATGCCCTTGTGTGATGCTTTGATATTTTTGGTCTATACTATTTTTTGTGATGGTAGATACACTTGCGGTACTCATAGGTGTGGATGAAGAAGGGTGTCCCCAAAATTTTGAAGTGGTCGTGGAATAGTGAAGTTCATGTAGAGTGTGTAGTTTTTTGGATCTTCGGGAACGGGAGCAGCACCAAAGGTAGGTGTCCAAATAGTGGTGGGAGGTGAAGGATTAGTTTCAAGAGTACCCGCAAGTGTATTACTTTTGAATGGTAAGGTGTGACCAAAATATTTAGCATGGTTGGTTGCATGACTAGGTACATAAGTTTGACTTAGCCCTTGTGATGGGGTTGTGAAATCCTGTGTGAAATGTTGTGCTACAAACGATAGGGAGATAGGAGCTACACTTTCAAAATATTGATGTTCTAAAATTTCTTCTCTAGTGAGCTCAAATGGGTTGTTGGTGATGTCTTTGATTTCATATGGTCCTTAAGGAGATGATGGTTGTTGCAATGGTGTAACATGACTTCTAGGATCAAATTCTAAAGGATTTGGATCACTTGAGGTAAATGTAACTTTTCCTTTTTCCATGATTAACTTGTGTTGTGATCTCATCTTTACCATAAATTTGGTGCCAACTATGGGAGATTTGAGTTGAGTTTTTTCATGTTTGAACTCTCTAGTTGAATAAAACCTAGGTAAAAGGGACACTCTTAAGTATTTTGGGAGAAATGATGAAAATGTGGAATGAAAAAATGGGTGATGTGGGAAGTGATCTTTGCAAGCATTTTGGAACAACACTTTTTACTTAAGTTTGATGTTTTGATGTTGGAATAAAGGATGATAATGAACCAGAAATATTTAGGGGAGACTTGTGACCTTCAAGATAAACTAGTTCACAGATGATAACTATCTCAACTAAGTTCATGGAAAAGGATACATTTCACATACAAATTAGTTAAGGTAGCAAGTCGGTTTGATGTTTTAAGTCCCAAAATGTTAGTGTATTTTAAATTTTGCAGAGATAGATGAGGTGAAGGATAGAATTTTGATAAATGCGTGAGTGAAATGTTGGACCCAATGTTGACCTAAAGTGAATCTTTTTTTTTTACAAGACCAAGATAGTGAGAATGATGCTAGACCTCTAAAATTTTAAAATCCTAGAAAATGATAGGAAAGATGGGAATGTTCAAACCTGTTTGGGCTCTCCTAGCTCAGGCATAAAAGTTTCTCAACAAAGTGTAATGGTTGTAATAAAATATGGACACCCACTTTTGACTATACTTTGTTTGATGATTCCTACATTTAAAATGGAGTGTTGGAGACTTTCCCTTACAAACTTTAACTATTTTATGAATCATTTAGAGGAGTTCAGTATCATGAAAAAGACTAGGATTTTTACTCCAAAAGAATGCAAACAATTTCGGACTATACCTTGAAGCATGTCTATAAAAGTTTGCTACCAACTTGTTTCTATTTTTTTGAACTCCTTGAAGGTGTTTCTTAAGGGCTTTTGGAGTGAGATTCCTAAGTCTAAAATGAGGACCCATAGACTTTGGCTTAGGACTCCTAATTTTTTCGTGAGATAATGTGGAAACAATTTAATTTTATAGAAGAAAGGGAGATATTTCTTGCCATGTGGGTGGTGGTAATAGGGGCCTTTCAGCCTCAATATCAACGTGTTTCTCTTCTTTGTCTAAAATGGTTTTTGTGTTTCTCTACTGTGAGTTTATTTCCTTGTTTTCAAAAGTGAAGGTTCTCAAACTACTAATGAGATCTATTTGTTCACCATTTATGAGTTCAAAGTTTGGCTGAATTATAGCACCTAAAAGTTTAGGTTGTTCAACAGAAGCAATCAATCTAAAAATAGTCATATGGGGTTCATTTGTCAATTTATCTTTGATTAAATGAATTTATTTTACCACAAACACTTATCTTTGATTATGTTTCCAAACTAGATGTTTATGTCAAAAACATTATAACTTTCACAATGTCCATTTTGTGAAAATCATGAGGTTAAAGCCACAATTTCCTATGTTGTCTTTGGTAAATATTGGTTTGAGATTAATGTCAAGATATTTAGAAATCGCTAAGGATAAATCCTTAGGACAAGCAGTAATATCAAGGCTAACTCAAGAAGTCCATATTTAAGCCAAAGTGTTTGAAATTTTGGATAGTGAATGTTTGTTTTTGGATCATTGTGAAATCAAGCAAAGTGTTAAACTAGCTCACAAGCATTACAACCCTAGGATATAAATGGCTATATTTTTTGTATTCCCACTTGGATTTCTCCAGTTGTGCTTATTCAAAGTAGATGATTAGAAGCTTGACCACACTAGCTCCCCTCCATGGCACTCATTTCTACGGGTCATCCAAGCTTCAAGTTTTCATGAATCTCCCATGACAAAATTTTCATCTCTACTAAGAACCACAAATATGTGGGATGGCTTCGGAGGTCCGACCTCCTGACATCAACAAATATTAGGGATTTTTGGCTAATACACAAAGGTTTATAATAAGGGAATCCAATTTAGGGGGTGCAATGATAAACTCCGTGTGAGAGGTCTCCCAACCCTTAAAACAAGGGCTTTACACATCATAAATATATTGGGGGAGAGCTATCATGCATTGCTTCCCATTGATTATGATTTTCATTGACACCATAAATTTATATAGCGGTTTGGAAGAGCTTGGCTTATGCTCGTTATCACGTGGGTCATTCCCTTGAGGTGAGTACTTTTTCCCACCATGGAAGGCCCTCTAAAGGTGAAAAATATTGAGTAATTACATCTGTAGTTCGATCATCTTTGCTTGCATCCACAAAGAGAGAACACATGCTATGCCTTTTCTCACACTAGCATGGTTGTTCAATTTTAAACCCAAATTGAAAGATGGAGGTGACTTTTCAAAGTGTTAGGGAATTTTTATGTTTCTCAAGATTGCCAAATGGCATGAGAGAATTGCATACACATTCACTAGCAATTTTGAAAAGTCACAAAACAAAACAAACAGTTGTCAATTTTATCCTTCAAAGCAATAATGAGTTAATTTTAAGCACCAATTAAAGGATGAGTTTTCCTTGTTCAATTTTTAATCCCAATTGAAATATGTGATGTGAGGGTTCATTTTTATCCAACTTTGAATGTTCATTTTAAACCCAATGGAAAACTAGCACGTGTTGCCTAAAACTGAAAGCAAAAAAAAGCATGAAATTGGGTTATAATTGCCCCAAAGCATTGAACACTAGTTACAATTATAGAATGTTTGGATAGAAGAGAATTTCTTCAATTTCTCTCATTTCCTTAAAACCTACAAAACCCTATTAGTCTAACAATGAAAACACTTGATCAGACATCGATCAACGATTAGATAATCAAAAGAAATTAAGTCACGTGATGAAAAACAAATGTGAAGTTTCTTACCTTGGTTGAGTGTTGCTGCACAAAATGGTGTCACAATTTAAAATTTAGGCATCACTCTGGGCAATTTGAGCATCACTCTATAGAAATTCCAGTGAGCACGATTGTGTCATTGTTTTGATGGGCGTTGTTGTAAATGAGTGCATCACGCTTTGAAATTTGAAAGCGTCAGTCTAGTGAAGATGAGCGTTGTTGTTTTCATTCCATAATATTTCAAAATTAAATATGTGTCACTATATTTAAATCAATTTCGGCTAGTTAAATATGCATCGTTGTATAAAATTTCTTAGGCATCGCTATATGGTGATGCTATTGAAATAGCGTCACTAGAACCTACAAAATAGCATGAACATAGATTTTGAGCTAAAATATGATTAAATGATCAGTTTTCCCTCCTAGCGCTAGAATGTCGGTGCAAAAATATCGGTATGTGCTAGATTATGCTTAATCCATGAAGAATCGAAGCATAACAAAGCCACCAATACTTGAATCTCAACAAGATCAATCAAACAAGATTAAAGCTAAATATTTCATCAAAACCTAACATACTAAAATATGAAAGCTATCAAAACACCTACTTTAATCCATTTGAAATTTATCTTTTTGTGTAATTGGTGTCACGTTGATGTGGACCAACAACCCTTTCCAAATCCCGTGATAGTGACTTGTCTCAATCGATTCTATGGAAGAGAATTGATGAAACCATGGTGTTTGATGTGTAAAAAAATCTAAATTATGTAAAAATGAACATGATGCAAGCTAAGTTACCATGATTTTATGCTATAAATGATCTTATTATGAAACTACTAAGCTAATTCTACGTTAATCTAAGCTAATTTAAGCTAAAATGATGCTAAAAGATGAAAACCCTAATTTATTTACAAACTAAGATGGATGCATGGAAGCCATTAATGGATGCTCTAAGTTGTTATGCTACTAAAAATGAACTAAAACAAGCTAAAAAGTGAGTAGAAGATGAGTGAGTATGTGAGAAAATTTAATAGCATAAGTTTGCAATAAAAATGGATCCATTTGTCTCCAAATAGTGATCTAGTTATAGGAGAGCAAATGAAGAATGGATGGTTGAGATCAAAAATCTCAATCAACAATTCAAGATGAAGAGGATGAGAGGCATGGATCATGGATTCTCATCAACGGATGAGAATTCATGATGAAAGTTAATCAAAGGCTAACAATTACCTCAAACAAACAAACTTTTGACCTGCTCACACAGGTCAAAGGTAACTTGCTAAAGAGGTTGAAGGGTTTAGCTTGCTTTTGAAGCTAAGTGAGTTGATTGGAGGAGAGGGAATATTCCTTTAGGGTGAGGAAAAAGATGATTTTACAAATTAAAAAAAAATCTTAATTATGCAAAAAGGATAAAGAATATTCCATGGGAATATTCCCTTTGATTAGAGGAAAATTAGTTTAATTTATAATTAAACAAGGTTTAATTTATGCAATTAGGGAATTAGAAGATTAAAGATATTTATTAAATTAGATGATTTAATAAATAGGGGAGGGTGATGAAATGATATTTAATTAAATAACTTAGGGTTATTTAATTAAATAGATGATTTAGGATATTAAATTAAATATTTTAATTTATTTAATTTAATTAGATGAAGTGTTAGTTTAGAAAGAAGTGAATTAACCCAATTTAATTAATTAGGCCAAATAGATGAAAATGATGTAATTAATTAATTAGCTAGGCTAATTGAATCAATTAAGTGAAAAGAGGATAGATAAAGAGGAAATGATGTTAATAAATCTAATTCGAGTGTATGACATTGATTAGGACATTTTTCATTGTCTACAATTGTATTCATGGTCCACAAGGTATAGGTGATATATTTACAAATAGGTCATAAAGTAAAGCCACTATGAAGTGGGCCACCAAAAACATTTTATATTTAGGATGAGAGATCAAATTTTTTCAAGCCTTGATCATACATGTTGGCCTAGGGAGGAGACCCTAAAAAATAATTGGACAAGCCCACCTTATTGTTGTAACTAATGAGAATAAACCATTTGAGCATCGACACAAAAACATATGACCAATAAAAAGATTATTTAATTCAAATATTGATCTTTATGCACTGAGGGGTAAAGGAGAGGTGGTAGGATATATATATATATATATATATATATATATATATATATATATATATATATATATATATATATATATATATATATATATATATATAGTATAGAAGATCCCATTGCATAGTGGGAAGGTCTAACACCCATTAATTATTGATTATGTTATCCTTTTATCCACCATTTATTTATAATTACTCTTGTTTTAGAGTAGTCATTCCATTAGTGGTGTCTACATGGCTCAATAAGAAAACTGATATAATGGTAATGTGATTGATACTATGGCATGAAGAGGATTGTTGTAAACTTCAACATAATACAAAGAAGCCAAATAAAAAGAAAGAGTGATATGTTGTAGGTGTCATGTAATTTCATTTAAATTGAGTTTATAAAATATTTAATAGATAGTATGCTCACATGGCTAAGTCAACCAAAAATATTAACGGCATAGATATTGAAAGGAAAATGTAACAAAATGTACCATTTCCACTAACCCTCATGAGATAAATAAATGAAAAATAGGTTTTCAAAATCCACAATGTAAAATAATAAGTATATTACTAGATAACACTAGATATACCCTAGATAAACTCTCACAAGGAAAAATTCTAGCCTTTGAAATAACTCACATACTCAATATATTATCTCAAGAAACAAGATTACAATATACTGCATATATTGTAATATTGTAATCACATATGCAATCTACAAGAGATGCTCATTCCAACCTTATCCAACAAGATAAAGTTTACATAAACCAATCTAAACAACTACACACATGCTTATTTTTCTAAAAACAAGTTTGCACGAAACCACCAAGTGGTATTACATAAACCATGTGCCTCAAAAATTTGAGCTCGCTAAACCATGATCCCAAATTAAATATTTGATACTAAGTTTATTCATATTAAATATGTATCTCAATGTATCATACAACATACAAGTGTTTCCTGCTGAAGCAGCGGCCTCCTATCATAGCATCAAGATGGCTAGGGATTTGAGGATCTCTAAACTTTGGATCAAAGGTGATTCATTAAACATAGTGAATTTCCTTAAGAAAATGTCTCCTCCATCATGGTCTATTAACAACTTTATATCTGATTCCATCTCTTTATCTGATGAATTTGAAGAAATTTACATTTCTCATTCCTATAGGGAGGCAAATGCAGTAGCTAATTGGTTGGCTAATTATGGTGTGGCATTGGCTAGATCATGGGAGGCGGATGACATCCTTCCTATTGATTTAAGGAGCCTTACTATTAATGAGATTCATTAAAAAAAAAAAAATTCCCACCTCCTTGATCTTGGGTTTGTGTGGGTATCATGAAGTTTGTTGCATGATGGGACTTCTCGAAAAACTGATGCTCATTGGAAATTGTTTCCTCTTGCAACTGAGTTGTCTAAGTTTCATGTTCATTATATCCTTTTGGACTACTCTCGATTGCCTCACATGCTTTCTAGGTGGTTTTTTGGCTATTTCCCTTGCTTTTCTCTGGTTGTGCTTTGTGTCTACTAGTAACCTAATGATGGGTGGGGATAGGTGTCACACAGGGCCTTTGTCTTGTGAAGAAACTAGAGCTAATGCTAGAATTTGGAAAATTCTGTAGACCGGTCGTGTTACTCCATTCATGGAGAGACTGAAGGGTTTTGAATCCTCAGTTTCTAAGGATTTTTTTGACACCTGGCATGTTCGTGTGGTGAGTATGTTTAGCATGGATACTACCATTACTAAAGATTTTATTGCCGAGGTCACGGGTTTGTCCATGGAAGGCAAAAAATTCTATAAGGACAAGAACATTTCTCAATCTGCCAAGCAGAATTTCCTACGTGAGAGGGAAAGGGCTAAAATGGTTTGTTTGTACTGTGGAGGCTATGATAGAATGAAGATAAAACCAATTTTGTGGGAGGTTGTGGTGGTGTTGATTCACTACTTCACTCTTGATGGCAGATTCATGGTGCTCTATGGCCATCACTTTGTTCTACTCAACCACTTTCGCCATGGAAAGTTGGTTTCTTTCCCTTTTTATAGATGTTGATGTCTCTGGAAGAGGGTATTTCAAATTATAGAAAAAACCCCAGGAATCCTTATCTACATGAAGTATTAATGTTGCTTATTGTTGAGTTTATTAAGGCTAACTATATTTTTAGGACCCCTCAGTCCCCTGTTTCTAAGAAGAAGGGGAAAGGAAGTGGGAAATGTAGGGTTGAGGAGATTCCAAGGTCTGAAGGTATGGAGATTGAAGAAGAGTTGGAAGGTTGGTCTGATGGCTATGATACTAATCTAGATTATACTCCTTCGACTAGTGTTGTTAAGCCCTCATCCTCCAAAGCTCTACGTGCTAAATGCAAGTTGAAGGTTCGTGAGGGTGTTGTTGAGGGTTTTGTTGGTAAGAAGCCTAAGGCCAGTGCTAAGGAGGAGGGCGTTAATCTTAAGGAGGTGGCAGGTAATATTCAAGGTGAGAACTCAAGTGTTGGTGGGTGCCCTATGGCTGGTAAGAGGAATTTGGTGGTCAATCTTGATGACTTTCTTGGGGGGCCTACTTCTAAGGAGTGGGGGAAGGCCAAGCTTGTTTTAGAGGATGTGTCAGTTGAGGATCCTTCAATTGGTTCACATCAAGGCAGGGGTGTGTTTTGGGGAGCGATGGATTTTTCTTAGGCGTCGGGCCTTGGCAAAGAAGGGGTTGATATCTCTTTTAATTTTCTTATGTGGCTTGTTCAAGAAATTCAGGATCTTCATAACAAGCATGATACCATTTCTAGATGCAACATCTCTACTCTTTGTAGTCTTAAGGAGCAGGAGTCTATTTATGGGCTTTCAAGATCCTTGAATACCAATGTGGGTTGTATGTTGCTCTGAAGAATGACCTTGGTCTAAGAGTGGTGGTGCTGGAAAGATAAAATAGGCAACTTAGAAGGGACTTGGAAACACTCATTAATATAAGCAGGGAGAAGTTGGAGGCCTCAGCGAAGGTTATGGTTTTCCTCAACTAGAAGGCTAAGGAGTTGGTCGGGAAGGGACTATTTAATGATCATACAAACTTGGATCGTGGGGAAATGATTGGGTTGGATGTGTATTCAACTGATTTGGTTGTTGGCCTGAGTGTTCATACAAGGAGCAAAACTAAGAAAGGTAAGAAGGGTCCTACTCGTGATGTTGAAGAAAACATGGATATGCATGATAGGTTGGCGGCCAAGGATTTGGAAGCTGCAAAAATGCTTAAAGATTTACTGTAATGGTTGTTTGGTGGCCTTTCTATTTATTTATTTTTCACTATTTTGGACTACTAATGGTGTGTTGATGGTTTGTTAATTAGCTGTTGTTTTTGTCGTTGTTGGGTGGGAAATCATGTCTTATCTTTACTGCCACTTTCTTTTTTGTTCAAGGTTTCAGGCACCCTTCAAAACTTGTTTATCATTAATAAAAAACATAAAATTGTTTCCAAAAATACTTAATACAAGAATGATTTCATGAAGATACAAAAGATAGCTTATAGCAAAAGATGTTGAGATTTTAGTTGACTTTAATTTGTAAGGTTTTCTAAGAGTGCCAAATAATTGATTTATTGTTATGTTAGACTATTGAATTTATCACTTTTACTCACTAAATTTATTTTATAAGTGCATGTTATTATTAACAATTTTCATTAGATAATAATTAGCAATGATTTCTTTGAGTGAGAGCGAGAGTCGGGTGTCAAAAACCCTAGTAGGAGCGAGAGTGGAAGGCTATGACATCAGTACAGGGGTGGATGGAAATGCATAAGGAGAGGAAGATGATGTCGAAAGTGAAAAGGATTGTTGTAGTTGTGTAGGGTTGTGTTTATGTCCCCTTGTTTGGGCATCGACATCTTGCTTTAGTGTTTGCTCTTGCATTGTTTTAGATGATGTTGGCATTGGTTTTGATATTGCAAATTTAGTTTTTGAGGGGGAGTTTTTTGGCTCCACAAAAAATGTTGGGTTCTTGGAGGAGGATGAGACTATCATCAACATTATTCTAGAGGCCCATTTGAATGCTAAGAATGGTGTGGCACCTAGTTTTTTTGAGAGGTGGAGTGACCTGTCAAATCATGAGGAGGATATTTCACTTCTTTCTTTATGGTTGGAAGCCCAATTCTTAGCTCATAATTTGGTGATTCTTGATGAGGGTTTTGTAACGCTCTGTCGTGCTAACCCTAAAGGACAACAAAACTAATAGATTACTGCACCAATTTTTTTGTTTCAAAAAAAAACATTACATTAGGTGAACATGAACATACATTACATGCAAAGCAATTATACATTTACATAATCATCTACGTCCTATGGGGTGCATAGGAATGACATTACAGAACCTAAAATCTTACCCAAAATGATAGCGAATGAAAACCAAGATTACAAAAAGATAACATAATGATAAACATACAACCACCCATAATCAATAGGGATAACAAAGGTACATACATCATTTTATTACATTTCAATTTATAGTTCAACATTACAATTGTGGAGCCTATTTCCATAGATACAAGACTTCATAGATACAATGATACATTACATAGTGCTTCCCTTATATCAATGAGAAGAGCACATCAAATACAAGAAAAATAAATCAATGAAGAATAGGGTACAAAACGTACAACAATCTTCAACCAAGTGAAGCTCTGGAAACTCTACATCCACTTTCGCATCACGAACACAACCTAGGAACCTAATTGGGAACCCAATGGGGTGCATAGCACATTCCACCCGACCATGTGGGCCCGAAGACTCACCCCCCGTGCTAGAAGTTGACAAGAAAGAACCTCAACCAAAACAATCAAGTGAACAATGGCTAACAAGACTCCATGTCAAAAGAAACAACAAACTCAAGAAACATCTCACATCATCAACGCATAACCACAAAAAAATAATGGAAATCCAACAAGATCCAATTCCCGATTTCATAGATCAACACTAAATAACCAAAGAGGTGCCAACAACAATAAGACCCAAAAGACCTCAAATGAGATTGTGATATCATCCAACAATAAATATCAATGGTAACCTTTCATTAGCATCAATAAGGTTTCCATGAGGCATATATGCAACATCAAATAACTAAAAGGAGGCTTCAACAATAAACATAAAGAAACAACTGCCTCAATATACATAAGGTACAAGAACAACAAGGGGAAACAACAAACACACAAGGTTGCTAATGCGTGGAGTATCATCACATAAGCTCGACATGGGTTACCCAATGTGGATCTTCATAGGTTACCAACCCCCCTACCTAGTTCAACCCTGGTAACCTCAACCGATCCTCGGCCCCCATTCTCACTCATGTGGGATCAACATACCTTTCAAGAGGACAAGGCAGTTGATCTTTTCCATTCCAGGCCTTCCCACTCATCTCAAGCCTAAGCAAGCACTTGAGCCATGAGTGAGGCTAACTTATCTGGATTAAAGTGAGATACTACCCAAACCCCCTAATTAATTATTTGATTATCACATGTTAAGGAAACTCTCAATGAGTTACCTGTATGCCACTTTGTGCACCAAACCCCACTAAAAGTCATTCCCCCTACTAACAAAAAAAGACTCATAACCACAAACGGGGCAAGCCAACTTGCACAAAAATATCAAGGCCAAATTAATTACATTAAGTGAGGCATGCACCATCACACGCTAGAACTTCATAGAAAATTTCACTTCATGTGCAAGGCTATACCCAACACAATCAAATAAACATAAACACAATAGTTCACAAAGAACCAAATTGAAAACCAGTTATAAAGTCACATATTCTTTCCCCACCTCTAGAAGACTCAAAACCGTTTGCCCAAGAACTCACAACCTAGGGTGAAACAAAGCGACACAGGTTCCCAGATAGATTTCATCATGAATTCAATAAATAAAAACTCCTCAAAAAAAAACAACTCAAGAGGAAGATACAAAAGAAACCGTCACAGATCCACCTTTAACAACACAAACACATTTAATGAATAAACCCTAAAGAATAATAAACATTCAAATACCTTTTATCTATTCATTCCTTAAGAGGTAATTTAAAATAGCTAAAGAAGTCATCTAAGCATATCTCCTACATATCCCAGTAAATATTTTAGAACATTTAAAACATCTCTTAAGTTTCACTGAGACACCAAGAGCAATAAGTTTCAAGAATATTGAATCATCATTACATTTCTTTGAAGATAAACTATTAGGATCCTTTTTAATAAACAATACATTCTATTTATCCACCCAAAATAAAATAATTTAATTGAAAATACTTTGAAGCTATCAAAGTGTATACTTACACACGACAATTCATTCTTTAATTACACATTCAAGTATCTAATTCAAGGCACTTTCAAAATAATCAGTTTACATTTAATTTACACGCTCAAATTATGAAGTTATATAAAATAATAATTAAAGAAGGCATATTCCAATCAATCCATTTACAGTACATTTTAAAATCATTTAAAACGATTAAAGAAACTATATATATACATATTTTGTAAATAACTAAATATTCCCTAAACACCAACAAACTTCTTTTAATTACACTTCTTTAAATATAAAGCTCGATTAAATCAAATCTCACCTAGTAACTTTTAGATTATTAAATAATCAAGAATCACAAGTTTTATTTTGTTTACCTCAAAATAATTAAAATAAAAATATAACCTATGCATTTGTTATTTTGAAATAATAAATTTAATTAAATTATAGTAAATACATTTGTTTACTTCAACTAAATAAATTTAATTAAAATCTAACATATACAATGTATATGCAAATCACAAATCTAATATTAAAGAATTTATAAATAAATTTAATTTTAAATAAACTTGTAATTAAACCTAATTTTAATTTTAAATGCACTAGAATATAAATCTAATTTTAAATGCACTTGAAAATAAAACTAATTTTAAATACACTTGAAAATAAATCTAATTCTAAATGTATTTGAAAATAAATCTAATTTTCTTTTAATTATATCTTTGTAGCAATAAATAAATTTAATTGGAACTCATCAAGGATATTTAACTTAACAATTTACAAATTGATTTCTTTAAATTGTAAACCTGATTTGAACACATATATATAACACTTAATTTATTTTTTCATCTTTATAAATTTAAATTAAACGTTCTATAAAACATATTTTATATAACTAATTTCTTTTCTTTTTTTAATAAAACCAAAAAAAATGAATTACAAATCTTTTACACACATAAATAAATAAATTTAATTAAGAACCCAATGTCTTAATCCTCACATTCACTTTCAAGAATAATAAAATACCCCTTTTACTTCATAATTCACTCTAACTATTAATTACCTTATTTATTTATTTATTTTTAATTATTATCAAATTTAATAGATTAATTTCATCTAATTAAATAAATAAACAAATAATAAAAGTTACAAGAATTAAAAAATAATAATATGTTCAATTCCAAAATATATATATTAACCCCTTTATATTTACATTTTATTATTTCCTTTTTAAGGGAAAGAAAGGAGAATAAATAATGAGAAAGGCTCCCTAATATTACGTGGGACTTTCTTTTTCTTTCTTTACACATATATTTTATTTAAATTAATATAATCATTTATCTATGGAAGAGGGAACACATTCTCTTTTATTTTATTTAAATTAATATCCCTCTTTTTTGCAAACGAATTCCCCCAAAATAAGTTGTGAAAAGACTATAGTTTTTCGGATAAAACAACAAGACAGATGGCGATAATATTAATTTCGTCCTCCACTTGTCAAAACTCTTTTACACCTGTTTTACCACTTGTAGGTAAATCTTACATTTTAGTAAATGGATAAACCTAACTCCACTATTATCACCTGTATTATAATATTTTCCCGATTAACAATAGCTCACACAATTTAAAATTATTAAATTATTTTAGTCGTGTAATTCTTATATATATATATATATATATATATATATATATATATATATATATATAACTTTACTGTTTTTCTAATATAGTATTTATCAAAATGTGCATTTTAAATAAATCTATAATAATAATTAAATAAGCAATATTATTTAATTACTAATTTAAGAATTAACAATGTTGCAAATAAAATATTATTCCATTTATAATTAAAAATATTTAATATTTAATTAAACACTTCACATTTTCACCGATCACTTAAATAATTAAATTGATTTCAACAACAATAATAACCATTATTAAATTAAATTAACTAATTAACAATAATTATAACGTATCAAAATCAAGCAATTATCACATTAAAATTAACACTTAAAATGAACAAAATGATACCAAGATGAGAATGGGGTCACAAACGGACGATAATGTCAAACACAGTAACAGGGTGACGGATTAGGTTGAGGATACTTTCTTGTCGACTCCCTAAACCACATCATATCCATTGGGTATGTTGGGCACGCTCGGACCCGACAATGTGGGTGGAGTTGGTTCTCAATACCTACAGTCCTACATAAACAACATTATATATTCAATGCCAAACACACCATGAGAAAGAATTGCAGTGCAGCAGGGCACTCACGGATGAGCGATGCAGCACTGTCCCTCTCACCTAAACTTCAAACAATAACCATATTCTAAACAACATCATCATTAAACAACACGTAAACAACTGCATAACCATAACATCAAACACATATCATAAGCAAGAGTAGCAGTGTCATAGACAAACAAGACCAATAAGAAAAATTGTTAACCAACCAAACAACGTGGTGAAACAGTCACCAACATAGTCTCAAGTATGCATCAACAAAAATAGTATCCAAACAATATCAACCACACATAGAAAAGCATCATAAGAGTAACAGTAACATGAGAGGCACTACATCCTCCGGGCCCCTAGAACTAGGCTTACTCCTAGAAGCCAAAAAACAAAAAGGGAAACTAACTCTCTAATGCAAGATGCATCCTCCCAAGATGTCAATGACTCAACGTTAGGTCCCTACTGGACCCTCTCAAGCTCACCCACGGGCTCCTGAATCAGTTGTTCATCCTCTACCGGTAGCCTCTACAACTGCACTCTAATTCCTAGCCTAGCCATTATCAACCACAACAAATACTCGGTGTGACCTACCTGCGTCACCCACTGTCAGCTCGAAAGCAGCTGGCCTTTCATTGAAACTAGTAGAGTTCCTCTGCGGACATTGTCTTGCAATATGGCCATGTTGGCCGCAAGAGAAACAACATGTGCCTCAGCCAAAACCTTTGTCACCAGGAGGTGCATTGGACTGCCTAACACTACCTCCACTAGCCGTAGTTTGAGTGCTATGTGTCAGTTGCTCAGAACGGTTGCACTTGTTACACCACCAATTATGGTTCTTCCTAGAGTGAAAACTACCATCACCATGATGAGATTGTGAATTCTTATGTTTAGACTAAGGGTGTTGATGTTGTCATTCACCCTCAGCGAGCACCTGTTGATTCTTTAAGGACCCCTTAGCTAAAGTTAGACTACCTTGAAAACCAAAACCGGACGAAAGTGCATTGCCAATCTAAACACCCATATGACCCCCAAGTTACATAGTCACATTCTCCTCGACTAAATGGGCCTTCTCCACAACCACCTCCATAGTCTTCAGCTTGAAGACTGGGACTCCTCCATTGATGCGGGAATTCAATCCCCTGATAAAGTGATGAACTAGCATACCCTCATCATTACCGATCCTAGCATATTGCTTAAGTTCAGAGAACTCGCACTCATACTGTTCTACGGACATTTCCATCTGTTTCAGCTCATGGAACTCGTCCACTCAGCATTGTCTCCAATGTTCTAACAGGAAACGGGCCTTGAACCTCTCCATGAATAACTCCCAGGTCACTAAACCAATTTCTAGGTGTAATTTCTACTCTTCCAAATGCCACCATGTGGATGCAAAACCTCTGAGGTGCATGATAGCACACCTAGCCCTAGTATTACTGTCATAAGGATGCATAGAAAAAACATGATCCAAATCAATTAACCAAGTCCTCCACCAGTACCATCGAATGTGAGAGGTTGTGCTCTCAAGAGGTCTCTCATGTGACCTGCTACTACAGTATCCTGCTCTGCTGCTATGGTCCTTCTCGGAGATCTCTCCTTTTTGTATCCACATGTTGTTCCCCATCCTACCTAGGGCCTAAGCGGCCTAGTGCCTCCTCTAACAATTGTCATAACTACAATACATCTGTTCTCAGTTGTTTTGGATTTGGACCTCTTCCTTCCGGATGATTTTGAGACCCCTGATGTTCCTCATGTTCTGATTCATGGGAACTTTGTGACAGGGTACTTTCACGGTTGGCTCTATGGCCACCACCTCAGCCTCTTCCATGGCCACCACCTCTACCCCAAGGCATGTTCCTACACATCATTAGAGGGGAACATGTGAGATCAAGAGTTAAGCACAAAGGTTAGCCTAATGGGCACAATTAACCTAGAGTACCCAGAGTTGTAAACCTAGCTCTGATAGGTTCTGCCAATATGGTTTAGGATGACTTGAACCTATGTAGATCTCTGAAGAGGGGATTTCTTCTAGGGCAGGTGCAAAAAGATGGGTAGCCAATTTGTGGCCAAATTTTTTTAAAAATTTTGAAAGCTCATAATGTAAGTATGTTAAAACGTGCTCGTGTTATGGTTTGGTGTGTCAAGCCTAAGGCTCGGCCACAACAAGCCCATATCATGAGTGCATTATAACGCACTCACGTTATGAGGTATTAAAAGCAAAAAAAAAGGGAATTTTGTGACTGTGTTTTTTTTCTACCCATGGCCAGAACCCTTCATTTCCACACTCACGTTCTAGGAAGAGCCATTTTGCAATATTTTTCATCAAATTGTTGTTATTTCATCGCTAGGATTTCGCCACGTCGATGAGGAGGTCTTAGAGGTAAGGATTGTTTTTTTTTTTGTGAATTTTTTAGTTTTAGGTTATTTTTTATATTTATTTTTTGAATTTGTAGGAGATGTAAATGAACATACAAACCCTCCTCAAAATCCTCAACAAACACAGCAACAATAAGAGGAAAAAAATCCTCAACAAGCACAGCAAGAACAACAACAAAAAAATCCTCAAGTTGAACAACCACAATAAAAATCTCCACCAATCCCTCAACATCCTCCTGCCACTCAGCAAAACTTAATGAGTGAAATTGAAAACAATAAAAAAAAAATTGAGGATTTAATTAGGAGATTGAATGATCCAAATGGTTCAACTATGGAAAGAATGACCCTAGTAACTTAACTCAAAGAAATACATTATTAAAACAGGTAGATTCAATCAGCATACAATTAACTGGTTGGCAAGATAGGAGGTAGGTGGCTAGGGCTTATTACCAGGATAAATTATCATATAAAGATCTAAAAGATCTAAAAATTACAAAATTTAATTTTTTCTCATTATTCACTAACCCGCGCACAAATGCAAATTGCACCCTCAATGCAAAGAGGTTTCCTATCTATTGGTGCCACCACCAACAAATTAGGACCTTTTTTTGGATATGTGGTACATGGTTTTTTATTACCAACCATGCAACAATTGTGAAGTCCCGCAATATTTCCTTAGCAAACTATACTGTGAGTTCATCTTGAACAAAATCCCAAATTATTTTGATATGAGGGAGTTCCAGGGGAAAGGTGGGGGGTCGGCTCAAGATAGACCCAGTGCACAGTAGGATCCTTTGAGCGTGAGGTCTTACCCACTCTCATAAGCATCCATTAGATTCTTCACAATAGTGTTTTCACTTGAATCATTCCTCAACCCAAGAGTCATCAAGATGTTTCTATACTTTATACCCCGCATCATTTCAACAAATAGTTGACATCTTGCAGTCTCATTTATCCTTTCAAAGAAGAATTTCCAAATCTTATCAGCATATCTTCTACAAGCATGTGTTGGAATCTTACCTTCCATGTGCTGCAAAATATCCTCACCAATATTAATCAAATATTTTGGCTTTCTACACAAAATTCTAGGTGGTGTTCTCTTAGGTACATACATCTCAACATTATGAATTTCATCAATATTTAATTGAGGTGGGCTAGATTGCATACCTTCGATAGAGGGTGGAGTAGAAGACATACCTTGAGGTTCACATGGGAATGATGGCATACCTTCTTCATCAAATCTAAGTGATGATGTACTCTCAACTTCAGATGCGGTGGATGGTGTCAAACCATATTCACTTGCAGTAGATGGTGTCCCTCCATATTCACTTGTGGTAGATGGTGTCCCTCCATATTCGGTTGTGCTTAATGGTGTCCCTTCGTATTCACTTGCGGTAGAGGGTGTGTCTCCAACTATGGTATCTAAATCTTTCTTACCATGATGCTTTTTCATTCATGCCCTTTGTGCTGCCAATTTGTTTTCTCTTCTTGACAGTTGAGGTTCCTCTTCAATTGGCTTGTTTTTGTCAATCATATCCAATTTCTTCTTTTCATGATATGCCCTCAATTGTTCTCTCCTTTGTTTTTTTGATTTCATACTCTTCGTCTATTAGTTTATTCCTTGTTCGATTCCTCAACATGGCAGATAATTTTACATGTAGCATGGTAATGAGATGAATATTAGTTCCTAATAATCCATCAATTTTGAGGTGTGTTCTATGTACTTCTCTTGCACTCTTTAGATCTTTCACCTAAAAGGAGAGATAGAACCCCAAAATTGAGGTGGTTCACTCAAACTAAGGAATGTACGATGGAATTGAGACTAAATGCAATGATATAAATGCAACTAAGTGATGAAATTTATTGATTATGAATATAAAACTAATGAAATATGCAATTCTTGAAAACACAATGTGATATGCAAAAAATGAACTAATGCAAATAGAATTGAATGAGGTTTAACAGAGTGCACCTGGAAGTTGAATGTTGATCTTGGAAGGTTCTAAAAAGTGGCAGAAATCATTGTTGATCACCAATGGGACTCATTCACCACTGATGGCGAATCAGTCCTCCTACTGGTAAAAAGACCTAAAACTGCTTTCCGGTTGTCGGGAACTAGATTCTGACAAAATCAAATTTTCCAGCCTATGGGTGGGACTCATTCACCACTAATGGTGAATCAATCCTCCTCCAAAATTCTACAAATTTAAAGGTCAATCTTATAGGTTCAAATCTGCACTTGTCTTCTTGTCGAGTTGACGGAGTCAAATCTGTAGAAAACGGGTTGTAGGTTGTCTCCAAGCTTGAATTAGGATTTGGTTGACTTGTTGACCACTTTTCAACACCTATTTTCTTGAAAAATCTACATATAAAATCTACAAACATACATGCAAAATGGGAAAAATGGTTAAGGGTTAGAGTATAGGGATTTGCCTTGGTCAAATCCCACTTTGGTAATCAAACCCTTAAATAAATGAAATGAAATGAAGAAGGAAATGATGAATAACATGTGAATTTCCTAACTCACAAAAACCTTGTTTTTGAAGTCTGAAGATATGTTAATGGCTGCTCCAAAATGCTTCACGATTGCTTGATTGAATGATGCTTGAATGTAATTGAATGCTTGAATAAACTAGTGAATGAGATGAATGCTTGAATGAATTAGATGTAAAATGGGTATAAAAACACTCATTTATACACTCTTATGCCCTAATTACTCAATAATACAACATCACAAGCCGACATAAGGTCTTTTTGAATAAAAACCCAAAATAAATTTTGAATTATTTTGAATTTGGAGCCAAGAGGGACTCATTCGCCACCCATGGCGAATGGGTCCCACTTAAGGCTTGTAAGTGGGTGTAGAGAATTAAGTTACATTTAATGTTGTTTTTCAGGTTTACATTCAAAAATACACTTAATTATGACTTGTAAGTGCATAAAGGGGTTATATAAAGCATAAGGTGTGAATAGTGATAACAAGCCTAGAAAAGCATGAAATCTTGTTACAAGACTTTACAACACTTTAAAATAGGACTTGATAAAGGATAAAAAGGTGAGTTTTAGATGAATTATAATGAGAAGAGTCTAGAAAAGTGTAGAAATTTGTGTTACAACACTTCACAACACCTTCACAAGACATCATAATTTGAATATTTAGGACCTAATGTGAATTCTTAAAAGTTACATTGCAACATTAAATCAAAGAAAAATAGGTCAAGCATCACAAGAGAAAGACTGAAATAACCATGAAAGTGGCAATGATCCTGTTATCTCCTAGAAATGCACCTATGCAAAGTTATGAAAACTGAGCTTTCTAGAGAAACATGGGATCATTTCAAGGCTGTGGGTCACCTAAAGTTGAAATGAACCTCCGGATAAGGCCGGCTCCTAACTGGTAATATCACTTAAATACTAATCTTCGTAAGGAAAAGGGAGAAGGAGTGCATGAAAATGAAAATTAAATCCTATGGTGATACACCAAATTTGTTCAAACATGTACAGATGCTTAATACATAGTTTTCAATCAACTAATAAAAGTTGATATGCACAACTCAATACTCATATGATACTGCATAAACATTTCATAAGAAAGTTATGATACATATAGTCCTAGAAGGATGATAAATTCGCCACACAACTAAAAATTGTTTGCATCACCAGCATAACCTATAACCTACAATATACATATCTCCTCTACTTAAAAGTGCTATTAATGAGACATATTAACAAGGAATAAGAAAACTCACATGTAAATTTATCAATCATCCAACACACTCAATGAAAAAGATAACTAAGAAGGCAGAAAATGCTTTCTTTATTGATCTCCAAAGGTGAAACTCTACCATACAATGTCTATAAATGAGTTAAAAAACTCAGTATTCTCCTCTAAGGACTCATAGAAGTCACAAATCAGAAAATATGCAAGTAAGAACTCTCTACAAAATGTGGCAAAAATTCCATATATACGAAAACTAAAAAGTATCGGTCCCCTCCTTTAGGGTTTACAAAAATATCAATTTTTTAGAAGGGTCGACCCACAGATCTTTTGAAAATAAATTTAATGCATTCAATGTGCATCCCTCGTGTCCATGTCAGTGAAAGATCGCTCCAGGGATGGCCCTTCAGATCTTTTGCAACCATCACATTAACTGTTAACCCCCGTGGTGACCTTTAAACTTCCATCAGAGCCACTTTGAATGCTCTAGAGCATTACCATTAATATCGATCTTCCTTTTCCTAGTAGTCCTCACAGCTATCCCCGAGACTAGTGGCTTCTTCCCCTCCTATTTCAGATCTTTCTTCAAGTTGATCCCCTTGAGAGATAACATCAAATGTTCCCTATTTTCAGACCTCCATAGAGACAACACCACTACCTTCGAACCGATCCATAATCCTTGATCACAGAGCAAATCCATACTGCTCACATTCCATTGATCTTCCTCACAAGGATAGTCACAACAGTCAAACTGCCCATGGTCCATCTTTAGCTCCTTCTGATTGGTTGAACTTGTGCAATGTAGATTCCCAGACGGTCAAAGGTTACTTCATCAGAATCGCATATCGGTGAGACACTAGTCGTGTCTCCCCGATGTGATTATTCCCCTTCAGCAGTTATCAGCATAGCTCACAACCATCGGCAAGAGTTCATAGCGATATCCTCCTACATCAACAAATCCATCGCTATCGGCAAGACTCCCCATTGTCAGCAAGACTACTTGTCAAATGCAAACTCTCGGCGATGAGTCCTACTGCAGCTATATATCTATCGGCAAGACTCTATTCTCTCGGCATGACCTCATATCGAGCCCTTCATCCTTCAGTGAGACATCATCGAGTTGGCCAGACATCACGGTGGGCAGCCAAAGTTATAACGATATTTTCTTTCATCGCCGAGAGAATCACACTCGGCAAGACATCATATCGAGCTCAACACATTACATCAAAGGCACAAAACATGTTAGTGAGAGTACCACTAGTTGACGAGATATCATGTCGAGCTCATCCATTCTCCCTGAGCTCATTTCATTTTAGAAAGACCCTACTTGGTCAGCGAGACCTTTTTCCAAGCTCAAAACACTACGCCGAAGGGAGAATCCCTCGATGTGACTAACAACCATCGACGAGACATCTCCCTGATGGCACCTCCTTTCGCCGAGACCTCACCTCTTTAGCCAGACCTTATGCCAAAGGAAAACTCTCTCGGCAAGACCTTCCCATGTCGGCATGACATCTCCCTGATATGATTTTGTTTCGTCGAGAGCTCATACTGGGACCATTCCATGTCAACGAGACTTCATGCAGTCAGAGAGACATCATCCCAAAGCAAGTCATTCCCCCCGATGCCACCCTTGTGAACAACTGACAGCGAGACATCCCAAGCGAAGAGAGATATAAAACTTCACAGCGATCGAGATGTCTTGGCGACCATGAGGATTTCAAATGGGAATAACACACTACTAGTTGGCAAGATAATAGGAGGGTCTTAGCGACTTTCCTCATCAGGATTTTTATGCCAAATCTGATTGAGGCATGCTTTCTAATAGAATTCCTTGAGAAATACATTGGGTGCATGATTTAATCCTGCACAACAATGTCCCCATTTGGCCTTCATGAACACCTGAAACATAGATTTCCTTGCCTATTTGTGCCCTACCTACTTGAGCCCTCAGGTGAAAATCAGGTAACATTTATGGCGACCTTAGTTGGATGTTTTCCTGCTAAACATGCAAACCAGTAGCCTAGACTTGTCCATTGGGCATGGAGTCACTTGATAACTCAGAGGTTGACTTAAAACACCAGTTTTGTACATGGCTCAAATGCATTTGTAACTCAAGAAATAGATCACTTAGAAATTTATGAAAATAGGAAACTACAGAAGAGAAGCTATTTACTATGTTGGGAAGCACTCAGGGAATGCAACAACAACTAATCTAAAGTGAAACAGCACTTATTGAATGCATGAAATATAGCCTAAAGCATGTACAAGGAGGAACTTATCCAACCTCAAAACAAGGCTTGAGGTGTATCCCATTGACTGGGATAGGAAGAACTTCACCTTCAGTTGTAGCTAGTTGGTAAGCATTGTGTTCTTTGCAGTCTTTGATAATAAATGGACCTGTCCACATGTTATCAAACTTTGTGTGATGGCCCGGCCTGCCCTTTAGAACATCACATTTCAGCACAAGATCTCCCACCATGAAATCTCTTGATCAAGTTTTCTTATCAAATGTTCTTTTAGTCAGGATTTGCTGACGTTCCATGTTCTTCATAGCCTTGTCTCTAGTTTCTTCTAAATCCATCAGCTGAGTATATCTTAACGCACGTGGATCAATCTGCTCAAACAAGACTAGCTGACTGGCGATATCCAAGGCAAGTAACTCAATAGAAATAGGTAATTTTGCTTCTTTACCATACACCAACATTGAAGTGTCCTTTTAATAAAATTAATCAGATTTTTATTAGTGGACTCTGCAAGTCCATTGCCCTGAGGATAATAGTTGGAGCTTGTGTTCAAGTAAATTCCATTCTTCAACGCCCAATCAACAACCTTCAAACCAAAAAATTACAGGGCATTGTCAGAAACTATAGAATCTGGGACTCCAAACTTGCAAATAACATCTTCATAAAAATTCAGCATTGTTGTTTCATTAGCTTCCTTCAAAGGCAAAGCTTTTGTCCATCATGTAAAATAGTCTGTTGCTGTGATAATCCACCGATGGTTTGCACTTGAGGGTGGATTAATTTCCCCTATGAAGTCAATTCCCCACTTCATAAACGGATGCTCTATCTGAATTGGTTGCAATGGCAAGGCAGCAAGCTTTCTTTGCCTAAAAACAAGGCACATTTGGAACATCTCCTGACATAAGTAGGTGCATCCTTAAACAAGTTAGGCCAATAATAGCCTGCTCTTAAAACCTTATATGGTGTTTTCCTTGCAGCATAGTGACCTCCAGGAGGTTCGTCATGGAACTCATATAATATCCGATCCACTTGATCATTATCAACACACCTGAGCAGTACCCCATTCTGATCTTTCCTATATAACACATCATCAATCAAGAAGAAAGGAATAGACTAAAGTCGGTAGCACCTCCTCTTCATTTTTTTCAGATTAGGTGGACATTCCCCGGTTCCCAAAAAATGTGACATCTCTTGCAACCAGCTGGTAGCTTCATTATCTGTTGTCCCAACATTAACCAAAACTGAGTCTTGTTCATCCTCTACTGTTGAAATGTCTTTGTTAGCTAGCTATTGGTATAAACCTTTTCCCCTCACCAACTTGGTGACCTAAATATCCACGTCGTACTCCATAACTCTTATGATCCATCCAGCCCGTTTTTCATTTAGATCTTTGCTAAGCAAAAATTCTTTCACACTGGAATGTGCCACTTGTAGATGAATTTTGTTATGAGACAGTAGATGTCTAAATTTCTTCAAACTTCTCACAATAGCCAGCACATGTTTTTCTACGAAGGTATACTTATACTCATAGTCTTCCAGACCCTTGCTGAAAAAAGCAATGGGCTGCTCCAACCTTTCTACATTTTTTTGCACCAAAATTGCAGAAATTGCATCAAAACTGCCAAAAGCATACAAGGTAAAATCCTTGTTGAAGTCTGGGTTAACTAATGTTGGGGCTGAAGCTAATGCCTCCTTGATCAGCTGAAAACTATCTTTTGCTTCTCGGTTCCATTTAAACTCTGCATTATTTTTTAACATAGTTGCAAGGGGTTTTAACAAGGCTACTATATCAGGAAGGAACCTTCTAAAAAGATTAATACGACCAATGAAACTATGAAGTCCTTTCTTATGTTGAGGTAAAGGCAGCCCCAAGATTGTTGCAACTCTTTCAGGATCCGCAGTGATTCCCTTCCTAGATACTACATACCCAAGAAGTTTTCCTTCATGAAAAGAGAAAGCACATTTCTTGGGATTCAAAGATATGCCAAACTCCTGACAACGTTCAAAAATCTGCCTCAAATGGTCAATGTGATCTATTGTCTTCTTGGAATAGATAGTGATGTCATCAAGGTATACTAAAACAAACTTATACATTAAGTTGCTAAAGGCCATGTCCATAGCCTTTTGGAAGGTTGCTCCAGCATTAAACAAACCAAATACCATTTTCCTATATGCCATTGTGCCCCACTTTGTGGTGAATGCAGTTTTAAATTGATCTTCTTTTACCAAAATCTGGTTATAACCAGAATATCCATCCAGTAAAGAAAAACATTCAGAACCTAAAACACATTAGAGAATATGTTCCATAGGCAGAAGAGGGTGCCTGTTCTTTAAAGAATCTTTGTTCAAATCTCTAAAGTCTACGCATAATCTAAGCTCTTCGTTCTTCTTTCTGATGGGAACTAGATTAGCAACCCAGCTAGTATGCTTGATGGGAAAGATAATCCCACTTTCTATAAGTCTAAAAACTTCTTTCTGCATTAATGGCTCTAATTTGGGATTAACTGGCCTCTGTTTTTTCCTTATGGGTTTGGCTGTTGGCTCTAATTCTATTGTATGTCGTACAAGATGTGGATCAAATCCCTTCAAATCTCCATATTCCCATGTGAATATGTCAATGAATTCTTGGAATAATTGCAAAAAAGACTGCTTTTTAGCAGCAGAGTTTATTTTTCCTATCTTGAGGCTTCTCTTGGGTGCAATTTCTAAGTCCTCATAATGATCTTGTTGAACCAGTAAATTGGCTTTATTACTTTTAGCCTAATCATAAAAGTTGAAAATACTCTCTAAGGTGACCAAACCTTTAAGCAACTTGTTGTTCTTTAATTCCAGTACCTGGTCTTCATACTGTTGTTTGATTTTATCCTGATTTGATGTTGCAAACACGTCCTCTTCAAGCAAAAATTGTAGAATTTGCTCATCACTCTCAAAGACATGCCAGTTAACATTGTTATCAGGCACTGAAGGCCTAATAATAACTTTGATGTGTTGTTGATTACGTTCCTTCCTTACGTTGTTCAGAATGTCAAATTGAGCCCCCGCAGCTGCTAACCTGTCAGCATGTTGATTCTGATTTCTTGGAATTGAAATGATATTAAAAGCTTCAAAATCCTCTATGAGGTCCCAAACCCTATGCTTATACAATTTAAGAATGTCATTTTTAATAGCATTCAGACCTCTAACCTAATTTACTATCAATTCACTATCCCCATGCACCCTTAAACATTTAATTCCACGTTTCCTCGCCCATTCCAACCCTTGAATAAGACCTTCATATTATGTTGCGTTATTAGTGCATGAAAATGTAAATCTAAATGCTGCATAATATCTTTCAGCTCTTGGGGAAACCAATAATGTACCCCCACCAGCACCATGCCTGCTCCTTGAGCCATCAAAATACATTTCCCAAATTTCATCTTGTTGATCACAATCATTCACTGGCTTCTTAACCAAGTTAGGCATCACTATATCAGCTTCTTGAAACATGTAGTTACCCATACCAGCATCCAACACCAAGTCACTTTTAGCACTAGAAGTTTGGCCTTCTACCCACTCATCTAAAATTATATTAGGAATGTCACCAACAACAATGCGAGGATCAGAGATAGCAGCATGCTAGTCTTGTTTAAAAATTATGCAATTGGCATTTATTGCACTAGGTATATAGGGTTCTATATTGTCTTTTGCAAGTAACTCAGACTTAATGGTTACTTTAGTTCCATACCTAGTACGGAACAACATGTGAGACCAGTCAAATGAAAGGTATCCCCCTATTTTAGTCATAAACTCTCTTGACAAACATAACCCAAAATACGGAGGCAAATATGCCACATAAATGTCTTGGGAAATTGAAAAATTAGGGCAAGCATGCAGAGTTAAGCTAGCATCTTTGATAAGACCCACTATATTAACAGATGATCCATCCAGCTGGACTACTCCTTTCTCTAAAGGTTCATACTTTAAACCTAACTGATCATCTACTTGCTTGGGCATCACAGAACAGGTAGCACCACTATCTACCATACAATTGTGCACTAATTTTTTTCCAATAATCAATGAAACATAGAACAAAGGAGGTCTCATGTTCTTACCTTGAATTGTAGATTTCCCTTTACTACTGGGATTAGCAACTTTCCCTTGATCATCATTAGCCATTATGACATTTTGGGAATTAGCGACAACTTATTTAGGATTTGTATCTTCAAATAATGCTTTTTTAAGTAGATCAGCCTGTCCAAGAATGCTTAAGGAGTCCCACATGGTCATATTCATGTTCATCTTCTTCATATTGTCCACAATGTTGTAAGGTATAGTTAAAGGTACCTTCTGATGTACTTTAGTAGCAGCCGGTTCTTTATTCTTGTGAGGCTGCTCATTGATTGGTAAGACAGTAAATTTTTTCAGTACATTTAGAATAGGTGTGGATGATGCTTCTACAGTTGTAGGCCCCTTGTTTTTATCAGCTAATTGCTCCACCTCTAGAGCTCTTTTCTTAGCTCATGTATTGGTCGCAATTGTTGAATCAACATTCACACCACAGAACTCTTCACTTTGAAAATTTAAAAATGCAATCTCGTTAGAATATATATTCGGTTGTTGTTTAGGTATATTAGTAGGTGCACCTGGCTGTGGACTAACAGCATTTTGGACCATAAATTTTTTATTAACTACCCCATTTGAGCATGAGGTTGGGTTATGTGCTTGATTACACAAATAACACCATTCATTTTCTATCACAAGGTTTTTCTGGGCTAGAACCATATCTTTCACTAGATTTATAGCATTAAGAGGAGCTGGATTATAAGATTGGAATGGTCTCTAATTAAAATTTTTCCTCTAATAAGCATCTTGATAGGGTTGTCTATTTTTCTAATACTGATATCCCTAGTTTTGATAAGATTGATTTGCATTCTGACCTTGTTGTTGGTTCTGCTGTTGAAAATTCGGCCTTGCCCCTTGATACTGTTTCTTCATGCTGATCAATTCATTTCCCATAGTCTACAAAATACTTTCTATCTTCTGCTAACCAGACTTGATCTCTTGCAATTCACTTGATGGTCAAGCAACTAACACTCCCTGACTCATAGCAATGGGTAATGCTGGAACAGCAGGTAAAGGAGCTAAAGATGGCATTTGCAATGGCATATTTGATTGAATTTCAAGGAAGTAGGGCATAGGTGGCCTAGGTGCTAACTTGCCTACTTGAATGAGGTTATTTTCTACCTTAATAGCTATACTATAAGCCTGAGGTAAAGAAGTACCCCCCATGGACTGTATCATGACTAAGATATCACTATTCAAACTTTTCAAATAGTACAAAAATGCATAATCACTGGAAGGCCTTACCATAGCAGGTATTCTATTCCAAGTCCTTTGAAATCGGATATTGAAATCCGCCATTTGTTCTTGTGGGGCTCTTTTAATGGTTGTTAACTGCTCTACCAATGATAGGTGATCAGATTTTTCCTCAAAAAATCTGGTAAATTCATCACCAAGCTCATCCCATGTTCTTATAGAACACACCGGCAAGCTTCTAAACCATTCCAATGCCTTCTTCTTGAAAGAAGCAGCCAGCTATCTCACAGCTACATTTTCTTGTGTCACATGATGCACATTGCACAATGCTACCACATCTCTGATATGTTCAAAAGGTGTTATTTGTCCTTCTCCAATAAACACTGGTAACCCTTTTAATGTTGTCAATGGAATGTCATCATGTTGTGCTAGATTAAGGGGACTACCCTGGTTGAACGGTACGAAAGTAAAGGCCCTTGGTGCTGCCATTGAGCTAGAATGCATTGGTATGCTTGCTGAAGCAAAACTTGAACTTGGTTGAGAAGTATTTGTTGTAGCAAAAATACTATTTGTTGAACAATTGAAAGCCCCAAATGAGGAGAAAGAAAGTTCTGTTCTAAGAGTAGGAGATGTTGAACGCCTAGCTAGAAGGTCTCTTCTTCTTCTCCTTTCATATGAAAACAGTGCCTTGTCACTAACACCAGGTGGTGTTGACTGAACTCTAGGAGAAGGAACAATCCTTCTGAGAGTTCTCCCTTTTCTCCTTGGAGGAGATAAATGCAAAAACTCTAAAACTTTTGAGCTTCTAGTTTCTATTTTTCTCATATAAACAAACACATTGATCCTTTCCTCCACATAGAGTCGCCAGATATGCTTAAAAAAAACCTCTAAAAGGTTGTTATCTCACTGTCAGCACATCAAAATAGTAAGACTTAGGAATTTTACTTATGACCCCGTCCCACCAGGCATGCCATAACTGTTATCTCCTAGAAATGCAACCTATGCAAAGTTATGAAAATTGAGCTTTCTAGAGAAACATGGGATCATTTCAAGGCTGTGGGTCACCTAAAGTTGAAATGAACCTCCGGATAAGGCCGGCTCCTAACTGGTAATATCACTTAACTACTAATCTTCATAAGGAAAAGGGAGGAGTGCATGAAAATGAAAATTAAATCCTATGGTGATACACCAAATTTGTTCAAACATGTACAACTGCTTAACACATAGTTTTCAATCAACTAATAAAAGTTGATATGCACAACTCAATACTCATATGATACTGCATAAACGTTTCATAAGAAATCTATGATAAATACAGTCCTAGAAGGATGATAAATTCTCCACACAACTAAAAACTATTTGCATCACTAGCATAACCTATAACCTACAATATACATAGCTCCTCTACTTAAAAGTGCTATTAATGAGACATATTAACAAGGAATAAGAAAACTCACATGTAAATTTATCAATCATCCAACACACTCAATGAAACAGATAACTGAGAAGGCAGAAAATGCTTTCTTTATTGATCTCCAAAGGTGAAACTCTACCATACAATGTCTGTAAATGAGTTACAAAACTCAGGATTCTCCTCTAAGGACTCATAGAAGTCACAAATCAGAAAATATGCAAGTAAGAACTCTCTACAAAATGTGGCAAAAATGCCATATATACGAAAACTAAAAAGTATCGGTCCCCTCCTTTAGGGTTTACAAAAGTATCAATTTTTTAGAAGGGTCAACCCACAGATCTTTTGGAAATAAAGTTAATGCATTCAATGTGCATGCCCCGTGTCCATGTCGGTGAAAGATCGCTCCAGGGATGGCCCTTTAGATCTTTTGCAACCATCGCATTAACTGTTAGCCCCCGTGGTGACCTTCAAACTTCCATCAGAGCCGCTTTGAATGCTCTGGAGCATTACCATTAATATCGATCTTCCTTTTCCCAGTAGTCCTCACAATTTTCCCCGAGACTAGCAGCTTCTTCCCCTTTGGATTTCCTCCTGTTTCAGATCTTTCTTCAAGTTGATCCCCTTGAGAGATAGCATCAAATGTTCCCCTTTTATCAGACCTCCATAGAGACAACACCACTACCTTCGAACTAATCCATCATCCTTGATCACAAAGCAGATCCATACTGCTCACATTCTGTTGATCTTCCTCACAAGAATAGTCACAACAGTCAAACTGCCCATGGTTTGTCTTTAGCTCCTTCTGATTGGTTGAACTCGTGCCACATAGATTCCCAGACAGTCAAAGGTCGCTTCATCAGAATCACATATCGGTGAGACACTAGCCGTGTCTCCCTGATGTGATTATGCCCCTTCAGAAGTTATCAGCATAGCTCACAACCGTCGACAAGAGTTCATAGCGATATCCTCCTACATTGGCAAATCCATCGCTATTGGCAAGACTCCCCATTGTCAGCAAGACTTCTTGTCGAATGTAAACTCTCAGCGATGAGTCCTACGGCAGCTACATATCTATCGGCAAGACTCGATTCTCTCTACAGGACCTCATATCGAGCCCTTCATCCTTCGGCGAGACACCATTGGGTCAGCCAGACATCACAGTGGGCAACCAAAGTTATAACGATATTTTCTTTCATCACCAAGACAATCACACTTGGCATGACATCATATCGAGCTCAACACATTACATCGAAGGCACAAAACATGTCGGTGAGAGTACCACCAGTCAGCGAGATATCATGTCAAGCTTGTCCATTCTCCCCGAGCTCATTTCATTTCAGCAAGACCCTAGTTGGTTGGCAATACCTTTCACCAAGCTCAAAACACTACACCGAAAGGAGAATCCCTCAACGTGACTAACAATCATCGGTGAGACATCTCCCCAATGGCACCTCCTTTTTCTGAGACCTCACCTCTTCGGCCAGACCTTATGCCAAAGGAAAACTCTCTCAACAAGACCTTCCTATGTCGGCAGGACATCTCCCTGATACGATTTTGTTTCGATGAGAGCTCATACCAGGGCCACCATTCCATGTTGGCGAGACTTCATGCAGTCAGAGAGACACCATCCCGAAGCAAGTCATTCCCTCTGATGCCACCCTTGTGAACAACTTTCGGCGAGACATCCCAAGTGGAGAGAGATATAAAACTTCATAACGACCGAGATGTCTTGGCGACCATGAGGATTTCAAACGGGTATAACACACTGCTAGTCAGCAAGACAATAGGAGGGTCTTAGCGACTTTCTTCATCAATATTTTTATGCCAAATATGATTGAGGCATGCTTTCTAACAAACTTCCTTGAGAAATACATCGGGTGAATGATTTAATCCTACACAACAATGTCCCCATTTGGCCTTCATGAACACCTGAAACATAGATTGCCCTGCCTGTTTGAGCCCTACCTGCTTGAGCCCTCAGGTGAAAATTAGGTAAAAGATCCATTTCTCTATGGTACACCTAAAAAATGAATCCATACAAATAAATTAAATATATATCATTCAAGGCTTCATACAAAATACTTACAATCATCCTGTAGAAGAGTAGTTCTAGCATAGACAAAGGTCACATGAATTTTTTCGATGGAATGCCTTAAATAAATTTGGTAATGTGGCATACCATGATTGAAAGATAGGCTCAAAATGGAAGCATGGACAAGGCATGTGAATTCAAATTCCTAGTCAAAAAATTCAAATTCTTTGTGAAACAATTCAAATTCCTTGGCAAGCTAGTGGTGCATTGGCAAGCTAGTGAGTGAGCTCACTATCTTTCCAAGCTCACTAGCTTGTCAATGTGATAGAGTTGAGAAGGTAGGGATAGAGTATTCCTCATAGAAATGGGGTCTCATAGTCACCATGAGACTCCATTTCTATGAGGCATACGCTTCCCCTACCTTCTCAACCCTACCACATTGGCAAGCTAGCAAGCTCACTCACTAGCTTGCCAATTTGGTAGGGTTGACAAGGTAGGGGTAGTGTATGCCTCATAGAATTGGGGACTCAATGTGATGTAAATCACCATGAGTACCCAATTCTATGAGGAATATGCTTCCCCTACCTTGTCAACCCTACCACATTGGCAAGCTAGTGAGTGATCTCACTATCTTGCCAAGCTCAGTAGCTTGTCAATTCTACCACATTTTGCATACATTTATACGAAAAAATTATTGTCAAACAATTCAAATTCCTTTTCCATGCTTCCATTTTGAACCGTGATTGCAAGATAGGTTTCACATTTCCCCATGTTGCTAACTTATCCTTGAATAAAGAGTCTTGAAATAGTGGAGAGAAGGGTTAGAATCCCTTGTAGGTAGACTAATGAAGGAAACATTTAAAATATATCACAACATAAGTGATGAGGTAGGTTTAGAGATGAGGTAAATTTAGAAATAGAGATGAAAACCAAAATAGATTCAAATATCTATCAATGTGGGAGGATTATATTCCAATTTTTTAGAGACATGTATGGAAAATTTGGTAGCATAGACAAGGCAATCAGTTGCTTGGTATAACTGTTTGGTATAACTATTTGACAAAATACCTCAACGAGATATTTCCTCATGGACTATAATGATTGCAAGATATGCAAAAAATAGATTTTTTGAAAAGGCTTTAGAAAATTTCAAGCATATGCAATTTGTAGGTGTAAAACTAAATTCAACTACATTTCCCAACACATCCCATTCCTATACCAAAATGACAACTTTGGAGAGTGGTATGCACATCCATAATAAAGGACTGAGAAATGATGTTTTATTTTACTTCCTTATAACTTTTGTCATATATATGTGTATAAAAAATGTGGAAGCATAAACAAGGTAAGTCAATTGTTAAATAACAAAATGCCTCAAAGAGATGTGGTTTCAAAATATAATTGGAAAGTATAAAGAAATGTGTAATTTAAAATATGCATTGACAAGCTAAGGTTATAATGACAAACAAACAATGATCAACATGGAATATGAAAAATAACAAAAATTAAAGCAAGCCATGATAGAATGAAAGAAAATGTGTAAAGAATTCACATACCTAAAAAACTAGAGTTTCAAATGGAGGAGTTCTACCCAATTATGTAGCATTTGCTTCTTTCTTCAAACTCCTCAACAATCTGACTTTTTCAAAAGCTTATTCCCCTCCAAACTTCAATTGTATCACTTTTGAATGGAATTCAGACTTGAATTGATATTATATGCATTTCAATGTGAAAACTTTTCTATTTCATGCAAAGGTGGTGGAAAGATCATGAAAAAGGTGGTGGAATGTGAAAAACATGCATTCACACTTCACAACATCATCAAAAAGCTATTTTTTGTTGGAGCACACACACAACTAGGGGAATATGCAGAATGTGGGCCTTGAGATCACGAGTATATTGAGCTGCCAAAAAGCGCTCACATTATAACGTGACCGCATTATTTCTTGATAAAAAATGCCCATATCTCTACTACTTCAAAATGTGCTTGCGTTATAAGAAAGTTGATTTTTTAATAGATATATTTTCTCTCTCTTTGTCTCTACCCTCTACCCTCAACCCAAAACCCTTAATCCCTCTACCCTTAAACCCTCTACCCTCTACCCTCTACCCTAAACCCTAAAACCTATACCCTCAAACCCTAAACCCTCTACCCTCAACCCTAAACCCTTAAACCTTCTACCCTCTATCCTCAAACCCTAAACCCTCAACCGTGATACCCTCTACCCTATACATTGGACCCTCATCCCTAATCCTTCAACCATATATACCCTCAACACTAATTCTTCAACCATATGTAGGTCCTAAACCCTAAACCCTAAACCATCAACCCTATAGGTCCTCAACCCTATACCCTCAATTCTCAACCCTCTATTGTATACATTGGATCCTTAAACCTCATATATATTTGTCCCTTCCTCCTCTTTTATCCTTCTCTCTAGCTCACTTATCCCTCCCTCTCTTTCTCTCAAGTCTTTCCCTCCTACCCTCTATCTCTCTCCCACTCCCTCCCTCTCTCTCTCTCAAGTATTTCCCTCCTACCCTCTATCTCTCTCCCACTCCCTCCCTCTCTCTCTCTCAAGTATCTCCCTCCTACCCCCTCTCCCTCTCCCAAATCTCTCTCTCTCTCTCTCTCACTCCTTATATCTCTCTCCCTCTGCCTTAACCCTCTACCCTCCTAACCTTAGCCCTTATACCCTCTATCCTCTACCCTCTATCTCTCCCCTCCATCCCTCTCTCCCTCTCCAATTCTCTCCCTTCTACCCCTCTCCCTCTCTCAATTCTCTCTCTCACTCCAATCTCTATCTCTCTCCCTCACCCTTAACCCTCTAACATCTACTGTAGGTTCAAACCCTCACCCTCTACCCTTAAGCCCTTAAACCCTCTAACCTCTGCCTAAACCCTCAGCCTCTACCCGCCCGACCCTAGGCCCTCTGCCCTCTACCCTCAACCCACAACACTTAATCCCCCTACCCTTAAACCCACTTATTAAACTCTCTACTCTAATCCCTCAACCCTCTTGACCCTTAATCCCTCAACCCTCAACCCTCAACCCTCAACCCTTAAACCCTACTCCCTCAACCGCTATACCCTCTACCCTATACATTGGACTCTCAACCCTAATCCCCCAACGCTATACCCTCAATCCTCTACCCTCAACCTTAAACCATCAACCCTTAAACCCTAAACCCTTAAACCCTCTACCCTCTATATTAAACCCTCAACCCTCAATTCTCAACCCTCAACCCTTAATCCCTCAATCCTTAACCCTCAAACCCTAAACCCTCAACCCTAATACCATCTACCCTATACATTGGACTCTCAACCCTAATCCTTCAACCATATGTACCCTCAACCCTAATCCCTCAACCCAATACCCTAAACCATAAATACTATAGGTCCTCAACCCTATACCCTCAATTCTCAACCCTCTACCCTATACATTGAATCCTCAACCCTCATATATCTCTTTCCCTCCCTCCTCTTCTCTCCTTCTCTCTATCTCAATTCTCCCTCCATCTCTCTATCCATCCATCCATCCCTCCCTCTCTACCCTAATCCCTCAACCCTAAACCCTCAACCCTTAAACCCTAAACCCTTAAACCATATAACCTCTACCCTCAACCCAATACCCTCTACCCTCAACCCTCATCCCTCAACCCTTAAACCCTTAAACCCACTTAGTGAACTCTCAACCCTCTTGACCCTTAATCCCTCAACCCTCAACCCTCAACCCTTAAACCCTAATCTCTCAATCCCTATACCCTCTACCCTATACATTAGACCCCTAACCCTATACCCTCAATCCTCTACCCTAACCATTAAACCCTCAACCCTCTACCCTCTACCTACTACCCTCTACATTAAACTGTCAACCCTCAATTCTCAAAACTCAACCCTTAATCCCTCAATCCTCAACCTTCAAACATTAAACCCTCAACCCTGATACCCTCTACCCTATACATTGGACCCTCAACCCTCATCCTTCAACCATATGTACCCTCAACCCTAATCCCTCAAACCTATACTCTCAATACAATACCCTAAACCATCAACCCTATACCCTCAATTCTCAACCCTCTACCCTATACATTGGATCCTCAACCCTCATTTATATTTGTTCCTCCCTCCTCTTCTCTCCTTCTTTCTATCTCACTTATCCCTCCATCTCTCCCTCCATCCATCTCTCCCTCTCTACCCCAATCCCTCAACCATACACCCTCAACTCTTAAACCCTTAAACACTCAACTGTAAACCCTAAACCCTCAACCCTTAAACCCTCTACCCTCATTCCTCAACCCTAATCCCTCAACCCTTAAACCCTTAAACCCTTAAACCCACTTAGTAAACTCTCTACCCTAATCCCTCAACCCTTTTGACCGTTAATCCCTCAACCCTCAACCCTTAAACCCTAATCCCTCAACCCCTATACCCTCTACCCTATACATTGGACCCTCAACCCTAATCCCCCAACCCTATACCCTCAATCCTCTACACTCAACATTAAACTCTCAACCCTCAAACCTTAAACTCTAAACCTTTAAACCCTCTACCCTCTACCTTCTACCCTCTACATTGAACCCTATACATTCATCCCTCAACCCTCATCCTTCAACCATATGTACCCTCAACCCTAATCCCTCAAACCTATACTCTCAACCAAATACCCTAAACCATCAACCCTATAGGGCCTCAACTCTATACCCTCAATTCTCAACCCTCTACCCTATACATTGGATCCTCAACCCTCATATATCTTTGTCCCTCCCTCCTCTTCTCTCCTTCTCTCTATCTCACGTATCCCTCCATATCTCCCTCCATACATCCATCCCTCTCTACCCTAATCCCTCAATGGTATACCCTCAACCCTTATACCCTTAAACACCTAACCCTAAACCCTAAACCCTCAACCCTTAAACCCTCGACCCTCAACCCTCAACCCTTAAACCCACTTAGTAAACTCTCTACCCTATACATTGAACCCTCAACCCTCATCCTTCAACCATATTTACCCTCAACCATAATCCCTCAAACATATACTCTCAACCCAATACCCTAAACCATCAACCCTATAGCCTCAATTCTCAACCATCTACCCTATACATTGGATCCTCAACCCTCATATATATTTGTCCCTCCCCCTCTTCTCTCCTTTTTATCTCACTTATCCCTCCATCTCTCCCTCCATACATCCCTCCCTCTCTACCCTAATCCCTCAACTATATACCCTAAACCCTTAAACCCTTCAACACTCAACCCTAAACCCTAAACCCTCAACCCTTAAACCCTCTACCCTCTACCCTTAATCCTCTACCCTCTACCCTCTACCCTCAACCCTAATCCCTCAAACCTTAAACCCTTAAACCCACTTATTAAACTCTCTACCCTAATCCCTCAACCCTCTTGACCCTTAATCCCTCAACCCTCAACCCTCAACCCTCAACCCTTAAACCCTAATCCCTCAACCCCTATACCCTCTACCCTATACATTGGACCCCCAACCCTATACCCTCAATCCTCTACCCTTAACCTTAAACCCTCAACCCTCAACCCTCAACCCTCAACCCTTAAACCCTCTACTCTCTACCCTATACATTAAACCCTCAACCCTCAATTCTCAACCCTCAACCCTTAATCCCTCAATCTTCAACCCTCAAACCATAAAGCCTCAACCATGATACCCTCTACCCAATACATTGGACTCTCAACCCCAATCCTTCAACCATATGTACCCTCAACCCTTATCCCTCAACCCTATACCTTCAGCCCAATACCCTAATCCTTTAACCCTATAGGTCATCAACCCTATACCCTCAATTCTCAACCCTCTATCCTATACATTGGATCCTCAACCCTCATATATCTTTGTCCCTCCCCCCTCTTCTCTCCTTGTTATCTCATGTTTCCCTCCATCTCTCTATACATACATCCCTTCCTCTCTACCCTAATCACTCAACCCTAAACCCTCAACCCTTAAACCATTAAACACTCAAACCTAAACCCTAAAACCTAAACCCTAAACCCTAAACCCTCAACCTCAACCCCTCAACCCTAAACCCTAAAATCCTAAACCCTCTACCCTCAACCCTAATACCTCAACCCTAAAACCCCTAACCAAGAAACCTCCTACCATAATCCCTAAACTCCTCAACCTCTAAATTCTATAAATTCTCAACCCTCTATACCCCTACCCTCTATAAATTGGACCTCAACCCTAATCCTCAACCTCTATAATTCTCAATCCTACTCCTCAATCTTTAAACTCTCAACCTCAAACTATCAACTCTAAACTCCTACCCTATACATTAAACCCTCAACCCTCAATTCTCAACTCTTAACCCTTAATCCCTCAACCCTCAATCCTTAAACCCTAAACCCTCAACCCCTATACCCTCTACCCTTTACATTGGACCCTCAACCTAATCCTTCAACCATATACCTTCAAACCTATACCCTAAACCCTCTACCCTCAACCCTCAACCCTCAACCCTAAACCCTTTAACCCTAAACCCTTTAACCTTTTTCCCTATACCCTCTACCCTCAACCCTAATCCCTCAACCCTCAACCCTTAAACCTTAATATCCTAAAACATCAACCCTATAGGTCCTCCACCCTATACCCTCAACCCCTATCCCTTTCTCTCTATCTATACATATCACCTCTCTCTCCCTCCCTCTCTTCTACCCTCTCTAATTGCTTCTATCTACCCTCTCCCTCTTTCTACATACATCTCACTCAATCAATCCCTACCACCCTCTCTTGCTCACTCTATCCATCTCTCTCTATCTTCCTCCCACTCTCTCGTACTCCCTCTCTCTCAGGTCTCTCCTTCCCACCCCCTCTCTCTCCCACCCTACCTAGCTAAGTCCCTCTCACTCCAACCCCTTATCTCCCACTCCTTGTATCATAAACTCTCACTTCCACCCCCCCTCTCTCTCTCTTAAAATTCTCCCTCCCTCTAAATACATACATAAATACATACATACATATATACAAGCATAATATATGTGTACATACAATCCTACATACATACAAGCATACATGTACATGTGTAGATACAATCTTACATACATATAGGCATACATACAATATACATGCATTGACACATACATGCATACATACAGGCATACATACATACATGACATACAAGCATACATGTACATACAAACATACAAATATATAAACATACATTCAATAGAGTAGCATTTAACATAAAGCAAAACATAACACGAGCATGTTATACCACACTTGTGTTATGTCTTCCTAGACATGTTCCTCACAAATGCAAAAAACCAAGTCAAAACTAAGATATAACACGAGCATGTTATAACGCGCTCGTGTTATAACAGGGGCGCATTATATCTTGCTTTGGGAATCCCCAAGCCTTCGACTTGGTATTTTCCTTAGAATACCAACCCAAAGGATTGGAGGGCATTCCCAACGACCAGAGACGTGTTTTTTGCAAATTCTACAATATTTCACATAATCAGGTTCGTGCTCACCATCAAGATTGCATGTGGTTCAATTTTGAACAAATCAAACACCTAGGTAATATTAGGTTCTCTCTTAGCTATCCAACGATGTAATTTTTTCACTTTTTGACAATGTTAAGCCTTTCATCTATAATTTATTTTGTTTGTGTGTCTCTTTTTTGGCAAAAAGTAATGTTTGGTGTTTTTTTGTTATAAATTAACCGTTCATCAAAATTTCAAATAAATTACATTTTTAGAAACTAGACTCCATTCTACAAATTTAATAAAAAAATAAAAAAATTCAATTAGTTTCCAAAATTTGTAGGGATAGCACAGCCAAAATTATGTTTTTCAAGAAGTGGCCACTTAGAAAATTAGTAAAAAATCAAATATTCATTAAAAATTTATCAAAAAAATCTTGCATCAACTACATACTGTTAGCTAATTTCTCACTAGAGATATTTTAAAAATACTAAAAAAAAATTCATCGTGCTAGGGACGTACAAGAGTTTCTATGTTATGTATTTTCTGACAAAAACAGCACCAATTTCTTCTTCGTGCTCCTTCTTTTGTTTCTCTCGCTATTCCATATGATTGAGTCAACAAATCTATGGATGGTTTGCATTTTGCTCTTATTGGGAGATTTTTCGGTTATAGACTAAATATTGACATTATCTGTAGCTATGCCTCTAATTGTTGGATGACTTGCGGTCTTCGCATTATGACTTTGTTGAATGGTTATCTACTATTTTCCTTTCATTCTATGGAGAATTACACTCACATTTTCCAGGGAGGCCCTTCATATTTTGGTAAGACTTTTCTTCATTTATAAAGTTGGTCTACTACCTTTAACATTTCTGAGATTAATTTACTGTCTATATGGGTACATCTCCTTGAGCTCCTTTTGGAATACTGCAATGAGGTATTCTTCAAGATATTGCAAATTTTTTTGGTTGATTTATAACCTTAGATCATGTTACTAAATCCAGATCCAACTTTCTTTATGCTAGATTTTGTGTCTTGGCTGAGTCCAGTTCAGATTTTCCTAAAAGTGTAAATCTTTCCTCCAAGCTTGGGGTTTCAGTGCAAGAACTTCAATATGAATCTTCTCAGCTACCCCAGCCCAATTCTAATGTGTAGTGTCCTTTGCCTCATGACAAGGAAGTGTTGGACACTACAATGAATTCCCACAATGGTAAGGATCTTGAGCATATAGCTGTGTCCCATCCTTTGGATCCCCACTGTGTTATTGGTTATGGATCCCTGAGAAGGATAAAGAGTAAGATCAGTTTTGAGCTTGGTAATCCTTCCATGTATTTCCACTCTCATCATGCCCCTCATCTAAGGCCTCTTCTTCATGCAGGAGCATCACTCTCAATGTGTTTTTATGCTTTATTTGATGATAGGAGTCCTATTTAAGTTGGTTTAAGTCTTAGGAGGTCCATTAGGATCATAATCCAATGGTTTAGATAGTTTGAATAGGCTAGACATTCAAATTTGTGGTTTCTCACCAAAATGCAAACTTGAATTTCTAGGGAGTTTTGGCTTGTTGCAAGGTTGATATTTTCTTCTCAAGTCTTTTTTTTGGGTTGTTGAGCATAATAAGGTCTAAAAGGACCAAGGAAGATCATGTTGGATCTTTTTTCTTGTTTTGTTTCTTAGTCATGGTTAAAAGTTGCAAAAAATGGGCATAATTGTAAAGTTTAATGACATAGTCATTAGGGCTTTTGAAGAAAGAGGACATATGCTCAACATGTAATTTTTTTCTAGAGTTTTTTCATGTTGAATCAATGAAATACATGATCCAAGAATTGGTGGGAGCAATATTTGATGAGATACCCTATTATTTTGCAATTTTATGATAGTTTTTGTGCAAATACAGTTTGAAATCAATTTTGTATAGCTCTGTACAGCCTTGAGGAAAGTCAGGGAAATGGTGGTTTAATAGTGCTCTATTTTAAGGTATTAATGCAATTGGTTTCATTTAATTCTATGTTGTTTTTCTCAAGTTATGGTTAAAATATTGTTAACATTCTATTGATAGACCTAGGGTTTCCAGTAACCTTGTGAAATCCATATCTCGTGTTCCAGCAAGTGAAAATTCATGAAATTTGAAACATATTTTTTGCATGTCCTTGTGCACATGTCCACCAAAGGGGAAGTGATCACTCAATAGTTTGTGTGATTTATTCAAGACAGTGTGTGTTTACTAGCATAGAACTATGTAAAACTCTAGTCTTTTTGAGGGTTTTGTGGAGGGTGCTGCCACAATAGTGGTTTTCAATTTCTGGGAGGAACTGATTTTTGCTGAAATCACATATTTTTAGAAAATTTAATGATTTAAGCCTTGAAAATTTCCATTTAAAGAATTCCAATTGAAGAGGGTTTGATCAAACTACCTTAAATCAAACCCCCTTGGATAGAACCCCTCTAGTTTTAAACCATACCTATAACAGAGTCTCCTTTACACCTATCAAAATGTTGATAAAAAACCACTTTGATTTAACTTTTGGGGGATCAAATGAATTCATTTAAAATTTATTTTTTGCAAGTATGTATTCCTTATTATAATATTTCCAAAAAGTATAATTTTAAATAAATTTAATTTGATTATTATATTTATTTTTTATTTCTCGTGAATGTAGGTTTTTCACCAAAAATCAAGCTCTTTGTTTTGCACATGTGCGAAAATAGCGATTATTAAAAAAAAAATATTAGTGCACCATATATTGAAGTCTTTGATCCAACAAAGAAAAAAAAATTGAATTTTTGATACATACAAAAAAAGTTTATTATATAAATCGATTATGTCCTGAATTATAATTGGTTTGAATTTGAAACTTGATTAAAGAAAACATATTGAATAAAAATATCTAACCAAGTGGAAGCACTAGATATTAGAGTTGCAAATCTAAATTCGAAAGAATTAGGATTTTATCCTTCATGGAAAAAAAGTTATGCTATACAATGAGCGTCACTTTTTAAAATGTTGTTTTTGAAAAAAACTAGTTTTCGAGGGAGATGGAAAAAGAAGTGCAATCTGATTCCAAAAATTTTGAAAAAAATATATTTAGAATCTATAGACAAAATTTCACAAAACTCTAGTTTGCATCATCTTCAAATTCCTCATGGTTTAGCTGCTATAGGTGCCCGAAAGTGAATATTTAGTTAAAAAAATATTTCAGTGTCCAGTTTAGCCAAAAATTGTAAACCACTATTGTGGGATCACCTTGGAATTTACATTGTTTGGAGTTAACCACTACTAAGTAGGCTTAAATGAAGCCTGTAGTGTGTGATTGACTGTTTAAGATCCCAAGACTAGAGAAAAAGAATGATTTTTGTTTCTTTTTTTGAGGTTGAGTCTAGGAAAATAGGCTTGTAGGACAAGTTTGCAGGGTATAAATTATTGTCACTATTGAAAGATCGGAGAATCTTTTGCATAATGTTATGTAAACCACATTTTCCTTGTTCTTGAGAATCCATTGCAGTTGATTTTTTTTTCCCTCTACATCATTATTGGTATCAAAGCTAGATTAAGTAAGAAAAAGAAAGATGCCTCCAAGAAATGTTGAAATAGTGGCAAAAAGAATAGCAACTCAATTGGGAGAAGCCCTTGCTAGAGAAATGAGGGAAATGAGATTCAGTTTGGGACTCAATGCAGTTGAAGATAACGAAAGAAGAGGAATGGTTACAGGGGATGTGAGTGACCAAGAAGAAAAATTGGTGAATAAAGTTCCTCAAGAAGAGAGGGATGTTGATGAATTGAGGATGGAAATATTGTTGAAGGTAGTCAAGAGTGAAGGAACCAAGGTGAAAGTGGAACTTACGATATATCCAAGTAGATTGAATGGTGAAGAACTCCTCGATTGGATAGGGGAGTTGTACAAGTACTTTGAATTGGAGGAGGTACCTGAAGAGCAGCAAGTAAAGTTGGCCAAGACCAAGTTGAAAGGTCATGTATCCCTGTGGTGGGATTATGTTCAGGAAGAAAGGAAAAAGAAAGGAAAATCCAAGATTACTTCTTGGGATAGGATGGTGGCCAAGCTAAAGGGAAAATTCATGACTGGTGACTACATGACCTAGTTGTATAAGAAGTTGCAAAACTTGAAACAAATGGATATGGGAGTGAAAGAGTACACTGAAGAGTTTTATAAGTTGAGTATCAGATCAAGACGTATGGAGGATGATATCGATAAGGTTGAAGATACCTTAATGGTTTGAAGTATAGCTTACAAGATGAGTTAAGCCTCACAATCCCCAAGACACTTGAAGAGTGTTATCAACTAGCCTTAAAGGATGAAGAGAAGTTGAATAGGAAGCAAGAAAAGAAGAATAGATATAGAGAAAGGAACTTCAAAGGTAGAGGTGCATATGTTGGTAGAGGACACTCACAAAGAAATCAAGGAGAGTAAAGCACCTCACAAGAACAAGCACCAAATTCAAGAGGGAATTTTAGAAGAAGAAGGCCTAACTTCAGGGGAAGATTTGGAAAAAGAGGAGGATTCAATGGCTTCACAAGTAAATGCTACAAGTGCAACAAGTTTGTTGGTCATCAATCTTGGGAGTGTCTAGAAGAGCATACCACTACAACCTTTAGGAATGAAAGGACTCAAGTTACTCAAGGAGAAGATGAAGAAAGTGTTAACTCCTCACCACAACCAAAAGAATCAAATAAAAGAGAATCTTTTCTAATGAGAAGGACATTGATCAAGGTTCCAATGGAGAAGGACCCACCTCAAAGGAAGTCATTATTCATGACTGTTTGCAAGTGCCAAGGTAAGTGTTGCCAAGTTGTTATAGATTTAGGAAGTACTAATGATTTTGTTGTTGTTGAAATGGTAGAGAAATTAAATTTGAAGAGATTACCTCATCCTACACCCTATAAAGTCTCATGGTTGAATAAGGGGTAACAAGTAAGTTAGTCAATGAACAATGTTGGGTAGAGTTTCAAATAGGAAGGTATAAGGACAAGGTGTTATGTGATATCATCCCTATCGATGTATGTCATGTTTTGTTTAATACGCCTTAGCAATATGACAAAAAAACAATGCATGATGGTAGGAAGAATGTATATGTTTTAGAGAAGGATGGAATAGGTTTTGTAGTGTTGGTCAAGCCTAAGACTTTCATAACAGCAACAAAAATGGAAGAGTTGCCTAGGGAGATTCAAGATATGTTGAAAGGGTATAAAGACATAGTTGTAGAAGAACTTCCTAACTCTTTGCTTCCAATGAGGGATATTAGTCACCACATAGACTTTATACTAGGGGCTAGTCTACCAAACAAAGCAACCTATAATATGACACCCCAACAAAATGAAGAAATCAAAAAACAAGTGCAAGAGTTGCTTGACAAAGGGTTAATCAGGGATAGCCTTAGTCATTGTGTAGTTCCAACTATTTTGGCACCTAAGAAAGGGGATGAGTGGAGAATGTGTATTGATTCCAGGGCAATAAATAAGATAACACTCATATATAGGTTTCCGCTACCTAGAATAGAGGACTTAATGGATTGTTTGAGTGGAGCAAGTTATTTCTCAAAGATAGATCTCAAAAGTTGATACCATCAAATAAGGATCAGACAAGGGGATGAATGGAAAAAAATGTTCAAAAAAAATGAGGGATTATATGAGTGGCTTGTTATGTCATTTGGCCTTTCTAATGCACATATCACCTTCATGAGGCTCATGAATGAGGTCCTCAAGCCATGCATTGGTAAGTTTGTATTTTTTTACCTTGATGTTATACTAGTTTTCAGTTCTAGAAAAGAAGAACATTTGCATCATTTGAATTTGGTATTAAGAAGGCTACAAGAGGAAAAATTAATGACTAATCTAAAAAAGTGTGAGTTCATGAAGACAAAACTGCTGTACCTTGGTTTTGTGACCTCTCAAAGGGGATTCCATGGCTGATGAAGAAATAGATGTACACAAGATATCATGTGTTGATTGGGTAAGGACCTCCCACACACACAACTACTAGAGTTAGAATGCATCCTTGACACCAAGGAGATCAAGAAGACAAGGGGAAAGTAATACTTCTAGTATTTGGTCAAGTGGAAAGGACTTCAAAATGAGGATGCCACATAGATGACAGAGGCAAATATTTTGAAGCATGGAACCTGAGTTTCTTTTCTATTCCTTGGGAGTATAATGCAAGAGCATCACTCTTAATGTGTTTTTATGCTTTATTTGATGATAGGAGTCCTAGTTGAGCTGGTTCAAGTCTTATGAGGTCCATTGGGATCATAATCCAATGGTTTAGATAGTTTGAATAAGCTAGACATTCAAATTTTTGGTTTCCCGCCAAAATGCAAATTTGAATAATTACTAGGGAGTTTTGGCTTGTTGCAAGGTTGAGATTTGTTTCTCAAGTCTTTTTTTTGGGTTGCTGAGCATAATAAGGTCTTGAAGGACCAAGGAAGATCATGTTGGGTCTTTTTGTTTGTTTTGTTTCTTAGTCATGGTTAAAAGTTGCAAAAAAGGGGGCATAATTCTAAGTTTAATGGCATAGTCATGTTAGGGCTTTTGAAGAAAGAGGACATATGCTCAACTTGTAACTATTTTCTAGAGTTCTTTCATGTTTAATCAATGAAATGCATGCTCCAAGAATTGGTGGGAGTAAGATTTGGTGAGATACCCTATTATTTTGCAAGTTTATGACATTTTTTGTGCAAATACAGTCTAAAATCAATTCAGTACAGCTTTGTACAGCCCTGAGGTAGGTCTAGGAAATGATGGTTTAATATTGCTCTATTTTAAGGTCTAAATGCAATTGGTTTCATTCAATTCTATGGTGTTTTTCTCAAGTTATGATTAAAATACTGTTAACAATCTAGTGATAGAACTAGGGTTTCCAATGACCTTGCAAAATCCGCATCTCATGTTCTAGCTGGTGAAAATTCATGAAATTTGAAACATATTTTCTGTAGGTCCTTATGCACATGTCCACCAAAGGGGAAGTGATCACTCAATAGTTTGTGTGATTTATTGATGACAGTGTGTGTTTATTGGCATAGGACTATGTAAAACTCTAGTCTTTTTTAGGGTTTTGTGGAATTTACATTGTTTGTAGTTAACCACTGCTAAGTAGGTTTAAATGAATCCTATAGAGTGTGATTGAGTGTTTAAGAGCCCAAGATTGGAGAAAAAAAATGAGTGTTGTTTCTTTTTTGAGGTTGACTCTAGGAAAATAGGCTTGTAGGACAAGTTTGTAGGGTGTAAACTGTTGTCACCATTGAAAGACCAGATAATCCTGTGCATCCTGTTGTGAAAACCACATTTTTCTTGTTCTTGAGAGTCTATTGCAGTTGAAATTGTTTTCCCTTTGCATCACTTCTCAAGTTTGGTTACAAACCACCTTGATTTTTCTTTTGATGTTGGTTTTTGGGTTTTGTCCATCACCAACTTCCATTTCTTGTTTTGTTTCTTTGCTTTGTTGGTCTCTCAGTCGTTTTTACATTTGTTTTTTGTTGTCTCATTTCTTATGAGACTCTTCTCTTTTACCTCTATGACTATTTTATAAATAGGTACGAGCCCTTCCCACTTTAACCTAATCAAAACAATTTTTGACTTCATAAAATGAATAATATAAAAATATAAAAGAAAGAAAGTTTTCATCAAATATGAACACTCATAACTGGCAAAATCATACATTAAAAACACATTGACTAATCTCAAGGGATTTTACAAATGAACAAAATGCAACTCTGTGGTTGGATCTACATATACACGCAGATTTATAGCATAATGCAGGACATGTGAATTTCAGTTTATGATGGTCATTGCATAAATCCATGTGGCAAGATACAAGCCACCTGAACTTCAATTAATAGTAAAAATGTAGAGGAGTTGCATAAAAACAAACAGCAGCTTAATCAAGGGAGCTGAGCACAACTTAACACAGAGCATAAAATACAGAGATCAACAAATTCAGGGTGGCTCATGAACATGAATGGTCCACTTAACACTCATTGCATTTAGATGATACTCACAATAAACAAACATTGGAACTTTCTGACAAATCATCTATCTCAATATTGCTCTGGCACCCATAAAATTTCTCCAAAATTCAAACTCCTACTACTTAAGATTGTAAAACAAATATATAAAATGAAAGTAAACTTTTAACTAGATTCCAAATTATAATAAAAACAAATTTTTTATTTATTTTTAAATGATCCCCACTCATCCAACCAACTTTTGACACTTTTGCTACCCATAATAGGTAGTCAGCTATCAAACTGGTCTGACATTATTCACTTGTAAAACTTTCAAACGTCCATGGTTAATAACACTTTTGTATTGTATCAAAGACAAAAACAGATGAAAAATCTGAGATTGGTAAGCCCTTCACTAGTTTATCCAATACAAATATGATCAGGTTTGGAAAGTGGATAAACATGTATTCCTCCTCCAGCATGATAGAAAAAGAAATTTCAAGAATGCAAGAATCATCACATGTGCAGTGGGCCTGAGCAGGTACAATTGGAGAATTGATTATTCATTCCTAAAAGCCCATGGTTTTCCAATCATACCTATTCAATCATTCTTCAAAGCGCACCCGTGAATCAAGAGGGACCACCCACACCTACAAGCTGTCTCTTCCAGGGTTATGTAAAGCAATCTGAGCAAGTTTTTCCTCAGACAGAACCAATACTGTAGGTACTATAAACTAAATACAAAATGTCCTCCAACACAAAAGCTCATTTTTTGGCTCATCTGTTTATTGTTGTATTACTTGTATTTGGCATGAGCGATAAGAGTACAGCAGTGAAGACCCAATTCCTGCTCTGCGAGTCTCTGCTTGCATCGTCAGACATGAATGAGAACAATTCGAACATAGTGCACATCACATCAATGGATGCCAAGAGATTGACTGATGATACCAAGGTTATTTTTCTCCTCAGATATTTCTAATATTGTCGCAATACCTTTTCTAACTGAATGTAAAACTGAGCAAAATTTCATACCCATGTACGACAGGCATTTCGGCGACATGGCAAGTAACTAGGCCAAGGTTTCCACAACACAACACTTGCCAGCTGTTTAACGCTTTCTAGTTGGCCCCATTACCTTCTCCGGACGCTGCCAACCAAACAACATCTTTTAAAGTATAAAATGTCTTCAACAAAAAATTTAAGGGAAGAGCTTAAACAGAATGGCCGATCCAAAAATCATTAGAAGTTCCCTCGCTATCCGCATCGTTGGCAGGTTGATGGACCATTGTTGTACCTCTGAATCCACGGGCCCGGGATTCAAATGCACCAAGGCTGCGGTTACTATAGCTGGGAAAGGAGTTCTTGACGAAAAAGGAGCAGCGTTGTGGAAGGTTTCCCGTAGTGTGGTAAATCTTATTTTTTATTTAAGAGGTAAACTACGCATTTGTCTTTAAGGATTTCTAACTGGAACAATTTCAGTAACAACCAAATCTTTAGGATTGTAGAGTAGCAGTAATAGCAACAATCTGTTGATTTCCCTTTGCAAACCCTATCCAAACACCTCTCCAAATAATTAAGAATTGAAAACAACAACACAGAACAGCCAGCTCACTCAATGATTTATTCATTAACAGATTTACATATTTATAGATGCAGAAACTTCAACAGGCATCGTATAATTCTGCTAAACAGTTTGACAACTAATTGTAGCTGATCGACAGTTAACTGGAGGTTATTAATAACTAACTGAAAATAATGACAGCGAACTGGATCTTAGAGACAAGTCTAGAGTTCCTCATTGACACCTATTCAGATTTTGATGACACCTAAACAACACCAGCATAATTCATTATGAATTAATTAACACTGCTTCTTAATGAATGTTTGAATTTTGATGGACTCTTTAACATATCTCTATAAAGTACAAATTGGGGATTAAACTGATTAACAATATAAAACAAAAAAAATAAAATACATTATATAGAAGTTGTTTTTTAAAAATAGTTTTCGAATCAGTAAAAAAAATTCAGTTTGTTCACAGTTACAAGTATAGTCATCTAGCTATAATCCAAGTTTCCAACATTTTTGGATACCATTTTGCACATGAAATGTTTCATCACCCTCGTAAAAGTATGATGTTGAACTTCTAGATTTTGGATCTCCCCTGAACCATTAGACATCAATTTTCACATGTATGTTTCATAATTCCAATTTCTCTAATCCACTAGCACCTTAAATATTGAGCATCTTCTTATCCTCTGTTGCATCCCTCCCTGTTTTCAAAATGTTGACCTCTTCAAAATTAAACAATTATCTTATCTTCAATGAAGTCATCATCACTATAAATATTTCATGATTGTTCAACGATGACTAACATTCTCTCAGCTCTTACAGCTGCAGCAATTTCTATGAGAACTGATCCACACGAGTTTAAGAAAACGTTAACCTTGCATGAACATTCATAACCTTAACTAGGGTTAAAATAATTAGCTCAACGATTCTTGTTCAATCTATAGTTTATATTACTCCCACAATAGGTCAATAACAAATTCTAGAGACTATTAGCAATCCTCAACTCCTTCCTTTGGTAGTTCCTCCATTTTTTTAAGGAGTGATCTCTACATGTCAGTAAGTTGTTCTTTCAAAATGAAATTCAACAAAAATGTGTGGACTTTTCCACGCTCATTGCACCAAAATTTGGATTCATGGATATAAACTGCAACACCTTGATTTACTCAACTCTAATCTCCTTCACATAGTATTTGGAAAAAATATTTAACTTAGAATCAGAGTTTCTATTTGAGTTAGGATCACCATAGCTTCATTACACAATGTGGCTCTGATACCAAATTAAAAACTGAAAATAATACAAAACAACCATCTCACTCAATGTTTTATTCATTAATAGATCTAGTCATCCTATAATTTTGCTAAATAGCTTGATAGGTAATTATAGTTGATCAATAACTAATTGGAGGTTATTTACAACTAACTAAAAAGTAATGACAGTGAACTAGAACTTAGAAATAGGTCTATATTTCCTCATTAAACTATGATGACACATAAATGATGCAGGAGCATCCAAGGGTACCAAGAAATCCTACATCCCCAAAATTATTTGTCTAGGGTTTTGAATGTATCCAAATCAAAATTTAAGATGCACAAACTCAGGTTCACAAAAATGAAATGGAGGAACAAGGGGTAGAGGATAAGAAGACCTAGAAATGAGGGACCTATCCAAAAAGCACAAAGGGGGTGTCCACCTAATCACAAATCCACATCTTCCTATTTCATTGGGAAGAAGGATAGTGCCACAAGCAATTAGAATTGGCCTACAATCCTTAATGTGAGTCAACTCCAAGTTTTGGGACATTATGTGGTCTTTTCTTCCTTATGATAGAAAACTATTAAATATGACTGTAAAACAATTTTGGGAGAAGAATAAAAGTGCAAATGTTAACAATCTAATATCTGAGATCTACCACTTAGAATGTGAAGTGCTATGATAATACTATCAAAAAGAATCATTAACCAGTAGATCTGAGAAGGTTAAGACAATTTGTACCTAGCTTCAAAAACGTCGTAAAGCATCCTATTCAGGTGAATGTGTCCTTGTATCCTTTTCTAAAAATTCTTTTTGTAGTCCTCTTATGTTAGATCTAAGGTTCTAATTTCTCTAGGTTTGATTGTCGGAAGGTTGAAAATAAATTTTGTAGGTGAGTTTTTGTGTCTTGACAATGACAACTTTGCAAAATTATGCTTTTGATCCAATTTCAATCCTTCTTCACTTGCAAATCTACAAATACAAAAAGAGGAGAAAAATGTTTGTTTTTTGTTTATAAAGGTTTGTCTTGGTCAAACCCCAGTTTGGTAACTAAACCTTGACAATGAAATGAAAGCATAAATGGAAGGAACATGATGAATGAACACTAGCTTTTTGCAACTCACCAAACCCTTTAATGGTTGCCCTTGGAGGAATGAGGTCTAACACATCACTCCAAGTATTAGATCTTGCATGAAATGGCTTGATTGGATGCTTGAAAACTTAAAACCTGCATCACAATGTTAGCTCCAAAAACATGTATGAACACACATAAATATTGACATCATGATAAGATCTTGAATGTTTCAATAATTGATTGATAAATCTACTCTCCAATGCTCTTGACAATAATCTTTGCTCTTACGATTGATCTCTTGAAATCTTAGATTGCTTAGCCTTTGAATTTGATAAAAAGACCTTATATTTATAGGTAATTTTCTAATTTCCTGGCAATTAAACATCAAAGGCTGACAATTGCAAATCAAATTTAGATCATGAAAATACCACCAAAAACATATTAAAAATGGGATCCTAAACTTAAGGGGGACCCATTCGCCCTTGGGGGTCCTAAGGCCTAAACCTAGGACACACATTTTCCAAGATATGTAATTCGATGTTTGCAACTGTTTAATATAGGTTCCCCTTTCAGAAAATGAAATTAATTAGAATTTTAAATGCATAATTGGGTCAATTAGAGGATTAATTAAGTCTAGTTAATTAAGAGAATGCAAACATAGTGTGAAAATGTAAAGGAGTACATTTTCTGACACTACGAGTGTAAATTAGGGGGAATTGAAAACATGCAAAGCTAGATCTTAGCTATTAGGCATGATTAAGTATCTGTGTAAATTGAAATCTCTCACAAATAAAGAAAAGGAGAGAACCCTGTGGAACAAAAATCCTCCCCAAAAGAGAAAAAAACTCTCTACAAGATAAGAAAGACAAAACTTCATGTGAGGAAAAATTCCCCCATAAGAGAGAATAAATAAGAAGGTCAAGTGACCCCTCTTGAATTACAATCTCCTACACTAATGGTGGATGTTCAACATGGAACTTTCAATATGTTCCAAGATCATTGAACAACATTCCTCCCCTTAGGAATAAATAAAACCAACAATGCACGGAAGACATCTTTCCATTCATATAAGGAATATGAGGGAAGAAGGATATAAGTCTCTTGAACCTACTCAATTGTCACAATGTTAGGATTCTCAATCTTAACTAAAGAATGTGACAATATAGAACATAAGAAAATGATGTAGATCATGGACCAAATATGATGATGAGTCCTCCAAATGCTACTTCAAAAAGATGCCAAACTATGTTAAATACTGATATAAATAATCAGGTGTCACTACAAGAGATTTCAACATGAATGGTGACTGAGTTGAAACTATCAAATCATGAGTATCTAAAAAATTTGTCATTTTGGAAGAATATGGATGTGGAGTAAGAGAAAGAAGACCTAAATGTACCTTCAAATAATTTGTATAATATGATGCACCTTCTTGAGAGATGTCATCAAATAGGAGTTGAATTTCCTCAATACTATCATCAACATATTGTATGTGGGATTCAACAAAAAAATATTTTATGTCCTAAAAGAAATCATCCCAATGATCAATAAGAGATGAAGAATCTCATGATGTAGTATCCTCACAACAAGTCTAAGCATTCAATTGATTGTATAATTTGCAAGTGTTGAAAATGAAGAGCCCTCAACCTCTTGATGCTAACTTAAAGATGTAGAAGGAGAATCCTCTATATGATTCATAAAATTTGAAGAATCAATTGATTTCTCTAGAGGAGGAGGAAAATATTACATGACCCTTTTGTGTCCAATGCTTTGCCAATAATCTAGCACTTCTAAGGTATCTTCATTATATGAAATATTATTACAATCATCGAGGAGAACTGAATAATAAAAGAGAGGACCATTTAGGAATGGAGGATCATTTGGATCTCCATACATTTCCCAAGTATTAATCCAAGAAGAAATAGGGGAATCAAAATTTGATAAGATAATCCTTGTGTCAAAATTTACATTAAGACGCATAATTCCAACAATATGACATTTCTTGAGATATCACTCTCTATTCTCCCAATAATTTGGTGGTTGAGGAACCATTTCATAAAAGGAGGGAAAGAGGTTAAGACATTTGAAATTATTCATCATACCATCTCACCAAGCCTTACAATTCCCTCTTTTCCAATCAATAACTAAAGGATGATCTAATATACTCATATTCTCCTCAAAGTAATCAAGAAATAGAATATTTTAGCAAAATAAAATATAGAACTGCAAACACACCCCCTCAAAATCACTCAACCATAGGATCCCCCCCACAATAAGATATGATTTGGAACTTTATGCTTAGTGTAGTTGCAATTTCCACTTGCAATAAAAAGCTAAGTGAACTTTGATCTTAATGCGTTACAATTGTCAAAATAAGGCTATATATTTAAGGTACAAATTTTCATCACTGTAACGCCCCACCAAGGAACCCAATGGAGGAAAAAACACATTCCTCCCAACCATGTGGTACCCTAAAGTCCACCCCTCGTGCTAGGAGATAATATCAGGTCCACAAAGATAAACAAACATGAAGAAAAAACATAACATTACATGGCTTGACGTACATATCACGACATAACGATATCTAAACCACATAATTACAAACAAAGCTCCTAGAGGAAACAACATAATAAAGGTAACTCAGCACAAAAGGCCACATAACATGCATTAGGAAAAGAGTGTCATCACATAGTTTACTATAGGTTACCCTGGTGAATCTTCTTAGACTATCGGCCCTCATACCGAGTTACCTTGACAATCTCTACTGATTCCCAACCCCTAAACAAAATCATGTGGAATTGAACTACCTTTCAAGAAGACAAAGTAGATGATCATGCCATTCTAGGCCATCTCAACCTACCCTTAATCTATACAAGCACTAAGGTATTAGGCAAGGCATTCAAATTATCTGAATTATTTAGTGAACACTACCCAACTCCTAGTACATTTGATTAGGTTTTCATTGAATTATAAACTCTCAATAGGTTACCCTGGTTACCACTTAGGGTTTCGGCCCCTATCGCAAGCCACTCTCCCTAATAACATAACTTATTAATCAATTACAAAGGATAGCCAACATGCACATTAAACAAAACCAAGAATGAGCATATCTCAATCATAACACAAACCATTTAACTTTCATAATACCACCAAGGTAACAAATAAACCATGCATGGCTATATCCCAAATTAGATCATTGCAATTGAACATCAAAGTACAAGCACAATAAGCTTTACAGTACAAGTTTCCTTTCCTAGCCTCTAGAAGATTTAAAAACTCAATAACACAGAAGTAACTCTTTAATCATTAACAAATATATTATAAATAATTTCAATAAAAATAAATTCTAATCTATTATTTTTTAAACCTTTCATACTAACAAATTTTAGTATTTAAACAAGTACATATGTGTGTGTGTGTGTGTTTGATAAAAACACCGCACTCCTAAATTTGTTAATCATGTTATTTAAATTCTAAATCTTGCCGAAATAAACAATCTCATTATTTCTCCTGAATATATACATATTATTTTCTTGTCATGGGTATGTGCAGGATCATGATGGGCCAAAAAGTGGCAATATTATGGGTATTTGTAAGGTATGTGGCTAATGACTTTTTTTTAATCCAAAATTGATGAAATGAAAAAGCTTTTCAGAGGATATTTTCATCTTTCCACAATATAAATTATACTTTTATTTGAATTTAATAAATAATTATTATTTATTTTCTATTAGAATTATCACTAAAGTCCTAATCGATAGGCTGATTGAAAAACATCTATAACTTTCAAACAATATCACATTTTTTGAATCTAAAACATGTGTCACATTCTATGCTTCACATACTATACGATAAAAAAAAAAATTAAATTAAATTAAATTAAATTTCATGAATTTTTGACCAAGTTAAGGTGGTTAGACATATGAGTTTTTATATTTTTTAAAAGTTGTAATAAAAATTCATAATTAATTATTTACTTGGAAAAAAATTACAAAAATATGCATCACATATGGGCATGAATCCTCTACTTATATATAAAATATTTTACAAAAAATATTATCATTTTATTATGGTTAGGGTGGTCAGACAAACACCTACTTCTTATTTTTTCCCTAAAATTTAAGTACTATTGCATTGAAATTTCAAATTTTCACCAAATAGTTTTTATTTATTTTAAATAAACCTAGTAGTTTAGAAACTAGATTCAATTTTCTATAGATTCTATTTTTACATATTTTTGAAATAATATAGATAACTTATTCAAATTTTTATGTCAAGTTGCCTAACACTGATTTTTCTAAATTTTTTGCCACTTAAGGGCCTATTTTTTCCATGATGATCCTGCACATAACCTCATATACTTATCCTTACAATTAATCCCATAATTATCAACATAGAAACTCGCATTTACAATATTAAATTATAAAGTCAAGCTTAATTTATTTATACTGTAATAAAAATATAGTAAACTATAGTCTATTGTTGTGCATGCACAACTGGAAATACGTGCCATGCAAGATAGTAACCGGTTAAGCATGCAAAAGCTTCAAGAGAATGAAATAAAACATGCAAGATGGATACAAGGCCATAGCATAGAATGGTGAAAGGACTAAAATGCATTGAATCACCTAGCTATCAATGTTTATTAACATGCAAGGCATAATTACATAGCGAACTATAGCTAGAACCAAAAAGAAGCTATTCTAACGAATATTACACATGACAATACAGCGAACCAAAACATAATAATCAACTTCTAATTACAAGAATACCCCAGCGACAAAGACTAGATAAAAACAAAACCCAAGGAAATGGTAAATGAAGGAGAATCAAGCATCTCCAAGGAAATTCCACAATCTAATAATTAGAGGATGACTAAAGAGATCAGCATCAACAACACCAAGAAGAAATTGCAAGGCAAAGGAATGAAGAAATTGTGAGAAAATTGGTTGCAGGGGCGATGGGACATAAGATGGATAACCTTGTTTAAGAGAGCTCAAGATTCACAATTTCAGGATATGCACAAAGTCAATTTCTTTCCAGGAAGCTCTTAAATTTTTTGAATTAATAAAGTGCTCTCGAATACACCCTAACATTGTAAGCTTTGCTTGTGTTCCAACGATATGGAGGGAATTCTTAATATAAGGACAATTCAAAATGTTCCAAACACCAACTTTAATCAACTACATGCCGACTTTAAACTTAAGACAATTCTCTTTTAATTATAGGGATTTAAAGCACGTCAACCGTGAGGTACAAGTGATAAAATCCCATGATGATCTAAAGCAATGAAAAAGGCTGAAGATTAACAAATTCAAAGAGATGCAGACATGAAAACTAACTTTGATATTTGGTTTTATCCCTCATGCATATTGTTTAAGTGAGCCTGAAATAACGTTTCAAGAACATAATCATACTAATGAGAAACATGGAAGACTACAAGCAATCTTTCAAGAAAGAGCAATTAATAATTGTAAAAACAAATATTATTATAGCTAGGTTTTAATAGCTTTCATTTTTCTAAAAAACATCTTCAATTATTTCAACACTAATCAACAACAGTTTTATTTTTGATGTTTGTGCAGAAGATTCAGCAAACAGATTCAACCACAAGTAGAACAAATACCATAACAACATTCAAAAGCTACTATTCAAGAAAATGCAAAACAAAGAAGAAAACCTAGATTATAATCTCAAATCTGACGTAGATTGAAGCAAGAATCATAAATTCTGAAAAATCTTTATTTTCCGAAATGCACAAATCCTTCAAATTCACTGTCTCCAAAACCTTTCAACCAAAACACAAAGAAGAAGCTTTTTCCCAAAACTGTTGTGAAAATTTTCTTTCCCAACAACCCAAAATAAATTGCCATGCACAACTTTTTGCTAACCAAAGCTTTTTATTCATTTTCAATTAACTCATAATCACAAAACTTAACTAACTGTCAACATGCAAACAAGATTTATCAGACAGTTTTAATTACCCAATTACACAAGATAACACTTCCATACTCCAAGTCCAAATTTCAAATATTTATTTATAATCTGTTGAAAACAAACCCTTCAATAATATCTACTTTTCACTTATTTAAATTTGCACATTAAAATTAATAAATATCTATTACTCAAAACTAACAATCACATTTAAATAAATATCCTATTTGTTAATTTAATTAACCAAGCCATAAACATAATTATTTTAATTTATCATTTCAACAAAATTACACTAAATCAAATAACTTATTAATAAACCATTTAACTAATTAATGAATTTCTAATCAAAATGCAAATATGAATGACACAACGAACCCGAACGACAATACAACGATTGGTGACAACACAAATAATCTTCCTATAAGGGAACAATGGCTAAAGGACCTGACACTACCTCTAAAACAGCATGTTTCCATTAGGTCATGGCTCACTCAAACCTGACAAAGCAGGTGGAGTCCCTGCCCAGTACCTGCAAACTACATCAAACAACACTGTCAAACATATTTGCATAAACCAACAATCACACTATGAAAGAGAGTTGCAATGTAGCAGGGTACTCACGAGTGAGTAATGCTACATTGTCTCCTTCACCAAGACTAACATACAGTACTCCATCATAAACATTAGATACATCATCATAAACACACTAATGCTCTGAAACAACATAAAACCATAACACACATAATGTACATCTTAAGGTCACCACACAAACGTAATCAAATGATCAACAATGTCTCTAATGTGTCATCAACAAAGTATAAAACTAGCATAGTTTCAATGTTGTAACTAAAATAAAGTAGCATAGTATCAAAAACAACTAAAACAACTATCAACCGAACAAAAATAAACTAAATCAAAGTGCAACAACTGGAGGGACACTACAATCACAATGAATATAAACCTATAGCACTACAATGAAGTACATGAAAAATTATGCACTTTTAAAAAAATTACACTTGAAAAGGAGTTTATATAAGATTGAGCAAAGCTCCAAAAATTCTCAAAATCAAAACAGTTTAGCAATACCTATGACAAATTACAATTTATGGAAAATCAATGCATCAAAATTAGAAACTTTTTACACCACTATAAATAGCATGAAAAAATAAGAGATTGTGAGCCCAAGATATTGCCTTTAGAATTTGAATTGCAAATTTGAAAGCTTCAATGGAAAAGTGGGGAAAAAATAAAAAACAATCTACTAATTTCAGTGTGCTACATCATCTCTCATTTTAGTGGAACAAAACCAAATTTGGAGATGCTACCAAATGTAGAGCTTCACCAACTAAATTTGGAACTTTACTGGATCTGGTGACCTCAACTAAATTTGGACCTCTTCTATATTTGAAAAAAGTGTCAACTTTGAGAGAGCTGCCAAAAAGTCTACCAACTTTGGTGGATCTAATGTATGGGTTTCTTTTCTAATTTATAATTTTTCTTAGATGAAAAAAAGTGAATTAATAAGTGTGAGGCCATGTGGCACCCATATTTTCCAATAGGTGCATAGTGTGATGGTTAAGTTGTAGTTTTCTTGTTCTTGCCATCAAGGTTCAAACCCCATTGGGGTGTTATTGTTGAATTTTTATAAATTTGGGATGAGGTCCCTCATTTGTAACCTCATCAGTTCATAGCTGTGAGTCAAAAGCAATTTGTTTTCTTTTTTTGTTAAGTGGGGTGTCATGTGGGCCTCAACCCACCCCACTAAAGGAGGGTTGAGCCCTCTTATGAAGATCTGCAAACCCTTAGAGAGTTGCAACTTTTTTAGTGGGGGCAACACCCATTTGGTATGAGGCCCAACAAGGCCCTACAGAGGATACTTTTCATACCCAATACATTAAATTTTTTTGTTAAAATTTGTGTATTAAAAAACAACTACAAATTAATTTTTTATTTACAAATTTGCAAAAAAAAATAATTTTAAAAAAATATATTGTTGTGGAGGAGGGCCATATGGCTCGACCAACAAAAAATATTTTCCTTAGAGGATAATTTTCTCCAAAATTAACAATTTGATAGTTGATCTATAGTTTCTTGGGCCTTCTAGATGCAATGACAAGGTTGGATTTGACCCAAAATGCTACAAAAATATGGCTACCTTGTAGGTCTAAAAACCAACTCCTAACTTCAAACCCTTACAGATCTAGACTTCATTGTCCAACTAGTATGAAAAAAAGGAAAATACAACTTTCTCAAACACTCAAAACATAATGGTGAGCTCAAATTTGCTCTGCCAATCTCCCAAAATTTACTTGCAATACAAGACCACAATAGGAACCCCCCAAAATCTAGTATTTCCATCACACCTTTCTAATTCTCCAGATCATCCAAGGATGCAAGAGAAGAGCATATTCAATTATTTAAGAAAATATAATATTTGCATTCAAGATCTCCTAAAATGTTATCCAAAGTCATTCAACTTGCTCTAATACCATGTAATATTTGGCTATGGAGATAGCCACCTAAGATCTAAAGGCCTAATGGAAAGCACAAGATACTCAAAAAAGAAATATGACAAGAATAAATGGCATTCCTATCAAATCATAGAAATATAATTAAAGTACAATAAATGAGAGACCCTTGGTTATATAGGCCAAGGTGAAACATAGGATTACATAAAATTATGACAAGCATCTTAATCTTATAAATGATACATAAAGTGATAAGTATCTTATGTTTACCCTAAGTAAACTTACGTAATGAGATGTGAAAAGGACCTAATAATAGAACTAGTAAGGTAATACCCCTATTCACACCAACGGTAGAAAATGATCTATATTAGAAACTAGTTAGAGAAAAGTAGAACAAATTTCCTTAATCATAAAATGATTAAAATACACTAAAAAAACCCAACAAGAAAATTTCAGAAAAAGAACTACTATAAAGGATAGAAATGTCATGCACCTCACATATTTGTGAGGCATAGAAAATAAAAATTTAACAAAGGTTAAATTTAAACAAGCATGGGTGTTCCACAAGGCTAGCATGTAAGTTCTACTATATGGATGTATCATGAAACAACATTGATGTGTGCACAAAATATCTATGCATGAACATATGTGATAGATATGCTATTTCACAAAAAATATGTTGTCGCTCAAAAATTTACAAAAATAAATGTCAAATAAGCTCCTAAAACAAACTTGTAATGGGTCCCACCAACCATAAGAGAATATAAGGGATAAAACTAAAGGAAACAAATACAAAATTGAATCCAACTTTGAATCCTATCACTACTTTGAATCAAGCAAACTAGGTCACAGTGTTAACTAAACATGCTAGATCCAAACGAATTTAAAGCCTATTTAATTACCTAAGTCATGATCCCAATAAGACATTCAATATCAACAAAGCAAAGAAGCCATTAAAACTAACATGCTAAAACATGAAAGCTTGACAAACATCTATTCTAAGGCATTGAATTTCATCCTATTAGGGGAGTGGTGTCACATTGATGTGGAATGGCGACCCTTTCCCAATCCCTTGGATAATATGAGCCTTTCCAATTGATTTTATTGATTAAAATTGATGGAAACTGATGAAAAAGATGAGAAAAAATATGATAAAAGCTAGATTAACATGATAAAAGCTAAGATGTTTAACGTAAGTGTATGAAATTATATACTAAATGTGTACAAGATTCAAAGATTTAAGCCCTAGATTCAAAAATACACTAAATGAATGCAAACTAAGTTATCATGGAAGCCATTGATGGATGCTAAGCTAACAATGCATGAAAATTAATCTAAAATGCTATCAAATGTAAAACATGAATGCAAATGGGTATGAGTTTCAACAGCATAAGTTTTCTATCAAAAGATGGATTCATTTCTCTCCAAATAGTGATCTATTTATAGGAAAACAAATGAAAGATCAAGGGCTCAGATTGAAAAGATCAATCAATGGTCAACAATGAAAGGAGGATGAAACATGGATAAAGGATTCTCATCAATGGATGAGAATCAAAGATCACATGGATCAAGAAAATATCAAGGGCTCACAATCATGCAAACAAACACACTTTGCAACAACTTTAAAAAGTTGTTTCAAAGTTTGTTTGGAATAGCCATTACCTTTTTTTGGAGGAAAATAGGAGAATATTCCTTTGGAATATTCCCTATGCAAGTGGATGGGAGGGAAATTACCAATTTAGTTAATTAAAACTAAATTTGAATATGCAAGATGAGGAATGTGAGGATATTCATTAAATTATTGATTTATTTAATGAAAAGGGGATACAAATATGATATTTAATTAAATAGTTTAGGTTATTTAATTAAATGAGAGGACTTAGGGTTAAAATTAAATAATTTGCATTATTTAATTAAACTGGATGAAATGTCAATGTGAGAGAGGGTGAATTAACCCAATTAGGTCAATTAGATTAATAGGTGAAAATGAGGCATTTAATTAAATAATTAGGTTTATTTAATTAAACAAACAAAAAGAAGATGGATTTTAGGGTGAAGTGATGTTAGTGATCAAATTCAAGTGTGTATATCATTTAGTACATTTTTAAGTGTCTACACTAGGAATGCAAAGTTAAATTAGAAAATCACAAATCAATGCAAACCTAGTTTATGTGTAGATGATCTTGTGATTTGTTCCATGTTGGGTTGCTCTTGGGAGTCTTTAATGTGGCCGCATACACTTGCTTCAATGGGTTCTTCTCATTTCTTCATTCCTTCATTGGTTTGGTTGACAAATGAAGATTGATGTATAGATGAGGAGTGAGATGAATGGAAGGTTGAGATTGATTTAAATGGATGGATAGCATTAAATGAGGGTATTTTTCAATTTCAAATTTCGAGGTGGAAATTTTTGTGCCCTCGGCACACACGCCCCATTTCGAACGGGGACACTCTTTTCTTTCACCTTGTCGGGTCATTTTTGTCGCCACCTCATTTTGCGTGCCCCATTTTTGGTGTTTTGGATGGTCAATGTTGCTTCAAAGTCTCACCATAAGTTGACCATTCCTTCCCCTTTTAATTTTGTCATGTTCTGGTGCCTCGCGGAGTCTCTTTGGTAGTTTTCCCCTGCCAATGGCCCCGGGCCCGGCCATTCGGGTTTCCCTTGCCGGGTTTCCCCGTTGCACCCGCCATTCCTAAAGGCGCTCGAATCGCGTCCTCTCAGACCTCGGGGTCCGGACCCCTATTTTTCGTCTACTAAAATTTGCGGTAATCATGATGGATGTCCAACCCTCCAGGCCCGAGACTCTGGAGTTCTGCTCCTGGGGTTTCGTGAGTGTTTCGTCGTTCCTCATGGCAAACCTCTGGTGGAGTTCCGCCTTCCGAGCCCTGACCTCCCCTTTGCCGCTGGTGAATCTCTAGGAGGAACTTATCAAATGGTCACTATCCTGCGCCCTCCTAGCCGCCAGACCCCGAGTCTCCTACCGCCGTTGCTAAATTTAAATCCACCAACCTTTGTTCCGCCGTACCCACATTTAATGAGGCCATTAATGGAGATTGGGGTATAAAAGACCTGCTCAAGCCCATCATTTTCACTGGACAATGTTGCAAAGAGTGATTAGTGCTTTCTAGAGAGGAGCGCACTGTCTTCGAGACCTTCATGCTCATCACCCACACCATCACCTCGTCGATCGTGAGTGGATCCCAAACCTCCCCACATCGAGTTCTCGAGGTAGGTCCTCCGTTCACCCTCCCGAACATTGTTTTTGTGATTTCTAGGGATTAAAATGAATAACAACCATCAAAGCGACATGTGAAGGATAAAATACGGCACCACGAACAAAACCCATGTCCTCGAAAACTGAGTAAACCAACATAGCATCCCCATGACCAATTCGGAGCTTTATCTCTACGCGCTCATTCTTTGCAAGGGCATTCGTGAACCTTGGGCCTAGACACTCCCTTTTTCGGCAAAGAATTAGTAAAAAAAAGCAATATGTCGAAACAACTTTTGGCTCTCTCAGGCCCGGGTACCCGGGATTTTGCCCCTCATTTGCTATCGCTGAGGCCTCCCCGATTCGGCAAGACCTTTCACCAAGCATATCCTGCTCTTATCGAGTGACCTATTGAGGATACATTCATCTATTGCCAAGACCTCACCACGAGCTCCATTCCTCTTGGCGATGCCTTTGCTTTCGACGAGACCCCCTAGCTGTCGCCAAGACTTCCTAGTGAAACCCTTTGTCTTGGTGAGCCCGGATCCCTAGTTGGGGTGACTTCACGAAGGTTGGCAAGAGGTTACGCCGACGGGGCTCTTTGTCGGCAAAACATAGCGCTTTCGCCATGACCTCATACCGACCCCTCATCTTTAGGAAAACACAAACCTAGTCGGGGAGACATCGCTGGTTCGCCAAGACCTCATGGCGACATCACTTTCCTCTTGGCGAATGCCCAACGTCCTTCCGACCTCCGAGCTTTAGATCCCCGTTTGCCCCTGAGATCCAACTTGAGCAATGAAACCTCATCCTTGTCAGGCTCTACCATCCGGGAGTCCTTCCCCCATCCGTCATTCCGAAAGGTAAAATCTCGCCCACCCCTCCGAGCTCTGGGCTCTGCCCTTCCGACCACCGTGGGGCTGAAAACGAAATCGAATGGCGGATGCTTGTCCTGGGTCCGGTCTTGTTCGTGGCTGTCTGCGAGACTTCAGGATCTCACCAGGACATCTTCCCGCCGCACAAACTCCTACTAATGTGCTTAGTCGGTGATACATTCATAGGTCACCCAGACCTCTTGACGAAAACGCAAACCTCTCACCGGTGAGCATCAAAATCGTTCGTCCAACCGTAACACCGGGTCCAATCCGTCGGGCCGCCTGTTTTCGACTTCCGCCTAGCAATGGCCATTCTGAATAGTGAGGGATGAACGGCTTCCCGGTGCCTTAGACCCGAGCACTCAAGCAAAAAATTGTAATCTCCCAACCACCCTGTAACCCACTGAACCGCAGACCCTAGAGTTCCATCTCCAGAATTTCATTTATGATCTGTCGTTCCCAAACAGCTATCTCCTGATGGCTTTCCGACCTTGTACCTCCAGATTTCCCAAAAACTAATTCAAATGATCCAATTCGAAATCTGATCTCAACCCACATGCTTAATCTTGGTCTTCTTCATTGCGAACCTTTTAAATTATCAAATTCGATCTGGGAGAATCAACGGGGGCCCTCCGCGCTATTTGCCCTTCCAAATGGCATTCCTGCCAGGGAAGCCCAGCCTTCTAGGCCCAAACTCTCCAAATGCCCTTAACCAAAGGACCAATGACATCGAGAGATAAATTATCATGTTATGCTTGATAAATTATTTGAAATGGATTTCATCTTTAGGGTTTCGACTAACACAGATGTTTCCATGGTCAATTGCACTTACTATGCTTTTTGCTTGCAGAATATATGGAATCAGGTGTGGGACCTTTGGGGGCAGCCGTCAAAAAGGACAAAGGAAAAAGTCAGGCAAGACTCCTTGAGGGAAAGAGGACAAGGACCAAATGAAATACCAGTTTCAGGGTGAGCCTCTACACTCGAAGATTACCACAGATTGGAAGGAGATCACAAATACCAATATCAGCCATGTCTATATTGACGAATTCACGCAAAGGGTCAAGGTCAATCCTACAACCAAGAATGCAAGATTGATAAGGCAAAGCAGAATTGCAAAGACTGCTAGATTCCCTCCATCCCTCGTGGCCCCCGAGTTGGTCATGGCTTGTCGAGAGGCATATCAACCTGACACAAGGACAATCATTGATAGAGAGGGAAAAGTCCTCGCCGACATGTCGGCTGAAGGGATCACAAAGACTTTCCACATCCCCACTTTCCAAGAGATGGAAGTCCCCACCATAGAAGAATGTTGGGCAACATGGGATGACAATACGGTAGCCTGTAAAAGGTCAATAAATCAACATTGGCTTAAAGAAAAGCGGGGCAGTGTTGTGAAGGTTCCTCACGAACTCTTCCGCAGTGAATTTCAAAAAGATTACCATGACTTGGTCACGATGCTAAGCAGGGTCATGGGCCTCTCTATGGCTGCCTTCTTTTAAGAATGGATGGTGTACTTCGTCGAGCAGATCCTTCAGGGGAATGAGGACGTCACAACAAAGACTTCATTTTACTGGGGAGGAATCATAAGCAACTGCTTCCATGAGCAGTTCATCAATGTAAAGAAGAGCTCCAAGTTCTATATGACTTCCTATCTTATCTATTCCTTGGCGGATCAAAGGCAGTAAAATGGATTGTTTGTAGCACCCGATCGAGAGCGGGGTCAGAAACTCAAAGCCTATGATAGGTACCCACAGCTCTAGTACCGAAACTTCAAAAGGGAATACTATAGAGTAAATGACGCCTTCATCGGCCATATTATCAGAGTGATTATCGGGGACTTCGAGAGGAGGGTCTCCCACAATGCCAAGGCATTTTTGAAGCAGTATGCCTTCCTCTTCATTCAATACCCGAAGTTCACATATATCTGTGCCCAAGGCTTCACTGAAAGGCCAAATAGGTTGCCTCGATACCCCAATGACATAATCATCCTACTGGAGCTTTCTTGGCAGCTCCAACACATACAATCGATCTTCAGTAGCAAACACATAGCAGGGATCTCTTATCCCATGACTCTCGGCTAGGGCATGTATCGACTACAAACTTCCAAGTGTGCTGGTAACTCTGAGAAGGAACTAAAAGATTACCATTTTCACCTACACACTGCTCACCCACGGATAGACCCATATGGCCACATAAGAAAGGCGCTAGGGTCGGGGTTCACTCATCTCCACCACATTGAAGACTTTTGGGGGGATTGTTAAGATGATAAAGAGGTACGTACAAGGCACTCCATGCGGATGATAGCGTATTTTATAAGAAAGTTGCAGCCATTCCCTATTTCGGACTAGGTCAAGGAGGAATATAGCATCATAATGGACCCCAGGTACCCTGCAGTTGCCAACTTGCCGCTACCAACAATAGACTGGGACGAGTAGGAGGTCGATGACCTCGATATCATAACCAAGCCAATCTTGGCTCGTACTAAGGAGTGGGTTGATGGACGGATAGCCCAATTGAAACAGCAGGAAGTAATTTTGACTTATGAAGGCTCAAAAGTGAGCCAAGTGCCACAGAGGATGCCGCTACCACCACTTCGACCGAAGGGACCTCCAAGTCTCCTCCGGTCACCAGATCCAAGAAGAGAAAGGAGACAGAAACAGAACAGTCTCCCGACCCCAAGTTCTATGCAAGGAAAGAAACGGGAAGCTCACCCTCCAAAATGCTCAAACAAATGGGGAGCACCGCAGAATGGCCCTCAACCCAAGAGGAGGAAGCAAAGAGTACAGATCAATTGGAACCCCTCTTGGCTCTCCCTTCCCCTGCCATTGCACCACCTACCTCCCTAGCTATGATTGCCAACTCATCATCGGCGATGGTCATTTATGTCCATCTTGCCCCTTCGCCTCCAGCCGAGTCTGTAATAATTGTCAACTCTTCATCTGCCATAACTACTCCTCCTTCCTTCATTGCCATGTCACCAACCACATCACTCCCTCTGGCAATAGTAACAATACCTATTCCCACTTCCACCATGCCTGAGGCTCTCTCAAGACATATGTAGAATCTTCTCCCTAAGCTCTCCCACATCCTAATGGATCCCCCTCTTCAAGTAGCCCTTGCACAAGTCTTCGCTACTGCTCAGCCTTCACAACCGCTGACAGGGCCACCGACTATGGAAGCCACCCTGCTAATCTCTAAGGAGTGGGAGGAATGAGAGCGGGAAGCCTCAAAGCCCTTTGAGGAGGAAGCCGATGAATACCACGAGCACCCGGAGTACGAACACTGAACTATTGACAGGGTGGCTTATGAGGATGAGGGAACGAGCTCTTCTGAGAGTGGGGACGAGAAAGATAGCACCAATGGTATGGTAATCATGCAAACCTTTGACGATGATCTTGAGGAAGAGCTGGCCCGGCAGCTAAAGGACATCGAGGCGGGAGCAGAAAGGTCACCCCCTGATGAAGAAGGGTAGCCAGCAGAAGATAGTCCAAGAGAAGATTTTCCTGAGGTTGGAACCCAAGTTGTCAAGAGCCTCGAAGTCGAGCAATCCAAGGAACCTGTGCACGAAGTTGAGCGTGCTGAGGAAAAGAAAGAAGAAGAGACAGCAGGAAAAGAGAATCTCATGCAGCAACTGTCTACTAGGCTCCCTATCAAGCGCCTCGTGTTCGTCCAAGACTCCGACGAAGAAGAGGGGGATGCAACCAAAAGTGGAGGGAGGATCTCAGAAGATAAAGAAATAGAGGGTTTGACTAAGAGAGAAGAGGGTGATCATGGATCACCTAAGGGCAAGTCTATCGTGCCAGAGTGGTTAGAGAAACAACTTGAGAGAAGAACTCTCATACTAAAGGACCCAAGGGAAAAACTAGAAGCCATCTTAGCCTGAGCTCAGATCACAACAAATAAGGAAAAGAAGCTTAAGATCTGATATAAGGTAACGATGGATGCTTCTTGGTCTCGAACTGTGCAAGTAGCCACACCTATGGTAGGTCAGGAAGGGATAACTTATAGCATCTCCACCATGGATCTAGGGACTACCACCAGAGAACAGAAGGTAGGGCATCTTGAGGAGTTAGTGGCTATGGTGGTACATTTGATAAGGCAGGACAAGATTTCAAAAGATGAGCTTAAAGCACAGAAGGCTGCTTTAACATATTACATCCAGCAGTGGTCCTCGATGGATGACCTGCCTACCACGTCCACAACCGTGCCCCAATTGCTGTCCAAAGGGAAAATCGATAAGATGGAGAGAAGAAAGAACTTAGAGAGGACTACGGAAGACTGGTTCCAACAAGTCTTATACATTGGAAACATGGGAATTGGTCGGGCTATTTGGATAGCCAATAAGTTCTTGGACCTGCAGCAATCCTTGGAGGGCACTAAGAGGCTATGCACTAACTTCCCTACAGCATACCACTCCACCTTTCCAAAGATCGAGGCTATCCTTCAATTACCAGAAGCCACGTGGGAAAAGGAGCTTGCGTTTAAGAAAGATGATCACTAGGTGATGGATTAATGGTGGCGGGACTTTGGCAATAGGAAGGAAAGGTTGGAGCACATAATGAGCAAGATGGATCCAGATATAGAATGGTTAAAGGAAATCAGGGTAGAATGTGCTCGTTATCTCAAGATGATGACAGAATATGATATGCCCGCAGTGCAAATGGATCCAGAAAGGTGAAGCCTTACTTCCAAAAGAAGATGGAGGATGGGATGTCTAGTGAAATCACTGTGGAATTCATGAGTTTTGTTGTCCGTGTCTTCAATCAGTCAGAGCTATTCCAGGACTAGGGCACAAAGTATGATGAGGACTAGAAAAGGCTAGAGGATAACGCGAAGGAGTGGAGCTACCAAGTGCTAAGGTATGAGATTATTGAAGTGGACAAGCTTTAGGCGGTCATCCTCAAGTTCATAGAATATGTAGCATCCAAGAAGCAGGAGGACAGCCCTGTTGATGATAAAGAGCTCCCTAAAGAGTAGCTACAATAAAACAGCAATCAGCTAAAAGACAAAGTGCTATAGTGCTGTCACTAAAGGACAAAATAGGGAAAATGACAAAATATAATTTTAAATTGTGATATATTGGGGGTAAGTGAAACCCTATTTTGTAATGAATCTTGGCCACACAATGAGAATTAATCTTGGCCATTCATTTGACTTTTGGGGCACTATAAATAGGGTTCTCCTCTCATTTGCAAAGGGAGTTGAGTTGTTGTAAAGATATGCTGCAGAAATTTATAAGGAAAAGACATTGACTTGGTGCATTTTATGAGTTTCTCACATGTTGCTAGATTCAATCTCCATTGTTAGATGTTTAACTTAGGTTTTATTGTTGTTCTAGTTAACTGTTTTCTTGCTTTGGTAGATTTTAGGAATGTTGTCCTGTGATCATGAAAATTCCTATTGTGTAGATGACTTCTTAGTCCATACTTTTTGTTGTTTGTTGATGGTAGATAGTTGTGTAAAGTTAGTCTGGGCTTGAATTCAAAGCTACTACAAAACTTTTATCTTTGTTCATGCATGCATATGGTGAATGAAAGACGAAATATTTGCAGACCTTAGAAGATAGCATAAATTATGTGAGACTGTGAGATCTCTGGTTAAGTGGAATATTGTTTCCAAGAAGTTGTCCATTACAAGAACTCCATCATCACTGTTCACAATTAGTTGCAGATCTAGGAACCTCCTCTCTTCCCTGCCCTTTTTCATTTTATTTAATGAGTAAACTATACTAAGGTTTATTGCACATTGTAAAGCTAAATCCAATGACAAAATGGAGTTCAAGACTGTTGTTTGAACCTACAGCAAATGCATAACAGCTCTCCCATCTTAAGAACTCTGTTTTAAGATCCAACTTCCCATGCTTTGTAATCCATCCATAAATCCACCCTGTGACTCCAGCAAATCACATCAAACAACTGAGATATTCCAAGCACTGTCAAAACCTGACATTAGAGACCTTGGAATAGTGTTCTGTAATTTGATTGTGGAAGATTGTCTCTCAAGAGAGATAGTGCATCTACATACTGCCTGTGTTAAGAGGTGCATAAAAAACACATCAACAGAACTGGCACTAGAAGGAGGGCTACGCATCAGAATATGAAGTTAGGGGTTAAAGTGAAGCTGGATCGAATTGGGTCATTCTCCCCGAAAATATTTCAAAGAGTTCTATGGTCAACACCAAATAAGGGAGAATTTGAAGAGTTGTTGCCTCCTACAAGGGAAAAATGAGTTAAAGGAATTAGTGTTGCTTCTTCCTCTTCCTCCATTCCACCCGCTTCCATTTCACCCTCACCTTCATTCAGCTGGCCTTCATCTTCCATCCGACCATCTGAAACTGCATTTGCACCTCCTATCTCCTGTAGCCAGGGGATTGCTTCTCTCTCGTCCCTTCTAGCCCAAGGCATAGTTCAAACAGCTGCAACTCAGGTGCAGTCCCAAAATGTTGTTCTAGTGCAGGCGCAAGTCCAACCTACTAATTTTCAACAGCAAATACCACCTCTGCCTCCCGTCATGGCTTGGTTAGCACATAACCCTTCGCCGATTCATTTCGTTGCTTACCATGATATGCCCAACAATTCGGAAGTATTTTGTTCGAAGTTCTATCCTCGTGACCCACAAAGAATAGCAGAAGAACATATCAAGATATTTGAGACAACCATCACTGAAATGCAAGTTGACCATGAGGATGTTGCATGCTACCTTTTTTTGCATTCGCTGGGAGAAGAAGCCTTTTATTGGTACATCAACCTGCCGAGGGGATCCATTACCTCATGGAACCTAATGAAGGATGCCTCCTACAGAAATACAAGATCCCCATCAGTCCTTTAGAAATCTATCAATAGTTTATATCCATTCAGAGAGATAAATGAACCTATTAGATCCTTCAATGACCACTTTCATCCTGCCTTTACAAGGCTCTATGACCCATACCTCCATAATGATGTTGCGGCCCTCCCGGTCTACTATGCGGCGTTGGACAACCTTACATCAACGTTGGTGAAAAAGATGCACCCACCACTCACCACCCTGGGGACTGCCTATATAGAGGTTGTTATCACTAGTGCAGATTTGGGGTAGAATATCTCCGGCCCGCTGCCTTCTTTGGGGCCAGTAGTTCACCTGATGCAGATTCAGGGGCTTAATTAGGCATTTGCTCATCATACCCCTCTTATGAACTAGGTGCCTCAGTTGCCCATCGTCCCACATTCGGGACAGCCCCTAAATTATGTGTCTCTCGCGCCTTCTTATTTGTAGCCTCAACCACAGCATAACTATTCTCATGCTGCTCCATAATAGCAGGTGTATTCCCAGTAGCCTCAGGCACCATTGTACCTATCGGGACCAGAATTTCCTCCAGCGTATCAAAATTAGCTGATAGCCCTACCCACTTTTCTCCAAAATCTAGCGTCACTGCCTAGGAACGCGACTAAGAGAGACAAGTTAGAGGAACTGATGGAGATGATAAGGAAAATTTCCACAGAAATGACACACCTAAAAAATCAAAATAATCAGTTACAGGCCTCCCAACATAATTTTCAGGCTAATCCCAACTGGGATAACCGAGACAATAGGGACAGTAGGGATAATCGAGAAGCAAGCACTTCCTCCGGGCAGAATTATGATAAGGGACCAAACGTTAATCAGAATTCTGAAAAGAGACCTTCTCATAGGCAGAATCACACGTGGAACACTAGGCCCAATAATGGAGGTGTCCCTACACCTTTCAACCAACTGGAAAGCAACGAAAAAATGACCAGTGGAGTGTACCTTGCCGAGGTAGCCTTGTCCGAATGGTGCTGGATTCACAAAACTAGCAAACATTCCGAGTTGGATTACCCCGAATTTCAAACAGCTGCTAAAATATTCCAGGTAGAAGTGCATAATGCAGTCGATAATGCTGGCTGTAGGGACATCGTCCCATTTGAGCCAAACGATTTCTCCTATCTCATGGTTAACCAAGCGCTGTTTCCGCGGGGTGATCGCAATGAGCCCGAAGTCGAGCCTACTCCTATTGAGGGTCAAGAAGTGCAAGAGGTAAGTAACGAAAAAACTTTGGCTCAGCTCTTTGATTCAGTAGATAATAGTCTAATAAACAAAGAGGAGTCATTTGTAGATGAAGTACACATGTTTCATCAAAGGTCAACTCCCTACTTCCTTAGGAATAGGCAAGCAGGGGGGCCCTTTACAACCTCTACTCCACCAAACAATTTCGCCACCCCACCTGATCCTGATGCTAGCAACAACCCTGGACTTCCCCATACCTACCCAATACCTCAACAAGAATGGGTCTCAAAACTAGTCACAAAATTAGACTCAAGGACAATCCCAAAATCAGCTTAGTCAAATGAAAGTCCAAACCCTTAACTCTGCAATAGGTCAGGCTTTTAGTTCGAAGACTGAACAAATGGGTGAATACGTGGTGGAAGAGTTCAAAAGGGTGAAAATTAGCTTATATGCCTTCGAGTTACTCAAAGTCCCTATTGTAAGGCACACCTTCTTTAGGGTCCTTAATGGGACCCCATCCTCCAGTACAATGCAAGAAACGCTAGCTAAGAGGGTTACCTTTGAAGAGTCTAGGCAAGAACCGAAGATATAGGATAATACCGGGAAAAGGAAGGATGTTCCTATAAAGCAATTTGTGGGTAAAAAAATAGAAAAGGAACCAGAGCAGAGTAATAGGAAGTTTTCCATGGACCAACCATTTAGGCAAACCAGGGATAAAGGTAGTGATAGGAACAAAGGTCAAGTCGCTCACATGGATATGCCTACGGGCATCTTCCAAGGGAGATTGGAAACTCCCCCTTTCCTGACCACCATTATGATCTTTGGGAAGAACCTGCATAATTGCTTGCTCGATTCAGGAGTGTCTGCCAATGTCATGCCCTTGGCAGTATGCAAGGCTCTTGGCATCACTCCCACGCCTTCGAGAAGAAAAATGACTCAGCTAGACAAAATAAAGATTAACATCGTGGGAGAAATAAATCGAATCATGATGCAAATTTCCATAGACCCAAGGATACAAGTCATTGATATTCAAGTGGCGGACATTCCCGATGCATATGGAATCATCTTGGGAAGGGAATTCACCAAGGCGCTGAATGGATATACTGCCACAGACCTTTCCCATATGTGGTTGTCGTTGAAGGGGCTGCCAAACCAAATCCATATCGACCGCGAACCCCATATGAAATATATGATCACGGAATACAACAATCTCAGCGAAGTGATTTTTATTGAGACAAAGTTGGGCAATTACTATCCCTTTGCCTACCAAAATGAGGTTGAGCCTCAGGAAGAATGCGCTGCCGAAGTTCTCTTAGTGTCACGCGGTCCTCTGACCGATTGTATTCAAATGCCTCCGAGTGCAGAAATGTTGGTAGAAGCAGATGACAAACACGATGGAAGTGACGACTGGGGACTACTCAATGGATTCCAGGAGTTTATAGAAAAGTGTGCAAAGGATCAGCTCAGCTTAGGGGCCTAAATAAATTTTCAGGATCTCTTATTGCCAAATTGGTGCAGGATTCACAATGCTACCCACTCCAAGTTTGACTGTTGCTTATGTCAAACAGCAATCGAACATGTTAAAAAATTAGCTACTCCTCGGATGGAAACACCAAAAGAAGTGCCAACGAAACCACCAACAAAACAGCACCCTGAGCTAGGAAATTCCCTTAGGCTCACAGAGCCAGTCACCTAGCTGAAAGGGAGCAGAAACTTAATCAGACCCGAAGATAAAGAACTTTCTACATGTTGGACGCTCCGATTTGATGGATCCAAGTCCAAGTAAGGAGCCGAAGCTGGGTTCGAACTCATCAGTTCAATGGGTAAGACCTTTCTTCCTACCCATAGATTGCAATTTTATTGCATCAATAATGTAGCAGAATATGAGGCTTTGGTCCACGGCCTTATCATGGCCTTGAAGAAAAATGTCAAAATGCTGCAAGTTTTTGGAGATTCGGAACTCATAGTTAAACAAGTTAGGAAATTGTATTACAGCCATGATAGAAGGCTTGCCAACTATAGGCACAGGTTTTGGGATCTCTTGGAAAGCTTAGATGCATTCAATAGACAATAGATTCCCCGCACTCAGAATCATACAGCTGATGCCTTCGCTCAAACGGCCAGCACTTTGCAACCCCTCTCTTTATCTGAGCTCAAAAAATTCACAGTTGAGCTGGCATCTACGCCATCGGTCCTAGATAATGTTACTCACTTTCAGGTCTTCAATGATGACAAACTTATTCTTGAATTTATCACAAGTTCTGATGTCTTCACAGCCCAAATAATCGATGAAGCTGATCTACAAGAAGCCGAACTCGACATAGAGGGAGTTATTAATCTCAAAACTTATATAATCCCTAGAGGCATGGTTCAGTTAGAATGTATATTCGATTTGGATCAGATCAGAGATCAGAATCGGCAAACAAAGAAGGAGGCGATAAGCAACCAATGCGATGCCTACAACCTCGGGACAGCTGAGGAAATCCAGAATGTTTTCATTGGCAAGGTGTGCACGCCAGAGGAAAAGAAGGGAATTACGGATGCTTTGTGGAAGTACCATGATGTGGTGTCATGGAGCTATGAAGATCTAAAAATATATGACACTTTTGTCATTACAAACACCATCCCTCTCAAGACAGAAGTGAGACCATTCCGTCAGTGGCAGCATCCTATCAATGCCTTGTTGGAACCCGTCATTTACAAAGAAGTACAAAAGTTTCTCTCAGCAAGGATTATTTTCCTAGTCAGACACTCTATGTGGGTGGCCAACTTGGTCCCAGTCAGAAAAAAGAATGGGGAGATTAGGTTGTGTGTGGACTTCCGCAATTTGAACCGAGCTTCGGAGAAAGATAATTATCTAGTGCCTTCATTAGATTAGGTGTTGCAGATCGTCAACGGCTCCCAGATGATGTCTTTCCTCAATGGATACTCCGAGTATAACCTGGTGATGGTACAGTATGAAGATCGTCATAAAACGGCATTCACTACTAAGTGGGGGACGTTCACGTATAGGAGAATGCCTTTTGGGCTCATCAACGCCAGCGCCACCTTCCAACGCGCCATGGATATCGCCTTCAAGGACCTGATCGGCAAGTGCATAATCATCTACATGGATGATTTGACTATGTTTTCTAAAAGTCGAAGCGATCACATCTCTGATTTATGCAAAGTGTTTCAGAGGTGTACAGAGTTTGGGGTTTCCCTTAACCCCAAGAAGTGCATTTTTGGAGTGACTAAAGGCAGATTGTTCGGACACATCATTTTAGAACAGGGCATCTCCATAGACCCTAAACGCATCCAGTCATTGCTAAAAATCCCACCACCAGGCAGCAAGAACGAATTAAAATCCTTCTTTGGAAAGATCAACTTTGTCAGGAAATTCATCACGAGTTTCGCGGAGATTGTTAAACCTCTCAATACTATGTTGAAACAAGATGCCAAAATTGAGTGGACTCCTGACGCCAAACAAGCTTTCAAAGAAATCAAATAGGCCATTACTGAGGCACCTGTGTTAGTCAGCCCGGATTATTTAAAGCCTTTCTACATCTACTCGTTCGCTTTAGAGCATTCTTGTGCTAGCATGTTGACCTAGAAAGATGATGAAGGAAATGAGCATCCGATCACCTTCATGAGTGCTCCCCTAAAGGATGCTAAATTGCTATATCACAATGCTGAAAAACAGGCATATGCTCTCGTCAGAAGGGTGAAGAAATTTAGACACTACATGCTGCGCAATAAGGTGTTTGCCATTGTCCCCGACCTAGTAGTAAAAACGTTGCTCATGCAAAATGAATTGGGTGAATGAAAAGAAAAATAGGTCACCCTACTCCAAGAATATGACATGGAGATCCAAATGATGAAGCTGGTGAGAGGACAGACACTCACCCACATGATTGTTGAAGTAGTGGCAGAGGCTGGACCCGAACTCACTGTGCAGCAGTACCAGCTCGAGGATGTCTCCCTGGGAGAATGGTACAAGAATGTTGTTTATTATCTGTTGAACCACAAGTGTCCACCACACTTGCAGGGAGTCCAAAAGTGCGCCCTTAGATTGAAAATCCATGGTTACATGCTACAAGGGTCCATTCTCTACAAGAAGAATCATGAAGGCATTTACTTAAGATGCCCTGGTAAGGAGGAAGCAAACTGAGTCTTAAAAGAGTTCCATGACAAATTTGGCACAGGCCATGGTTCTAGTTCTTCCACAGCACACCAGATATTGAGAGCAGGGTATTATTGGCCAACTATCTTCAAGGATGCCCATTGCCATATTCGCTTATGTCACACATGTCAAACCACTACCACTAGGGAAAAGAATGTTGTTGTCCCACTGCAGCCTGTGCTGGAGGTAAGGCCGTTCGCGCAATGGGGTCTCAATTTCATCGGTCGGGTAAGCCCTCCGTCGTTTGTGGGACACAGGTATAGTCTTACCGCTACTGATTAATGTACTAGATGGACGGAAGCAATTGTATGTAAGTAATGCACAACTGAAGTAGTTACTAACTTTTTAGAAAGTTTCATTTTAAATCGCTTTGGTTGTCCTTATGCTTTGGTGTGTGACAATGGACTTGCTTTCGCTTCATTGAAATTTGTGAGTTGGGCATTTGACTACTGGATCACCCTTAATTTTTCATCCAATTACTACCCTCAAGGCAATGGCCTTGCCGAATCTACAAATAAGAACCTGATTACCGTGATCAAGAAACTACTGGATAGAAATCCTAAGGACTAGCATACCCAGCTCCATTTCACCCTTTGGGTTGATTGCACTCGCCATAAGGTTGCCCTCAGCGACTCCCCATTCCACCTCGTTTATGGCCTAGAACCCATATTTCCATCCACCTGAATATTCCTACTCTTCAGTTTATCAACGATTTTTATGAGGGAGGAGATCATAGAGAAGCTCGGTTAGCTGAGCTTCTGCATTTAGAGGAAGTCCAAGACCATGCAATAGAAAAATTTTCCAAGCATCAGGGCGTGGTTAAGAGATGGTTCGACTGTAAAACCAAGATTAAGGCCTTTAGGATTGCCGATCTGGTCCTGTATTGGGGCAAGTCCCATGAAAAGAAAGGGGGACACAACAAATTCGACAAGCTCTAGCTTGGCCCCTTTCAAATAACTGAGATTTTGGGAGACAATGTCTTCCGCCTAAGACCTTAACTGGTGAGAACGTCCCGTTGCCAATCAACGAGCAGCACCTAAAGCATTACTTCCAGGCTTGAGCTCGTTTGAGCTCTTCTTTGTAAATATTTGTATATAGGTTAGAGTAGATTTCCCTTTCTAGTTTGCTTGCGTCCTGTTGTTTTGCGTCACTCTTGTTTTTTCTCTCTCCAAGCAGTTTTGTTTCAAAAGGATGTTCCCCACCCCTTAGCGGTGGTCGTGCTTGCTCGACAAATGGTTTACTTTGCTATCCGCCCTTGGTGTTCTTCAACTAAACATTCACTCTCGACCCTCCTTCTCTAAAGAACACCCATGAATGATTTCTTTGTCTAAACTCTGCTTAGAACTCGACCCTTGGCTAGATCTCTTTATGCACATCTCAGATCTCGCACAAAACATATAATAATCATTTCTAAAGGACTGTACTGTGGTTGCTATGACACCCAAGTGAGTGAAAAATCTTGAGTCTGCTCCAGTGACCACTGTGGTCCCAAACCCATTGTAGGCATCAGTGCTTACCCAGTCAAGCAAAATGATAAAGGAGAAAAGGTATATTGAAAGAAATATCAAAATGAAGGAAAAAAGAATTCTAGAAAAATAAATGACCGTATAGGTGTGCGGGGAACTCTACCGGGGCTATGGAAACACGGCCGGCAGTAGAGCAATATCTGTGGGATTGCAGCAACAACTCTGTCACGGCTATGGACACCTAACTGGCAGCGGAGCAATGTCCAAGTTACTTTTAGTGTTAGACGATTTATGTAGCTTCCTCGGTTGAATCAGCAGCCCTTGGTCAGTAACCCGTAGAAAGGAATGAACTCACTACACACACATTTGAGATGTTTCATAGACCAACCCAATTAAGGATCTCGTTCTCCTAGATTCACCTTTGGAAGCCGCTCCTGGTCTACGAAACCAGAGATTTTGAGTCCTAAATGAATATTTACCCTTGGAATGCTCAGGAGTGTTCCCCAGCGGAGTCACCATTTTTTGTGCTCTCAGCACACACGCCCCATTTCGAACAGGGACTCTCTTTTCTTTCGCCTTATTGAGTCATTTTTGTCAGCGCCTCATTTTGTGTGCCCCATTTTTGGTGTCCTGAATGGTCAATGTTGCTTCAAAGTCTCACCATAAGTTGACCGTTCCTTCCCCTTTTAATTTTGTCATGTTTTGGTGCCTCGCGGAGTCTCCTTGGCAATTTGCCCCTACCAACGACCCCAGGCCTTGCCGGGCCTGGACGTTCGGATTTCCCTTGCCGGGTTTCCCCATTGCACCCGCCGTTCCTAACGATGCTCAGCTTGCGTCCTCCTGGACCCCTGTTTGTCATCTGCTAAAATCTGTGAAAATCTTGATGGTTGTCCTACCCTCCGGGCCCAAGACTCCGAAGTTTCGCTCCCGAGGTTTCGTGAGTGTTTTGTCATTCCTCACGGAGAACCTCTGGCGGAGTTCCGCCTTCTGGGCCCCGACCTCCTCTTTGCCGTCGGTGAATCTCCAGGAGGAACTTATCAAATGATCGCCGTCCTGCGCCCTCTTGGTTGCCGGACCCCGGGTCTCCCATCGTCGTTGCTAAATTTAAATCCACCAACCTTTGTTCCGCCGTACTCGCATTTAATGAGGTCATTAATGGTGATTGGGGTATAAAAGACCCACTCAAGCCCATCATTTTCACTGGACAGTGTTGCAGAGAGTGATCAGTGCTTGCTAGAGAGGAGTCCACCGTCTTTGAGACCTTCACGCTCATCGCCCTCACCATCACCTCGTCGATCGTGAGTGGATCCCACACCTCCCCACATCGAGTGTTCGAAGTAGGTCCTCTGTTCACCCTCCCGAACATTTTTTTTATGATTTCTAAGGATTAAAATGAATAACAACCATCAAAGCGACATGTGAAGGATAAAATACGGCACCACGAACAAAACCCATGTCCTCGAAAACTGAGTAAACCAACATAGCATCCCCATGACCAATTCGGAGCTTTATCTCTGTGCGGCCATTCTTCGCAGGGGCATTTGTGACCCTCGGGCCCGGATGCTCCCTTTCCCAGCGAAGACTTAGCAAAAAAAAAGTAAGATGTCAAAATAGCTTTTGGCTCTCTCGGGCCCGGGTACCTGAGATTCCGCCCCTCATTTGTTGTCGCTGAGGCCTCCCTGATTTGGCAAGACCTCTCACCAATCATATCCTACTCTTGACGAGTGGCCTATCGAGGAGACATTCTTCTGTCGCCAAGACCTCACCACGAGCCCCCTCCCTCTTGGCGATGCCTTCGCTTTCGGCGAGACCCCCTAGCTGTTGCCAAGACTTCCTAGTGAAACCCTTTGTCTTGGCGAGCCCAGATCCCTAGTCGGGGTGACTTCGCGAAGGTCGGCAAGAGGTTACGCCGAAGGGGCTCTTCGTTGGTGAAACATAGCACTTTCCCCATGACCTTACGCCGACCCCTCATCTTTGGGAAAACACAAACCTAGTTGGAGAGACATCGCTAGTTCACCAAGACCTCACGGTGACATCACTTTCCTTTTAGCGAATGCCCGGCGTCCTTCCGACCTCCAGGCTTCGGATCACTGTTTTCCCCTGAGATCCAACTTGAGCGATCAAACCTCATCCATGCCGGCCTCTGCCATCCGGGAGTCCTTCCCCCATCCGTCATTTCGAAAGGGAAAATCTTGCCCGCCCCTCTAAGCTATGGGCTCCGCCCTTCCGACTGCTGCGAGGCTGAAAACAAAATCGAACAGTGGACGCTCATCCCGGGTCTGGTCTTGTTCGTGGAGATCAGCGAGACTTCAAGATCTCGCCAGGACATCTTCCCACCACACAAACTCCTGCCGACATGCTTAGTCGGTGAGACATTCATAGGTCGCCCAGACCTCTTGACGAAAATGCAAACCTCTCGCTGGTGTGCATCAAAATCTTCCATCTGACCGTACCACCGGGTCCAATACGCTAGGCCACCCTTTTAGGACTTTGGCCCAGCAATGGTCATTCTGAGCGGCAAGGGATGAACAGCTTCCCGGTGCCTCATACCCGAGCACTCAAGCAGAAAATTGTAATCTCTCAATCGCCCTGCAACACGCCGAACCTCGAACCCCGGAGTTCCGTCTCTGGAATTCTATTTCTAATCTGTCGTTCCCAAACAGCTATCTCCTAATGGATTTTCGACCTTGTACCTCTGGATGTCCCTAAACTAATCCAAATGAGCCCAATTCAAAATCTGATCTCGACCCACGTGCTTAATCTTGGTCTTCTTCATTGCGAACCTTTTAAATTATCAAATTCGATCAGGGAGAATCAACAGGGGCCCTCCGCCCTATTTTCCCTTCTAAATAGCATTCCTGCTAGGGAAGCCCGGCCTTCCGGGCCCAAACTCTCCAAATGCCCTTAACCAAAGGACCGATGACATTGAGAGATAAAGTATCATGTTATGCTTGATAAATTATTTGAAATGGATTTCATCTTTAGGATTTCGGCTAACACGGATGTTTTCATGGTCAATTGCACTTACTACGCTTTTTGCTTACAGAATATATGGAATCAGGTGCGAGACCTTCAGGGGCGGCCGTCGAAAAAGACAAAAGGAAAAAGTCAGGCAAGACTACTCGAGGGAAAGAGGACAAGGACCAAATGAAATACCAGTTTTAGGGTGAGCCTCTACACTTAAAGATTACCACAGATTGGAAGGAGATCACAGATACCAATATCGGCCATGTCTATATTGACGAATTCACGCAAAGGGTCAGGGTCAATCCTATGACCAAGAATAGAAGATTGAAAAGGCAAAGTGGAATCGCAAAGGCTGCTAGATTCCCTCCATCCCTCATGGCCCCCGAGTTGGTCATGGCTTGTCAGGAGGCATATCAACCCGACACAAGGACAATCATTTATAGAGAGGGCAACGTCCTCGCCGACATGTTGGCTGAAGGGATCACAAAGACTTTCCACATCCCCACTTTCCAAGAGATGGAAGTCCCCACCATAGAAGAATGTCGGGCAGCATGGGATGACAATCCGGCAGGCTGTAAAAGGTTAATAAATCAGCATTGGCTTAAAGAAAAGCGGGGCAGTGTTGCGAAGGTTCCTCACGAACTCTTCCGCAGTGACTTTCACAAAGATTACCACGACTTGGTCATGATGCTAAGCAGGGTCATGGGCCTCCCTATGGCCACCTTCTTTCAGGAATGGATGGTGTACATCATCGAGCAGCTCCTTCAGGGAATAAGGACGTCACAACAAAAACTTCGTTTTACTGGGGAGGAATCATAAGCAACTGCTTCCATGAACAATTCGTCAATGTAAAGAAGAGCTCAAAGTTCTATATGACTTCCTATCTCTTCTATTCCTTGGCAGATCAGAGGCAGTACAATGGATTATTCGTAGCACCCAATCGGGAGCGAGGTCAGAAACTCAAAGCCTATGATAGGTACCCACAGCTCCAGTACTGAAACTTCAAAATTCAATACTGCAGAGTAAACGACACCTTCATCTTCCATATTATCAGAGTGATTGTCGAGGACTTCGAGAGGAGGGTCTCCCACAATGCCAAGGCATTTTTGAAGCAGTATGCCTTCCTCTTCATTCAATACTTGAAGTTCACATACATCCATGCCCAGGGCTTCACTGAAAGGCCAAACAGGTTGCCTCGATACCCCAATGACCGAATCATCCTACTAGAGCTTTCTCGGCAGCTCCAACACATACAGGCGATCTTCATTAGCAAACACATAGCAGGGATCTCTTATCCCATGACTCTCGGCCAGTGCATGTACCGACTACAAACTTCCCAGTGTGCTGGTAACTCCGAGAAGGAACTAAAAGATTACCATTTTCACCTACACACTGCTCGCCCACGGATAGACCCATATGGCCACATAAAAAGGCGCTAGGGTCGGGGTTCGCTCATCTCCACCACATTGAAGACTTTTGGCGGGATTGTCAAGATGATAAAGAGGTATGTGCAAGGCACTACATGCGGATGACAGCGTATTTCATAAGAAAGGTGTCGCCATTCCCTATTCCAGACCAGGTCGAGGAGGATGATAGCACCGTAGTGGACCCTAGGTACCCCGTAGTTGCCAACTTGCCGCTACCAACAATACACTGGGATGAGCAGGAGGTCGATGAAATCGATATCATAACCAAGTCAATCTTGGCTTGTACTAAGGAGTGGGTTGATGGACAGATAGCCCAATTGAAACAACAAGAAGTAATTTTGACTTATGAAGGGCTCAAAAGTGAGCCAAGTGCCACAGAGGATGCCGCTACTGCCACTTCGACCGGAAGGACCTCCAAGTCTCCTCTGATCACCAGATCCAAGAAGAGAAAGGAGACAGAAATAGAACAGTCTCCTGACCCCAAGGTCTATGCAAGGAAAGAAACGGGAGGCTCACCCTCCAAAAGGCTCAAACGAATGAGGAGCACCGTGGAACGGCCCTCAACCCAAGAAGAGGAAGCAAAGAGTACGGATCAATTAGAACCCCTCTTGGCTCTCCCTGCCCCTGCCGTTGCACCACCTACCTCCCTAGCTATGATCACCACATCCCCACCAGTGGTGGACATTTTTGTCCATCTTGCCCCTTCGCCTCCAGCTGAGTCTGTAATAATTGTCAACTCTTCATCTACCATAACTACTCCCCCTTCCTCCACTGCCATGTCACCAACCACATCGCTCCCTCTGGCAATAGTAACAGCACCTATTCCCACTTCCACCATGCATGAGGCTCTCTCAAGACATATGCAGAATCTTCCCCTTGAGCTCTCCCACATCTTAATGGATCCCACTCTTCAAGCAGCCCTTGCACAAGTCCTCGCTACTATGCAGCCTTCACAACCGCTGATAGGGCCACCGGCTATGGAAGCCACCATGCTAATCTCTAAGGAGTGGGAGGAACGAGAGCAGGAAGCCTCGAAGCCCTTTGAGGAGGAAGCCGATGAATACCACGAGCACCCGGAGTACAAACACCGAACTATTGATAGGGTGGCTTATGAGGAGGAGGGAACAGACTCTTCTGAGAGTGGGGACAAGGAAGATAGCACCAGTGGTAAGGTAATCGTGCAAACCTTTGATGATGATCTTGAGGAAGAGCTGGTCCGGTAGCTGAAGGACACCGAGGGGGGAGCAGAAAGGTAACGATGGATGCTTCTAGGTCTCAAACTGTGCAAGTAGCCACACCTATGGTAGGTCAGGAAGGGATAACTTATAACATCTCAACCATGGATCTAGGGACTGCCACCAGAGAACAGAAGGTAGGGCATCTTGAGGAGTTAGTGGCTACAGTGGTACATTTGATAAGGCAGGACAAGATTTCAAAAGATGAGCTTAAAGCACAGGTGGCTGCTTTAACAGATTACATCCAGCAGTGGTCATCGATGGACGACCTTCCTACCACGTCCACAACCGTGCCCCAATTGCTGTCCAAAGGGAAAATCGATAAGATGGAGAGAAGAAAGAACTTAGAGAGTACTACGGAAGACTGGTTCTGACAAGTCTTATATGTTGGAAACATGGGAATTGGTCGGGCTATTCGGACAGCCAACAAGTTCTTGGACCTGCAGCAATCCTTGAAGGGCACCAAGAGGCTATGCACTGACTTCCCTGCAGCATACGACTCCACCTTTCCAAAGATCTGGGCTATCCTTCAATTGCTAGAAGCCATGTGGGAAAAGGAGCTTGCGTTTAAGAAAGACGATCACTGGCTGATGGATGTATGGCAGCAGGAGTTTGGCAATAGGAAGGAAAGGTTGGAGCAAATAATGAGTAAGGTGGATCTGGATATAGAATGGATAAAGGAAATAAGGTCAGAATGCGCTCGTTATCTCAAGATGATTACAGAATATGATATTCCCGCAGTGCAAATCGATCTAGAAAAGGTGAAGCCTTACTTCCAAAAGAAGATGGAGGACGGGATGTCTAGTGAAATCACAGTGGAATTCATGAGTTTTGCTACTCGTTCCTTTGATCAATCAGAGCTATTCCAAGACCAGGGCGCAAAGTATGATGAGGACTGGAAAAGGCTAGAGGATAACGCGAAGGAGTGGAGCTACCAAGTGCTAAGGTATGAGATTATTGAAGTGGACAAGCTCTAGGCGGTCATCCTCAAGTTCATAGAATATGCAGCATCCAAGAAGTAGGAGGACAGCCCTGTTGATGATAAAGAGCTCCCTAAAGAGTATCTATAGTAAAACAACAATCAGCTAAAAGACAAAGTGCTACAGTGCCGTCACTAGAGGACAAAATAGGGAAAATGACAAAATGTAATTTTAAATTGTGATATATTGGGGGTAGGTGAAACCCTATTTTGTAATGAATCTTGGCCACACAATGAGAATTAATCTTGGCCATTCATTTGACTTTTGGGGCACTATAAATAGGGTTCTCCTCTCATTTGCAAAGGGAGTTGGGTTGTTGTAAAGACATGCTGCAAAAATTTATAAGGAAAAGACATTGACTTGGTGCATTTTCTGAGTTTCTCACATGTTGCTTGATTCAATCTCCATTGTTAGATGTGTAACTTAGGTTTTATTACTGTTCTAGTTAACTATTTTCTTGCTTTGGTAGATTTTAGGAATGTTGTCTTGTGATCATGAAAATTCTTACTGTGTAGATGACTTCTTAGTCCATACTTTTTGTTGTTTGCTGATGGCAGATAGCTATGTAAAGTTAGTCTAGGTTTGAATTCAAAGCTGCTCCAAAACTTTTATCTTTGTTCATGCATGCATATGGTGAATTAAAGATGGAACATTTGCAGACCTTAGAAGATAGCACAAATTCCATGAGACTGTGAGATCTCTGGTTAAGTAGAATATTGTTTCCAAGAAGATGTCCATTGCAGGAACCCTGTCATCACTGTTCACAATTAGTTGCAGATCCAAGAACCTCCTCTCTTCCCTACCCTTTTTCATTTTATTTAATGAGTAACCTATGCTAAGGTTCATTGCACATTGTAAAGCTAAATCCAATGACAAAATGGAGTTCAAGACTGTTGTTTGAACCTACAACAAATGCATAACAGCTCTCCCATCTTAAGAACTCTATTTCAAGATCCAACTTCCCATGCTTTGTAATCCATCCGTAAGTCCGCCCTGTGATTCCAGCAAATCACATCAAACAACTGAGATATTCCAAGCACTGTCAAGACCTGACATTAGAGACCTTGGGATAGTGTTCTGCAATCTGATTGTGGAAGATTGTCTTGCAAAAGAGGTAGTGCATCTACACATTGCTTGTGTTGAGAGGTGCATAAAAAACACGTCAACAGAAATAAATTTGGGTAGTTGGTGAATGAAGGTTAATATTAACTAAGTGGATAGTTTTTTATTAAGGAAAAAGTAGGTTTTGAAGGGGCTCTGAAACCCTTTAACAACAAGCAAGAGATAGATTTAGCAGAAAAAGTACCCAAGCAAGAAAATACAAGGCAAGAAGCTACCAAAAGAGAACATTAGAACCAGCCGAGAGGTAGCACCACAAAGGAACCCGCAAAAAACTAACAACAAACCCATAATTAGGCCATATTCAAGACCTCTACCACCTCATGTTCCAGTTTGTTCATATTCCGCGCGACTTTTTGGATTTCCTGGATGTTAACCCGGGCCTTATCATTCTTTCTCTTAAAGTTTTCTCTAGTTCTTTTACATGATCCACCATAACCTTCCTGACTGTGTACTTTATCCACCTCCTCCTCCGTGACAATCTTGTCCTAATAAGCATTCTCAAGACTATCCACCATCATATCCATAGTGTTAGCCATGGATTTTAAAATCTTATGGCTATTATTCATCACCACCTGGATAGACTCTTTTATGTGCTTGATTTTGTCTTTCAAAGCTAAAAGCTTCTCATCATGATTACTCTTAAATTTCTCAAGATCTTCAACATTTTTCTTAAGGAAATCCACTATATACTTCTTTTCTTCCTCAGTCCACAAGTTTGTGGTCTTCACTCTATCTCTAGCAATGTTGTCAAGGGACTCAGGATTTTCAAGTTTGCTGCTCATAGCCCTCTATTTCAACTTAATTTCCTTAATCTCAAAAAACACCCATCTCATCAATCTAAAGAAATCCACGGACCCATTACGGACAATGGCCAAAATGTCTACAGGAAACTCATGTTCTTCCCTAAAATAATGATCATCATCCCTAAGGTCATTGAGATAACGAGATTTGTCCTCTCTATCAGTGGCAGGGTAGCTGGAACAATCGGACGAAGAGTTTGTCTAAGAATCCTCGATAAAAGGGGTTTTACCTTTCACCTTTGTCTTGGCTTCATCATAGCCCGAAGTTACAACCTTAGTACCGGCTTTAGGAAGGCCATGTTTAGAGGTCTCACCCTCCTCATTCTCCAAATCAGTGTCCCATTCCTCCTTCTCAAAGTAGCTTGCGCCCAATTCCTCTTTTTCAAAGATAGAGTTGGGAGACAAGGACGTTTTGGACAAAGTCGGTTGGGCTTTGCAATGTTCAGAAATTAAAACCAACAAACCCTCATGAAAAATAGGGTGTCTAATAGGGTTCGTACTATGATCATATTAACTAAGTGAATAGTTGAGATTAAAAGTTGATTTGAATTTGGATAGAAGGTAGTTGGGAATGAATGGCTATGACTCCCTTGATTATAATGATTAGTTTGATTCAAGATTGATGAGGGGGGTTTTATTTTAGTTTTGAATTGTGAATGGGAAATAATTTTCCTTCTTAGTTGGTATTAGATTAGGATTTGGGATTATATACTAATTAATCAAATAATAAGATTGTGTAATTAAGTAGTAGAGAGGGATGTAGCAAATTAGTTTAATCTAAAAATTATTTATTGAATTAATTTGATGATGGAGGAAATGTTAAAAGGATAATCATAATTAATTGAATAATATAATTTATCTAATCAATTAATGGAGAGAGATGACAATGTGGATATGATGAGATTAGTATGGTGTTGAAAGTGGTAAAAGTGGTGATGTCATATGTACCATTAGGATTTTATGTGTATACACTATGTAAGCACAATTACATGCTTATCATTCTTAAAAATAATATCGAAAAATTCACAAAAAGAATATGTGCACCAAATTTTCTTCATTTTTAGGGAATTTTTGGCATATAAAGAGACAAAATTTTCTAAAGAAGGGTTTCATTGGTCAAGATTCTATGTTAGTGAAGAAGCCACTAAATAAGAGAAATTTGGGAGCAAGAAGCTAACTTTAGATGGAGTGAAGAAGTTTATTGTTAGGATTGGTGGAGAGAAACAAAATTAGAACCAACACAAACAAATGTTTAACCATTGAAGTTGAGGCTCCCCCATATTATTTCTCCATCCTCATAAAGATCAAGAGGCATGGGATAGTGAGTCAATGTTTGAATTGTTGATAGGAATCATGTTCTAACTAACTGAGGCTTTAAATTTTAACCAAATAGATCTAGCTATTCTCTTACTTAACCAACACATGCAGCTAGTGATATGCATTGATTATAAGGATTAAAATAGGTTTCGATATATGAAGTGAAATATAGGAGCATGTCCAAGGATACTAAGAGATCATATCATGGATATGTTGGAAGACAAGTTTAATAATATTTTATTTTCAATAATTACTATACACAAGGGAGATACTATTAAGAAGCTTGATCCCTTGAAGTCATTTACCAACTTTGTTGTTATAGATGCATTTCCAAAGAGAAAAGGGAGGATTTATAAGATTTCAAACCTAGTTTGTCTCGAACAATTTTTCTCATGTGAAAGGTGGGTCTTATGCCTAGGCCACCGTAAATTTTAGCCTTGATGACATTCTTCTAGCTCACAAGGTGAAATTTCTTCTTTGTGTTTTTTTCTTCATTTTCATAAGAAATTTTAGACTTTTTTTTACAGTTCTTGAAGAACATATAAAGTGGCATGGAAAATAATGAGTTGATACATAGGAATACTAGTAAGGATGTATTTAATGAGAGTATCATTCTTAGTTGAAGAAATCCATCTATTTTTGTATTTTAAAATTTACATATCATTTTTTTAAAAGGTTATTCTTATATTTTGCATAATTGAACTTAAATAGTATGAGAAACATAAGGTACTTGAAGGGCCCATTAACACCATAATGGAATTAGAGATTTTGGGAGAAAATTATAATCTTAGTTAAAGAGGAACATAAAGTGTATAGTTTTATTTTATTTTTATTTAACATGGCACAAAAAGAGTTTTGTTTAAATTAAATAATTTCTTTGATTGTTTTGATATTAGACTTACTATTTCCACAAAGGGGGATGGTATCATTAGAAAATTAAGCATGAGCAGTTTCCTTAACTCCATTAGCAATGTTTATCCTAATTAAATGATGAGGTACTATATTCACTAATATATTATTCCAAGAGATTCAACAAGAATAAGATACAAATAGGGAGAGAGAATAGCCTTGGTGAATACCTCTACTATCCTTGAAGAATCTACAAGATAGCCCATTTACCAAATGATCAATCCAGGGGTATTTGATGTAGTTATAAACCTAGTTCTTGAATTCAATGAGAATTCCTATTTACCCATGATATAGAAAGTTATGGTTGACTTTGTCAAAAGTGTTGGGTGTATCCTATTGAATATCCATATTTTTATTTTTACCTTCCCATGGAAATGTAAGGATTCTTGAACAACCACAATATTATCACAAATATTCTTGCCAGGGATGAAACAACCTTTCTCTTCGTTAATGATTTTGTCAATAGTTTTCTTGATTGTGATAGCAATGATCTTAAAAGAGATCTTATAAGAAGAGTTATATAAAGAGATTGTATAAATATATAAAATCTCACAACATTTTATTTAAAAATAAAATATAAAGAGGATAGAGTTAATAAATCCTATCACTTTACATCTCTTTTTGATATCTTCAATCATAAGAAGTAAATCATGGTTAATAATCTATCAAAAAATATTGATAAAATTTATTGGTGAAGCCATCAAGATCAAGAGACATGTATTTAGGGGGCTTTAAAATCAGCTCTTAAGTCTTAGCCATTTAGATATGTTGGCAAAGAATGTCCTTGGAATCCTCTTTGATAATATGGAGGATACATTCCAAAAGGGAGTTTTGATCCAAAACATCACTAGTTTCAATATGATATATAGTTCTTCAAAGTGTTGAAAGGAAAAATGCATAATTTCCCCATGACAATTAGTAAAAGTTGTTGCAAAGATAATTGATTTTGTACCAAAAGATCAGCCTATTAATTCCCAATGCAATCGCCAAAGTTAATGAATCCACGGGAAGCAATTAAGCCATGTCATGAACTTGAGTGTTGCGCTGTGTTGCATAAGGATACCAAGGCACACACCTTGCAACAATCCCCCCAGGGTAAGCAAGGGATTTGAACCCATTCCCTAGGCTCTAATATCAATTGTTGCAAAGATGGTTGTCGTTGCACCAAAAGATTGACATGTTAATGCCTAATTCAACCACCAAAGTTAATGAATCCACGAGAGGCAGTTAAGCCATGTCACGAACCCAAGCATTGTGCTACACAACACAAGAAGACCAAGGGTGCACACTTTGAAACAAAAGTATCATCAAGAAGCTTGATTTCCTTGATCATATTTATATTTACCTTTAGTGGGATTTCAAGTGAAAGAATATACTATTGTAGTCTCCTTCCTTAAGAAAAAGTGTTATTGGCTTGAGTCTCCACTTTTGTTCATCATGACAAGAGAGGTCATTTATTTTTTGAAGAGATATTTCCCTTTAATCAATTAGCTCAATTTAGGGGGGAAAATCTTCATGTTGTTCAAATTCACTCTAAAGTCTAGAGTAGATGCTAATTGGAAGTATCTTGGGGGGAAACATGCTTAATCCAAGTCATGATAGTCTACATTAGGTGATGAATTTTGAATAATTTCCAAACTTATTGGGATGTCCTTTCTAGTGTTGATCCCTAGAATCAGGGATACTATAGTTTTTATTAAAGGTGGAATTTTAAACTTTGAGTCTAGTTAGAATAGGAAACTTGATAAGAAGATAAATCTTCGTCCATCAAATATTTGTCAAACCTCTCAACAACATACTGTACATCAACTCTTCTATTGGACCAAGTATATTTACCTTGGAGAGGTTTTATTTCTTGCAAATTTATAATACCAATGATGTCTTCAACATATTCTTTGCATAATCTCAAGCACAGAGGCCCCCTCTTTTTCAAAACTATGTAAGGAAAGATTATAATCTTTCCTCTTTTTCAACCATAGCTATATTTTGTATGTAAAATTTATCATGAATAGTGCCACACATGTTATATAATGTAACTAATGAACCCTAAAAAGATGAATCAATCAAAGGTCCAAAATGAACTCCATAAATACTATCACATATAGTAAGTGAACAAGAAGTCTCATTAGGATTATAATTAGCTTCAATGGGAGGTTCTTTTACATTTTAGTATTGTTCTTTTAACCATCAAGTCATTCCCTTGATTTGCTAGCCTATTCCTCAAACTATCAACTAGGTGTGGCATCCTTTGCTCCCATTGAATCTCATTCCACGATATTTTCTAATTTCTCATAGTTCAAAAAATGTTTATAACCTTGTTCATTATTTCCTAGTCCAAAACCTTTGTATCCAAGTTTCTACATAAGGCTACATCTAGGAAAATAAAAGTATTTAAAGGATGGCTTAAGAGGAAGTGACAGTGATTCTAAATACATCACTTTCAAGATTGTTTTCACACATAATTCCTACTTTGTGTCCTTGTATATGAAGTGTTTCTCCATAGATAGATGGATGCATGCATAAATATAGAATACCATATGCCTTGGATGAGCATAATACTATCTAACACCATAAGGTGTAAAATCTAATGGACCCCAATCATCATTGTGTAAAGTAATATACTCATATGCTAAGGGATCATTTTGTGTAATGTAATTGAACTAAATATATCAATTTGAGTACACTTATTATATGGTTGAGAATATATAGCTATGTGACAAGCTTCCCTTTATGCCAAAACTTAAACACGTTCATGTGAAGTAGAGGGAACCACTTTCATAGCATGTAACCATTGACACCCAAGAAGGATATTACAATTCAATTATCTAGGCATCACATGTAATAGCTTGGTTTGGAGTTGCAAGCTAAGTTGGCTTAACCTTGGGGAAAACTTCATGGTTAAGTGCACTTGAGTTGGAGTAGTACTGGGATGGGTGACCTCCCAAGAAGGCCCAGTGCTTCACCTCTATGAGCATCACCTAGATGCAATGAGTGCTAAGTGGACCATTCATTATCATGAGAGATGGGTTCTTGTGAATCACAACTCATGAAACATGGGTCAATGAGTTTGACTCATAAAACTACACGGTTGAATCTTGATAGCAATATCACAATTTGACACGCTGTGGAAAATACCTCCTACTTATCAAGATCTACACATATTATCAAAGCCTCGATTAGAAGGTACATGACAAAAGGAAAATCTACAAAATGACACCTTACAAGTCCATGGAGCCCCAACTATATCATTGATGTATAAATATTTACTTTCAATGCACGTTTATGAATGTTACATATGTTTATATGCATGATCATTCCAAGGTTCACATGCACCTCAAAATGGAGGAAAAATGTAATGGTGAAATTTGTAAATCCATGTCATTTACCATCTAATTTTTGGCCCATTTTGAAAGTGCCTTAATACGTTGAAAAATGCATAATGTTAAGTAAAGTCAAGTCCTTTTCCCTATGTCACATATTTGTATGTTAAACATATCCATGTGCACTTATCCCTTACCCCTTCAAACATTGTCATACATTTTCCTTATCTATACATTTTATTACATACCTTAAATGCACATACTTTCTATACAACCACTATCCACCCCAATCTAACCCCTTTTATGTCTAGGATCATTTGTATAATTATGGATTCTACCTCATCATCATGAACTTGACCCTTTCAAAATCAAATTTTGGTCACCACTTTCCTATACCTTTCTTGCCAAGGATCAACTAGATACAAGTTTGCACAATTTATTGTTATGTCCTTGTATTTAAAGGTATTCAATACATTGTTTCATCATCTCCTGATATTATATTCATTCACATTATAACACTTCAATTGATACAATAAAAAGAATTTAGATCTACACAATCACCATAGGAGAATCTACATGACTAAAGGGTGTTCTTTTCAATCATTTATTACATATATTACATGTTCATACTCCCATATACCCCTGTCCACTCCAATCTAACCCTTTTTTATGTCCAAGAGCATATCTATAATTGCAAAGTCAACCCCACAATCATGAACTTGGCCCTTTCAAATTAAAAATTTGATTGACTCTTGCCAAGGGCTGACTGAACACAAATTTCACAATGTATTGCTATGTCCTTGTATTTAAAGACATTCAACTCATTCAATTTCATTATCTCCTAATCCGATATTCATTCCCACTACAACACTTAAATTGATACAATAAAAATAATCTAGATCTATACAACCATCATAGCAACATCTACATAACTAAAAGTAGTTTTTTAATCATTTCCTCAAGTTTTCTATGGGTTGACCTATATCGCTAATCCTCAAATAAAAGGAAACTGAAATACAAAACAAAAAATAAAATTCTAGATTGCCAAATTTTGTCCACAAGCATAAGACAGTTTAGCAACAACTGTGGACTTGACCTACATCCCTGGACATCACATACATCCCTGGACTTCACACTGCATAGAGTATAAAGAATATTTCCTGAAATGAATAACAAATCATATCCTGTTTCTGATCTCAAGACATCCAAGATTCTAAAATCTTCATTTGATCATTCTTTCTTCAATTATAAAGCTAAATACCTCATTTATTGCATTTACATTTCCTAATAGCTGTTGCTATTAATCTAATTTATCAGTCCCACTCCTATCATTTAATCTAAGCTGATATCTGCTTAACTATTTGCATTTATTTAATTAGCCTGGGCAATGATGGTTAGAATGAGGAGCCCTTCATGAAAAAGGGAAGGCCATTCTTACAAAGAGGAAAGCCATTAATAAATAGAGATAGTAAGAGATCGGCAAGCTAATCTGACTTTATAAAAGAGGTGCTGCTTTGCTCAGAACACAGTAGCAAGAGCAAACCATCATATTGAAATGTTTGTGTTTTCTTCAGTATAAGATGTCAACACTATAATCAGTGATACTACACATTAGAAAAATGTGTTTTTCATGCACATAAAAGGAAGTTTTCATGATGCTTCTCTATCTCTGTATATAATGATTCTTGATTTTTAGACTCAATGGCATTACAAAAATATTCTGCCTTTTATATTCAACAAACTAAGCTGGCTTTTGATATTAACCAGTCTTAGAGTGTTTACAAAGAATGGAGAAAACAAGGCGGTTTGATATACATTGATGTCTTACCTTTAAATTTTGGCTGCCCGATGTGAAACTAAGAAATAGAATTCATGACCTAACTTGTTTACTGGGATGTTATGCAAAAAGTTTTATAATTGCCTTAACATATTATCTTTGTGCTTCAGTTGGATTGCCAACCATTTTGAAAACTATAATGTTGCACATTACCTGTGGATTATGTCTTTTAATTCTGTGGGACAAAATTATTTTTCTACTTAATCTGAGTGCAAATAGTGCGGACTCATGTGGGTGCTTCCTTGCATGGTTTGTGCCATTATCTATTGTCACTCCAATAGCAATAATGTCTATATATACTCCATCTTTTTGAGCCAAAAAGACAGAAACAACTTCTGGATGAAAAAATTTTCAACTTTTGAAATCAAGGATGTCAAATTGTAATTAAATACAAAGTTTAACATTTTTCTATATCCCATTTGCAACCATTCAAATGAGTTCTTTCATTGCCAATATTAGGTGCATCACAAGGGCAAGCCGTTTTTATTTAATTTACTGAATTTGTCACATCTGTTAAAAATGTCCATCCATTGGGAGCCAAGTCTTTCGCTTCATTTTACATTCATAAGTAGCAATTATACTGTCTCAGGTATGATTTGATTATCAAATTAACTAACGAGCATTCCTTGTGCAATACAATTCCATTACCAAATTTCACCCCACAAATCCTTTCCTGTTTGGCATTTTAAAGATAAGGGCAGTACATAATCTCATTTTCTGAATGCCTTCAATGTCCATGCCCAATTATGGCACTAGATGCTTGATGATAAAGCTACATGCACAAAACAAAAAAAACTGTAACCATGCTTTCTTGAAATGTAAATTTTTTTTATGTTAAATCTCTTTTTTTGAAACAATGTTTACAGCACATATTTTTGTTATCTATTTTGTCAAGATGGATCCCATTATCTGCTCCAGAAACGAAAGGTAAAAACTACCTCCCCCTCCAAATTAAACTAACTTCATTCTCAGTTAAACTAGACTTAGTGTTGCATTGGTAAATATTTTTCATTGTATGTTGGAAAACATACACTAGTGAGAAGTGGACCACGTAAGCCTATTCAATCAATTGCAGCCAAGGAAGTCATTATTCTTGTGGACCTCTAGTCAGTTTATAACTTCATTGAGAGTTTTGAGGACCCAAATCTTTGAGACGTGCAACCAGGTAGACACGTCCATGTACCCATCGACTGCCAGGATTTGACATTGAATTCTACAAATGAAGAAAATTATCCATTACCATGGTGAAAAATGGCATATTTATATCCCTGGGAAGATTGAAGAATAAAAAAACAATTAAAAGCATAGTTGCCATTACAACAACTGGAACAGGTACAAATGCTGTCTATAAGCAGCTCACCTCAAACTTTGCATGGAACACAAGAGGACGTTCACAGACATGGCACTCTGTTTTGTGTCTAGGACGCACCGACTCATCTGCCCTGACAAATGCAAATACCTGCATCCCATAGTTAAATCATCACGCACAATAATTCACTAAGGCATGAGAAATATTCCAATAGAAGTCACAATATCAATGAAATAAAACATGAAATAAATGGAAATTTCTATTATTCAAACAAACAAGTATCCAGGTAAGGCTTTGCACCTCTTCTCCACAGCCAGGACATGAACCCTTCAATGCCACCAAGTCATTCCTCCAGAGGCCTTGCAGCGCTCTAACTAGTAAAAGGAACATACAGAAATGTTAGTCGTTTTACATTGAACTGTAAAAGTAATTAGTAATTAGTATTACAAACCCCAGAGACAATCTAACCGACATAATTTTTTGATGAGATTAACAGCCAATATAAACTTTCTTATTTTATCTTCCAATGGATCTAACTTTTTCTTTTTACATGACAGAACTAGTGAAAGAAGAACAAATATGTATACATGTCAAGTTTTTCCAAACAGATCCAATCCAGACACCCCTGCCCTTCATTCTTCTAAGAAGAGCCTTTACAGATCAGTACAATGATCATTGCATCATACATTAAAACAAATGCATGGATTTTTCTGTTCAAAATATAAGCCAAATCATATTGAATTTCTACACATTTAAGTACAAAACATCTAAAATGAGCAACAATAGTACTTATTAAAGAAAAAAGAATCATGTCTGATTGTTTTTTATTAGGTAAGCAGGGTTTTGACAGGGCCCAGAACCTTGAACAAAGAGAAGGATGATTGAATAGCACAGCTAGGCACCAAAGAACAACCAAGAGGAACAAATAAGAAACTACAAAAGACAAAGCAAAGCAAAACCTAACAGAAACCAACCTACCAACCCAAAATCAGGGTGGTTTAAAAAATTGTTCCAAAGATTTTTGTTTTATCTCAGTACAAGGATCCTTCTCCCCAAATTTAAATTTCTTGAGACAAGAGGAAGTCATAAGACCACTGGCAGATCCTTCTTCCAACCCCGAAGCTTTAAAAGAGGAGTCCATCATCAAACAATCTATAGGAGATTTTCCTTTAATATCTTCTTTCTGAACCTCCTTAAAGGAAGTAGTGGACTCCTCCCTAGAAATTGGTATTTGATCCTTTTTCTTCCAGATAAAGTGGTGTTTCTTAGTTCTCAAGTAAAAAGTAGAGGCATGACCCACTTTACCACAAGCATGAAAAATAATTGGAGAGTCTACATATTCAATCTGCTGCACCGAATTTCCAAATTTTGAAAATAGGGTAATCTAAGTGGGGAGCACCCGTTTTTTCTCCACAAACACACAAAATCTAGTGAATAGAAAACACTTCATGAATTTGGTGATCTTATCAGTAACACAATATTGACCAAAAGAATTGGCAATAATCATGAAAATATTTTCACTCCAATACTCCAAGGGAAGCCCTCATAAACAAACCCAAATAGGAAACTTGAAATTATCCTTCATTGGGCTGAAACAAGGAGACCAATTTTGAAGACAAAGGTCATTCATTCCCATAAACCAAAGGCCCTAAAGAAGGATCCTAGAGAAATCCTCTTGATAGGAAAAGAAAAAAGGAAAAAACCATTCAACATTGCTGTTACCTCAACCTGGCCTTTTAATTTCCACACTCAAAGTGTACATACATCTTCTATTAGAATCAATATTGGGACGATTGCCACAGAATCTCCCAACAAGTGAGCTCCTAAGACAAGTAGTTGAATCATCAAGAAGGGAACCAAGAACATCAATTTGGATCTACCCATCCTCCTTAACATTAGTAGAAATTTCCTCTAAAGCCCTAGGGGTTGGATCAGGAATAGCAATAGGAGGAGAAGAAATAGTAGCCGCAAGATCACCAAAACCCACAACAATCACATCACACTTCAGAGAAGGAATAGCATCTACGTGAGCACCAAAACTCTCAACCATCACTTCACAATCCAAACCTATCTACAAGTTTGAAGCACCACAAACCTCCAAATGTTTGGGTTCCTCCAAAACCCTAGGGACCGGAACAAGAACAACAACAAGAGGAGTAAAAACAGCACCATCCTCAACAATCTTAGACTGATCAAGGCCCAGAGCAAGAACACCAACAGGAGGTGAAAAAACAGCACTATCCTCAACAACCTTAGACTGAACTAAATCAACACCACATGTTGATTTAAAAACCCTATGTCTTCCGAAGCAAAAGGCATAGGCTTCGACAAATTCATAATATTGTGGTCCAACTTAGAAGGGGTGAGAAACCATTTTCTCAAATCAATGAAGGGTTCACCTTTAGCGATCCCCACCACAAACTCCTCAACAAGCGTATTCACCTTCAAACAGGCTTCCAAGAGGATATCCAAGAGAATTTCATCCTTCTCTTCTTCTAGATCATCCACATAGACCTCAACGTCATCCCCATCAAAAGGCAAGTATCCAAAGGCAACTGGAGAAAAAGGAGATTCATCTTCCTCCACCCACCAAGCATCGATCTCATCACCTTCCTCTCTGTCGCCATCCTCCTCGTCAAAATCTGCAATGCAAGAGTTAGCCACACCAAATGTGGCTAGGGTTTGTGCGGCTATAGCAATGGTCGATTACATCAAGTGCATAAGAAAAAATCACGTCCAATTGTTAAAGAGAGAAAAGAACACAAGTTATCCTATTCAGGATTGTCAACTCAGTTTTCTTGTTATTCATGACTCTTAACACCAACATTTCAAGAAGCAATCCCCTTCCAATACAATCAAAGATTAATTATGGTACAAGAGTTGCATGCATAGGATTAACCTTACAATAATAAGTATATATTATAATATTATTAAATTCATTACATGCTAAACTTCAAATGTCAACACCGAAATTTTGCTCACCGTCACCATGTCTGGAACCAAGTGATAAACTATAAATGAGGACATTATAATTGATTCATTTTCCATCCACCTAATTTAGAATAGTTTCTTTGTTTATAAGAACGTGCTCCTAGAGCTTGACGCATTTTAAGGAGAAATTTTACTTATGGCTATGGTCAAAGGAAAATAATATGATTTTACCCTCAAAGAATAGCAACTTGGCAAAAGAGTGGTGCCCATATATAATTTCTCAATTCAATTGTTAAAATCAAAGACTTCATGTTATGTGACAACAATTAGGCCTTTTTTGTATTATCTTTAAACACTTTTGTAACAACCCTCAAGTTGTACTAAAAAAATTCACCCATTTTTTTTTTCTGTTATAACTTTAATCATTTATTAAGTTCTTATGTGTTCATTCAGCTGCATACTCAAGTAATCATCTGTCCATACAAGATAGGCATCCATCCAACGAAATAGGCATCTGTTTATATGGGGCAAGCATCTATCCAAACAAGATAGGAAATACTCTCACTAGAAACTTAGACTTAGATTCATTGGAGCCATCAACGTCCTGAATCACTAACAGAAGACTACACTTCCTTAATGAAAATGCACCAAGGTCACCATTTTGAGGAATATATAAAATAAAAATATTTTAGTCTTGCCTCAAAATTTGGCCTAAAGACTCAAGGAGTCGAGCAAATCTATCTAGGATTCTTTGGTATATAATGAATTTGTTTTATCTTTTAATTAAATATTTTTCAATAAGTGTTTGTTTATACTTAGGTTACTTAGTGTTAAGCAGAACCTTCTTCATTATCCAAACTGTGCACATATTTGTTTCAAAACGAGATCAAGGTATAATATATATAATATATGTAATTATGTTTTATTTATTTAATAATACATTTAATTAAATCATGTCTTCCTTAAAAAATCAATATAGATGAATAGACTAAACTATCAAACATATTTCCCTTGAGTAAGTTTTCTTGAATTTTTAAAATTAATAATAATTTATTTATCTTTTGCTTTTTAACGTTAGATTAGCATTAATTATTTGAGGAAGATTTATTGTTCCTCAGATTTATTATCAATATGATTCATTATTACTCCTTGACGATTTATAGCGACTGTCACAAATATCATTATTGCAACTATGTTAGGTGACATGCAGTGATTCAAAATGTGACAATATTACCCATAAACATGAGCCAAACGCATTATTAAGACCGAACACTAAGAATAGTTTCAACTTTCAATCTTGCTTAATGTTTACTAACTATAAAATATGAAAAAAAACTAATGTCTTTTGCATAGTAAAATAAATTAAAATTACATATTCAACTTAAAACATGGAAATAAACATTCTACTATAATTGCATATATTTAATACTATTGTTACACCCCGATTGTATAGCTACTATTGCATAGGGAAATTGATTATAATGTTTGAATAATTGAGATGAATAAAACATGTTGTTCTTGTTATCAAAATGAATGTGTTCTATTTAAATGATTGTCTCATTTGACTGATACTTCTATTGATGTAATTCTTGATTAATGTTGCATGCAAGTTATGGAATAATGTTTATTCTAACTTTTGAGATGTTTTATGAATACTGCTTTGTTGTGAACATATGACTTCCGTTGTCATGTCATAATGTGCAGGTAAGAGGACCATTCCTCCAGGCAGAGGAGAAATATCACTTGGGGAGGAGCTTGGTCGAGTAAACAGTAATGAGAACCAAATGAGCATACACACACGTCATTATAGGTTTTGAGAAACCAAGTCAGTTATGTTGGTCTACATAAGTCATCCTTAGGCTTTTGGAGTTTTGTTTACTTCTTTGTGCTTTGTAAGTGATGTTTACTTATTTATCTGACTTACTGTGCTATGACCTTTGTGTAGCAAACGTGAATGTGAATAGGTTGAGTGGATATGTGTATACATGTGTATAGTATGTACACATATTCATATGCATAAACATATCGATATCAACGTGATTGGCAAATGGATATGCCCATACGTATGTGTCGATATGGTATACATATACTTATGTGTACACTGTGGTATATACTAGGATATACATGTATATACATTACACACGCTACCTATTATCTGAGGATAATAATTATATTATTTTAATATTTGCCTTGGAATTTACATATGCACATATATACACATATACATAGATATGTATATTGAAAGTATGTTGACTGGCTCACAATATACGTATTCACTAAATAAATATGTAAATGTGTATATATATATATATTATAGTTTTTACTAAAATATATATATGTATATATAAGTATATTTAAATTATAATGTTTATATATATATATATATATATACATTAATGTAAAATAAAACTATAGTATATATATATATTATTAACTTGAAATAAAAGAGTGGGAATCGATATAGTTTAAAGAGGACTTTATTTTTAATATCATAAAGTCAAAAGATTAAATCGATTCATGGAGACATGAAATTTTAAACTATTGAAATCGATTTGTATCATTAGGAAATATTATCACTTTAAAATGCAACGCATTTTTGAGGAAGATCATGTGAAAACATTACAAAGGAGAAATATTTTGTTTGGAAACTATAGTGAACATTTGAAAGTCTGAAAATAAAAGAAACTGTGCCTGGAAGAAGCATCGCGCCTAAAGCACACGGCGTGAGAATTAGTCTAAGAATAAGATGAAAATGTTGTCCTTCCAGCCACGAAAATTGGCAAAGTGGTATCCATTCAGCCTTGACTCCTTCTGAAACAAACTTTCAAAACAGATTTCATCAAATCGCCCTAAAAACTGAGCACACCTGGGAGGTGTCGACTCAGGAAATTTCTCCATGTGTGAGTTGATTCTTTCTTGGTTTGTTGTCAACAAAGGAGGACGACTAGCCTCTAATTTCCGCCACATTTTATATTTGAATCATTCAAAACCTTGTCTGGCATTTTACATGCCATTAAAGGAGGAAATTGGTTGAGCAGGGGCTCTATATAAAGCCGCCCTGCTCACTCTTTATCATCACTTTTCATAATCCGAGTTTATGCTTTTTTTGGAGAGTAATTCATATTTTCTGAAGAGCATTTTGTATCAATTTTGAGAGCAAAAATCACAATTGGCTGAGAGTCATTTTCTGTTTACTATCATCACATTTTTTGAGTTCACAGTGAGAAGCTAAGTTTACCCTTCAACTGTATACCCTTAGTAAGAGTTCACTTTATGAGAAGAAGTTAGAGTCTAGTCTAAGAGTTTGTTGGAGGCCTTTTGTTGGAATCCTAAAGTGCTGCAAATACAATCAAGTCCATCATCATTGGGAAAGGCTTAAACCAGGCATGGTGTTTCTTCTTTCATGTTCTAGAACGTATTTCTTGATATAAACCTGAAAGTGTAATTACTGAATGTGCATAGATAGGGAATTGCATTGAGTTCAATACTTCAGTTTGGATGAACAAAGAAGTAGTTCTATGTTGTACCATGTAAGTAATTTACTTTAAGGAAAGGTTATGCATGTTTTTTGAAGTGTATACCTGTTTGCATTAGTGTGTGAATTGCATTAAGCTTAGAGATGCATTAATGTGTGAATTGCACTATATGTATGAACTCCATATAAGGAGTATATGTTTGAAGTAGATACTAAATACTAGGATGGAGATGATAGCATCGAGTCAAGTACAATCCACAGCTTAAGTTAATAGATTAACTTAGTGAAGCTTGTGTAACTCCTAGGATATTGATTTCCAGAATAGGAGAGGATTTGAGTTTACTTGTTATGCTGTTTCATTTCTAGTAGGTTATCATGTTTGTAGGATGTCTAGGGTGACGGATTCACCCACTGAATGTAGAGTAAGGAAGCCTTAAGTCAAATCGGCCCTAAGTAGTGTTTATGATAGATGACCTTCATTTGAACTACTGAATGAGAATACTTTAGCCAAAGTAGTGAATTGTACGACTTCCACATAGATGTGAGTTAGTTGAGACTACACTATCAATTCATTGTGATCCAAGTACTAGTTCGGGATTGTGAAATAGCAAGGCTCTAGTTGTGTAGGACACAGCACTATGCTCAGTTAGTAATCGTTAAAGGATACCCTACCAATCTCTTCTTCAAAGGGAGGGCCATCTATCTAATGATAGGTGTGCGAGGGACTGCATTATAAGTCTATGGTTGGCGGAAAAGCGCCCGAGTGATGTTTCTCCTCCCCAGCAAGCAGTCGATGTACCAAGATTTGAAAGGACAGACTCCTGGACCTTCTTACTTCTATTTGTTCAAAAGCTCTCGGGCTATGTATGTAATTGTATTACTTTTGTACTTTGATTTATATTTGCAATGAAAATGGAATTCATGTGGAAATATATTGTAACTTGTATTCATTTATCAATGAAGAAAGGAAAATTTTATTGTATTGCCTTTGTTACTTGTTATCTTTATATGTTTGGAGTAAAATTGGAAATATTTTAATTTACGCAAGGGATAGGTCGTTACAACTATCGCACCTTGGTGTGCAATGGGTATGCCGAAGATGTGTCGAAGGTCAATTAGGGAAATTTTTTGTCTGTTTTTTCATACATTTGTACAATATACATGAGGACAATTGGTTGGCCATTTTATGTTGTTTGTGCAACAAAGGTCTCAATGGAGAAGTGATAGCTCCAAATCAACTATGCACCTAGTTACAGGGATCCAAACACAACTAAAACAAAACCTTTGAATCACGAAGATAATCAAGATCCATTACCAACAGACTCATGGTATGTTTGAAATAGGGTGAGAGAGAGAGAGAGAGGGAGAGGGGGGGGAGATATATGGAAGAATGAGAGAGAGAGATGAGAGGAGATAGAGAGAGAGGAGGAGGATAGATAGGAGGAGGTGGAGGAAGGAATCGAATGGAGGAGCGGAGGGAGAAAGATAAAGAATGGATCGAGGATAAGGAGAGAAGAGATAGATAACGGAAAGATCAGGAGAGAGGCAGAGACAAGAGAGAGATAGGAGAGGGGATGGGGAGAGAAAGAGGAAAGGAAAGACAATGAGAGAGATATTCGAGATATAGGAAATGGATAGATATATATAAATGGAGAGATAGAGGAGATAGAAAGATGGAAGGAGGAGGAGAGAGAGGATAGAGAAACAGACAGAGAATATGAGTAGATATATATATATATAGAGAGAGAGAGAGAGAGAGTAAGATAAGATTGAAAGAGAGAGAGTAGAGATACATAAGGAAAAAGATAGGAGAGAGAGAGGTAGGAGAGTGGAGCTAATTAGAAGAGAGGGGTTGCTTTAAATTTTTTGAAAACAGGATAATCTTTAAGTCAATCTGAGTACTCAGGAACTGAAATAGCCAATTCAGGCTAAAATGTCCAAACGGGACAATAAAAATCATAACCAATTCGGGCTCTTCTGTCCTTGGGAATATAAGTGGTCAAACAGACCATACCTCTATCCAAAACTGGATAGGAAAACATAAAAGCAATACAGGCTTATAAGTGGTCAAATGAACCATACCTCTATCCAATACGAGATTCTTTGTCATCTAACTTATTCCTCACGAGATGTACCTACTAGTGACATACACTCTCTCTTGTTATGATTTCCAACTTTGTTCTTTGTCAGCTACATGCTTTCTTGAGAGGCCAACCTTCACAGGACTATTTGTACTTAACTTTTATGACTTGGGGTATACTTGTTTTAGGTTATCCCATCGTTATGCTTCAATTTTGTTAGTGCATTATACTTAGTAATTTTTTTGGTTGTGTAGGCCCTAGGGGTACTATACTCTAGTACTACTCCAATTTAAATGAATGCACAAATTAATTTCTATTGACCTACATTTGGTCATATGTGGACACTAATATAATTTCCTTCTTTCTTTAAATCAAACCAAATTGGAATCCAATTCCACAGTCACAGATTTCTGAAATAAATTGCAAATAGGTGGGCCATAATATCCTTTCTCTAGCTCTCTCTAGTTCCAGTCGGCTTTTCCTATCTTCATCTGTTTGTAAGGAAAAGTAAATTACTTATTATTTTTCATAAAATAATAAGCACTTATGTAAACCGTTGGCCTTTCTGCCTTTTTGTATGCCCAAATAAGCACTTATGTATTTTCTTGTCATGTCTACAACAGCATGCACTCCCTAGAGATGGCTACTGAAGTTTGTAGATTAGATAGATCTCTCTTAGTTGAGAATCACATTGTGAAATTACCATCACAACACAGAAAGTTCCACCATGATCCTAAGACCTATCTCACTCCTTGAGGGTAACAATGAGAGAAAAGGACCTACACGATGAAGTTTACTGTTTGAATACAGGTTCTCTGTTCCTTGTAGCCCTCTTCCTTAGAACAATAATACGTTCTTTCTTCTTTAATAAAGTTCAAAACTTATTCATAAAAGTAATAAAAAATACAATAATAATGACAACAAAAAATCAGCAAGAACCCAGAGAGAGAGAGCAAAGGATGGGCTAATAATATGTTTGATATGAAGAAAATATTTTCATATGAATTCATAACGTGCACTTTCCATCCCAAAAAATTGCATAAATGGAAAACAGAAAGAGGATTGGAACTGGGTCATACCAGCAGCCAGAGTAATAGGATATCCAATTGAGGAACTCAGTACTATTGCAAGAATCGCGTTTGCTGTTGAAAGTGACTTCGATGCAAGCATAGATGAATGAGGAGTCAATTGCATATGTACTGCACCTTGACAGATTACACTCACTGTACAGACAGGTGGAACAACTAAGGCTACTATGCCAATTACAAGCAGAGATGCCCATATACTAGCCAACGCCAAAGTCTGAGAATGATCAACCTGTTCCCCCTCCCTCCAGAGATAAACACCAAGTCACATACTTAGCAATAAATATAAAAATCAGAAATATAAAACAGTTCCACTTATGGGATGGGATTCAATCTCAATCTCAAAAGCACATAAAAAAGACAACCTACCTCAGCATCAGCATATGTAGACTGCCGCTTTAGGCTGCAGCGAGGATATTTTACAACTGACTTTGATCCATACCATCGGAGCTTTAGCTGCATTTAATTCCAGTGATTAAAAGGGAAGTCAGAATGCAATCAAACATCAGACTATTAAATATATAGGTCATAATAATCCCAAAATAAGTGTGTAACTGTAAATTTTCTCACCTCCACTTTATCAAACATGTCATCAAGAATCAGGGGCCGGCCACTGTAATAAGAGTCCCTTGCCTGCAGGTGAATATAAAGGTGCTTGAAAATGGGGATCCATAACCACAGTAGCATTCCATTTACACAGTATTGACATGGTGTGGCAAAAGTGTAAATGGAATTCAATTACCTAGATTTAAAATGGGAAAATCTTGGCAATAACTTAGGTTTTTAAGAAACTAATATTATATTCTTAAAAATAGAGAAAATTTTTATTTTGTTAATTCATGTCAAATATAGTCCATAAAGATTAGAAATAAACATAGTACACTTAAAAAATCCAATTATAGAAAAACAAAAAAAGTAAGGATTTTGTAAACAATTATTTTACTTTTACCTAGAGGATTTATGTAAAATATACAGCTGGTCCTAAGTAAGCAAGTGCTAAGGATTTTGTAAACAATTATTTTACTTTTACCTAGAGGATTTATGTAAAATATACAGCTGGTCCTAAGTAAGCAAGTGCTATTGTCATTGAACACAACTATTGGTGACCTTCCAAAGAAACCCTTATTAGTGTTTTAAATCTTGACTCAAAATTAATCTATTCACCGTTAAACTTGAAAAGTTAGAATGCCCTAACCTTAACACTAAACTAAAAATCTCCAATCTTTTTATGCTTCTATTTTTCTTTTCCTAAAGTGTAAAAAAAACTCAGCCAAAAAGGAAAGGTGAATGTAGAAAAGGTTCTCTATTTAAGTCCTTTTCACAACTAATTAAGTTTACTTGGGGATTTTTTCACTTTCTCCCATATTGTTGGGTTTTTAGTCTCTTGGTAGACTATTCTATATATACCCACATATTGCTCTCATATGAGCATCTCATTGTAGTTTAGCTTTCGCATTCCTATTGAATGGAATATAATTTATTCTATCATTTCTGGTTTTCTGTTAGTGCTTTCCTTTTACTCATTTGCATTCTTGGATGGCTTCACAATCAAATCTTAGAATTACTCAAAATTAATCTCTAGTTTTTGGAGTGTAATGCTACTATATTCATAAAAAAACATATTCATTCATTATAAAGCAGGGATAGGAGTTCCATATTTGTAAAACACACATTACAAAAAAAATTGGTGTATCAGAGTTGGATACCAATTCAAAAGCAGATAAAAATGACTTTTTGGGACAAGAAAACTTTGACTTATGTATGAAGGATAAACAAGCAAAAGGATTTTAAAACCATAATCAGATTTAGCTAGTACTATTTGGACTTAGTTGAAATTTTCTATTTGTCAGCCGCATTGTCTTTCATCACAAAACCGTCCATTGTAAATGTGTGATTCATGCAATTAATATGCATGATTTGTAATTAAATTTACTTATCAATATCCTTTAAAATAAACAACACATTTTGATTGGCGGTGCTGGCAACAAGAATGAGGTATACGATTTATTAATGTAGAAGAATCTAAATCTAATGTGAAATTTTCCAACATACATTTTTGTTTACAAAGAAAAACAAGTTTCTGCTAAACTTCTACTCTTCTAAATTTCATCCCAGATTGAATAGAAAAGAAACAAAAGCAAACAGCAAAGACTCAGACTAAATTAGGAGGAAGGAAGACTAAATAGAGGACACAATAAAGTGTTTTTAAATTGACGGTATTCTCTCTACAGTTCCATCAGAAAAAGCGGATCAGTCTCATCTTGCTTACTGTCATGTCCCCCGAAATTGTAACACTCAAATATAAATATTGAAATACTAATAAATAAATAAAATGCATATCTAAGTGAATATCAAAATATATGAAAACTATATTATAATAAAATATAAATTTTTTAAAACAATACAAATAATTGATATTATTAAACATTATTATAATATTGACAAAACAATATTTATGCCTTAATATTAAAATATCAAAAAACAAGTAAATCAATGTTAGAATAGAATAATAAATAAAATTAAATAAGATCAAAATTATAATAATTATCATAACACAATGCTGCAGATCTTATACTTATAAAGATAAATATAAAATCATTATTTATATTACCTTATATGACCATTGCCATAAACCTTTAAATATCGATTCATTTTCAACACAAGGCAATATAAAATGAGCGATTAGAATAAAACCAAGGGAGACAACGGTTAACTTTCAAAAGAAGCGATCTATCACAAAAGAGACGTGACCCTTCCCAGCCAAGCCCAATACTTAATAAGGGTTTCTCCAAAGCAAAGGGATCCATCGTGGCTGGTAGAAAATAAAAGGACAGCAGACTAATCTCTGCAGATTGATCAACAGGAAAGGACAAAGGAAAGAATAAACTACAGACCGACCAAGGTAAACAGTAAGTAATTTCTGTTACAGCACAAGTAATTAAATTTTAAGTTAGAGATGTAAACAATGGTATTGGTAAGTATTCTTATGATTAAAATGATGAGTAGTTAATACACTATAAAGTAGGAATTAAAATAATTATCTTATGCATATAGAAGGTCATAATAGTGGGGTAGGTATATTATTATTCTAACTCTCAGTTGATACTTATAAAGATATTTAAGTATATTATGATTAATGATTATATATGAATATGGATAGTTTAGTGAGAGTTGGAATGACGTGTTAACAATTGATAAGGGTATATTCAGATACATATATATATATACAAGGTAATATATATAATATTTGTTTACGATTATCCAATAATGATGTCTGTAGCAATTATTGAGCCTAATAAGTAATAATATTTCTTTTCATTCACCATGATGATAAGTGGTATAATAGGATTCCATCTATGGGATCTTGAAAGATGTCTAATATCTAGCCTAAAGTGCTTAGAAGAATCACTCATAGTGAAAGAAAGGAATAAGTGGTGGAAAGAAGAAGCCCGATCAGTTGTAAAGAATGCGTCTTGAGAGCCAAGTCTAGAGTTGCAAACAGAGGTAAGTTCCTCACCCGTCTAGACAACATTGCAGGTTCTGAAATTAACTCAAATTCTTATGTCAGTAAGTACAGCATAGTGACTGACTCATGGCATATTAAAATCAATAACTGTGTATATATAAATCTGTGCTAATTTGTAGATCTGATCAAATATATTATGAGAATCAATACATACTAGATGTGCAAGCAATAAACACATATGTCAATGTATTAAGACTACTATACAAAGTAGGACAATATGCAGATTTATGAAAGCCACAATAATGTTGCTTACAACAATTATTGTGTCTTATTGAGCTATTATGACTTTACCTTGAAGAATAGACGTCAGGCCAAATTTCCCTTTTGCTAGCACTCAACAAGGATAGGGAATTTGTGGAGGGAAAGGCTGGTAAATCACTCCATTGATGGACGGTCCCAAGACAAGTGGAACACCTTGAGGGAGTCCACTTTGAGATCGTTCACGCGCCCTTTGCACAATAAATCTACTGTCCAATGAGGTTAGGAAAGAGGAGACAAGGCAAAGTTCTATCCAATCAAGAGTAAGAAGTCATATCCGATCATGTTAGTTTATGGCTTTAGATGATAATGCATTTAATTGTCTTATTCTTAAGATGTGCAATCTGAAATAATCTAATCATGAACAAGGAATTATGTGCTTAATTGATAATACATGTTGTAAGTAGGTCTTCAAGGTAATTTACATTAATAAAATGATGTGTTGGTAAATAAATTATATATCCTAACTTGTGCTTTAATATTTTTTGGATAAGTCTAACAAGGGGACATTACAAGTGGTAATAGAGCATGTTCCTACCATCTTGTGTATACTACGTGTGCCTTACATGTTTTCCAGTGTGTACTTTGAGAAAATGTATGTGTATTCAAGTGTATTCAAAGGTTTACCTTGTGACTTATATGTATTCGTTGTAATATATGCTCAAGTGAATACTTTGTGTATTGTGTGTATTCACGTGTATGCTTCATACTCATGTGTATACTTGATGACCTTGGGATGGTGGACCGGACAACGGTGTAGTATGGGATGCACCGAATCCCCTTCCCCATTGCCTAACAATATACTTCATTCAATTGTATTCGTATTTGAGTGTATACTCTATGTCTTGTGATTGTATTTGAGTGCATACTCTATGGTTGTAATTGTATTCAAGTGTGTACTCCGTGACTTGTATATGTATTCGAGTGTGTACTCCGCGACTTGTATATGTATTCGAGTGTATACTCCATGACGCATTTGTATACCTTGTGACCTTGAATTCAAGTGTGTACTTCATGATGATGTATTCAAGTGTGCATTCTATGACTTTGTATTTGTTGCTGCGTCTTGTATTCAAGTGTATACTTTATGATTTACATGTAGTCATATGTATGCTTGTGACTTCATGGACTTGTGCATATACTTCATGATCTTATGATGTTTTTGTTTCATAGGACATGCTTAGCATCTTACTTGTCCACTTCATGACAGATGTACTCTAATACATGACTACTCTGCTCTTAAATATATACTTTTTGTTGCATGCGTTATATGTATTTGTTGAGTGTATCTATGAGCATTCTTATACCTATGCTCTACATGTATGATCATTTTGTGCTTTATGTATATTCGAATGAATGCTTCATATTGTGTATTGAATGCATGATATGCTTCTATTCCATGCATAGAAGTAAAATTGAGTGTACATGAATGCTCTACATATTCATGTCTTATGTAATGACTAAATGCTTCTCGCTCTATGTGTGTAAATTCCTATATTTAAATACTTCATGCCTTATGTATTTGAGTCGGTGTATGCCCCATGTATTTCTCATGGCTTGTACGGCTTACGTGTGTTCAAAGGTATGATTCAGATCTTATGAGTGTGCCACATGTCTTACATACTTGCTTTATGCTTGATGTACTTTAGCATGTTTACTACATATCTCTATTCTATTTCTTGAATGTATACTTTAGATTGAACCAATATACCTCTTCGAGTGTATTTGCACACCTTTGAGTGTATTACGTGCCTTACTTGTAAATTCCTAAGTGTATCATAGCTTGCGAGTGATTATATTTGATGTGCCTTCAGCATGATTGTTTCATGAAAGCTTGTGTGTGATTATTCATGTTTGATACATGAGTACTTTCTCAATACCTTGAATAGGCTTTGTAACATGACTTATGTATCTTTCAACATGTTACTAGCTTCATTTCAGAAGTGATTGTGGCTTACAATATCTTATGTGCCTACCTTGTAACTGTTTCATGTATGACCATTTGCTCCATGAGTGACTATATGCATGCCTATTGTATGCCGTTGAAATATTTTCTCGATATCTGACGTGTATTCAGCATATGTGATCCATGTGAATGCCTGCACGTGTATGATTCTTGCCTTGTATAAGTGTATGACTGCATATGTGTTCATGTGTGCTAATACGAATACTTCATGCTTCATGTGTTACATGTTTGAATGCCGGTATGTACCTTGTGTTATGATCTACATATCTCATGTGTATTCATGTATGATCTTGCCAACGTATATTACAATATCTTGTGTGTATTTCTATGACTTATGAGTCATCATGTGAATGATTCATGCTTATATGTATACTACATGACTCCGTGAAGTTACTGCTTACATCAAATGTATTACAAATACTCCATGCATATGTTTCATGAGTTTATGAAATGCTTCACTTCTTCTGTATACTTAGATGTTTGCTTATGTCTTAAATGCTTTCAACATATTTACTCCATGAGTACTCTTCTCATGTATGCGGGTGTTTGATTCATGCCCCATTTGTTTTCGAATGCTATTCGAGAACCGCATGTATAGATATATGTCACATACCTTTGTATTCAAGGGTATGATCCTTACCTAAAGTGATTGCCTCATGTCTTATGTGTACATTTTTTTTATGGCTATGATTCATACTCTAAGTGCCTTCAAGTGTGGCTTATGAATTCAAGTGTACTCAAGTGTGACTGATGTATTCAAATGCATTCAAATGTATACCGCGTGATTTATGTGTATTCAAGTATACCCAAGTGCATACTATAACTTATGTGTATTCAAGTGCTTTGAGGTAGAAACTTTATGATTTGTGCATGTATGATCATGTGTATACTCTGGGCTGGTATTCAAGTGTGTATCTTGTGTCTTACTTGTATTCATGTGCATGTTTTGCAACTTGTGTGCATTCACACCATGCGACTTGTGTGTATTTATGAAGATACTTTGTAATCCTCATATATTCCGACCCATATGCTTCATTAAGTAGTTCCAAGTATTAGCTTCATTCCCGATGTGTCTTCAAACAAGATTACCCCATGGTGTCTCATGCTTAAAAGATCAATTAAAATTTTGCCAAAACCGCTTCTTGAGTTGAGGAGCTGTGACTATTGGAGTGGAAAGATGTTGGAAATGTGATTGCTTGAGGACAAGCAATCTTGGGCGGGGAGGACTGTCATGTCCCCTGAAATTATAACACTCAAATATAAATATTGAAATACTAATAAATAAATAAAACGCATATCTAAGTGAATATCAAAATTTACGAAAACTATATTATAATAAAATATAATTTTTTTAAAACAATACAAATAATTGATATTATTAAACAATTATTATAATATTGACAAATCAATATTTATGCCTTAATATTAAAATATCAAAAAACAAGTAAATCAATGTTAGAATAGAATAATAAATAAAATTAAATAAGATCAAAATTATAATAACTATCATAACACAATGCTGCAGATCTTATACATATAAAGATAAATATAAAATCATTATTTATATTACCTTATATGACCATTGCTATAAACCTTTAAATATCAATTCATTTTCAACACAAGGCAATATGAAATGAGCGATTAGAATAAAACCAAGGGAGACAACAGTTGACTTTCAAAAGAAGCGATCTATCACAAAAGAGACATGACCCTTCCCAGCCAAGCCCAATACTTAACAAGGGTTTCTCCAAAGCAAAGGGATCCATCGTGGCTGGTAGAAAATAAAAGAGGAGATGTCGACTTGTTTGGTTAACTTATTTTGCCTTAAAATCAAGTCACCTCTTCAAGAAGAAGTTCGATTATTCACAGCAGGTTATTATCCTTTAAAGAGCAGATTGATATCTAGGAGAAATCAGAGGTTTTCTATATGTACGCATCTAAGAGAGGTGCTATTATTTAGTGGGTCATGTTGTAAGCTGATTGCTGCTGTTTCATTCTAATATACAAGAGATACTTTTGTGGCTGGGTTTTTCTCCCTCAAGTTGGAGGGTTTTCCCAGGATAAATACTATGTGTATTTGTTCATGTTTTGAATTTTTCTGTTTGCTCTCATTTCTGGTTTAAAATTTAACACTTATGATTAGAATGATGAGTAGTTAATACATTATAAAGTAGGAATTAAAATAATTATCTTATGCATATAGAAGGCCATAATAGTGGGGTAGGTATATTATTATTCTAACTCTTAGTTGATACTTATAAAGATATTTAAGTATATTATGATTTATGATTATATTTGAATATGGATAGTATAGTGAGAGTTGGAATGACGTGTTAACAATTGATAAGGGTATATTCAGATACATATATATATATATATATATACAAGGTAATATATATAATATATTGTTTACAATTATCCAATAATGATGTTTGTAGCAATTATCAAGCCTAATAAGTAATAATGATTCTTTTCGTTCACCATGATGATAAGTGGTATAATAGGATTCCATCTATGGGATCTTGAAAGATGTCAATATCTACTATGATGTATCTACGAAATATATGATTTAGAATCATTGTTAGTGAGTGGTAAGAAGGAAAGGAATAAATCTTTGACAAGATTGGAATATTTGTGTCGTCTTCGATCTTATTAGACTTTATTACTGAAATTCATTGATCCCTAACGTTTCTAATGTCTCTTTGAGGAACACTCTGAATACAAGATTCAAGATTAAGTGCTCCTACTAGAAAGGGGTCATTACAATCTTGAAAGATGTCTAATATCTACCCTAAAGTGCTTAGAAGAATCACTCGTAGCAAAAGAAAGGAATAAGTGGTGGAAAGAAGAAGCCCGACCAATTGTAAAGAACACGTCTTGAGAGCCAAGTCCAGCGCTGCAAACAGAGGTAAGTTCCTCACCCGTCTAGACAACATTGCAAGTTATGAAATTAACTCAAATTCTTATGTCAGTAAGTACAGCGTAGTGACTGACTCATGGCATATTAAAATCAATAATTGTGTATGTATAAATTTGTGCTAATTTGTAGATCTGATCAAATATATTATGAGAATCAATACATACTAGATGTGCAAGCAATAAACACATTTGTCAATGTATTAAGACTACTATACAAAGTAGGACAATATGCAGATTTATGAAAGCCACAATAATGTTGCTTACAACAATTATTGTGTCTTATTGAGCTATTATGACTTTACCTTGAAGAATAGACTTTGGGCCAAATTTCCCTTTCGCTAGCACTCAACAAGGATAGGGAATTTGTGGAGGGAAAGGCTGGTAAATCGCTCCATTGATGGACGGTCCCAAGACAGGTGGAACACCTTGAGGGAGTCCACTTTGAGATCGTTCACACGCCCTTTGCACAATAAATCTACTGTCCAATGAGGTTAGGAAAGAGGAGACAAGGCGAAGTTCTATCCAATCAAGAGTAAGAAGTCATATCCGATCATGTTAGTTTATGGCTTTAGATGATAATGCATTTAATTGTCTTATTCTTAAGATGTGCAATCTGAAATAATCTAATCATGAACAAGGAATTATGTGCTTAATTGATAATACTTGTTGTAAGTAGGTCTTCAAGGTAATTTACATTAATAAAATGATGTGTTGGTAAAATAAATTATATATCCTAACTTGTGCTTTAATATTTTTTTGGATAAGTCTAACAAGGGGACATTACATACTACTATATTCATATTTCCTTACTTGACCTTTTTACGAGTATGTGAATCAGTGGAAGGGGGATGTTCCTGATAAGATAATTATGTATTCATAAATTCCGAGAATCACATTTTATTGTTTTCCAAACAACCAGCACTATAATATTGCTAAAAAATTTAAGGCAATGGTTAATGATTACAAATCCTAAGTTTTGGTAAACTAGTTACTTTGTCTTCTTTTTAAGAAATGTAGTGTTCATATGGAGTAAATAGGGTGTCACAATCAGAATAAAGATAAGGACTGTGTCAAATTGTCTCCACATGACTGACTTCAAACAAGGAAGAAATCAGGTTTAAATCGTTAGTCGGTTGCACATGGGTTAAATATGATTGTGAACAATAGGGAAAATAGAGTGTAATAATAAACAAGAATGGTCCAATACTTGAAATGATGACCGAAAAGGATGGATAAGCATGGAATTTAAGATACCTACAAATGCTTCAACTGTGGATTTGCTGTTATTTGGATAATAAAAAGTTTAAAAGAGAACTTTCTTCTGCATAGAAGGTAAGATTTAGTCTACGCATAAGCCATTATAGACTTTATGAGTTCAACTCTATAAATTTATCTTACGAAGACCTCGACTAATGGATATAGCCTTATCATGGCTTAGGTATACATGTTCTCCAATTGGATGAGATACATGGTCTTCATATCCTTAACAGACTACCATGTTTCTTGGATTCCAAAATAATTTCCTTGATTCCCTCGTAGGGGCATGTTAATGTGGCGGATTATGGTCTTGTCAGCAGATCTTTGATTCTTTTCATTTGGGATCTTTCTTCCCTTCATTCGGGATTTCCATGTCTGCATCAACTCCCCCTTGTTGATCATGTTATTTTGGCTATCACTATTCATACAGCCTCTTTATCCTTCTCTTCCCTTGGATCCTCCATTATTTACCACATTACAGTCCACTTCAATGCATGGTATGCAATTGATTATGCTGATCTCCTACCATGGTTTCCTACTTTCATCTTTGCCATTTTCATGCTTTCTTCAGGTATCCTTCTATCACATACATATTTTTAACTTCCTTTTATATTTTGAGGATTAACCATTTTCTGTTTACTCCATTTTTTGGTTTTATGTTTCTATAGCACTTTGTTACATTTTTGTAATGCAGGGTCCCTTAATACTTCTCTTTTAAAATTGAATGCACTTTTTTAGGCCCATTGACCTACTTTGTTATTTCTGGAAATTAATATAATTTATTTTGTTCCTTCTTTCTCAGCCATCTCAACTAAGTATGATTTATTCTCCTTTGGTATGCAGCTCATGCTTATTTTCTTGAGATGGCTGATCATCCTAATTCCCACTGTCCTCATGCTTCTTTCCCCATGAATATTTCTTAGGATGAGGAATGTTATGCTATGCATCAGGAGTTCTTTTTTCTCCTAGTTCATGACCCTTCTTCCATATCTTCCATGCATAGAAAATATTGTATCTTCTTTAAAAACAGATGTGACTTTCTTGTACAAGAAAGCATGAGCTCCTTGATGCCCTCCATCATTCACTTTAGAAATATGGACATGCTTCCAAGGCTAGCTCTCACATCATACATTGACCCACATGCTTGGATCTCAAATGCCAATTCCCTCTATTATATTTTGGTTCAGCCTCTCATCCAAGCCTCCGCTCCTCCATTTTGTCTTTAATTCCCCTGGTGAGAGTGCTATTTGGAAGTTATCTACCGGCAGAGCAGCTGATTGTGAGAGACTCAAGGTTGAATTCCTCAAATATAATGTCGATTATTTTTCCTTCCCAATGGGAAATTTATTTGATAAGGTGGTTTCCTCAAGGTTCCCTCTACTTCAGCACAATAAATTATCCATTCCATTCATAGGTTGGTAGATAATACAAATCCAACTAACTAGTTACTATATAGAACAATTATGATTCGGCATAAATTTGCTAAGCATTCTAATTTCTACCATCAGGTTGGACATAAAGCTTTATGGGTTCATGGAAAGAAATAATCTCTTAGCAAGGGGCAAGAAAGATTCAAAAGGGATTTCCAGCCTATTAACCATAGTTTTACACTTCAAGATACCATTGAGGAGGCCCTCTACAATCTTCCAAAATATTGTTGTTTTATACACCTAATGTTCTTTGGCTTAGTTCTAAACACCTTTAGACATAGCAGCAAAAATCTTTTGGGGAAAAAATCGAAATTAAAAAAAATGTTAAAAATTGTAGAACAAGAGATAAAAACTATTTTTTTCTGAAATTGAAAGGCATTTCCATAGCATAGAGATATAGAGAGCAAATAAAATAAAGAGTTTAACTAATGAATTGTAAAAAATTATAGATTTTTTTAGTTTATATTCATATCATTGATTACATTGCATTGCAAATCTTTCAAACTCATTGTATAACTAATAACGAGATGTTGATAGATGACAAAATTTCAATTACAATATAGTTTTTTTATAAAGTCAACCTACGCAGTTATACAATTACTTCACAGTGCATAACTAATAACTAGGAGCAGCTGCCAATTGCATTTGCTTGTCATCGCATTCCATCACCATGAGACCACATTTCTTTGAGGCATCTTTTTAAACAGTTCACTGCCTTGTCTATGCTACCACATTTTTCATACATGTCTACCAAAGCATTTTATCAAACAGTTCACTGCCTTGCTGCTATGGCTAAAGCCTAAAACAAGTGCTTTCGAACAAGCTATGGATGCTTGGAAAAAATCTATCAAAGCATAATAGTAAGCAATAGCATAGACAAAGAAGTGAACTGTTTGAAAAAATGCCTCAAAGAAATGTGGTCTCATGGTGATGGAATGCCATGACAAGCCATAGACAAGGCAGTGAACTGTTTGAAAATATGCCTCAAAGAAATTTGGTTTCATGGTGATGGAATGCCATGACAATCCATAGCAATTTGCTTGTCATGTGTAAAAACCCGGTGTTCATCACAGTAAAATTTCCAATGTTTTCACCGTAAGTGAATAAATCATGACGCCATGACATAGCAATAAAAAAATTTCTTCCAATAATGTAAATTACATGCATAATTGAAATAACACAAATTCCAATTTGTCATTGCAATCCAAAGTAATTATACAAATCTTCCCAAAACATAGATATCATATTGAACAAAAAATCCATACAATATTCAATAAAGATTCCATTCCAATATAATAATTTCACAAATTACAATATTCCAAGAATGTACACAATTACAAACACAGCTCCACCAAGCTTCGGAGCATAAGATATAGATGGTCCAAGAATCCGCCTTTCAAAACATTGGTCTCATGTCGCCTATTGAGGAGGAGAAGCATCACTCAAGCGCTTTTCCGCCAACCATGGACTCATATGCGGTCCCCCATACATCTATCAATGATAGATGGCCCTACCCTTCGACGAAGGTATTGGTTGGATAACCCCATACGACATACCACTCTAAGCTTAGTGTTGTGCCCTACATGACTAGGATTTAAAACGTACGCTAGGTAGCCTTCATGCATTTAAATAGACATGGTGAACTGATAGTGGAGCCTAGGGCTGTCACACTACTTTGGCCAAAGTGTTCTCACTCAATATAATCAAGCAATGGTCTACCATTCACTTACACTATACCAAGCTCCTTAATTATATCTATGCTTAGGAAATCCCTCTCCATGGGCAAGCTACTCCCCAGGATAACCTATCTCTTAAACAACCTAAGGAAACAAAACTCATAAAGCAAAGTACTAGTTCTCTCCCTTCACTGAGTGACAATCCCAGGAGTAACCTACTAGTTCCCTCCCTTCAATGGATAACAACCCCAGGAGTAACCTACTAGCCATCTAGCATAATTAAATATCTAGCTAAGAGTGTTCTTTAAGCTTGTCTATGTTTGATCATATCTAGTATAATAACAATACCTGCGACAAACATTCCCTTTTACCCATGTTTAATCATATCAAGTATAATAACGATACCTATGACAAACAGTCTCTCCTATCATGGAGTAATTAAAAACATCACACAAATAGGGTAAAATAGTTTCTACTTGTCTTTCATAGCAAAAACATTACTTTTCCCTATATGCAAGTAACTATAAAGACTAGTTTAAACAGTCAAACAACAAATCATTCAGCACTAATGCAAACAAGGGAAGAATTTCCTCATGCCTGTGATAAGCTTTCCAACTAACTGGCTGCAATCACAGCACTTCCAAATCAGCAACTAGCCTGGTATGGATCCTTCGACAAAGACTCAATAATCACTGTCTCTCAAGTTGGCAAATACTTCTCTCAATGATAATAATAAACTCCCTCTAAAACTTAAGGCTCTCCCTCACTGTACTTGGCAGAATTTTGCAGATTGAAATGTATATAAAATGCAGAACTTGCTCAAGAAATAATGCATAGAAGAAAGCGTCCAAACAAATGAACAAGCCCACTATTTATACAGCAATCACGTAACTTCTTTGCCTACAGTTTAGGCATGGTTTTGAGTCTTTTGATAGCAGCAAGCATGCACAGCAACACATCTATCTCAACTCAAAAGGTGGCGAACATATAAGCACATACTCAGCTTAAACAGCTACAGATCGACTTAGATAAATGACAACAATTAGAGACCAATTCAAATCCCACATGATAGAATTCAGTTTGCATCTCAAAATGGACATCTACAGGAATAAGGATTCAAAGATATAACGCCGAGTATGCACCAACCTCCCTATTCATTTGGGCGTGAGTTAAGCATAAGAAATGGTCTAACTTACTTGGCTGTGTTTAACACAAGTTGACTTAGTCATGGTTCAAGCATTCAACATTCAATCAGATGGATCGACTCACCTCAAATGTTTCCTTGTCATTAAAACAGCATGCTTGCCACCTCTTTAATACGCAACACTTATATGCTTGCTCATTCAACGTATTATATGCAATATCGTGCGCTTACATATTTTGTTGAGCTTTTACCTTTGTATAAAGAATTCTATATTTTCAATGGGAGAACGCGACTTCAATGGTTCGAGCTTTATATGCAAATGTCCTTTCTCAAGGACAGCACTATATCATATCGATCATAGCTTGTAACCTCCAAATCGACTTATACTCTTATATATAAATCGACCTCCAAGCATTGTATATGATAATCGATCTATAAGCATATAAATCGGTCTCAAAGTTATTTAAGAAAATCGACTTCAAAGCCATATATAGCATTATATATATACATAACATATATGTACATATTCATACATATATATACATATATATTGGTACACACACACATATATATGTATATATATATGCTAGTATATATATCCGTTTTTATCATATGTCAATAAAGCATGTACATATATCCATGTTATCATTCTCTGATAACATTATACATATATAAACATACATGCACAGGTGTAATGTCACTTATATATATATATATATATATTTGTCAGTGAATAGCATTAGCACTATACCTTTTATATATATATATAGAGAGAGAGAGAGATGCATGTATGTATATAAATGATTGTTATGACGCTATAGTCACACATGTCATGATCATTCGGATATTGAATGGATCATTTGACTATCATGTTGCTATATGTATATATATATAGAGAGAGAGAGAGAGAGATGCATGTATGTATATAAATGATTGTTATGACGCTATAGTCACACAGGTCATGATCATTCAGATATTGAATGGATCATTTGACTATCATGTTGCTATATCTTTACATATATATATATATACAAATGCATTTACGCTTATGTGTGTATTGTTTATATATACAAAGATATATATATATATATATATATAAACAATACACACATAAGTGTAAATGTATATATATCTTTGTATATATAAACAATACACACATAAGCATAAATGCTCAATAGAGGAGTGTGTGTATATATATACATATATTTATATAATATATTATTATTATGTGAAGATTGCTTTCTTGTATTCTTTTGTGTATACGTACTTGATTATCATGGAAATGTATAAATATAATAGTATATATACACACACACACATATATTTATATAATATATTATTATTATGTGAAGATTGCTTTCTTGTTGTATTCTTTTGTGTATACGTACTTGATTATCATGGAAATGTATAAATATATTAGTATATATACACATACACACACACACGTGTGTGTGTGTATGTGTATATATACTAATATATTTATACATTTCCATGATAATCAAGTACGTATACACAAAAGAATACAACAAGAAATCTTCACATAATAATAATATATTATATAAATATATATATGTATATATATATATACACTCGTCTATTAAGCATTTACGCTTATGTGTGTATTGTTTATATATACAAAGATATAGATATAGATATCTATATATACTATATAGCAACATGATAGTCAAATGATCCATTCAATATCCGAATGATCATGACCCATGTGACTATAGCATCATATCAATCATTTATATACATATATGCATCTCCATGCATATGTTGTCATACTCGTATGGACATCCCATTATATCCATTGTACACATATGACGACATATACATATATATGCATGTATGCATATATCCAAACACTCATTCAACCACACAAACACAGTAGGATAAGGAAGGACTCACAAGCTCAAACAAATAAACATCATCCAAGCATGCATTCAATAGTAATCAAGACCCTTACTAATGCAGACACATTACACTAAGGATGACTTACCTATTTCCCACATGATAACCCGACTCAATTATTCTACTGTGGTGTGTGTAAGCTCAGATAGGATTCGTTACCGGTTACCCGACCAAGACCTTCTCCTAAGTGATACTTCCCCTCCACCTAGAGGAATTAACTTATACCTACATCCACATTCTCAAAACATGTCCAAGGTAGTCAACTATTCAACAAAATATGCATTACACATAATACATCTCCATAGTTAGAATATTAATTCAATAACCATCCATTTCACACACATATGCATTTCTTCATATGACATGAAATGAAATAACATTCATTCATAATGCATTGATAACAAAGTGCAAGTACATTTTATTCACCATCAAAATACAAATTACGTTCACATTTACCCTACATAGTAATAGTAAATAGTAATTACATATTTGGGGTGTAACATCATGTCATTCATCATGGCATTCCAAATATACATACATGCATCTCAATGACATTCGTCAGTGAATAGCATTAACTCCCTCTGAATGTCATTTCCTCCTCTTCGAAGTAGCTGATCGCAATGACAATCTGTATAGGTTCTCCGTTGTTTAGTGTCTTCATCTTTCTCAATCTTCTTTGTTGATGCATATTCCCCATCCAAGGCTGACCCAACCTTGTGCCCTCAAGAGATGTCTCCAGTGAAGTTATGTGCCACCAACTCAGTCCCATGGTTACAAGCTATGACTCCATGATTGTTCATTTCTCCAGCCAGCATGCCTTCCTCACAGGATGCCTCAAGCTCTTCCTCCCTTTGAATTCCTTATGCAATCTCTCATCATCCTTTTGCTCCTCGATCCATCCTGGAAGCATCTTAGAGAGATTAATAATAGTTCATAGAATCAAACTGCCCCGAAGAGAAATATACAGACCAATGCTAGAAGCATACATGATTCACTATTCCCAATGTTATTGCATGAATTATTATTAATTACATAAAATTCATGATCATTATTCAAGATACAAACATAAAATACTTATCTCTTTATGTTGGTCAATTCTACAAATGCAGTCAAATGCTTGTCTTGCAGTCTCTTCCCAACTGTTAAATACTTCTAACTAAATGTGCAAGCTTGGCTGGAAATGAAAAAATAGATGTGCAAGTGCAATATCTCCTTAAAAAAAACACACTTTAGATCTGCATCTAAAGTCTGCTTCAGATCTGCAATATTGATCACCCCTGCCATATTGAGGCTTCAAACGGGTCTCCAAATAGTCTTTAGATCATTCTGTTGTTCTTTGTATACGCCTCAAAAAAAAAATACACAGACCTTTGTTGACCAGCCAAAAAGATTCAATAAAACAACATGAATGCAAAACCCGAACCATATATCCTCAGCCCCACACAAGACCATAACCAATGCCACATGACATATCCCCGAAATTGTAACACTTTACTAAAGCTTAGATTTCAAAAAATACTTGGCAGACCACGGAAATTCATGCACCCAGCATACTTGCAATTTGCAGTTCAAACTAGAAACTCAGATTAATCATTCCAGACTCGAGATTACTCGACGCCAATTCTTCTATGTCGAGTGTAAATTGCCACACTCCTCTTGATTTGTATGCAAATGACGGCTATATTAATATTACCAAATCTCTTTAAATTTCTCGACTTCTTCATATGATCACCCGCTATATCTAAATGTAGCGCATTAGGGGAAAGACTACAATGAAGATGTTGTTCCATGATGATGGTATTTCTTGAAGGTTATCCCTACGATGAAGGTGGCTTCCAATGCTCACGACTTCCTCCTTATTCCCAATATTCCTCAGAGGCTCCCAATTTCAAACATACACAACCCTTCACTTACCACTGGGATTCACAAGCTAAGCGTTTTCAGCTCCTTCGACTCTCAATGTCATTGGGCCTCCTTAATTCTTCAATTATCATTCCCGTCAAAGCTAAACCCATAATACCTTAATTATTAATTCACCTGGGTACGACCTCCTTGACCAAGCGTCAGGAATGATTGGACTTGGCAAAACGTCCTGATAACTTTTATCGGCTTTCCCTTCTATTGTTTGACTCCCAATAACTAGAATCAACAGTGCAACATCCTATTCCATACGGCTGTGATAAATTTCAACACTCATTCAAACAATTTTCTTACTCAACCATCTTTGCTACATGAGCACATAACATTGGTGCCATTTATTGACAAGTAGCTCCCTTATAAAAGACACGGAAACTCATTTAGATGGTTACAATAGCTTCTCCAGCATCCATACATAGCACAATTTCGATGCAGCCAATACTGAGAGCATGGCGGAAAATAGATAAGCCGAATTTAAGAAGACTGAAATAAATCTTCACAACTTGAAGGCTTCCACTGCTTAGCCAAATCTGATTAAATCTTTTCTAAACTCGCTCTGATGCCATGTTAGTTTTAGGATCAGAAATGTAAACAAGCAGAAGATACATCACATAGACAATGAACACAGTGATTACCCTAGGAAAACCCTCCTACTCGAGGGAGAAAAACCCAGCAACAATATTCTCTTATATATCAGGAGAAAAGGTGCAGAAAATTGCATACAAATCAGGCCCTACACAAGGCCGAGTCTATACAATGAATGGAGACACTTCTCCACAAATGATAACACTTCTCTTTGAAATGGATCTGCTGCTAAGAATGGTGAACTGCTGCTAAAGAAGCGAAGTGGAGTGAATTCAACTTGATGCCCAAATGAGAGGACTTGATCCTCCTTAAATACAAAACCAAGCAACCTCCCTTCTAGGCCGGCTTTTAGAAAGAATATAAATATTATTTAAGACATGAAGGCTGACCTGCCTTAAGCAAAAATATATCAAGGAGAAAAATATCTCCCGCAGCTACAACACTAACAATTTGGAGAGGAAGGATATGGAGTGGGAAGGGAAGAAAAGAGGTGAGGTTGCAGGAAAAGTGGGAGCTATTTTAGTTTCAATTCCATAGGCCATTGTTGCTGCTTTTTCTATGTTTTATGTGGGTAATTCTACAGGCCATTCTGTTGCTTTTCTATGTTTTATGTGGGCTACACCTGCAGCACTGGGGCTGTGGAGTTTCACCAGCTATAAATTCATCTATTCCAAGCTATTCTTTGCTTTATATAATGGCTTCACATGGAATCAAGTGAGTATTCCATTTATTTATTTAATTTTTTTTCAAATGTTAGAAATTGATTTTACAAAGCATTGGTGAAGTAACGATCCAAGTTTCTTGTAGAGGGTTAAATTTCTTGTAAAGGATTAAATTGTGTATGTGAGCATATGAGAAACTGTCACATACAGATATCTTTCCATTCTTTTGTAGAAGTCCCTCTATACATTTCTTTGGGAATAAAGTTGAGCATTTTTTTATCTCATCTTATACAGCTCTTCATATATCCCTATTATCTGTCTTCTAGAACCTAGACTCTAGTAAGATTGATACCTCCTCAACTGTGACAATATGATTAAGTGCAAACTTTGGTTATGCAAACCTTAGGTTTTGTATTATTCCTTTTTGCTAGGTCGTATATTTTCTATCTTCTATTGCTCCATAAATATCAGCATTTTAAAGAAGGTTGACATATTTGTTTCCTTATTAGGGATTGCATTGCTGTTCATTCATAGGGTGCTCATATATAAATTCAGATTTCTGAAAGTAAAGATGATATATGTTGATTAGTAAATAATTATTAAATATATATATGGCACCTTATGGTGAAGATAAATAATTTCTAAGTTATGCATGGGGATTGAGTGTAGATTTTAGTAGTTTTCTACATTACATGTGGAAAAAAAACATAATAAGAAGAAAGGTTTCTTATTCCCAACTTTCCTCAACCCTTTGAAACTTCTTAAATTTGGAGTTCACATGTTGATGCTTGTCCCAAGACAATATGATTTATAATCTCAGCCATTGTATGCCTTATTTCAACTAGATATTAAAAGATGATTCCTGAAGATTTAAGTCGGGATCCCTCTTGAATGCCAGGAAATTTATTGTTGCTTCATTGACTAGCATTCTTTTGTTTAACTACATGCTGAGAGTTGCAAGATGCTTATTTGTGAATGACCCGAGTAAACTTGTGTGTCAAGGACAAGGTTATAATCTTTTATTTCCTTTAACATGCACATTGAAGATCCAATAGTGCTATTCATGTACAGGTTTTACTTTCAGATATAAAGTTCTGAAATGTTAGAAGTTGCACATGGTTAGTGTGACATGGTTCGTGGATAAAACTCTTGCTCATGTTCTTTTATCTTACCCAATTATACCTTGGAGATTTTGAATGACCAAATAAGTTGCAACTATTTATTTAGGTAGTCTAGCTACTAACTTGAACATTTTATTAACCAAGATATTCATAAGAATGGCCAATGGACTTTCTTTGTCAACTTCTGGGATGGAACAAGTGAGCTGAGTTGCAGAGAAAACTGCTCACACATGTTTTGGTTCCCTATAAAATGCCTTCTGTGTTTTGTTGTCTACTCTCTCCCCTTTCAGAACAAATTTAACTTTTAAATTTGGATAAGGGAAATGGAAGTTATGATTGTTTAAATGCAGCCCTTTCTGCTGCAATCAGCAGATTAAAAGTTGTGAATTGATTTAGATGTTGTAGCCACAAAGTTAATGGTAAATATCACTACTGATATGAGTATGGCTACATTTTATTTAGTAATATATATATATATATATATATATTTAAATTCTTAAGGAATGGTTCTAGGCTTAGGAATTAATAAATGAAGAAATAAGACCTTTTGTTCCTAAATCACCTAGTAGTGAGTGGGTTAGGTAACTTGTTGATTATGGAGTAACCTTCTTGGCATACTAACTAGTGAATGCTATTGCCTTGAAATTATATAATTGCAACTAATGTTAATTTGAGAGTTGCCTTTTGGCTATTGCTTTAACCGCCATGTAGAATGTGAAGATATCATATTGAGATGGTTGGACATTTTGTGCTATAAACATTATTGAAATTGATTAGCATTAATAAGTGCATTTCTTGGTCAAACTACATTATCTTCTATAATTTGTGTATCAAATGGGATTGTTCTTGAATACATGACGCATGAGAATATAGGCTTAGTAGGTCATCAGTGGTTATCATAGTGAACTAGATTCCATCATGTATGTTGGCCACACATTGCTAGATCCTTTGTGATGGGTCAGGCTTCTCTAGTGGAGTTGCACGGGGAAGCTAATGCTTTGTGGTAGGGTGGATATCACTTTGATGACGCCCTCTCTCTTGCTTCCACTTTTAAGATATATAAGTAAATGGTGTAGGTTCTATAATGCAAATGATGATATATTGTTTATGGTGTGTCTTATTGTTTGAGTTGAATAAATGACTCTTACTTAATTGCTTATCATTTCCATTTACAATATTATAACATGAATAGTTGTGTAAGAGCATGGCTTCCATATTTAGATTATTGCATTTGTCATCCATCTGGTTTAAAGGCATGTATACCAGTATCTATACTATATAATGATTCAGTTTTATGGTCATATTAAGTATTGTATTGGATTATGATAATGGTAATAAATATAGTATCATTTCATATGAAAAGAAAAGTTTAAGACTATGCTTGACTTCCCCTAGATTAGATCTACATTATCTTCATATTATTCACTAATTACCATACTTTATCAGTGATTGGTTGGGTAGATGTTACAAATCCTAACCAGCATATATACATATTTGTGAATCTTGTTCATGTGGTGAATGCAGGGTTCAATCCAAAATTACATTGTTAAAGAGATATTTATTGATAAGGTGAAAACCCTAACCCTAATTTGTTGTAATTTGTGATCAATAGGTGAATTCTAGGGAAAATTAGGATAAGGGCCATTACAATACATACACCTACATTTATTGTAATTTGTTGTAATTTGTGATCAGTAGGTGAATTCTAGGGCAAATTAGGATAAGGGACATTACAATACATACATACATATATATATTCCCATACCCGTACCCAAGGAAAAAAAAAATGTTGTATCGCCGTATCCGTACCCATACCAATACCCGTATCTGTGCCCATACCCGAACCGGTAACTTAGTTAAAAAATGCATTCATAAATGAGAGGCTGAAGTTCAAAATCAAGTTACCCATAACTTGTAGGACATGCACACTTGTAACAACATATCCAAGAATGGGACCAATTCCTCCAAGAAACAGTTGTGGGCCCAATGATGTTCCAAGTTAATCTCAATAAATATATTAGAAAAAAAAATTTAAAAATCAATCAAAAGAACTTTTTTGGAAAAATTAAAACATGCCCAACCATCAACTATTTTTTTTAATCTGCCTTTTTTGAGCATATTTCTGCCTCTTAAGTACAAAAGTGAGCCCAAAAAATGTAGCATATACAAAAAAAAATTCAGAAGCACTTATTGAAAAAGTCAGAAAATACAGAGGATAGCAATTGTCACAATAATGTCAATATCATTCAATCAATGGGTTTATTGAATAGTACTTTTTTTAAAATTTGCTTTTAATCTTTATTTTGAAACTTAGTATTGTGGCCAAGAAATTTGCTATAAGTTTCTCTATTGCACAGGAGTTTTAAGATGTCATTTAAATTTTTTCTAAAGCACTACATGTATGTGCATTAACTCCAGTAGATGTACACGTTAATTTACAATTGTCATTTGAATACTATTTGAGGGAAGCAAATTATTTTACAAATATTTTCTATCTCTAACAACAACCCAACACATGTTATCGTCTATTGGATAGATTTGGGGATAGAGGGAAGGGGATGCCATTTCGAAGAAGTGTATGAGAGTAAGAGAATAACGGTGTTGCTATATCATATATATATTATAAATACAATCACCAAAAGATGTGGGTCCAGGGATGGGGATGTGTCATGTTCCTCTACCCAATGAGCTGGAGAAAAAAATATTAACATTGTAAATACTATAGGCTATGTTACTGGATTCGCCCATATAGGCCCCGGGTTCGATTCGGGTTCGGTTTGGGTCCGGAATTCGGGTCTAGTCCGCCCGAATTCGCTGTGGGTCCAAAAATGGGCCTGTGGGTTCGGCCAGGGTTCGAACCCCTGACTGTGGGTCCGGCCAGGGTTCGAAAATTTCAAACCCAATTTGAACCCAGGCAGAATTTCATGCCCAGGCGCGATTTTTAACACATTTTTTGGTTTTTTTAATATTTTTTTGACTTTTTTTTTACTTTTAAATAGTTTTTTATTCTTTCTAACCCTAATACTTGCCTCAAAAACATGAAATAGGTAAAGTGATACTCATTTTACCAATTTGTGAATGAGAAAAAAGGATTTTTTGCCTCCATTGCTGAACTTTCTCTTTTGCTTGCACAAGCTGGAATAGACTTGAAGGCTGATCGTAGATTGTTCAAAGTTGATTGTTGTGCTATTCCTAAGCACTTGCAAGTGTCTATTCGTTGCTAAGAAGATCGTAGAGCAAGATTTCTTCAAAAGAGGTAGGTTTTTTGAAGTTTTTTGATTATTTTTTTTACATTTTTTTTCACAAGTGAACTTCAACTCTTTTGTTTTGCTTTTTAATTATTGTTTTGTTTTACTTTTCATTCTTCTAAATGTCTATAACACATGTTCAATTTTTTCATTTTTTTGAAATTAATTAAGTCTTTTAGTTTCAAATTCAATGAATCAATACCAAAATTTCAATATGTTGTGCCTTAGGTATTCACTATTCCGTATTACAATGGCAACCGGTACCTCCTCAGGCTCAATCCAATCTCGTTTCAAAATAAACCCAGCCTCTCCCCTTTGGAAATATGTAGAAATGGTTCAGCAACTTCCAGGTGGTGGAGGATATGTTTGGATTTGTAGTCATTGCAATGTTCAATATTCGAGCTCATACAGTCGAGTAAAAGGGCACTTGTGTAGGATCCCTGAAATAGGCATCAAAAATTGTCCAGGTGAAAACACGATGGCATTCCAGAACATATAGTATTGAAATATATTGCTGAGCAAGAAAAGGCAGACCAAAAAACAACCGGTGGTAAAACAAGCCATCCTTTGAAGAAAGGATCTCAATCCATGAAACCCCCTACACCACCTTTTTATTTTCCACCTACAGAAAGCCATCCATTTATGGACATCCCTCAAGAGCAAACCATGCCCTCTTCAAATAAAAGATCTAAGGGACCGTTGGAAGCTTCATTTCAGAATGAGGCAAGAGAGATTGCTGATCAAGACATAGCAAGATGTGTCTATGGCAATGGATTGGCATTCAATGTTGTTCGTTCACCATATTGGCAAAAAATGGTGAAATCTATTAATGAGGCTCCAAAGGGGTATAAGGGCCCAGGTTTTGAGAAGGTGCGTTGCACCTTATTGGAGAAACAGGTGAAACATGTAGCAGACTCTTTGAAGCCCATAAGGGATTTGTGGATCGAAACAGGGGTGACCATAGTTTTTGATGGATGGAAAGATGCAAGAAATCGCCCATTGATCAATGTTATTGTTGTGTCCCCTAAAGGGGCAATGTTTTTGAGAGCAGTGGATTGTGAAGGACAAGTGAAAGATGGTCCATTCATTGCTGACATCCTTTGCCAAGCTATTGAAGAAGTGGCCATCAAAATGTTGTGCAAGTTGTAACCGACAATGCCAAAACTGGGTTATTGGTTGAGGAGAAGTATCCACACATTTTTTGGACACCTTGTGCTGTCCACTCCCTCAATCTAATGCTACAAAAAATTGGATCCAAAATTGAATGGATCAAACAGGTGTATGCCGAGGGCGAAGACATCCAAATGTTTGTCACCAACCACCATATGACGCAAGGAATATTTAGACAATTCTCTAAATTGGAGTTGTTGAAGGTAAGTTAATTCTCAATATTTTTAAATTTTTGAATTTTCTTTTAATTTTAATTTTTAAATTTTGATTTTGTATATTTAAATTATATTTTAATTTTAATTTTGATTTTCAAACAGGTTGCCGAGACCCGTTTTGCCTCCAACACAATTGTGTTGAGATGACTTATAAAGGTTCGTGAGGCACTATGTGCCATGGTAATCAGCCCTAATTGGGTTGTATGGAGGCAATCTAGCAATGAAAGGGCAAAGAGGATCAAGCAAAGGATCCTAGATGATGGTTGGTGGGATCGTGTTGAGTATCTCGTCAGCTTCACCGAGCCCATACTGAGCATGATCCGTTACACTGACTTGGATAGACCTTGTTTGGGCGAAGTATATGATGGTATCGACTCAATGATTGAGAAGATGAGATCCATCATCAATGCAAAAGAGGAAGATCCTGAAGAAAAATTCTTCAAAGAGCTACAGGAAATCATGGTTGATAGATGGAACAAAATGACCACTCCCTTGCATCTTCTCGCTTTTGCATTGAGTCCCAAATATTATAGCCCTGAGATACTTTCTACTTCATCAAGAGTTGCTCCATATAGGGATGGTGAAGTGGCCCAAGGGTACAAGGCAGCAATTCGTAGAATCTTCACTGATCGTGACCAACGTGATCGAGTGAGGGCTGAGTTTATGGCTTTTGCATGCTCTAGGAGTGTTGATCAAAATATGGATGCTCTTCGAGACAAGTGCAGGGTGGATGCTCATAGTTGGTGGTACTTCCATGGGCAAGAATACATGCACCTCCAACCTATTGCAATAAAAGTTTTATCCCAAGTAAGTTTTATAATTTATATTTGTAATTTTAATTTTAATTAATAATTTTGTTTAGTTAAATTTTGTAACTCTTAACTATTTATTAATTTAATTTGGTCTTAATAGCTTGCTAGTTCATTCTCTTTTGAGAGGAATTGGAGCATATACTCCTTCATACACTCAATAAAACGCAATAGGCTACATTCAAAAAAGGTTGAGGACTTGGTGTATGTGCATTCAAATTTGCGCCTCCTTACACACAAACATAGTTCCTACAAAGAAGGAGACACAAGGAGGTGGGATATTGAGTCAGAGCAGCTTGACTTGGATGCTTCCACAAGTCACTTAGCTGCACTTGATATTGATGATGACTATCAGCCTAAAGCAACTACTGAGCATGAGAGTGGTAGTGCTAGTGCTAGTGTCGGTGCTAGTGGCAGTGCTAGTGGCAGAGCTTGTGCGAGTGCCACTAATGCTCTTTGTGGTTCTACACAAAATGTAGCATCTAATGTTGCTAATGATGCTACTTTTTTTGATGACCCATATGATTCAGATTGACATTGTAAACACTTGACATTTTTATGTTTGAAGTTTGAACTTTAATTTATAATTCTATATCATGACATTTGACTTTTGAGTATAAACTATAAAGTGGTGGTGTATTTTTGCTATGTTATTTGACTATTAATATGGTGGTGTATTCTGAACTTAAATACTGCTGCAAATATGTATATATTTCTGATTTTTATATGTTTTTGTATTACTGAACCCAAAACGAACCCAACCTCAAAAAAAAAATTTCCTGAACCGGCGAACCGGGTTCTCGAACCCGAACCCGAACCCGAACCCAAAACCAAACTGGTAACTTAGACTATAGGTAGCCAAAAGATTAAAAAAACAAAATCAAAAAGTTGACAGCCTGCCATATCCAATATAATTAAAATATTGGGTCAAAAGGTAGCTGCCAACCTGTCATATCTGATATATCTTATAATATTACAAAAATGAGGGGTTGAAAGGAGGTGGCCTCCCTAGAAGCCACTGCCCTAGGGATGTAGGAGTCTATTTAAACAAGTGGGGGCTAGCAAAAGCATTCATTCAGTTCATATTTCTTCAAGTCCTCATTTTGAACACTTGTTCATCCAATCTAAAGGACAAAAACCCTAAGGACTGTAGGAGATTCAAGGACAAAAACCCTTGAACATCTCAAGTAAAAATTGGAGACAAAAACCATCGAATTTCTGTAGGTGATTCCAGCTCCAAAATTGCTCAAAACTTTAGGAATTCAAACAAGCAATATAGCAATCAAAATTACTGTCATTCCAATTGCAGCACAGTGGTTTCACAGAGTTTATAGCCTGCAGGGATACAATCTACAGAACTAGACCACCCAATCCACTTCATTATTCTGAAGCAGCAACATCCAGTAAGGGGTTTTCAGTTTATCAATGTATTTTTGGTGAATATTAGCCTCTATTGTTACTCAAAAAAACCTTATTACTAGCTATTATTGTCAGTTGTTATAGCTGTACTATGCAGGAAACTGCAATTTATTGTGTTCCTACATTGGGTTATCTAATAACTCATAAATTTTGGACTGATCTTCCCTTAATATAATTATATTTTATTCAAATCTGATCTGATATCGACTGTATAATTTCTAATTGGATCCTGAACTGATATTGATTATTGGCTGCTTGAGAAAAACTTGCTGGTGTAATAATAAGACTTTGTTGTTGAGTTCTATGCTTTTCTTAAATATTTAGTCATAATTATTAGCAATAATCAGGAGGTGATAGGAAAAGATGGGTCTTTGTCCCTATATTACAGTCTCCAAATAACTATATATAGTAGTAGTACCAATCTAAAACTACAACTTTTACCTGATTATAATCCAAATATCCCTATGAAGGAAAGAAATAAAGTTAATGTCCAGCAAGCCCAATTGTAGCTCAAAGTGACTAAAAAGTACAGAAAGTTAGAATAGCTGAATAGAAATGCTAAAAAGAACACCAACTACTAAAAATAAATATTTGTAATTATTAATTATATTCATCTTAGCTAAAGTTGCAAAGGTCTCTCCAAAATTTATTCCTTCTAAGCAAATTATTTAACTTCTAACCTTTCCTTGTGTTTGTCAACAGATCTATCTACCTTTTGCTTTTTTTGTGCACCCACTTAGAATCCTCCCATTTTGGTGATTCTCTTAGCTCCATGTTTTTCGCTTCATCATAGAATTAACTTCATTTTGTGCTGCCTCCTTCCTTTCTAATTTGCCTTTAGCTTCTTTCAATGTAACTAGCTCATGTTAACTTACTGACCGTGATTATCAGAATACAACTTACATGTTGAGACTATGCATTGATCACAGGTGATGGAAATCTACAAATCTTGCTATCTACAAATGCCATGCCATTGATGCCAATAAGGATATCCCAAATTTCTCTATGTGATCATCTAGAAAAAAAAATTATATCCAGAGGGCTTTCCAGGCAAACATTTCTAAATTCAAATTGTTTCCCAGTTCTAAAACGTTCACTATGTGGAAACAATGTAAATGCAGAAACAATATAAACAATGAAAGAAGAAAATTCTGAAACCAATTTAAGTGTGCAGCAATATACAGTAGCAATTATTAGGTCATTGAACAAAAACAAAAAAGTGCAAAGATCTGGGAAATTATGAGAGAAAGGTAGATTGGATTGAAAATTGGGGATTAATTGGTTGGCTGTAGGAGGTTCCTTCATAGAGAGGATTAACTCAATCTAGAAAACATGATGAATCAGAGTTTAATTACCAACCATTCTGCTACATAGGGCGAAAGACAGATTTCTTGTTTTAGAAGAAAAATTTGAAAGTATCATTTATTAATGCTTATTAAAGTAGAAAAAGCCAACCCAAACACAAAAGTGCAGAATCTTTAGAATAGATCAGAAATAGGGGATGCTCCTAAAGTTAAGGGATAGAGTGGGGTGAGCACCAAATAGTATGGCTGAATTACAGGTACAATCAGAGGCCTAAAATGAGCCTGGATTTTCAATATTGAAGAATCAAACAGAAAACTGGAAGGTTTGGGACTAGTTATTGGGAGACCCAAAAGAAGGAAGAAAGTGCAGTAGTTAAAAGTAAAACAACTAATATGGCTACAAATAACTTCAAAAACAAGTATGAGTGCTATCAGGTCTCTCAGAAAGTCCTGGAAAATACATGAAGCCAAATCGGTGTAGTCTGGGCCACTAGAAACTGCATAATAGTCCAACTACACTGTGCTATCAGATCTCTGAGACAGTCCTGCAGAATACAAAAACCCAGATTGGTGTAGTCTAGGCTGCTAAAAACTCCAAATTAATCTAAATACACAAAAAATTGAAGTTCATCAAAAAAAAGCTTCAAGAAATCTTATTCTGTTGAAGAGGGTCAGAGTAAGTGGATGGGTATGTTGTGCAGGTGTTTAGACGAGGGTCCACAAAACCTAATTAGACCTGCTGATTAGTCAAATGTTTGGACTAGGTCTTTGTTGTTCCTAATATTTGTGTTGTTCCAGAGCAAGAGTGTGAGCAAGTCTGGTTGTAATCTCTAATATAGCTTCAAAACATGACTTTGTTGCACTGTTACAGGTCACTTTGCTATAATACTAGTAATTGCTTTTTATTTGTTTGGCAATTAATATTGAACAAGTTTTCTATTAGCAATTGAAAAAAAACGAAACTGTTAACAAATCAGGCCACGTGGCTTTGATACTTGACTACTTTTCCCTTTTGCACAATTTTAGGTAATCGGGATTCAAAATGTGTTGTCAAAAAGTTGCACTTTGAAAGACTTTTCAAAAGATATACCTAGCATTTATAGAGTAATTCGTCTTGTATCTGATGTTCTACATTTGAAAATCTGAGATTGGAGGAAAATTAGATTGCATAAGGACAGTTCATTATGCATATTTGAATGTGTAATCATCCCTTTTGAATACCTTCAATCTCATGTGGACCATTACTATTAATCTATTCGGAAGAACTGTGGAAAGATTGAGTTTCCAGATAGTTCAGGTTTTTCCAAGTATTCTCCCTCAAAACGGTAGCTGAGCCAGAGCAGAAAAATAAAATCCAAAATCAATCATCCCAAATCCAGATTGACGATGCTGCAAAATGGATAATGGCTTTACATATGCTACATTTTATGTTCTTCATTGAGATAACGGTATTGTTGAGTATGTTATGTAGAGACAGATGATTTTAAGATTGGTCCACATTGGTGCAAAACTATATTGAATAGAGGAAACTGTAATATGGATTCCCCTTTTTGGTACTTTTTGTCAGTATCTGCTAAGATGAGACATTAAGTTTTTGTCCAGCAAGTACCTAAATGGGCAATGATCTTGTTGCATCTGTTGACATGATAACACACTTCAGGACTAAGGAAAAACAATATGACACATGAAGTTCCAGGAGTTAAGAAAATTTGGATGAGGAAAAATATCCAAGCCCAATTTGCAAATATCAACATGCTTGAGGATGTGATAATCGTGGGAATTCTACAAGAGGATGAAGATGTGATCTCTCGTTGGCACAAGGCATGGATACAGGAAATAGAAATCTTGGTAGATTTGAAAGAAGGGAGAATAAATAAGACAAAAGCACAGCTTAAGGAAGAAAATCCCCTGCTGTAAAAGAAGAAAAACCACATTGCAGTCAAGAGAATCAGGTGCTAAATGTAAGGTATAAAATGAATTGTGCTCAATGGCTCTTGATTCCAGTAATTCAATTCATTTACCAATTCTTGCCTATGATTTCTGAAAACCATTTCCAAGGGGCTGCTAGATACATTTTCTGGTAGACAGATGGCATTCCCGATGCTCTTTACAAAGCCAGGGGTGGATAGCAAAAATTTTGACATCTTAAAGTAATTTTATTTGTTCTGTTTAAATTGCTAACGTCATTACCTCCCCTTTTTATGATGTTGTTTCTTGGTATTCCACTGTTTTCTATTATTACATTACAAAGTCTGGGTTTCCAATTTTTGCTCTACTTCTAGAACTTTCAAGGATCCCTTTCCAATACCGAATGCAACATAGTTTCTTGATTAAATTTTGGAAAGAAGCATCACCCAAACAGTCAAAACATGAGTAGGTGTGAGATGGGATGAAGTAGATTTCTAGTGACATTTAGTTTTTGTATTACTCATGAAGTGTGGTCACTGTTTCTAATATCTTCTGTGAATGCCTACATCAACATTTTAGGAAGACTGCAGAACACAACATAAGCACAGTATCTAAGGGGAGCACCAACCACCGCTCTTTTTGCAAGGATGGAAAGTGACTAATTTGTTGCCTATAAAACAAGAAAAAGTGACAGATATTTGCCTTATAAAGTAGAAAAAAAAACAAAGAACACCAAAAACATGGCATTTAGGTTCGGTTACGTTGGGCAGATGCTAGTGCAAACTTTGGTTGTAACTTGAAAGAATTTTTATTCTAGAACTGTTGGCGGTGATCAACTTCCCCACTTGAGCTTAAATGAAGTGATATCCCAAAAGACATTCAAATGAAATGTAATGAAACTATTTTATTGGCATCAGCAAGACCCTTGTAGTCCATGGAACTCCAAAGCTAAAGCTGTGTTCTAATGCAAGTTTGTGGTAAGTAAAGAACGAGTAAAAGGAGGGCAGTGAGATCGACTTTGTGGCACTGCAGCCTACTTCTGCAGGGTAGAATCTCTAATTTGAATTTTGACTAGACACTCTTACTTGTCTGAATATCGCATCTTCTGCAATGAAGAACATAGAATCAACCTTTAAGGTATTTATACTCCTGGTTTAGATATCGTGTAGATAAGGCAATCCTTGATAAAGTGCTATTTTGTCTCTAACACCCACAAACAGCAAAATACGCATTCTCTCCTCACGTCTTCCGTAGGTGCCATCCATCTGCCAGTTTCATATATGATTTGATGTGAACTAATCGTTTGTTGACCTGTATAAACACATTTTCATTCAACTTGATTTCTCCACATATATTAGTTTTTTAACAATGTTCATATATGTCGTCAAATTCATTGAAGTAGGGTGGTTGTTTCCGTCCAGATTTTATTTCTTGGCCTTAATTTAGACTAAACTTTTTCCTTACATACAATTGAATTTCTTGATTAATATCTGTGTGTTCAGGCGTAGTGCAAGCTAATACACTCTCCTTCCTGTGTGATCTTAAATGTCAATTGAAAAACAAACGGAGTTGAATGAATGAATGAGAGATTTTAATGTCATCCATGAGACCAAACAGTCTAAGGGACCGAGAACCACAAAACTACGAAATCTCCAAACTCTTTTCAATGCTGGATCTTCTATTATGAATTTTGACCAAAAACACTAGCAGTCTTGTAGTCAAATAGCTCATGCAGGTTGCAAGTCTTTAAATTGCCCTCATACTGAATACGAATATCCTCATAAGCTGTGCACTCCATGATAAAGTGTCATTCTGTCTCCACCACCCCTTTGATACAAAGCATGCATATTCTATCCTCCCACACTTCCTTAGGTATAGTCCACCTTTCGGTCTCACACCTAAGATGATGTGACCCGGTTCTCAACTGAGCTATTAGCAACCTTGATTTAACTTTAATAGCTGCACCTAAATAATTTTTTTCACCTAATAAGTTTTTTCACCATGCTCCCAAGTTTGGTTGAACTCTTTGACATAGTGAGTTGAATCCACAAACAATCTTATCTATTTTGAGAATTCTTTAAATTAAATGCCATAGGATGCATTCGTACAAATCAATGCCCCACCTATTCGATATATTCAATTAATATGTGGGCATTATTTATATGCTAATCTTTAACTTCTTGATTAATATTTGAACATTCTGGTAAGCTAAATGGAATTCAGGCATTCGTGCAAATTAATCCCACAATAGTTCGATTAATAGTTGGGCATTCTTTGTAAGGCAATCTTTAATTTCTTGAATAAATGTTTGGGAATTCTGGTAAGCCAAATTCTATTCAGGCATTAGTGCGAGTTAATGTCCCACCTACTTGTCCACTTTGTTCTGTTTCTTTCAAGTGCCGTTTTCTTTTACTCAAATCGAATCATACAGTAGGCTGTTTATAATGTATTGAGGCAAAATGGTTTGATGAGAACTCTAGAAGTAGAGAATATTGGCATTCAGATTAAGAGACTATAAGCAGAAGAGTGAATTTGGGCACTTAGCCCTTATACCCATCTCCACCAAAAATTTTAAAAACGGGAAAGAAATACGAAAGATTAGCTCACCTGGTGATAGAGAGCTTCCAGCATATCCTTTGTAGCAGTTTCGAGAGGTCCCACAAATATACAGGACGGGCCCTCCTGCACTTCGTATTTCGCAGAAGATGAACAGCAACAAACTAGATTAGATTTGGCATTAAATCTATTATAATTGTATCTGTCTATAAGTTTCTGGGTATGTCCCACGGCCATCGCTCTCAAGTTTAGGCCTGTTTTATTTGTATTTGTGTACAGAGCTAAAGAATAGGAGCGAAAGGCAAGCGAATCCATCAAATTTCTCCTGCAACTTGCCATTCAGAAGGATGTGCAACATGATACCCAATTGAGTGGAAGAGAGTACAAGGCAATGTAGACACGTGACCATTTAAAGCTCTCTTAACCACATGTTATGCATACCTGGCATCGCCACAAGGTATACCACAAACTTGGCATTTGTTTGGGCGAATGAGACGTCGAGAATTTTAAAAACGTAACGGTAAATCTGAGAGCCTTTTCGAGCCTATCCTTGCCTTCAAAAAATTATTTCTCCACACATGAAAGAAATATTTACATTACAGAAGTACATGCGGCTGTTTATTCCGACGGGAACGTTTACCAATGCATTACATGGAAATATTTTATTACAGAAGTCCATGCGGCTGATTAGATTTTATTTTTCTATTTATTTTAAATAGTTTTTGAAATTTGAAAAAATTATTATACTAATTTAAAAAATAAATGTGTATAAAAATATAAGGAAATATGTTAAAAAGAGAGAAGCAAATGTGTGTAATGGTGTAGTACATTTTATATTAAGTTGTGGTTGCATAATTTAAGTCTCTTATTATTACTTATCTTCATTAGTTGTGGTACCATTCACCACTTTAGATTAGATTCATAGGTGTAAAATTGATCTAGGTCGTCCTTGTTGCTATGGATCTAAACCTCAAACTTTTAAATTCAAGATTAAAAATAAAATTTGTTGACTCCTTACTACTAATCATTATGAACTCATTTATTACATTTATGTGTGGACTTGTGTGTTATATTAATTTATTTAAGGACACTCATCATTCCTTTTGAGATTATGCATAGACCATTTACGAATCATTAGTAAAGAGTTCACATGAGAGCATCACAACATTATTGAGAATTAATCTTATGCATGCATGCATCCTTGTATGTTGTCTTTAATCTTAATTTATCATCATTGAAACAATTTGTCAAGTGATCCAAGAGGATTCACCAATAGTGGTATACATGGTAATGCCAAGACCATTGTCATGGCTTGCAAGAATTGTGGTAACACTTCAATAGTCTATAGTACACCAAAGCACACCCCAAATGCTTGTGGGAATATAAGTACTTCATATTCATATATAGAAAGTTCCACACATATTCGAGCAATAGTGCAAAACACTATTCACAAAGACAAGCACTTATGTTGTAAAAGGAAGCAATAGTGTAGAATATTGTTCCTACACTAAGCTTTGTGCGAAGGTATATGCAAAAAAATAAAAAAAATCTTATAGTTACAAGAAAGATCCACAAGTACTGTAACATTGGCTTACATGGAAAAACCCTTTTGGGGGAAAACCCTGCACTCCAAAACATTAGCCAATTGTGTTTTCAACAACAAAGGTTATAATACAATATCTAAGGAGATGCCTTTACAAAAGTGTCGCCAACATATAAAACTAAAGAAATTCTATCAACATAATAGTACGTAGGAATTGACCATACATAGCTCCATCTTCAAGTACCAAATTAAATAGGTAAATATCAAACCACAAACCAAGAGTGGTTTTCAAAAACCATGATTCAAAACAATGACCAAAAAGTAGAATTATTATTTACCCAAAATCCATCGCCCAAGTTGGCCATTTTCTTCTATGTTATGTTAGTACATGCTCTATTTATATCTATCATAACTTGTCATAGATTGTCATATTTAACTCTTCAATTTGGGTGCTCTATTTTGGCATAGCCATTCAAAGATGCCTTTTGACTTATCGTAATGCTATTGAAGATTCCAATACAACTCCCCTATAATCATGCTCAAGTATGTTTCATAAATTCTATCATAAGTTAGTCCCATCCTATAATGCCACATTAACATTAGATGCTCTTACAACCACTTAAGTGCATCCCAAAGTATCTCACACATGGCGAATAATGCTAACACAAAGTTGGATACCCCATTTTCTATATGATGATAAAAATATTTAATAAATAAGAGCATTAGGATGCAAGTTTGAAACACCTTTCCCAAAATTCTCCTACTTGTTAAATACCTTGCAAAAGAGCAAAGGGGAACTCCTACACTAAAATCTATATGCTAGGGTTCCTAAGGCCTATAAACATACTACACTACTTAAATTTATTTTTCCTCATGAGCTTTGTCAGTGCATCTACAACATTCACTAAATATCAACTTTTTCCAACATCACCCTTCTATTCTCTACCATGTCATGAACCAAATGGTATTTGACATATATTTTTTTCATCTATAGATAAAAGGTCAAATTATTTATTAGAAATATGACACTTTAACTATCATAAAAAATTCAGATAGCTTCCTAACTCAATGCCACAATTAAACACAATCTATTAAGCCAAATGACTTCCTTGCAAGCATGAGTAGCTACTAGGTACTCAATGTTTATAGTGGACAAAGTGACCACACTACAAAAATTATTTAAAAACATAATCATTGTTGTATCTTCTACAATTGGCATCACCTATCCAATCTAAATTCAAAAATCTATAAATATCCATTGAGTCTTGGTTCCCTATAGAATTACCACAATAATAAATAGAGCACTCAAATGTACCCTACAAATATATAAAGACCCTTTAAGCTACATCCCAATGATCTCATCCAAGATTAGCCATGAATCAATTAAAGAATCACAGTGCTTGGGAAATGTATGGTCTTGTATAGACCATACCATGCATCAAATTCCCAATGATGCTAGCATAAGGTACTCAAGTCATGTCATCCATCCCACTAGGTGTAGATAGACACTATTCTACTGACAATATAGTTTGTATTGAAATAGGAACACTTAAAGGTCTACAAACTAACATGTTGAATATCTCTACTAAGTTCACATACTTAATCTAGTGAGGTAGATAGAAGACCTAACCCCTATAAATGAATTGTAAATCTTCACAACCTTCAACACAAATTCAAATTCCCAACAATAAAAGCAAAATAGTTACAAACAAAACTCATGATGATTTTATTTAATTTACCAAAATTCACATAAGTTGTTGAAAAAAAAAAATCTAATGCCATAAATTACAACATATGCCTTTTTGACCTCTTATAATCAAACTTCCTCAATCTACCTTAATCTTCATCTATACATAAACTCCTTGCTCTATCCAAACTTGGCATTGTTACCTCTATTATTTCTCTATGGAATGGTATATTTTCTTTTCATCATCTCTAACCCTTTATCCTTATTCAATTTTTTTTTTGTATTCCCTTTCGTTTGCTAATTTAAAATTCTTAAGAATGAGCAACTTTCCCACTCTAGCACCTCCCATTTTCCACTCCTTCTCGTTAACTTCCCATGCCACCCCCCTTCCTATCCTTTTTGCACTACATAATCTAATTTATTTATTTTATTTTAAAAGTTTGCAAGGATAGGAAACTCATTATGATAGTTTCTCCTATCTTCTTCTCCACTACACTTTTCTTTACTTCATCTTTTAAGAAAATAAAAAACATCATTTTTAAAATAAGAGTTGTAAGTAGCGAAGTTCCTACCAAAACCAAGTAGGACAATTTTGGTTTGTCTAGTTTGTAAATGCAATTAGACTTATGTTGTTTTCCAATGTGCACTTGGACTTGCACAACCCATGTCAATGTGCATTTGGACCTGCACAACCCATGTCAATGTGCACTTGGACCTATGTAACTCGCAAAGGTGGACTTGGAACTATGTTACCTACAAGGGAACACTTGGGTCTTTTTTATCTACAAATGCTGTCATGTCTCATACATTGACTTATTTTGACCATTGACCTATTTTGATCATGACTTATTATGACCATTGACTTATTTTGATCGTGATTTATTTTGACCATTTGACTTAGTTTGACCATGACTTATTTAGATAATGTTTAATCATGATCTTATGAGATTTAATATACGAAGTATGATATGTGTTAAGAGCAATGCTTTAATATAATTGTTTCTTTCAAGAATTATAAATGCATTCATATAAATGTTGAGTTAATTATTGTTCCTACAATGGTTACTAATACTCTTTTGTTTTGCATGCCTGAGTGCATCTGAATGGCAGGTGATCGAAGGCCAAGGAGATCGAAGGCCAAGAGTGTGATTGAGGAAAAGGAGGTTAGCTTCTCGACAGGGTAGAAGAGGAGAAAACTCTCGGTTATGCACACACCACTTACATCATGTAGCTGCATTAGATCATGTTCGTTTTACAATGTGATGGTGTGAAATGATTAGCATAGCGAATTTGAAATATGGTTAAATTAGATCATGAAATTATATGGCTTATTCTATTTCCTTATTTCTCATTATAAATTTGAGCAAAAAGGGTTAAATCTATATTTTGATTAAAAGAAATGTATTTAAAAATTAAAACAAATTAAATAAAAGAATAAACATAAAATAAATCTGTTTTGCATAAATGAATTTATTTAATAATTGCATAAAAGGGATGTAAATAAATCTGTTTAGGGATATATGGTTAATTTTCTTCCAAAAGAATTAAGAATGAACAGCCCGAGAAAGTATTGGGCTCTGGAAAATTCTGTCTCAAAACCAACAATTTGCTGGGTATGTGGCAATCCTTGTAAACTGCTGTCATCTGAGAATTTTATGCATGATCCTCGAAAGGAGGAAGAGGGATTTTTAAGAAAGAACATAGGACTTTGATCATCATCCGGAGAGCTGGAAAACAGAGTGAGAAGTATTGCTGAGCATCTGCACTGGAAGACAACTGTGCCAGGTTCTTTTGCTATGCCTTCTTTTGAATTTTAATATCAAAACTGCAGCAAAGAAATACTTTGTTCTCTGTTTAGAATGCAATTTTCCAGAATTTTGTTTTGAAAACTGGGTAACAGCTTTCTGTTCTGTGTTGAAATTATAGAACACATTCCTTTTTCTCCATTAGGGTTTTCGCCCTGTTGCAAGTCTGCATTTTAATGAAGAAATCTCAAGTGTATTTGCAATTTTATATATAATGTCTGCATATCTGTTTTGAGACAAATCCGAATGCTGTTTATACTGGGCGAATGTCTTTCTTTTTTTTCTGAGTTTGAAATTGCTTTGGGAATTTATTTCCCCCTTGCCCTCCCCATGGGAAGGTCGTGGACTGTGGAGGCTCGCGCCCTCCACAGGCCGCGGCCTGTGGAGGGCACGAGCCCTCACAGCCCGCCCCCTCCCCATGGGAGGGGCAAGGGCTTTTCCTGAGCCCTTTTGGTCGCTCAATGCCAATAAGGAAACCATGTAAAATACCCTGTTAATTATGCACGGCCAGTAAATTCACAAATTTGAAAACCAGAATTTCTTACTTCGAATTTTATACAGCTGAACATGAATTTCTACACATATATATATATATATATGCATATACAAAATGACTGCACATACATACATACATATATATATATATGTATGTATACCTATATATATATATATAAATAGATACCCTTGCATTGTATGCCAAATACAAATTGAAACAGAAAACTCTTTTTCCCAGAAAAGTAGAATGAATTCTGTTTTATAAATATCTTGAATCTGAAGCAAAGATAGAAAAATCTTGAAAAGCCATATAACAGAAAGTAATATGAATTCTGTTTTATAAATATCTTGAATCTGAAGCAAAGACAGAAAAATCTTGAAAAACCATATAACAGAAAGTAATATGAATTATGTTTTATAAATATCTTGAATCTGAAGCAAAGACAGAAAAATCTTGAAAAGCCATATAACAGAAAGTAATATGAATTATGTTTTATAAATATCTTGAGTCTGAAGCAAGGACAGAAAAATCTTGAAAAGCCATATAACAGAAAGTAATATGAATTATGTTTTATAAATATCTTGAATCTGAAGCAAAGACAGAAAAATCTTGAAAAGCCATATAACAGAAAGTAATATGAATTCTGTTTTATAAATATCTTGAATCTGAAGCAAAGACAGAAAAATCTTGAAAAGCCATATAACAGAAAGTAATATGAATTCTGTTTTATAAATATCTTAAATCTGAAGCAAAGACAGAAAAATCTTGAAAAGCCATATAACAGAAAGTAATATGAATTCTGTTTTATAAATATCTTGAGTCTGAAGCAAGGACAGAAAAAATCTTGAAAAGCCATGTAACAGAAAGTAGTATGAATTCTGTTCTTTGAATTGCTAAAACCTGAAAACAATAACAGAAGTGTTTGAGACACCATATAGACTGGAAAGTACCTTGAATATGTTAAAAAGAATACAACATGAAATGTGAATGAAAGATTGTCTTCCAAACCTCAGAATTTTGAACAAAAATTGTATTGTATCAGTATATTATTTTACTCTGTACCCTGTAATGAAATAGGGAATCAAAACTGTCAGTCATGGAAATGCATATGGAAACCTGAAAACACTGTTCTTACCATCAAATAGTGCACTGAAAATTATCAAGACATATATACATATATATATTCTTTATCCAAATTAAAAAGGGAACACTTACCAAAGGATAAATGGCATCTTACAACTGAAATATAAGGAATGTACTCAAAATTCACTTCTTTTAATTGATTAAAAGATGAAAGCCTGTTTTGAAAATGTATTAAGTTTCTGTTAAGTATTATTTAACTGCACTATGGTAACTTCCGGGACAGGGTGCCGAAGGTGGGCGAACAGAGACGGTAGTATTACCTCTTCTAATTCTACCATTTATTATTATTTTGCTTGGCCAAGCACTGTACCATTGAAATAGATGGATTGTTTATTTTAAAAGCCTAGAAATTTATTTGAGTCTCTGCCACCTCCTGTTGCAAGAAATGTGTTTATTTCATGTTAGAAATGCATATAGGCATCAGGCACGCACCGAGAGTGCCCTCCTGTTTTACCGTTTCGGGTTGCTAGGCTCCTTTATGCAGGGCCGGGGATTCCTTCGAGTTAGGAAGGGACCCGGGGAAGTCATGGACTTCGTGGTTGGGCGGAAAAGGCGCCTGAATCACATTCTTGGCCCCAGCTCGCAAGAAGACCAAGGTGTCACGGCGGTTGGTGGATCCAAGGTTATTTGCTATTGATGTAATTATGTATCATTCAGACTTGGCTTGTGAAGCCCATTATATATGTATATATATATTTTGACATCCTTGTTGAAACTTGAAATGGAAGTATATTTTGAAAGTATTTAATGTATCATTGATTTTAAGAGGTTAAAGTTTTATAACTTAGCATAGAAAAGATGTTCTATTAGAAGGATTGATTCCTCCAAGTGAAGATGAATATATGTATATGAGTAAATCATTGAAAGACTTATGTTTTGATTCATTACATTGATGATATTATTTTATGAAATGCAATTCAAACTCTCTTTATTTCATTTGGAAGAGTTATGTGAAATGTTGACTTTTCGGAAACTTATTTATAATGGTTTGAATAAATTTAGAACATTTTAATTTCTCTTTAATGCTGTGTTAAATGGTTTGAAAATTACTCTTAATTTTCTGAGTGTTACATCTTGGTATCAGAGCCATAGGTTCAACACTCGGACCTTGAGACTTCTACGCTATAGGTTGCAATGTGAACCTGTTGATGACCTAAATTTCTAAGAGCATCGAGTGAATTAGCACCCTATCTTGGGTTGAAGATTTCTTTGATGGGTTGGAACCTCAATGAGTTTTGGAAGTTTAAGTTGAGAACCAAGAAGAATAGACATGGAGTACTCATCAGTTTAGTGACATTTTCAAAAGAATCCTTAGTAGGAAAATGTCATGATCAAAGCAAGGATTGGAGATTGTACCTTTAAAAAGGGTTGAGACATTGTGATGGATATATCTAAGCCAAGATGGCTAAGACATGATGACAACCCATGAAGTGATGATGTAGAATAGAGAAATATTGAGAAAAGAGGTCTCTTGAGGACATAAAAGGCGAATGACTATGATCTAAAAGGTTAAGTTACAAGGTTACTAGAGGTAAAAATAAAATATGCATATATTAAGACAAGTAGAAAGAACAATCACCTACGACCATTAATGATTAAGATGATACTTTAAGGAAGAAGAGAATCCAAGAAGGATGTCTGCAATGGTAAAGGTATTTGATTATGAGAAAGCTAATTTTTAGGGGATGTTTGTTCTTTCCTAATCGGGATGAGTGTATGATCCTTGAGATCTTTAGTAAATACAAGTTAAGCCTCCTTAGGAGTCTTCGATATGGTCCTAGGAGAAGAATTTTGGTTCAGATAAGTTATCATTGTTAGCCTTATTGACAGGGCATGATTTTTGATCTTGTGAGACCTTATGAGTCCTATATGTTGGATTTATATAAATGATATATTTATGAATATGCACTTTGCATATATTGTGCGAGTAATGCACTCTTGTGTAATTTATATTTGGTGTGAGGAATGCATCGTGTGAGTTAGGCACTTTGCATATATATATATATATATATATATATATATATATATATATATATATATATATATATATATATATATATATATATATATATATACATGTATAATGTGCGAGTAATGCACTTATGATTGTCTATGGTTAGTGCGAGTAAAGCGCTCAAGCTTGTTCTTCATATTATGTTAGAGATGGTATACTTACCTTGTGTGAGTGACACACTTGAATAATTTTTGTTTTCATATCCCGTGTGTGTGTGTTTTGGCATATTTATTTGTGCGAATGAGAACTTCAGGTAATTAATGTGTGAATGTTGTAGTAATGTGTTATCCATATGAATGGTGTATATCTATAAAGTGGGAATTGGTAATTGCTTTTCATTGTGAATGAAGCATTTGGATACCATGGGTTGTGGAAGTTCGCTAGTGTTTGACCATGTGTGTCATTACGTGGCGATTGAAGTTCCTTGAAAGGAATGCAATTTTGTTGTTTGGCGTCTTCAATGATGTTGGATGATGAAGTAGAATGAATCTCTTGTTTTGTGTGACTGGGTCTTAGATGACTCACTGTACACTATGATTGAATGTGCTCTCTTACTTACCTCGGATTTTGAAACCTAGGTATGGTTGGGTATTGTACTCCCTCTCTGATGACTAGAGTTAGTCACACAGTTCATATGTTATGCAACTTGAAAAATTTGATATCTTATTTATTTATTTACTTATTTATTTTATTGTTTTTGTTCAATGGCGTGTAGGCAAAAGTTGAATTTTTATTTATATACATGAGTAAGTATAGCCATCAAATTTTTGATACTTATTTATCTTGCGACCATTATGGTCATGTGTGGATTATTGTTGAAATGGTGCACATTTTATGCCTTATTGTTGAAATCAGTTTTTCTTTTTCTTGGATTTGATTTAATTTTTCTAAATGGTGGCTATGCTTGAATGTTTTAAATTGATGGTTGAGTTTCATGTTATGTGCTCTATCATGTCCATGATGGACCTCTGATAGATTGTATGGAGGGGTATAATATAGAGAATGCTTCAGTTCTTGGTATGTATGTTGGTAGAATTACGATAGATTGAATTCCTTAATATGCTGTCTGATACAAGTGTTTAATTTTGAAATAATAAGAAAGTTTTGAACACTGGTGTTGCTATGGGGCTATTATTTTTGTATATCTTGTTGGTATTACTATATGAGAGGACACCGTGTCCAGATAGTACAAAGGAAATTTGAGAATATGCTTTATGGATTGATTCCTAAGTATATCCCTTGAGTTTTGAGGAAGAACTTGTTTTGTTTATATTGATATAATAGGTAGTGGTAGGAGGATGTTAGTTGAGAAAGCAAAGTGGTTGTGTAGTAAGCTTCAATTAAGGTGGATGAAATGGAACACAAATGGAAAGTAGGGAGGTGTTGCAGGTGGTGAAAGGGTAGAGCAAAGAAACACTTTGGCAACATGTATTGTTAGATCAGAAGAAGATATTTTAGGATGGATAAGGGCATAGGAATGGAAATTCCTCACAGCTATGTACTAATTAATAAAATGTGAAGTTTGAATGTAAGAATGAAAGACTAAAATGACAATAAAATAGCAATGAAAGTTGAAAGGGAGGAGAAACCCTTGAGATAAGAAAAATAGTGGTGGATGAGAAGAGAAAGGCAAGATTGGAAAAGTTGATTGAAGTTCGATATATAGAGTGAATTGTTAAAGGGGGGATAATAAAAAGTGTTGTAGAACTAAAAATGGATGGGAAGTTGCTCAAAGATGTTCTAAACTAGAATAAACCAATAGCTAGAAATGGAAGTAAAATATGGATTGATTAAGGAATACCTAATAAGTAAGGTGAAAAAGATGAAATCAAAGAAGTGTAATTCAAGTAAGATGAAGGGCGCTAAATATACAAGAAGAGAAAGTTCAAAAATCAGAATTGTCAAAGGAATGGATTGCAAATGTCCTAGTCTCAGAATAGTCAGTGTGTATGATGGTTGGATTGGACCTTGTGGAGCACCTTTGCAGTTGTTTTTCTATTTGTAATTTATATAGGAGAAGTAAATAAATTGGATAATAATAGATCATCTGGGTTGAGCCTTCTCGAAGGCAGGAAACCTAAGAAGGGATGATTTAAAGGAAAGAATGTTCATTATGGTACTAGACTTTGGGAAAGTTGATGATTGAGGATATGGGTCATGTAGAATCCACGAGATTTTTGAAGAACAAAAAAGTTGAGATGCCTTAAGGGGCCTTCAATGGTAAGGATGTTTAGATAAGTTTTGTCTTGCAGACAAGGTATGAATGATTGATAGGGTGGACCCTATATGTCTGATTGTTTTTCTTTTAGTAAAGGTACTTACATGTGTATAATATGAGAATGGTGCTTGTGCAATAATGCACTTCTCATGCTTTGTGCAATGACACTTCTGTATGGGTGTTTGTACTCATAGCATAGAAAATTGTTTCCTTAACTACACTAATACTTATGCTTGAACGAGAAATGTTCTCTATACTTATACTAATAAGAGTGAATAAATTCTTAAGCTCGAAAGATGTGATGTTATTCTTGTAAGCTCTGGTGCAAGAGCTATTTGTTATTTGGATATATAATTGGATGGTAGTAATACCATATGTATGGTGTGCATGACTGGCACACTTAGCAGGATTCTGGGAGGCACAACGTTAAGTTGTGGAACCATGATATTGTGGAGTACAGGGTCCAGTGGGACCAATATTAGATGGATAAATCATAATACCACCTAGGAAAATACAGATGACATTAACAAATCTTTTCCTCATTTGAGATTATAGCTTACTTTTCTTTTGATGCATATTGTGACTATGATACAAAGATACTTCAAACTCCATTGTGTGGATTTGCTTTTAGACATCGAGACGATGTCTCTTCTCAAGGAGGGAAGGATGTCACGTCTCATACATTGACTTATTTTGACCATTGACCTATTTTGATCATGACTTATTATGACCATTGACTTATTTTGATCGTGATTTATTTTGACCATTTGACTTAGTTTGACCATGACTTATTTAGATAATGTTTAATCATGATCTTATGAGATTTAATATACGAAGTATGATATGTGTTAAGAGCAATGCTTTAATATAATTGTTTCTTTCAAGAATTATAAATGCATTCATATAAATGTTGAGTTAATTATTGTTCCTACAATGGTTACTAATACTCTTTTGTTTTGCATGCCTGAGTGCATCTGAATGGCAGGTGATCGAAGGCCAAGGAGATCGAAGGCCAAGAGTGTGATTGAGGAAAAGGAGGTTAGCTTCTCGACAGGGTAGAAGAGGAGAAAACTCTCGGTTATGCACACACCACTTACATCATGTAGCTGCATTAGATCATGTTCGTTTTACAATGTGATGGTGTGAAATGATTAGCATAGCGAATTTGAAATATGGTTAAATTAGATCATGAAATTATATGGCTTATTCTATTTCCTTATTTCTCATTATAAATTTGAGCAAAAAGGGTTAAATCTATATTTTGATTAAAAGAAATGTATTTAAAAATTAAAACAAATTAAATAAAAGAATAAACATAAAATAAATCTGTTTTGCATAAATGAATTTATTTAATAATTGCATAAAAGGGATGTAAATAAATCTGTTTAGGGATATATGGTTAATTTTCTTCCAAAAGAATTAAGAATGAACAGCCCGAGAAAGCATTGGGCTCTGGAAAATTCTGTCTCAAAACCAACAATTTGCTGGGTATGTGGCAATCCTTGTAAACTGCTGTCATCTGAGAATTTTATGCATGATCCTCGAAAGGAGGAAGAGGGATTTTTAAGAAAGAACATAGGACTTTGATTAACATCATCATCATCCGGAGAGCTGGAAAACAGAGTGAGAAGTATTGCTGAGCATCTGCACTGGAAGACAACTGTGCCAGGTTCTTTTGCTATGCCTTCTTTTGAATTTTAATATCAAAACTGCAGCAAAGAAATACTTTGTTCTCTGTTTAGAATACAATTTTCCAATTTTGTTTTGAAAACTGGGTAACAGCTTTCTGTTCTGTGTTGAAATTATAGAACACATTCCTTTTTCTCCATTAGGGTTTTCGCCCTGTTGCAAGTCTGCATTTTAATGAAGAAATCTCAAGTGTATTTGCAATTTTATATATAATGTCTGCATATCTGTTTTGAGACAAATCCGAATGCTGTTTATACTGGGCGAATGTCTTTCTTTTTTTTCTGAGTTTGAAATTGCTTTGGGAATTTATTTCCCCCTTGCCCTCCCCATGGGAAGGTCGTGGACTGTGGAGGCTCGCGCCCTCACAGCCCGCCCCCTCCCCATGGGAGGGGCAAGGGCTTTTCCTGAGCCCTTTTGGTCGCTCAATGCCAATAAGGAAACCATGTAAAATACCCTGTTAATTATGCACGGCCAGTAAATTCACAAATTTGAAAACCAGAATTTCTTACTTCGAATTTTATACAGCTGAACATGAATTTCTACACATATATATATATATATATATATGCATATACAAATGATACATACATACATATATATATATATATATATATATATATATATATATATATATGTATACCTATATATATATAAATAGATACCCTTGCATTGTATGCCAAATACAAATTGAAACAGAAAACTCTTTTTCCCAGAAAAGTAGTATGAATTCTGTTTTATAAATATCTTGAATCTGAAGCAAAGACAGAAAAATATTGAAAAGCCATATAACAGAAAGTAATATGAATTCTGTTTTATAAATATCTTGAATCTGAAGCAAAGACAGAAAAATCTTGAAAAGCCATATAACAGAAAGTAATATGAATTATGTTTTATAAATATCTTGAATCTGAAGCAAAGACAGAAAAATCTTGAAAAGCCATATAATAGAAAGTAATATGAATTCTATTTTATAAATATCTTGAGTCTGAAGCAAGGACATAAAAATCTTGAAAAGCCATATAACAGAAAGTAATATGAATTCTGTTTTATAAATATCTTGAATCTGAAGCAAAGACAGAAAAATCTTGAAAAGCCATATAACAAAAAGTAATATGAATTCTGTTTTATAAATATCTTGAATCTGAAGCAAAGACGGAAAAATCTTGAAAACCATATAACAGAAAGTAATATGAATTCTGTTTTATAAATATCTTAAATCTGAAGCAAAGACAGAAAAATCTTGAAAAGCCATATAACAGAAAGTAATATGAATTCTGTTTTATAAATATCTTGAGTCTGAAGCAAGGACAGAAAAAATCTTGAAAAGCCATGTAACAGAAAGTAGTATGAATTCTGTTCTTTGAATTGCTAAAACCTGAAAACAATAACAGAAGTGTTTGAGACACCATATAGACTGGAAAGTACCTTGAATATGTTAAAAAGAATACAACATGAAATGTGAATGAAAGATTGTCTTCCAAACCTCAGAATTTTGAACAAAAATTGTATTGTATCAGAATATTATTTTACTCTATACCCTGTAATGAAATAGGGAATCAAAACTGTCAGTCATGGAAATGCATATGGAAACCTGAAAACACTGTTCTTACCATCAAATAGTGCACTGAAAATTATCAAGATATATATACATATATATATATTCTTTATCCAAATTAAAAAGGGAACACTTACCAAAGGATAAATGGCATCTTACAACTAAAATATAAGGAATGTACTCAAAATTCACTTCTTTTAATTGATTAAAAGATGAAAGCCTGTTTTGAAAATGTATTAAGTTTCTGTTAAGTATTATTTAACTACACTATGGTAACTTCCGGGACAGGGTGCTGAAGGTGGGCGAACAGAGACGGTAGTATTACCTCTTCTAATTCTACCATTTATTATTATTTTGCTTGGCCAAGCATTGTACCATTGAAATAGATGGATTATTTATTTTAAAAGCCTAGAAATTTATTTGAGTCTCTGCCACCTCCTGTTGCAAGAAATGTGTTTATTTCATGTTAGAAATGCATATAGGCATCAGGCACACACCGAGAGTGCCCTCCTGTTTTACCATTTCGGGTTGCTAGGCTCCTTTATGCAGGGCCGGGGATTCCTTCAAGTTAGGAAGGGACCCGGGGAAGTCGTGGACTTCGTGGTTGGGCGGAAAAGGCGCCTGAATCACATTCTTGGCCCCAGCTCGCAAGAAGACCAAGGTGTCACGGCGGTTGGTGGATCCAAGGTTATTTGCTATTGATGTAATTATGTATCATTCAGACTTGGCTTGTGAAGCCCATTATATATGTATATATACATTTTGACATCCTTGTTGAAACTTGAAATGGAAGTATATTTTGAAAGTATTTAATGTATCATTGATTTTAAGAGGTTAAAGTTTTATAACTTAGCATAGAAAAGATGTTCTATTAGAAGGATTGATTCCTCCAAGTGAAGATGAATATATGTATATAAGTAAATCATTGAAAGACTTATGTTTTGATTCATTACATTGATGATATTATTTTATGAAATGCAATTCAAACTCTCTTTATTTCATTTGGAAGAGTTATGTGAAATGTTGACTTTTCGGAAACTTATTTATAATGGTTTGAATAAATTTAGAACATTTTAATTTCTCTTTAATGCTGTGTTAAATGGTTTGAAAATTACTCTTAATTTTTCAAGCGCTACAAATGCACATATATAGCTATGTGCACATGCACCTACATAAAAATTTATGAATTTTTGCAACAAAGTTCCTCAAGGTTCCACTTCAAGCTATATGTCTTGCAAGGTGCACTTCCACCAAAGGTCTATTTGACTTGTGTGGCATGCATAATGATCAGTTGTGACACAAAAATTGGCAAAGTTCTACAAGAGAGTTCTAGAAACAAATATGAAATGTGCAAGGAAAATGAACTCATTGGATGTGCAATCTAAGGGAAGGTTGTTCTTGTTAGATCTGTATTATATCGAGTTAAAGTAACATTATTTGGAAATGCATTATTTGGAGGTTGGAGATTTGTTAAGAACTACTCACAAGTAGTTTGTGTTGAGAACCTTTGAACTTCCCAACTCTCTTTAGTTGACTTTAGCTTCCTTGTTCTTATGAATCATTGTGAAGTCTTGATATTCTTATCTTTTTAACAATCAAAGTTGGAGTGAGAGCATGTTGAAGGTTAGGTTGGTTTTGAAAACTTGAGGAAATTAGGACACACTTCAAACATCTACAAAGTTCCACAAGAGAGTTTTTGAAAAAAATGGAATTTACTAAGAAAATGATCTCATTTAACTCATAATATGGGTGAAAGTTGTTCTCGTCAAATCTGCATTATATCGAGTTAAAGAAACATTATTTGGAAATGTATCTTGTTAGAGGTTGAAGCTTTGTTAAGAGCTAATCACAAGTTATTTCTATGTCGAGAACCTTTGAACTTCTCGATTTTCTTTGGTTAACTCTCTTTTTATTCTTGTCTTTTGGGCAATCAAAGCTAAACTTGAGTAACTTTTGACTTTGAAATTATACTATTGTGTGTAACTTGAATACATATGTGGGACACAAAAATTTAATTTTTTGTTAATGAAAGATATTATAATATTGCCTCTAACTTGAATATCATTTTTATTCTCATCTTTTTGGAAATCAAAGCTAGACCCAGAACTTGTTGGAGTTTAGGCTCATTTGGAAAATATCAATAGCTTTTGACTTTGAATTATAATATTTTGTGGAACTTGAATGCATAGCTAACACAAAAAATAATTATTTAGTGCAAATGGATAACAAAGAATAACACAACTAACACACAAAATAATTCGTTGTTGTAAATAGATAATGAAAATAACAATCATTTATCATATTGCAATTGAAGTATAATATAACATAACATTGTAAAGATCAATGCATCATGCAAAATTTACTTGTGATAAAGTTTATACCAAACAAGTAATCGTGTCATAGAATAAGTAAGACCATACATTAATTTTTTTTTTATTTCTTACAAAGGTGACAATTTCACCAAGCAATTTGAGTTGTGGTTGAAGCATTATGTATTTTCAAACCACAAGGTTTACAAAATATGCTAGGAAAATAGGAGTCGTGAATATTTATATTTTCAAACTATGTGGTTTATCGAACATGTCAAAGAAAATGGAGATGTGAATATAGAAAATGTACCTTTCCTAGGTATCAACTAAGTTATGCAGAAGATAGGGGTGTTAAGTTTGCTATCTTGATCTTAAAGAAGTTCAAACACACACTAGGAAGGATCAAAATGACTTTGAAATTCTACGATTCCTCTTTGAGGGTCTATGTAAAAATGGAGCATGAGAAATTGATAGGTTTTCATGTGGGAAAGATTAAAAGACTTGTGTGGCCGCACTCCTTGTGAAAGCACTTATCTCCATCAGAGGTTCTCATTGTGGTTCAAAAATTGCTATAATAGTTAGGTGAACCAAATCAATTTATTTCCAATTCCACCCATTGTAAAGTTAGTTGTCTATTTTCCTCTAAAACTAGATAACTATAAGCAAGATATTTTAAAGTATTCCAAATAATACCATGGAATCATCTTTGCTAACCTCATAAAAAGCTTATTGAAATTGAGAACAGTGCACTAAAAAGATTTTTATACATATAACAATGATTTTAGTTGAACTCAACATTCCTTTTTTATAGTAAAGTTTTGAGGCTAATCAAGTACTAGATCATTAATCGTTGTTGATAGAGAATGCACATAAATATTAGCAAATTTGGAATTTAATTGCATTTACTGGTATGAGGTATACTTTTTTTTTTAAAAAAAATTCTAGAGGCAACCTTAGCATGTGAGAGAGCCAATACAAATGTTATTTGGAATGACATGTGGGTTCATGCAAAGTATGTGAAGGGTTTAAAAGATATAAAATATATTATAAATATTATTTTGATTGACATCTAGTTTATTGCAGAGTACCTTATGCAATTTTATATATCAATTGTGAATAAATTTCACTTGCTTCTAATCAAAACATAATATTATTGTTATTTTAAAGATGTCCCATCAACACATTAAATTAAGAGGATCAAGTTGCTATCAAGAGAATGTATTGATTAATAGTCACCCTTGAATATTTAATTCATTACAAGAGAATGCATTTAATTCAAGTGGAATAGACACTTAACACAAAATAATTTTATGTGATGTCAAAAATCTATGGAAAATTTAATGTGAAATATTACAATACATCTAATATAAATATACATGTTGGGAAAATCAAACTTGGATAAATGCAAAGGTTGTCATTGTACTATATATTGATATTATAATACTATATATTGTGCATTTGTAGCATGTTATATGTATTATACTATTATATTATAATATTATAGAGTTATAATAATATGTTGTAATAAATATATTATAAAATTGTAATATTATATAAAATATTAAAGTATATAAGATAATATATAATATAAAATAAATATCTAATATGTGTGAGTATAGGTGGGAAAATGATTATACAAATAATGGTTGAAGGGATTAAGTTTAAGATTTAATGACCAGAGAGATACTTGCCTCATGTGCGTTGTGCCACATGGGAAGGGAGAGGCCTTTAAATACTGAGAGAGTGAAAGAGGGGAGCAAAGAAAATAACTTTCAAATTAAGTTTGTTGGCATACAAAAATGGATATGTTGATAAGACTAGTAAGTCCTCAACAATAATTAGCTTTTTTGGGTATTATCATTAAGTAGTGACTAAAAATTATGTTCAAGCAACCAAATCATATGATGTTGGTGGCAATTAAATTGGTGCTTGGAAAAGACTTTATGCATATGGATGATTGATATAGGATCAACACAAACATTTTGTCTATATTTGTGGCTTCATTGCTAGACTTGGGAGAGTTGAAGGAGTTGGTCTTGGATCTCTCAAGGGAATTGATCAAGAATTATTTTCTTAGAGGTTTGTAGAAAATTGTAGAGGCTACAAGAATAGGTGTGGATGTTCCTAGGCTTTGAGACATCTAAAATTTTCTTGAGACTACAGCTCATGTCTCATGGCTTCCTTTCATCTCCAACTTTAGCATGAGCACACTCATGCATAATGGGAACAAAGCAATGATTGGCTGCTCCTTCCTTAAGAAGGTTGCAAATCTGAAAATCATTGATGGAATTGAATAGGTGTTTGAGTTCACGAACCTGGTAGTAGGGGAAGAGAAAAATTTAACGTGTTGAACTTAGATATTAAACATAAAGCACATAGTAATGTATTAGGAAACTAGTTAAGATTTTGAAGCCACCTGACATTAGTAACCAATTATAATTGTTATGATATTTGTAACTAGATAAGATTTATCATTAAATAAACCCAAGATATAATGAAAGATTGGGAAAGCATGAAATAAAAACAATATGCTAGAACAAATTATATTCTATATAGAAAATGAGAGTACATGACAAATATACAAAGAGCCATTGCTTTATATAGTGCAAGGCAATGCATTCAAGGTAACCCAAGATCTCACAAAAAGCATGGAGTTCAACTGGAGTTAGTCTATGTAATAAAGCAAGAAAGCTTTAGTGAGTGTAAACAAGGAATCTTTTACACTAACAGAAACTGTCTATGCTTGTTTCACATAAATATTGCATATGTAAAATGTTTGTCGACTAAATATGAATGACGAACAATATTATTTTGACATTTTAAATGATTAATGGCATTGCATCTGAGAGTTGTATGTGTTATCTGATGAAGTTCATTATGGAATGAATATGATATGTTGCAAAGCAATTGTAGTTTGGTGATGCATTGTTTCTCAATTATGTTTTCAAATGAGTTTATTATACACAAATAATGTCTCATGGAATTAACTCTTTGTCATGTAAATATCTTTTTCATGGGCTTGAAAATGATAAATATTAAATATGCATATGATAGTACATGATTTGTCATTTTGATTATGTATATAATCTTAGAAATTGTGATTAGTAGTTGTTTGAAGCCACAACATCTCTTGTATAATTTTTTTGTTTTATGGTAAGTTTTTTTTTTTCTAGATTCAATGCTTTAATAGTGTCAGGTATTATCATAAATGAATAGATCATGGAAAATTAGCCTAGGTTGCTTTTGTGAAAATTACAAAATTCATTAAGATTAGTGAGTTATGTTTCAACAAATGTTTTGGGCCTTACCAAAATGAATTTCCGATTCATCATAAGTTTCTCACAAATTCTGATTCAACAAAGAATTTTCATAGAAATGATCATTGAATTGGTCAAATTGAAACATGTCATTAAATTGAATCAATATTTAGTGTAGAATCTAGAGTCAAGTAAACCAATCATTTAAATTGATTGTATGAAGTTCAAGTGTAAATATTTTCTATTTCCACTATCACACATAATTTGTGCTATTTTTGATGATATCATAACTATTGCACATGTGCATTAGGAAATTTTAAATTTTTAAGTCTCTTCATTAGCTGGACCAAAGGCATTTATCAATAACAATATTTCTATACTCGAAATTTGACCTATAACTAAACCATAACTTAAAATGTCAATACAAGATTCACTTGAAAATCGCCGTAATGCCCTCTAATGACAAAAATGCCCACTAGAGTGGGTATTTCGTAAGTTACTAAAGGTATTCTTTGTACAACCAAAAACATATAATGAATTGTTGATTCATTATAAGTTTACGACAAATTTTGATTCAATGAAGAATTCCCACATAAAATATCATTGAGTTGGACTTGAATATATCATTAAATTCAATTAACAATAAATTCTTTTATAGAAAAAATATGACACATAAGTGAACCAGAGATAATATGAAGTTCACTTGAAAATTCTCACCATGTCCTATTGTGACAAAACCTCTCGCTAGAGCAGGGATTTGATAGGTTACTAAAGGTATGTTGCGTAAAGTAGAAAACATAGATGTAACGTATCCATAAAATATGAAAGCTTAGAAAAAAGAATCAAACTTTTAGTCAAAGTTTATTTCACTATTTAATCAAATACATTTGAATTATAATATGCACTCTAGTTAGAAATTGTCATGTAGTGATCAAACTACCTGCTAGATCGGGATTTTACTATGCTAGTGAACGAGAACTTAAAAATTCTTTTATGGAAATGTTTTTGTACACTTGATAATTACAATTGTGGCTTAATTGAAATGAAATTCTTTAAATTGAAAAAAATAAAAAATTATGAAAGGGTTTACTATTAATTTCTTTTAAATATGAATATGGAAGATTGTTTTGATTAGGGTAAAATATATATACATTGGGTAATTTAGCAATAGTAAAACCCTAAGGTGGCGTAAATTAGTAAGTCCCTGGTTTGAAACAAATGGGTTATTGTGAGTTGAAAGCTAGAATTGTTCATTAAGTGCAATGAATTTTTTGAATTGAAATAGAATTGATTTAAAATAATTTTGTATGCATTTCATTGTAAATATGGATGTGGAGAATTCTTTCTATTACAATAAAATTGATTTACATTATGTAATTTAGTAAAAGTAAAACCCTAAGGTACTGTAAATCAATAGGTCATACTCTGAAACAAATGATTTATTATAATGTTTTTGTCAACTTGATTGTAGAAAATACTAGTCAAAGATTGAAGAAAGAAAAGGATGAGTTTCAAGGCCCACTCCCTCAGTCCTACATCTAGTCTATGATATGAGACAATATCAAAAACTCACATAGGAAATTTTGATGCTAATGAGTTTCACAAAAAGGGCAATGACTGGTGACATGGGGAGTTTCACAAAGAACATAGTTAGAAGTGGACTTTACATGGTAGTTACATTTTTTATGGTTGTAGAGGTACCTAAGTTGATTATGGAGTGCATTCGTTGTTATGACTTGGAGAGGAGAATAGTGGTAAAGGAAGAAAGGGTTTATGCAGACTTGACTATAGAAGGAATTACAAAAAAAAAAATCTAATACATATTGTGATGAGTCCACTTAAAACATAAATAGCTAACAAGGAATACCAAGTTGAAGAAGAGTACCACAAGAATATTACACACTTGAATTGGATGATAGATGATAAGAAGCTGAAGGAAACTTCTAAGATGCCAAAGACCCTATACATTAGTGACTTTAAACAAGATATAAGTGATACAATCACTTTACTTAGTGGGGTAGGTGGGCTACCTACAATGGGGAAATTTGAGCCATGGATGTACAACTACATAAAACTTGTAAAGAATGATAAAGGAAAAATTTATTGGGCCTAGGCAGTCATCAATTCAATCAATGTACAAATGAAGGGATACAAGAAATAAGGGGATTTCTATATGCCATCTCATGTACGTCATATACTCATGTGTAGCTAAAGGTAAATATCTAAGATTAGAATGAGTTGGTGTGTTGGTTAGCAATCCAAGACAAAATTAAGTCTATAATCATTATCCTCAACTACAGTTAGAGGAATCAATAAAAAGTTACTGCAAAGTGAATGATGCATTCAATATGAAATTGGTAAGGACAATTGAAACCTTGACAAGGCCAAGAAAATATTTATTGATGTGTAAAGAATAAGTCACCTATATGGGAGCTGATTTATCTAATTTCCAAAATTCACATACATCAGAATTGAAGGGTTTGCGAACAAACCCTATATGTTTCCCAAGTACCCAGCAAAAAAATATGTTGTTGGACTTTACGAGACATATCTAACCATTGTACAAAGCATTCAAGAGATTATATAGGAGGGGGGAAATAAAGTTCCCATTATACCTAGGTAGATATAAGTGCAATTCATTGGCAAATGCCAAGGAGACTAACAAGGAGTTGCAAGCACTATTGATGGAGCTATGGAATAATCCAAGGGAGAATTATGATCCATGTGATAGGTTGCACAAAAATATTAATGTAGCATCGTAAATTGTCACCCTTGATAGTTCCACACTATGTTATGCTCCCTATAAATTATTAAGCCTAACTGGGTCCTTAATTTCCTAAATTATGCATTCTATAGCCCATTTAAATATTTCCTAAATTATGCATTTTGTACCACTTTCCAAGAAATTACAACAGTGAAAAAATGCAAGTAATTAATATTTTTCCCTCGACACATTGTGTCATGTAAAATAAGGCTATGACCCATATGCCCATGGGCATCTAGGTCCCCCTATTCTATCAGGGACCAATTTTTAATATGTCAATGTTGGTATTGTAAAATTCAAAACTCAAATGTCATCTATCAGGATTTAATTCTTGTGAAATTAGAAAAATGCCTATAAATACCTAGTTATTGCATCATTTCAAATATAACAAGAAACTATTAGCAAATTTATGATAAGAGCATTCAAGAGAAAGTCAAGAGCAACATTTCAAAGCTTTATTGTAGCCATTCAAGATCCTAATGTCATGTCAAATTCTATGTGAGTTTATGTTATCATTGTTTTGTGAAGGATAATACTTTTGTAGGTCTCCAAATCATTCAATCAAATCAAGCAAGAAAGATCCAAGACTTTGAATTGATGTGCATGACTTCAATCCTTCAAGGAAGCCATTGAAGGTTGGTGAGTTGCAACACTTTATAATTCCATCATTCCTTCCTTTCAATTATCATTTTATCATTGACATTGTCATTATGGAATTAGAAACACTTACACAGGGTTTGACTGAGGTAAGTCCCTAAATGGCCCAACATTTTCCCTCTCTTTGAATGTGCAAGTTTTAGGTCCGAAGACAATTGAAGGAAGCTTGAAGACAAATTTTTTATTCTTGCATTCAAATCCCTACATCTTATCAAAACACAAAAACTCACCTACAAAATTATTCAACAACATTTTGAGAACTCTACAACCATAAATTAGAAGCTCAAATCTGTCATCAAGGGACCCTAAAAGCAAAGTAGGACACCCTATCAAAGACTCGTATGCCCCTAGGCATCTCAATCCTTATGCATGCTAGAACCAATTTTTTAGGATAGGTACATAGTCTTATGTACTTTCTAGATCTTCCTGCAAACTATTGTTTCAATCTATTATCTGTCAAGATCTTGTATTTTACATATTAGGTCATATAGTTTAATTAAGTTGACCATAGTAAATCATCTCTAGATCATTCTAAGGCTCAATAGGATGGAGATTCAATTCTGATTGGCTCACCTTCATGGTTGAAAGTCAATCTACTCACCTTGTTAATCTCCATCTTAATGAAATGATAGGAAATATCACCTCCCTCATCAAAACCCACTATTCCAACCCTAGGTTTACATTGTAGGCCTATGATTCATTATTTTCTTTGTTCCATTTTGGTGAACCTACCCTATGAACATTACATACCTTCTAAAATTGCATCCTAAATTTACGTTTGACATTATATTCTTTTTCATCTTTCATTTAGGGTTTCATTTTTGCATCATAAAAACATAAAAAAATTTTAAAAAAATTGCATAACATCTTACATCATAGGTTGCATTAGGATTCACTTCAGTCACTTACCTATTTGCACACATAAGCAAAACCTTTAGAAAGCATAATAAACACTCAAATTTTTAATTTTCGAAACACCTATCAAGCACTCAAACACCTTAGGGAACCTTTGTCTTTGCATTATCTAAATTTTTCACACTTATGTGTCTTTGTTCTTCATTATGTGTTTTCTTGTAGAACATTGCTTTGGCATTCTTAATTGGATTCGATTAGGCATCTTTTATTTAGCTCAAAAAGTGATAAAAAGTGAAAAAAATGCATTATTTTGTTTTAGAATTGCATCATAATCATCATTCATATTTAGGCATCTTAAAACCAGTCAATTTGTGCATTCTATATCAAAAAGTTGCATTCAAAATTATCATTTCTTGTTCACATAATGTTACACATTTGCATTGGTATAAAGTAATCAAATTCTAGAAAAATATTCATTGTTCAAACTATTTGCAACCAGAGCCATAATCCTTAAACAAAATCACACATAGTCAACTTTTGTATTTATGAAAAACCAGCCCAAGACACAGACGCCCTTGGGCGCCCCTGTCCTCTTGTTGAATGAACCAATTTTTACATAGACTTGTCTTATGATATTATTTGTTTGCTTTTATTGTCTGATTCATTTTTCTAACTATTTTACTATGTTTTTTACTATTCATCTTGGGTACATAGTGTTTTGAAACTTGTATGAGATTCACGACCTGGTGTCTTATCACCAATACTTCAGTAAGATGTAGTTTTAGACTTATGGAATCTTGTGTTGTTGTTACATCTTCTATGGATCCTAAGTCTCCCAACTCTTCCATGCAAATTTTTGTCAATACTCAACCCATTTTGGACTCTATCCTTGATGTTACCATATCGATGGAAACCTTACAATTACCCATTTTTATAGATGTTGAGACTATGGTTTCCCATGTTCTCGAAGACAAACTAAAAAATTGGACAAGAACTTAGAAAGACTTCAAGACTTTGTGAGTATTGAATACTACATTGGTAAAATAGTCCCTATAATAGATAACATGAGGAAACTAATTAATGATGATCAAGGATTAGAGGTTTTTCATAGCTTAGCCCATATGGTTGATAACAATGTACCTACAATGGCTAGTTGTGCTCAAGCATTGAGAAATTTTCAAAGTCAAGGAGGAAGTCAAGTCTCCCTCCCTACAACTATAACCTTTTCCCCTACATACACAAATTTAACTATTGCTTCAACAATACAACAAATCATTGGTAAAACTCCAACAATAGGCCATTCTATTGGAAATCCTTATGGTTTTGGATCTTCCCATGTCACATCTCAAGTTTCATCCCCTCTCATAAATTGTCAACATAGTAGCCCACCAAGCACATACACACTTCCACCATATTCACCACATTCCCAAAACATGTCAACTAATGATTCCATCATCAACCAACATAACCTCACTTCAACAAAAAATCTCAACCTTGAACCAAAACCAAAATGGACAACCATCATAATATGTCAAAAGGATCCCATTGTCACTTGAAATATTGAAAGTGCAAATGCCACAAAACATAGAGATACCCCAATTTTACAAGTATAATGGTAAAGGAGACCTTATCAATCATATATTGGCATATACAACCTTGTGTCTATGACTTCATCTTTGAGGATAAACTACTAGCTAAACTCTTTTCTGGGTCATTGAAAGACATGGCTTTGGAATGGTTTTGTTCATTGTCGAATAATTCAATCCACTCATTCAATGAGCTTGTTGATGCATTCCTCAATCATTTCCAAGTAAACAATGGTCATAAGATTAACCTAACTGATTTAATGTGATGAAAATAAAATAAAAATGAGAAGGTCATAGATTTCATAGGTCGCTATTAGGTACTTTATTCACAGATCAACCTTACTCTTCCCGATACAGATGTTCAAAGAGTGTTCATTGAAAACATACAACTTGACATAAGGGATAGAATATTATTAATGAAATTTTTCGTCATTCATACATTTGTGTATAGCCCTTTGCGATTATCAAAATTTGGTCAGTCACTATGAAGAGATATCTTCATTGAATCCTACTGAGAAGTATGAATCTGTACCTAAAAATAATTATCAACCATTCAAGAAGCAAAACAAAAAAATAATTAATTTTCATACGCTTCAAACAACCAACCACATTGAACCTCAAGTTTTTGTCATAAGTTCAACCTCGTACCAATTTAGACCAAAAGATAGACAATTTACCCAGCTATTTGACACCCTCCATTTAATCATGTTTCCACTTTTGAGTAAGAATTTAATTTGATTACCTCTTGTTAGACCTGTGGACACAACCAAACATTTTCCTCCAAGCTACAATCCAAATTCCTTTTGTCAATATCATTGCACAAGTGGATATGATACAAAATGATGTACATGTCTTAAACATCAAGTTCAAGACCTCATTGATTTTGATCACATCCATTGGGTGTTGTTAATGATCAAGGGAATAATTATATTGCCCCACTGTAAGAAGCCAACTACAAATCTACACTATAATGTTAATGCATAATCCATGAATTTATACACACTAAATGTAAAATAACCACACAAAGTGTAGACATTCAACTCATATATCATTTATCAGAAAACCAATACTCATTTTCTAATTCATTGGCAATATGCCTTAGAGCGATTACTGAGCATCGCACAATACCAAAGGAGAATACTTGCATTCTGCCTTAATCTCAAATTTTCTAATTGCTAATTGCTAATATCCAATTACAAATCACATGGTCTGTTGCAATCAGAATGAATCACACTACTCTTATATTTAGTAGTAGATAATACAATATTGTTCTAGATCAAAGTAATTCATATAAACTCAAGGGTTGACTAGTCTATGATAGAGCGATGCTATAGGAGCATTTGATACCACTCCTATTGTTAGAATGAATTTGATTTAAGCTCACAAAATAGAAGGTGAGCAACGATATCTCCAAGTGTGTTGTCGTGAGTGTTGCTAGAGTCTGGAGGCTCAACCATGATAATCGTTGTCTTCAACCATTGTTTCACAAGACTCAATCACATCCCTTAATTTTGTCTGTGAGAGTGATCCTCTTCATGAAAATGAAGATTGACCCCATAGGCTCCAATATCTGCCACGAAGATTAGATCAAATTTAGGAATGATGGATGGAGTACATAAAATCACTACCATAGGGAAGGGGAGTTCATCCTACCCTGTGTAGACCTGCTAAGGTCTTTGCCCCAAACAAAATCATAGACTAATGTCCAAATCATGATGTGATACCATCCACAAAGAGTCGATCGAGTGTAAATAATAGATAAAAAATGCCTTCCCAAATGGGTCGGCCATAATAAAATTTAAATATTAATTTTAATAATTTAAATTTATTATTATTAAAAATTTCAAATTTGAACTTAGTGTTAAAAAACACTTTTCGTGCCAAGAAGGAGATGGGTCCTATTTTGGGGTGGGGACATGGCCTTCATTCCTGCCTAGATGTTTCTTTCCCTTAAGCAACTTTAGATTGGGATGCTCGAAAATATTTGCTCCTACTCACCTCCCCTCCATCTTCTTGGCTAAAACTTTCTTAGGGCCTACCTTGGAGAGTCCTCAAAGAATGACCTCTTTCCCATCAAATTTAAACTTCAACTACCTAGTTTGGTGGTTTGTTGTGTACTCCCCAAGCAAGTACCACCATTGATCTTCCAAAACCAAATTAGACTCCCTGATGAATACCATCTAGAAATCATCTTGCACTTGGTATCCCCATAGGACCAACTCCATATGCAGAATCCAATGGTTGCATAAGAGAATGTAGCCTCTTGCCACTACTACATTAAACCCTTCAAAGTCTTCAGTCCTTAGATCCATCTTGGCCTTAAGCTCCTCATCAATGAAATTGTGGGTGGATCCACTATCAATTAATAATGTTATCTTTTGTCCTTGTAAGTACCCTCTAATGCAGAGAGAGTGATACCGAGGTGTTCTTGAAAGTGTTGCAAGAGTGCTACCTTAACGTCCTCTTGCCAGTGGTTCCACATGCACCTCCTCATTAGTAAATCCTATGAATTCACCTTCACCCTCCTCAGTGTCATCATCAAAGACTAACTCAATATAGTAGATGTGTCCTTTTCCAAAACACCTGTGACCTCATATCCAAGGCTCCTTACAAGTGAAGCATAACCCTTTCCTTCAGAGCTTGTTCTTAGACTTGTCCATCTTTCTAGACCTCAGTGGTGCATTCATTGATTGAGGAAAAATCTCATGAGGTGGCTTCTTTGGCTACCTTGTTGGTGCATTCTTAAGCATAAGTTTATTCTTCAAGGTGGAATCCTCAAGGCTTAAGTCTCTTTAAAAAGCTTCCTCTAATGATGTTGACTCTAAAGCTCTCACCAAACCACAAAAATAATCTAATAGCCCCTCAATGAACAAAAACATAAGTCTCCTATTAGTCACATTTGAAACCATAACAAAAAACCTTAGAAATTTAATGAAATAATCATCCATGTTCCCATGTTGTCTTAATCATGTCAGTTCTCTAAAGTAAACCTCTTGATCTCTCTTTTCAAACCTTTTCTATGAGATTTTGTGTAAAATCAGCACATGTAGTAACAAGGTTAAACCCTTGTGTCATGATGTCATGATGCCACCATTCATGAGCTACACCATCCAAATGTAGAATGAAAAACTTGACTGCTTCATCTTTGGTCATAGGGATAAGTGAAAAGTAAGTATCTAGCTTTTGGACCCATTCATGTGCAATAACTTTCCCCAAACCATCAAATGTAGGAAGTGACAATTTTCTTATTTTGTGTTGAAGGTCTCTATTAGATTGTTGCATGTGTTGTCTTACTTCATTTCTCGATCCCTTTCTAGCATTGTTGTATTGATCAAAGGGAATCTCCCTTCGAGTGATGGCATCAAGCTTCATGTAATCCTCCAAAATAGTATCAAAATTAGGTTGTTTCTCTCCTTCTCCTTCTTGTAGTGCCTCTGTCCTAGGAAAGAAAGTAGGATGTGAGGGTATGTGAGTTGATCCATTTGAAGTTCTACTTTGATTTCTAGCTCCAGACCATTCTGAATCGCTCTCATCAACATTGTTAGATACCGATTTGTTATTGGTGACTACATTAGTGAGGGTTTGCATTAGCATTTGGTTCATCTATTCTTTCCTTTGTAGAAATGCCTTGAACTCATCATTTTGATATGCAATCTTCTTCTTACCTTTGCCTCCTATTTCACTGTCACCTTTTTGAGTGGTTGCTTTAGTCTTCTTCCTCTCTTTTTCTACACAGGTCTCAAGTCCCTTTGGCTAAACTACATACATGGAACTACCCACAAGCTAGCAGGATTGTGGCTCTGATACCAGTGTAAGAAGCCAACTACAAATCTACACTATAAGGTTAATGAATAATCCACAAATTTATGCACGCTGAATGTAAAATAACCATATAGAGTGTAGACATTTAGTTTAGATAGAATTTATCATAAAACCAATACTCATTTTCTAATTCACTAGCAATATGCCTCAAAGTGAGTACAAAACATCGTATAGTTCCAAAGGGGAATGCTTGCACTCTGCCTTAGTCTTAGAATTACTAATTGCTAATATCCAATTACAAGTCACACAGCTTGTCCCAATCATAATGAATCATACTACTCTTATATTTAGCAGTAGATAATACAATATTGTTCTAGATCAAAGTAATTCATATACACTCATACATTAACTGGTCTATGATAGAGCAACACTAGAGGAGAATTTGATACCACTCTTATTGTTAGAATGAATTCAATTTAGTCCAGCTCACAAAACAAAGGGTGAGCAATGATATCTCCAAGTGTGTTGTTGTGAGTGTGGCTAGAGCCAAGAGGCTCGACCATGATAATCATTTTCTTCAACCACCAGTTCGCAAGACTCAATCGCCTCCCTTAATTCTATCTATGAGAGTGCTCCTCTTCACAAAAATGAAGACCAATTCGCTTTTCACTCTTCATTTGGCCCCACAGCCTCCAAGATTTTCCATGGACATAAGATCAAATTTAGGAATAATGGATGGAGTACAAAAAAATCATGACCACAGGGAAGGGGAGTTTGTCCTAACCTGTGTAGACATGCTGAGATTTTTGCCCCAAACATAATCATAGACTAATGTCCAAATCATGATGTGATACACTCCACAAAGATTTGACCCAATATAAATAACAGATTAAAAATTCCTCCCCAAATGGGTTGACCATAATAAAATTTAAATATTATTTTTAATAATTTAAATTTATATTATTATTTAACATTATTTAAAATTTTCAAATTTGAACTTAGTGTTAAAAAGCACTTTTCCCACTAAGAAGGAGATGGGTCCTACTTTGGGGTGGGGACATGACACCCACCCAACCAAAACTTGCAGATTTTAACAAATCCAATGCCCAACCATTCATCCAACTTTGTGCAAGCTTATGATGTTAAGAATGATGAGATGAATATTGATAAGATTGATGGTATGAGTGATGATATGAATGATGATGAGAATGACAATAATGATGAGAAGGAAGTAGATAACATGTTTTCTTTAGTAGATGTTGAACCTCGTAAGGGACAAACCATTGTGTTACCTAACATTGCTTTCACCAATAATGATGCACCTATACATGCACCTGATGGTCCTCTCTATATTGCCAGATGTATCAATAACAAACCTATACAAGGCATACTCATTGATCCTATGTGTGTAGAAAATGTCACAAATGAGGAATTCTTGTTTGCACAAGAGCTTTATCGAGATTCTTATGAACAATCAAAAGCATGGATAAAAACTCGTGATGTTTTTTTCTCACCCTACGATAGGTTCAATCACTCTTCCTCTTAAAGTTGGACCAAAACAATTAGATGTATCATTATCCATCATCCTAACATCAAACCAATTATGTGTGAAGCTAGGCTACACATGGCTACACTCCATGAATGTTGTCCCATCAATTATTCACAAGTGCATAAAGTTACCCTTTGAAAATGAGATATTTACAGTGCATCATAGTGGGTTTAATCCTTTCTCTTCCCATAGGAACTTTTCATTGGATTTATTTTGGCCTCAACCTATAGAACCTATAAATCCTCATGAATATTTATTTTTCAAGTCATACCAAAAGTTTAAGGAAAAGTGCATAACAAACACAATAGCACAACAGGTAATTAGCACCGACTTTTGTGCCAAATTTTAGTGTATTTTGAGTCATGAATTGAACAATTTGGTTGGTGCTAAACTCGACGCAAACATGCATGGAAAACTCGGCGCCGAATTTTGCTCTGATTTTTCGACTGTATTTAGTGCCAGATTCGCCTCTGGATTTAGCGTTGGGGAAGTGTAGCGCCTCCAAAATCGCACGTTGAGAAGTAACGTCAGAAATTGTGCCAAAATTAGCACCCAATTTGACTTCTATATTTGATTTCATGTCTACTCCTAGTTTTGATTCCAGGTTTGCCTCCATGTTTGCTTCCAATTTTGTTTCCAATTTTCCTTCCAGTTTTGCTTCCAGTTTTTCTTCCAAGTTTGCTTCTAGTTTTGCTTCCAAGTTTACTTCCAATTTTTCTTCTAGTTTTGCTTGCAGTTTTGCTTCTGATTTTGCTTCCAGGTTTGCTTCCGTTTTTGCTTTCGATTTTGCTTCCAGGTTTGCTTCCAATTTTGCTTCCAGTTTTGCTTCCAATTTTGCATCCAAATTTGCTTCTAGTTTTGCTTCTAGGTTTGCTTCCGATTTTTCTTCCAATTTTGCTTTCAAGATTGCTTCTGGTTGGCTTCTAGTTTGGCTTCCATTGTTGCTTCCTTTTTTGCTTCTAAAAATGCTTCTTGTTTTGCTTCCATTTATTAATTTAATATGTTTTATTTCAATTTAATTAGTTAAATATATTGTGCCTCTTAAATAACTCATGATTATAGAGTAAGTAATTTAATTATTTAACTCATATGATTAAATAATAATATAATTATTGTAACATGATCATCATCTATAATTAAAACAAGTGAGTCAAATATCTATAATTTAATTGAATTTGACAACATCCATCCTGAGCAGTAAATTAAAATAATCATACTTAATAAATATCCATCCAAAAATCATCGACCACTTTTAATATATATAAATTGACAAGTCAATACTAATAAGATCATCATCATATGTAACTAAAACAAGTGAAAGTCAAATATGCTAGTACATCAAAAACATGTCAAAATGATACGTGTCCAACAGTTGACATAAGTGAAAATGATACATGTACAAATGATATAAATAAAATTGATAAATTATGTAACTCAAATTGATATAAGTCAAGATGATACATGTCCAAATGATATAGTGAAAATGATACATGTCAATATGATACAACTCAACAATATAGTATTGTAAGCTATGAAAATGATGCATATGATAGAAACCATGAAAAGAGTCATCATAACGATATATTAGCAATGATCCATGATGTAGTCTATATGATCATGAATGTCACTGGTTACTATCACCAACTATCTCATCATCATCATCACCATTGTGATCATCATCGTCGTCGTCGTCGTCATCGTCATCATCATCGCCATCTCCATCATCATCCTCTGCCATGTGATATGTACCAGTAGAACCAATATTTTGTGGATCTATATCATGTTGAGGATCTTCTTGATCTTCTAGAAGACTCGTGTTTTGCAAAAAAAACCATTTAAAATGAAAAGTTATTATTTATTTCATGCAATAATTTATTTTTCTATTATATATCTAATATTACAACATATGAGACGAAACCATAATCATATTACATCATATCAAAGTGCACATACCATAATAAAATTTCAAAAAAGTTACAGCTAATATTGGTGAGTTAGGAGAAACTTCAGCTTTCAAAAACAAAGCCAATTAGGTTGGTAGACTTGTGGATCAGGCCAACATTTGGTGGAAGAGGAAGAAAGATGACTGGAACTCTGGAGGCCCACCATAATGGATTTCAGTAATATTCAACCATGAGAGCATAAGAGAGAGTTGATATCATGTATCAAAACATTAAGCATGCATTCTTCCAGCCAACAAAGAAGGAGATGATTACTTTGCTTCATTTTCATTTGCATAACCATATCACGGCATGGGAATGAAGAAGACCAAGGATGTCTAGTTTTATGTGGAGGTAATGGATGTGGTACAAAATTTAGGAGGGATAAGAAGGTCAATGTATGGTCCTGATGAAATTGAGGAAGGACAACAAGAGAGGGACAAGAAAAATAAAATCAATACAGAGTTTCAAGGATTTGCTAAGTGAGTAAGAGAGCTATGGGAGTAGCCTCATCTAAAATATTTTGAACTAGAGTTTGATATACCATTTAGAGAGCTTGGTTTTCATGGAATTCCTTTCAAAGCCTCTACTTTTATTGTTCCTATGGTAAACTATTTGGTAGAGTTGGTGGAATTACCTTTCTTAGTAATCCTTATTAGTGAGATTGAGATTGTTAACCTTGAGAGAGTAGGACTTGGGCAAAATGAATTTGATATGGCTATTTTTTTCAAAGACTTCAAGTGGGATGTACTCCACGTTGACACCATTCCTCAATATTCACTTGATGGCATCAAGGAATGGTTGAACTCCATGGATATCAAGTATTATGAAAGCATAATGAACTTGAACTAGTAGCCAATTTTGAAGAGTATTACTGATGATCCAGATAAATTTGTTGAAGATGGTGGTTGGGAATTTTTGAATATGGAAGCTAGTGATTTTGATTCTAATAATTCAGAAGAGTCATATCAAGGATATGAACCCTCTAATGTAGAAGAGGATTCAAAATCAAATTTCATGTAGCCACCATCAAGAGTGTTACAAGCCAACAATATGGAGGGAATTCTTATATAAGGATAATTTTTAATGTTGCAGGTACCGGATTTAATGCCAACTACAATGGAAACATTGAAATTCCCTAGCAATATTTATGTTAAGGAAATTTCCTCTAGATGCAAGGATTCAAAGCACATTAACCATGTAGTACAAATGATTAAATCTCAGAGATGATCTGTAGCAATGAAATAGTCTAAAAAGGAAGAGAGAGCTACATTGGGGAATCAAGAGAAACTCCAGCTTCAAAAACAAAGCCAATTAGGTTAGCAGATGTGTGGATTAGGCCAACATTTGGTGGAAGAGAATGAAAGATGACTAGAACTCTAGAGGCCCATCATAATGGATTTCAGTATTCAACCATGAGAGTAGAAGAGAGATCTGATATCATGTATCAAAACATTAATCACGCATTCTTCCAGCCAGCGGAGAAGGAGATGATTACTTTGCTTCATTTTTATTTGCATAACCATATCATGGCGTGGGAACCAAGAAGACCAAGGATGTCTAGTTTTATGTGGAGGTAATGGATGTGGTCCAAAATTTAGGAGGGGAGATCCTGATGTTTGCCAAGAGGCATAAAGTTAGATGAATTAAGTTCACCTACATGTCTACCAAAGTTTACTCCCAATTTTTATGACTGTTTTTCTTGACTGTCAGAGTTTACTTACAAATTTGAAATTTTTTTCTAGTCATTTTGATGAGGATATATTCAGCCAATGTGTAAGCACCTTTTGTTTGTATCACAACCATAGTAACGAGACTCATACTTGCCTCAGACTTGGCTAGGGTGACTCGACTCAGGGACTTGATGCAGACTCGGCAAAATGAAAAAACCCTAGAAATTTAAATATTTTTAAGGATTTAAAACTTGTTTCATGTACCCTTTATTAAATAGACCTTAAAATACACAATAATATCATTAAATAGAAGAAAATTTTATCACATGCACAAGTATACATCAATTACTTAAGTATAAACACAAATTTTAGCTGAAGGAAATACACATACACAAGTATACTACTATTATGCCCTTAATAAATTTTTACCTAGCTGCAATGTCATTTGAGTAGTCTTAGTATTATGCTCCAAATTGATTAAAGAAATGTGGAAGTGTTAAGCTCCAAATTGCCAATACTAAGTATATCTATAACTATAAATTGTCTCTATCACATTCACAATAGAAAGGAACTTGTTGGAAGTAGTATGCTCTAAATTGCCAATACTTAGTGAATCTAGATCCATAGTTAGTAATGTCTAAACAAAAATTGTCCCAACAACCATAGGGAAATGAAGATAAAGAGCACATACAATTTTATATACATAGAAAATGAAGATTTGAAACTAGTAAACTGAAAATGTAAACATTGTAATATTTTTCCTTAAACAATAATTCACATACTCACTTACAAAAAATGGTGAAACATTTTTTATTCAAAATTTGTTTTCTTTAATAGACATAACAGTAAAAGAATATTTACAAGTACAAGAATATATACACTATTTCATAGAAAATAAGGAATGTTTCATAGAATATATCTTTAGAATGTAGGAACTTCCTTTGTCAGATATTTGGAAATTCCTACACACAACTTCTACTTCGGAGCGAAAACACCCAGAAGTGTTTCACACCAGCTCAAGGTACAATCATAAATTAATGCATGTTGTTGATTATTTTAGACAGAGATTGGAGCAAATGCAAAGCTTGAGCGTTCAACTAGCAAAAGAAGAAGATATGTACATGGATGTGGCCCTAAAACTATTAAAGAAACAATTCAAACGAGCAATTGTACAAAGACAAGCAGATTTATGATTTTATCTTAGAATGTACAAACTTTCTCTATTGGATATTAAAGATGTCAAGTTGGATCAGAAATTGGATAAGAAGATTTATGATTTTATCTTTAGAATGTAGGAACTTCCTCTGTCATATATTTGGAAATTCCTACACTCAGGTTCTGCTCTCGAGCGAAAACACCCAGAAGTGTTTCACACCAGCTCAAGGTACAATCCAACCTAGATATGACATTGATAGCAATCCAATTTTTCTTGAATTGTCCATACCCGAACGTTGCATCACAATCTATTCTTCATGTACATAAAAATGCCACATATTAACCCCTTCTAAATAAAACTCAAAATACCATGAAACAATGAGTCCCCTATATTAGTAAGTAAGTAGGCACTCTATAGGGCATAGTTTGATTTTATACAAGGATGGTCATGAAAGGAATCTTCAAGTGACGGTGAGTGAGTTGTTTGAGATTGTAGCTAATGGTGCAATATCTAGTCTTAAAGGTAGTTAGCAAAGTAGTAAATGTGCAAGAAAATCTAATTGTACACCACAAACAATTCACAATGTTATCTTGCATAATGCCTTAATTTTGAAGACAAAAATATCATTGTATCTTGATGAAAGTAGTGACCTTAATGGTCAATCACTGGCATTCATGATTTTAAAACATGCTATTATGCTTATGGAGGCAGCATTTTAAGCAAGGTGGTGAGTGGTGGTTTGGAATAATGGCAGGTATGAAGGAGTTGCTTTATATGCATACTATGTAGTCTAGCTTATGACAATGTTCTTAGAAGAGATTGAAGGTGGATTATGGAACTCAAGGGTTGCATGATAAAGATTAAAGCAAAGACTAAGATCTATTTAAAAGCCACTCTCATGAAGATATTAAAGATGTCAAATGCAAAACCCTAGTAGCTGGAGTAATGAACATAGTGCGAAAGAGGATAGTATGCTAGGGCAGATTTAGGAGATCTCCACATTATCTAAACACAAGAAAATACATCATTTATTTATTTTTTAAAATTAAAAGAAATTATTCTAAACCCTATATAGGACACATTGATACTTCAAAAGAATTTGATTTATTTTTTTAAAATTAAAAGAAGTCATCCTAAACCCTATATAGGATACATTGATACTTCAAAAGCATCTAAAGGAATTTGAGATTATGCAAACATATGTCAATTAAATACCTGGATTACAAACAGTAGTGTGGACATTGTAACCCTTGTTGATCAAAGTATGAATGATATAAACAACAATGAATCCTATGCCTCCTATCATGAACACCTCCTTACCATTCTCTGTCATTCTTTATTGAAACACTTCTCCATTTTGGTGGGCTACGCCTTAAAATAAGATTTCAACAAAGGTTTTATTGTATGTTTATTAAAATGAAAACTCCATTTTGGCAGGCTATGCCTGAAAATAAGATTTCAATGAAATTTTTAAAGTATGTTTATTAGAGTTTTAAAGTATTTTGGCTAGCTATACTCAAATGATTTATTCAAATGGATTGTGAGTAACGTGATTTGTTGCATTTAGTGTTGTAAATTATAATGATGCCACAATTACCATACTACCATCGTTTCTTATTATACCTGTTGTGGTATGGCGGTGTTCTGCCCTTCCCTTCTACTGTTTACCACACTACCGCCTTGCTCAAGGCTTCTTGATGTGGGGTTGTGGTGTATACTGCTCTACTACATATGTTGCTCACCTTCTTGGTAGTATAACGGTGTATGCTTTTGATCATTACTTGAAGAGTGTTGATGAGACAATATTATTTGTCTTATTGATATCTCAATGTCTCATCAACATTAGATATTATGTTCCTCTAATATTGGTTGCCGGTGTCGATGAGACAAGTTAATATCTCTTGCCAATATGCCATTGTCTCATCAATATTTTCCTTTGGCAGTATTTCTTTATATATAGGTGTAATTGTTCCATATCAGGGAGACTCATGATTATCACTGTGGTATGGTGGTGTTTTTCCCTTCCCTTTTGCTATTTATCACACTACCGCCTTGCTCAAGGCTTCTTGTTGTGGGGTTGCGATGTATACCGCTCTACTGCATATGTTGGTCACCTTCTTGGAGGTATAGCGGTGTATGCTTTTGATCATTACTTGAGGAGTGTTGATGAGACAATCTTATTTGTCTTACCAATATCTCAATGTCTCATCGAAATTACTTTGTTATGTCCAAGAGTTGTGTTTCGCCAAGCACTTGTAGATGTGACATTAGTGATTCTCTCATCGATATGCCCATATCTTGTTGACATTTCATTGTTTTACATCATTGATGAGACATATAAATAAGTCTCTTTGACATAGGGCTGTCTAAACTAGTGCTAAACTCGAAGCTAAATTCAGAGCTAAAAAGTGGCACTAAACTCGAAGCTAAACTCAGAGCCAAATGCGGTGCTAATGGTGGTGCCACACTTGAAGCCAATATCAGCACTAAAGGTGGTGCTAATGTCGGTGCAAAGGAGCACCAAAATTACCAACGACTTGTCCTGATCAACAAAAATAAATGCCAAAAATAACACTGACGTTTTCAAAAAATTGGCAAAAAATACATTAAAATAGTGGGTGGAAGCAAAAAATGGAGCAAATCACAGGGATTTGTTGTAGTGAGAGTTGTCTCTTAGAAATATTCCTGAGAATGGTAGGTCCATGGTTGTTCCTTCTCTATCATATCCCAATTTTATTGCTTATTTATCATAATATGGTAAATTGAATTATGAAAGAAATTCAATTAATAATTAAATGGAGAAAGTGGAATATTTGAAAATTGAATGAAAGAAGTTGACTGATGTTGAATTTGTGAACTTTTGAAAATTATTTTATATGTTACAAATAATTGAATGATATTGATCAATTTGCAAGTGCAAGTGTGTGCAGTTGCGGGGTGATAGGTTGAAGTAGGATTGTTTAGTCGGATCGAACGGTAAGCTAGTTGGAATCTGGGTGCACACACCACAAATGGAATGATCACTTGCATTTGAACTAATTTTCATATATAAGAGAATGTAATTTCCCAAATGGAATTGTTTCAATGTTTGAAAATGAATGGCTTGTAGATTAAATTTTCTAATCAAACTCAGTGTTTTTGAAGGAAACGAAAGCAAGTATTGTAAAGAAAATTCCTTTGTTAGTATAAATACACACACACACATATATATAGATGCTTGAAAATAAAATTCAAGTTCCTTATTTTAAATGACAGAGTATAGAACTTATAAGCCATTCCAAACAAACAACTTGTAGGTGAATGCATATATAAATAAATATATATATATATTATATATGTATGAAAATAAATAAGAATACATACATATACATATTCAAATTTATATTGAATTCAAGTTGATAACCGATATATTATGAATCAGACTATGGAAATCAATGAAAAATCCAAGGCAAACCCATGATGGATGTGGCATGTCGAAATCATAAAGATGATGTTCAAAATTAGAGGTCAGCAACTATGGTAGGAAAAAGCCATAATGGTAGCACCCAGCCGCATGCAAGAAAGTGTGGTTACCATTTTGGAGTGGGAGTGGTGGAAGAAAACCATGAATCAATTTGAAAAAAAAAATTGACAAGCAACAAAAAAGTAGAGAAGAGAATGCAGTGGTAGGAAAATCTGAGGAAAGCTTTCTTTTCATGTTTAGCTAGTGTTTGTCACTGCATTTGATGTAAAACTGATAGAACAGTAACATACAAAGTCTCTGTCTATGTGTCTTGACTTGAGTTGGAGATAAAATCTTAGCAACCACCCTTTGAGGAATCGCATGGCCTACGACCTACTTTTGCTTAGTACTTAGAATGGAGCCTTATTAGCTAGCCTTATGTGCTAGACCAAGGCATCAAACCCTTAAGATGTGACTGTTATGTAAGTTTGCATGATAATGTAAGCCATATCATGGCTATCAGAAATCTTATTATGATTGAATGCATACCTTTTGGTGTTTAATTCTGTAGAGGTTTGCATGTCGAACCTACGAAAGAGGATATAATCCTCTGTGTTACCTTTGATATGCATAAAATATGTTTTACTTTAAACATATCACCTTCCATTATCAGCTAGGCCGATAATGGTAAGGGGAAAATCGTTCATTATTAAGAAATGTGGAAACCATATTTGCATAAAGAGGATGCCCTCAATTTGAAATGAAATGTATGAGTTGGGTTTCATTGTAACCTTGTAAGGATTGATCCTCATGATCGATAGGTTAATTTATTTGAATAAGAATCAGATTTGAGTCTGCAAGACGTATAGTGCTACATGCATTAAGGGATAAGACAAAATGCCCATAAGGGCAAGTTTGAATATAACATTGAGGTTAAGAAAGGAAGCACCCGACCATAGAAATGGGTCAAATACAAAGCAACCTTGGTTTATTTTTTGTAGCCTAAATAGGCAAAAGTATTGTTTGAACCTAAAACTTCCTTGCATTCTTACCTGAAATATTTTGTCAAGAAACTCATCAACTAACATGTTGAACTTGGTTTCTTTATATTATTAAAGTTTCTCATCGTAATTTCAGTGATGAAAGTGTTCAAGATCTGGATAATAGACATTTTGTTCTTATGATTGAAATTGGGATATTTGATTTGTTAATTTTTAGTTCATAATGGAAAACCTGTTCTGTATTAAATGGTGAACATTTACTTGTAAAGTGATCATTTAGCATGTAAACAGCTTGAGATCAGCAAACAGAGTAAACCACATTATTTGTCTTTAAAGATAACTGTTTAGTTTGAAACAATATTGTGTTGATGTAAACAGTGGATGATCTTTTGCAAACAACTTCTTTTTGTTAAAAAGTTAACATTATAGCTGAAAACAACCTTGCTCAATAAATTGTTTAGTTGGAAACTGTAGACACGCAAAATTAGCATTATGCATATTCATCCGCTCATTGAATAAATCAAACGCAGCAAATCCATTCGCCAGGTAAATAAGGTCTTTAGTCCTAAGGTTATTCATTTAAATAAATCATCTTGTCTCACATCAATATTTAATTAAATAAACAAAACTTTATTTAATTAAATCCCCAAATGCATTTTCCATCCTTTTCTGATTTAAATAAATCAAATATTTAAGTCATAAAAGTCAAAATCACCTAAACATCATTAATCTAACCTAATCCTGATTAAACTAACCTAACCACCCATCACATCCTCTAGATAATCCCACTTGCACAAATAAATCAATTTATTGATTTATCAAAATTATCATTTTCACTCAACATAGCATCTTTGGGGCATCTTCCCTCAAATTTGAATTCAAAATCAAGTTGAAAGGTACATCCAACAAGGAATTTAATAGGTCTTACATGTCTCTTACATGTCCCTTGCCAAAGTCAAACTAAGCATTTACTCTCAATTTCAAATTTGAAATTTCCCCCTCTTGGGCACATTTCCCAAATCTTGCACATCCCTCAACCTATGGCAAGATGGCAAGTGTCCTCATCTCATTGGTCCAATCTTTGTCCCACATTCATCCATTTAGCTATTTCTCTCATCAAAATAATCTATAAATGAAAGCTTCATCTTTGATAAAATCCTCCACAACTCCACAATCTTTGTATCTCATCTACAATATCATGCAAGGTCACTCTCTTCAATGGAGAACTAATTTTTTCCACTCCATATCTTAGCATTCCATATCATATTCAAATCATTTTTCATCATGGAGCTTAATCAAGGGTTGGGAAAGGGCTATTTTCCACAATAGCACCAGTCCACTATGAGATAAGCATACTTCATGTTTTTCATATGTTTATTTAGCTTGCTTTTGTAATTTGTTTGTATTTGGAAAACATTGATGTATTATTTCATAGAGATGATGTTATTTGCTTTGTTTTAAACTAACTAGGCTAATGTGTTGGAGGTTTTAACAAGTTGCAGATTTCACCATCATACAAAAACAACTAGTTTTATGTCTGTTTAGTAGGAAATAGTATTTGTTCCACTTAAACAATGAATGTACAAATGTGAACTTGTTTTTTAATTGTTTAGTAGAAAACAATACTTGTTTTGTTCAAACAATGAATATACAAATGTGAACAACTTGTTTTGTAACTGTTAGTAGGAAATAGTACTTGTTCTACTCAAACAATGAATGTAAAAATGTGAATAGCTTGTTTTGTAACTATTTAGTAGGAAATAGGACTTGTTTTATTTAAACAATGAATGTTCAAGATATATAAACGGCCATGTTATAATATCTCAGATGTGAGAATACAACAATAATATGTGTGAAACTGTTAGCATAGACTTGTTCTAACTCTTTATTTTTGACAAAAGAAATGTCAAATGGAATACTATTTTAAGATTGCAATCTGAATTAATGATTATTTAAGAATTTATCGACAAATTTTAAACATAAGTAGGCACATATATGTGTATGCACATAGATTTTGCCTAAGTACATACATATACTTGTGACACACCTTGTTTAGTTTTTAGTACATTTTTAAAAGTAGCATGCTTATGATGAAAAGTAGAGAATAGTCATAAGAATGATATGACTGATTATTGAATTACTCTATGAATCATAAATCTAATTTCTATTTAGAGAGTAAACTAGTATTATTATTTTCTTCTTTTAAAGACAGTTGAGAAAGAATATTTAATACTTGAACAAAACAGTGATACCTTAGTTGACTAGAGCACCTTAGGGTAGATGCTGCTAGAGGGTAGATAGCTATTATGAATTATATAGTAGAAAGTTACCTTCTAGGATAGGTGTCGAAATGGAGTTCAAAGAGTATAGGTTTTATTTACTAGAACCTATTATTTCTTGTTGTTGCAACATATCTATTATGCTTGGCCAAGCGATATAGTTCATTTTGTATGTATGAATGAACTCTTTGATTTCACTCTCTGCCATTCCTAGCATAGATCTTGCATTTTATTTTCTAACTAGTAGATAGAAATTGCATGTTGATGTATGGGCACACACCATATTCCACCTTCTAGATTGTTCTCTTGCTAAAATTTTCATGCAGGGTCGGGCATTCTTCAAGTTGAAAGAATACCAAGGAAGCATAAGCTTCATGGTTGGGCAGTAAAGTACTTCAACCATGTTCTCATCCACCAGTGGAGGCGAGTGTCAAAGAAGAACCTTTGTTGTTCACAAGACTATTATTGTCTAAGGTGTAACTGATGTAATTCATTCATGTACTTGATGTAAAGTGTACAATGTAATGATTTTGTGGCCTTAGGAGTGAAGTCAAACCTGATATTGTAATTTGACTTTCAAAGTGAATATATGAATCTTTGACTCATTTTAAATGGACATGTGTAGCTAAGATTGACTTTAGCCACTTTTTATGTCTTTTTAAGTTGGAGTATATCATGTGTCATTTACAATAATATTAATTAAGTAATAATTTTGAATGGGTTATTACATTCTCCCTCGCTTGTTATGGATGAACCTATGCCCCAAGGAAAGATCCTTCCAAGTAACGAAGGAAAATATGTTGCAGATCCTCCACCAATCTCCTATAAAATACCAAGAGAGAATAAATTGATTCCTTTTATGCCTCCAAAGGTAAAACATGTGTATAAACCTAAAGAGATGATGGTTTCCCAATCCTTGACGGTTCCTTTAGTTCCTCCCTTAAGGGAAGAAAAGAGACCAATGGTCGAGAAACTCTCCTACCCATCACAAATTTAAAATTGTGCAAGAAGAAATTGAAATGCTAAAGAGTGTAGGCATAGGCATTGTGTTATTTCTCATCAATTGGAAGAAATGAATTAAACAGTGCATGATAATCCAATCTTGCATGTTCAAGCATCAATGACCTTGATTAGCAAGTCTTATGTCATACAGGATAATTGGAACCTAGAAATTTAGGGTCCAATTCTCCATCAAAAGTTAAAATGGTCCAACAAGAGTTACAAAACACAAATATAGAGGTTAAAGTAGTTGGAAAAATATGGAAGGAACTTGGAACTTAGATTCCAAAGTTCTAAGGTTCCTAAGGAGTCTAAAACCTCAAGATTATTGCAAGTGTCAAGTTTCTTTAGAAACTTGGGTCTAATTTAAACACTTACAACACTTAAAAAAAAAAACATAAAATTAACATAGGAATGAAAAAAAGGATCCCCAATGGAACCAACCATCCATGAAACACTTATAATTGATGAAAAAGATGAAAATGACAAAAACAACAAAACAAGTCCCTATACTTGTTGAAGTGAAAAATGGAGTGTGTACAGGAGGCATAACATTATCCACTTTGATTTGGACTTTTTCATGTTTGGGACATCCTTAGTTGTGAGGACATCTTGGTGTTCATGAGAACAACCCTCCCAAATTCAAATTTTGACCAACTCTTGCCTAGGGTTGACTAAACACAAATTTGTGCAATATGTTGTCATGTGTTAATATGTAAATGAGTTTAACACATTCATTTGATCATTTAATATGTGTAAGCATTCCAAGGCATGCCATACACATTTCATACTTTAATTAGTGCACCAAAAGTAATTGAGTTATACATGACCATTCTTAGGATCATTAACATTATTGAATAGTGTTGTCTTTGATCATTTATATTTACATTATTGAATATTGTTGTCTTTTATCATTTACATTTACATTATTGAATAGTGTTACAAATTAAATGCAACATATTATTATATATTTCTAACCCCAAAACGCATCAAATTATGTGCTAACATCAATCTTTCACACACATCATTTATAAAACTAAACATTTTTATCCTCATTATTTTATTTCTAAAAATAACAAATATATTTATCAATATTTTATTACTCAATTATTAATATTTAATCTAAATTAATTTATAAATCTTATTAAATTAAGCTCAATTCAACTTAAGGAAAGTCTTGTTCCTTACAATGATTTTTAATCATAGTGTACTAACATAAAGTATAATATTAGACCCAAAAAAAAAAATCACAAAATATGTAAGAACGTGTGGAAATAGTTGGGGTTTTATAGTCAAATGTTTGTAGAGAGATTATATGAAATTGCCCATTCTAACAACATCTAGAACATGTGACCATCTTGGAACACAAGTACAAGGGAAATAATTATAATTTTTTTAAATTGGTCAAACTATTATTGGACTAAGTTGTAGTTGAAATATCAACTAGGTGAGGATTAAATTATAAAATTAGATGAGGTTGTAAATTTTCAATAATCAAATTTATTTAAAAAGCTTAGAATTTTTAAATAGGTTTTATATATTATTTTATGTTTTAAAATATGTTGAGAGGTGTTAAAATATAAATTATTATTATAGTTTGTAATTATAGTTAGCATATGAATTTAGATAAGCATGCAGTATTTTAAAACAATTTTGCAATAACCATCTTTATTTATAATTATATTTACAATAATTAGAATTATCTAAATTTATAAGTAGGGTATAATTATAGAATATTTTTATTAAATTATGTGTGTTTTTTTTTTTTTAATGTTATATTATTTTTATATTCATTAAGATTGTCTAAATTTATATGTGAAATATAATTATATATTATGTTATATTTAATTATGTATATTATTATAATTTTAATTTAAAATATTTTTTGTTTCTATTTTAGTTTTTTTTAATAAATAATTTCATATGGACACAACTCGTAAAAATGATATCCTATCTTTTCCAATAACACATATGAGACTCACTCAATGAATGTAGGATACAACATAACCAGATGATGTAAATTAATGAATTCTAAAATTTTCTATGTAGATTCAAGTTGTAATATTTTTTTTTTAATTTTTTTTATTTTATTTTATTGTGTGACACCATCCATATTGCATAAATTTTACTAGAAATGTAATTTTTTCACAATTTCTTATAGTTGGATCAACTCTAATGTCTAGTGTAAAAATATTTTTTGGTCATTTTTATTTAGTATTTTATTTATTATAATTTTTAAATTAGCAACAACAAAAAATTAAGATCTATTTTATTCTATAACACACACACACACACACACACACACACACATATATATTATTTTTAATCACCTCAACCTTCATAGGTTGCTAATGAGCAATCATAAGTGAAAGTGTAAACTTTAGAATTTATTGCAAGTAGGTTTTTATAATCAAACATGAAGCTAATTAGAAATTAAAAAAACACTAATATATATATATATATATATATATATATATATATATATATATATATATATATATATATATATATATATTTGTAAAATGGATGGTTGTTAGAGGAGAGAATCATCTTAAGAGGGTATAATTTTTTTTAAATGATAAAAAATTTAGATAAAAGTTGATGTCCCATGAAAGATATGACGTTTTCATTAAGTTTGAATTTAAAAAATTATTGAGTTTTTTTAATCCATGCACTAATTTTCAAGTTATTTATGTGGGAAAAATATCAAAGTAAAAAAATCTCTTTTTTTGTGACATCCCATTAACTTCACTTTTTTCAAAAAATAAATAGCAATTAAAATTATTCTCTTAAATTTATATAAAATATATCCAACTAATTTTAAAAAAATTATAAATTATAAATGTAAACTACATGAAGATTTCTACATTTTATTAGTTTACAACATTTTGAAATATAAAACATAAAAGTCACAAAGTGAAAATTTATATTTGTGTTGGCCATTTCTTGTATAAGAGTGTGACACAATTATGTACCTTTATCCTCATGTGCCCTTACACTTTGGTTTGCTAAAGACTTGAATGTGTTATTATTTCTCTTCAATTATCATGTGTTGACCTCTAAGACCACTCTCCTTGGCCCTACAAGTCCAAAGTATAGATGAGTGGCCCACTCCTATCAATTGGCCCTTAATTCCTTGTAGCCTAATGATAAGTCTCATTCTTTGTATCTAGATCAACACACATCCCCAAGGCTATGCCTTAGGAGCATTCTCTATGGTTGTAGGGTAACAATTTTGAGTGTCGACACAACCTATAGAAGTAGATTTGCATCTAAAATAATAGATTGATGCCTAAATAAATGACTAAAACTTGTGGATTTGGCTTGTGGAATTCTACAGGTATACACATTATTTGAGTTAAAGAAGAGATCTAGATTACCTATTTTTTGTACTAAATTCTTAAAGTTAACACCACATCAGATTTTCCCCCTTCCATAAGTTATAGATTCACTAAGAACATCTACCCATTGCATTTGATTTCTTGGATTAACATTTAACATTTTGATATTATTACTCCCATAGCTCTTATAGATTAATTTAGGGTAATTTATACATATGTGTAAACATTTTATTTGATTAGATTAAGCTTTAGGAAAATGTATTTTCCTTTACAATTTGTATAAGAGATACAATATATCAATATAATTGTAATAGAAAACAAACATTTTGTTAATCAAATGAAATGCACCTACATAAGCATAACTAACCTAAACTAACTTATATTAGTTGTTCAGTATTGGTACTTTAGACAATCATAATTGATATATTTTGAAAATAAATTATACATGACTACATAGCTCGATGATCAAAATATGTGGGTATTTTGCTGAAGATTTTGGAATATTATGTCTTCTACCCTAAGAACAGGTGATCTCTTATTAGATGAATCCCCTTTTTCTATGTTAATCCTCTCCTCTATTAGTAGTTGAGTTTGGGGATTTGGTTTGATCCAATGGCACACTTGTAGACTTGAACCAAGACCAAAAATAAGTTAGGTCAAAGTGGAGAATATGCTTATGGGGATATGTGAACATGGGAGAGTGTACAAATAATGATAGTATATTGGGATATGCACATAGGTAAGTGTAATTAATATATGGATGAGGAAGATATGTGGTGATTTGTAATTTGTAAGCATAGGGTTATGATAAAGGATAATTGAATAGGAATATGTGTGAGGGTTAGGTGAGTAACATAGGGCTAAGGACCAAACTAATCACCGTGTTGAGGCCGAAGCAACCTACATCAAAATAAAAATAGCCTTTGAGAGGGGTTTTATAAAGGTCTGGATAGAGGGTAACTCACTAAATATAGTGAGATGTTTGCAAGGTCATCAAAAGCCAAGTTGGACTATTGAGTCACTTATTAATGCTCCCTAATGATGGTAAGATCATTTGAAGATGTTTGTTTCTCACACACCTTTAGGGAAGGAAATTCTCTAGCAAATTTTTTCACAGATGAGGCTGTTAATCTCATAAGTATTAAGATGTGGGAAGAGTACTCCTTTATCCCTGAGAGGGGTAAACTATTATAATGAAATGATAGCTAGCCTTGATTATTTTGTAGTGCGTGATTAGGTGATAATTATATCCCACCTCGCTACATGTTTTATGGGTATTTCTTTCCCATTATCAAGGCCTTCTACATATCTAGAAACATTTGCAATAAACAAACAAAATTTTGGTTTGTGGTGATTATTCTAGGTATCACAAAAATGGGTGGGGATAGGAGTAGGCTTGAGCCCATTTCCTATAACAAGTGGAAGATTAAGCCAAAGGTATGGAGGATTCTCGAGAAAGGGAGCTTTACGTCGTTTGCAGAAAGGCTTCATGGTTTTGACCATGAAGCCTCTATTCAATTTGTGAGAAGTTGGCATAACAGGTTTCTAAAGGTGAATGGAGCTAAATTCCCCATTATCAAAGACTTCATTGCTCATATAATGGGCCTATCATTTGAGGGGTGCAAGTTCCACAAGGAAGGAAGGGAAATGAGGATGTGATGGACCAGTTTTTCAAGGAAAATTAAAGGAAGGACCTGGTTAAACTTCCACCCTGGGGGTATGACAGTCTCTCCATTAAGCGCTTTTGGGTAGAACTAGTTGAAGTTCTTATGTGGTATGTCACCCTTGATGGTTGTTTCTCTACAATTTTGGGGTACCACTTTACCCTTAATCATTTCAGGCATAATCTTTGGGTTTTCTTTCCATTTTTTCTCCTAACTTCTTTGGAGGTTTTTTTTTATGCCCATCTTAAAAATCACCATACCGTGGTTCTTCATGAGGGGTTCATTTTTCTCATCATGGAGCATGTTAAATATAATACCCTAGATAGAGCTATCAAGGGTAAATAAAAGGATCAAACAGTCACTTTATTAAAATATCTAACATCTAGCTTAGATACAGAGGGTGTTTGGGATGAGGACTAGAATGTAGAAGATGAGAATAGGGATGTTGTTGAGATTTCGTCCTCTCCATCAGAGTCTCCCAATAAAAAGTGAAAGAGAGGCCCAGACAAATAAAGAAGGTTCCCACCAAGAATCCAAAGAAATAGGGGTTAGATATTGGAGGGTCTGAGACTGGTGAGGAAGATGGTGTGCAAATGAAAGAATGGCAACGAAGGAGGGTAATCAATAGGAAATGTAAGGTACAAAGGTCATAATTTGGTAGCTTGAAGAAGGGAGTGGAGGAGGACACACATTCACAATAGGTGAAGGACCAAGTTGACAACTCTGGTAAGGATGCCTCCTTGGACGCAAAAGACTCCCCTATTCAACAACTCTCTCATCAAGCTAATCTAGTTGGAAAAGGCAGTGAGAAAGGTGTGGATATAATGATTAAGGAATTGGACTCTAGGAAGGAGAAGGCTAATGTTCACACTCCTTCAAAGGAATTTTCCTACCTGAATGAGGATAATACCTCAATGTTAGAGCTTCTCGGCATGGCAAAAAATGGAGCTACTTGCAACTTTAAACTAGCCAAAAGGGTGATGAAATAATTCAATAAGGTAAACATAAAGATCAAGATTCTTAAGGAGAATTATGCTAATCAACCAAAAGGTTCAACCTTGGACTTGCTCATTGAGAGATTGGTTGATTTAGAAAGCTCATTTTCTGATTTCAAATCAGAGTGTGAGATTTGTACATTCAAGAAATGGATGGTAGAATTAAGGAAATCCATGTAGATATCTAGAAGCTTATGTAGATCAGCCACATTCCAATAAAAATTAGTGTGGACTCCCTTAAGGTTTTGATGGATAAAATCAACCAGCTTAGGGAGGATCAAGTTTATTTTTTCAAATTGCATGAAAGGGCCTTTCTACCAAGGAGAAGGGTAAAAAGACTACCAAGGATGAGACCAAGGGCCCATGTACAAGGACCAGGGAAATTTTGAGGAAAACATTTGAAGAAGAGAAGAAAGAATCACTAACAATGGTTAATCTTCACTATAACCAAGAGCTCGAGGTGGCAAACAACTTAAATTTTTTGAAATAGTTTCTCTATTTCTTGCTTTCTTTTTTTGCATCTTTCTGTTGTTTGGATTTTTTTGGTTGTTGGTTGGTTGTTGTTTTAACTATTTCATGTTTTGTATCAACATCATTTTGATGTAATATGATTTAAATGGTTTTGAGTCCCTTCAAAACCCATTTTTCCCTATTAATCAAAACAAAGGGCTAAGGACCTAATGTGTACAATATTACACCATTTGTTGATATGTACATGTGTGGACATGAAAAAAAGTATCAATTTTTGTTTGCTTGATATGGGAATAATTAATGACAAATTGGACTTAATGAGGCCTTGATTTAGTGTCTGAGGTGTTTTATGCATCCACACTAGGTTTTGGACCCTGGCAAACTAAACAAAAGGCATTTATTGATGTCTTGTAAAGGTTTTGTAAAATGTTGTAAAATAATTTCATACTTTTCTAGACTAATGGACCTATTTCCCCCTTAATCCAATGTTATAAAATGTATTTAATGGCATTCTCACATCAATCTAGAAGGATTTTAACTTAAACCTAATTCTAATCTAGTTATTTAATGTGTCTTACACATTCACATTGGATGTTGTGCCTTTCTAGGCCATGTGGACATCATTTTAATGTGGTAAAGTGTATTTAATCACACTTCCACATTGAAATTTGTGTCCCTAGCCCTAATTACTCTTTACATAATCATTGATAGGCCCCTATGGCTCCATATTGTGCATCCCAAGGCTTATTTTGATCAAGGACCCAATGAAATCATCATATAAACCTAATTTCCCCACTCCTCGATCATCTAGTTGGAAAAATAACCCCTGTAATACCAAGTCACCCATCTGGGTGAATTAGTCCTATCCAGGTGAGACTAAGTCACCCAGCCTGGTGACTTAGTCCCATTTGGGCTATTTTTGAGGTTCTAGTAGGAAAAAATAGAATTTAAGTTTATTTTTCCTTCATGTCGGCCTTAGGGATCACATTAAAGGGAAAATTAGATGGATTTCCTATAAATACAAGCTTATAAACCCTAATTCATAATTCATCATCATTCATTCATCGTTCATCATATTCTCAAGTCAAGCAAATTAGGGTTTTAGCATTATAAGTCATCAAGATAGCATTTTTCAGACATTCAAGGGTAGATCTTCTTCATCTTTTGTTACAGAAAATCAAGATCAATCATCATTGAAAGTATCTAACTCCATTACATCATGCTTCATTGTATTATTTCTTCATTTTTTTTTAATTACCTAAAAAGGGGTTTGACCAAGGCAAACCCCCATGCCCTAACATCCAACATTTATTTCTCTTTCATTGTGTGTTCATAGATTTAGGTACTTTGAAGGATTCAAGATCATTAAATATTAGGTTAAAAAGTTGTTAAATACCTCTCCTTGTTTTCAAAGCAAAAATATCCACTAAAAGTCACTTTCAGGCCTGAAAATCAGAGTTTCAAAACTGAACACCTGTCATGAACCGAAATGCAGACCAAGGGCTTCCATTTCCACTTTCGGATCTTTAAAAAAATTAGAAGTTGACTAAGTGACCAACAGTGGTGACTTAGTCCCATTGAACCTATTTTTTAGAGGTTTATATAGATTTGGATACCCATTTGGCTGAAACAAGCTCTGAAGTAGTTTTCCAGATCTGGGACTAGGTCACCCAGAATGGCGTAAGTGTCCCAGTAGGCCAAATTTTTAGAATCAACAACATTTCCAATCTCCATTCTAGTTTGCAACACATTTCTAGGTGTATGCTTTTTGTTTTTGTTTTTTGTTCTACTTTGATTGCATTTCTATTCATCTTTCTAGGTATTTTTACATACTTCACTATGTTTTCAAACATCTTACATATCTTAGATTTTACATTAATAGTCATTTCTTTAATCAGTTTATTGCATTTAGACATCATATCTAGGAATATTGCATCCATCCTTTCATTAATCTTGAATGTTTACATTGCATTTTGGCACATCTTTCCCCTTTTAGGTGAAAAACCCTAGAAGTGCTAGGAAAGCCATTAGGGAGCCAAAATCTTTGTTTATATTTTGGTGAACCTAACTTTTGAAGATTTTTGCTTCTGAATTCAAGTGCATCCTTGGTTTAACTTACATCAACATTGCATTAGGTTTTGCATTGTTTAATTTGCATCCTAGGGTTTTGAAAAATTACATTAGTGAAAAGCTCATATAGCTTGCATTTTTGCATTATATTTCATTGTAACATGACAAAAATTCTGCATTTTCATACTATAGTTGCATTTGAACATCTAAAAACCGTAAAATTTCATTTAAAATTTCTAATTTTTTTGAAAAGAAACCCCTACTAGGACTAATTTGCCACCTTGGGCAACTTAGTCCCTATTCAGCCTTGGAACTGTCATTTACATAGCTAAAAACCCTATTTTAAAGCTTTTGTTTGCTGCCCTTACCTATCCAGGTATTAGTTGGCTGAGTTTCTATAACATACATTTCATCAGGGCTAGCTTAAATTAGCTCATTTCATGCATGGCTTAAATTTTAGGTTTGCATTCTCATATTGTTATATAGCATAATTAGTCAATTGTCATCCTTAAAATATGAAAAAATTGCATTCGTCTTTTGCATGCTTGCTTTAGCATGGTTACATTTCAAGTTTGTAGAATAATCATTACATTGTGCTTTCATTGCACAAATCTATAGTTATCATACTTCATGTTCTATTTTTAGATCTTATTGTGTGTTGTAAGAAAATTTTGTTAGGTGCATATGAATATGAGGTCCTGTCCCCTCTCTTTTTGTTCGTCATCGATCCCTCTCCTAGTATCCCTTCTATGCGAGAGGTTAGTCTAGTGAAAGAAACATTGGATAATCAAGATTATAGTTCTAGAAGAACCAATCGATGAGAGTTTTGAAAATCCAAGTTCCTTCTCTCCTCTTACCTCTCCTATTAGACAAAACATTACTAAAAAAGAGCACATAACAATCAATAATCACACAACACAACAAAATACCATTGAAACCTACCTATGTTCATCTCCTAACATCTTCTCCTCTTATGATAATGATGAGGATATGTTAGTGTTAGATAAAAAATCTTCAAGATCTATGCTAACCCTCTTTATGATCATTCCCTTACCTATCCTATTTTGCAAGACATTATGGTCCAAAGGAATGAACTTATCAATTATCATGATAATCCTACTTGTTCTTCTCCTAGTATCTCCCCTACTTTTAAGGGGGATGCTTTGATGTTATAAAACACAACCAATGAGATTCATGAGAATCTTAGTTGTCCCCATTCACCTAAGAAAATCCTTATTGAGCAAGATAATTTAACCATTGATCATTCCCCTACTTGCAATGAAGTGATTTTAGAAGAAACAATCCATAAATGTCAAGAACATTTGATTCGTAGTTCTCCTAAAAACTCTCCTCCTAAGGAGAATATCATGGTGCTAGAAAATGGCAACAATAGTAATGTGTCTTCCTTAGATAAAAATGTGATTCTAGATTTCCCTTTATTAGAGATACATCAAACCAAGACCATTGAGGTTATGAATGCGCAAGTGTCCATTAGCTTCCCATCGATCAATGGACCTCATACATACCCCGTGGGACATCCTAAAAAACCCTCTAATTCTCTACTCACCTTCACAATAACAAAAAACTCAAAACCAACCTAAACTCATCCTTTATCCACCATCACACAAACCTCACACTCACAACAAACCTGAACTTATCCTTTACCCACCTCAGAATAATGTGTTGCAGCAATTGAGTCATAATACCATTGCTCATACATATAACACTAGAAATAATCTGCAACCACAACAACCAACCCCAACCTCTTTACCTTTTCCTAATTCCATACTACCTAGTTCCCCTTGATTAAGGGAGTATGATCTTGTTGAATAGCTTAAGAGCACTCCTGCAAAGATATCCCTTTGGGCCCTTCTTCAAAATTCACCTACCTATCACACTATGCTTCAAATGGCCTTACAAAAAATTCCTATCCCTTCTAATGTGCAACCAAATGACATAGAAACCATAATTCAAGGATTGAACACTGACATTGTTTTCCACCAAAGTGAACTCCCCTATTTGGAAGTGCAAAAAAAAATGAAGCTTTCATGATCATTGCTCAATATAATATGACATGGATACAACGAACCCTTATTGACAATGGCTCAATCCTTAATGTGTGTAGTGTAAACCTCTTGGATACGCTTCATGTGGATAAATAAAAAATTCAACTTGATTCTTTATATGTTAAGGGATTTGACAATGAAGAAAAGAAACTGCTTGGTGTGATCACTTTACCTATTACAGTTGGAAAAGTCACATTGAACACACCAATCTAGGTTATGCCTCATGCTCTTTCATATAACCTTCTTCTAGGCAAGTCATGGATTCATGCAATGAATGGTGTGCCTTCCACTCTTCATCAAAAAATGAAATACATCTACAACAACAAAGTGTGCACACTCAACGCTGATTATGAGCCTTATAGTGTCTTGCAACTTGAGAAAGACAAAGAGAACCCCTTGAACACATTAACACCAACCACACAAGTGGAACCTATGCAACAAAAAGATAATGAACAACACATTAAACAACAAACGAAGCTATTAGACAATGATTGGGGTTCCTTAGACTTCACACCAACACTCATGGGCGAGTACTAGATCATAAAAAAAAGATTGAAATAAGGCACACAAAAAAGCAGCCATGTCAACGCACAACCCGGAAGACCCTTCAAACGCATCTACCTCAACCACTCTAGAAAAAAAGACAACAAATTACACAAAAAACTTTGATGAACTCAACAACGAACAACCACCTGATCTAAAAGCTTTATGGATGAGGATATGAGTTTATGAAACAACTTGGATATGTAGAAGTTGAGAAAGCCAACTTCATAGACCCTGAAGATCACCTGCATGCAAATAACCTGTCACAGAAAGGAAAATATGGAGACAAAAAAGCAACAAAGGGTTTGAAGCTCTGTAATATGAAAGATGTATTAATAGAACAATAGAATTAAAAATACACAATGGATCAATCCTTAAAAGGAGATCAAGAAAAACCTAAAAGTAACCCTAATAGGTAGACATTTAATAATTAATATAATTATTAAATGTCACAGTATGTAAACTAAAGTGAAATCTTAAGAGAGGAATAACAGTAACTTAATTAACATAAAAAATATACACAGCTAAATCCAAAAGCATATTATCTATCTTCAATGGATTGTGGAAAACTCATACCAATGATAACATAATTAAGTTAAAACCTTTACTCTAACACCCCCCCTTAAAATGAGCAAGAGTGCAGCTATAAACATGTGCAAGAAAGCAAAGGTAACTACAATGCATGAAAGCAAACAAGGGTCCTGACAACTAGGCCTGACTAGGTACCCGAATACAACCAAATCTCTGTAAAGTGGAGAAATAGAGAAAACCTCATGGGAAAAAATATACTCCAAAAAGAGATGCAGAAGACATGAAGAACATCACTAAAGCAAAAGAAGCTACAAACAACTATCAAAAGATGACTACTATGGTGTTGAAGAACCTCCTCTGAAGATAGGATGATTAGGATCAAGAAGACAACAATCTGCATGAGTTCCCAAAATGACACTACTCAAATCAAATGGCAAACAAAGGCAAACACCTGGAATGAAGATACAAATGGGACAAGTACCAATAGTCTGAAAAAATTGATCAACTGAGAATGGAAGATTCCTTCCAAGGTGAAACCAAGGAAGCATTAGCACGAATGATATAATACCCCCCCATAATGCTTACTGGGAGAGCTTGACAGATCCACTGAAAAGTTGTGTAACACCCTATAGTGCATGAAGGGGAAGAAACAACATGTGAAAGTGCACAAGAAAGCACCTGTAATTGAAAAAGTTAGGTGCAAAACAAAGCACACATACATGAGGCTGGAATCATATGGATCCACTGTTGTCATGGAGGGACACTCACTGGACAAAGGTGTGATGGAAAAAGAAAGGCACTACACAACCCCCCCATGGCACTTTATAATATAGTGCGAGTACAAAATATGGCACAACCTTATGTGCAAAATCCCAAAAATACATGTACAATAGTGTGGCACTTTATCTCAGTGCATTTACATATAAGATTACTTATAAATGATACTCAAAATTCCCACAAAGGACAAAAGATTTGAAATACATGAAGAAAAACCAAAAATGAAGGAACCCACGCAAACGAGAAGTTCCCAAGAGCTAATATGTCTAGGTAATTCACCAGAGTGTGAAAACACAAAAAAATGAATAAAATATACTTGGGGTGAAATTTGAAAAAATTGCATAGATGGAATTGAAGAGCTCTAAAATATGGTTCCAACACCACTGAGATCGCGAAAAATGGAGAAACTGGTCAAAAGTTATGAGCTCAGAACTGAAAAGAGTTCCTTTAACTTCAACTGGCTATAGAATGAACCAATAGAAAAATGAAGTGATGAGACCCACACTACTGGAAAGTTGACATAATTAGCTTTCCAACAATATCTCGTTTATCAAAAAATAATATCGTATGCCCAAGTTATGGCATCTAGAAGAAAACAACTCCAAAGGGGAGAAAAAACTAGTGTTGGATTAAATTTGATGGTCGTACGGCTGTCACAGCAAAAATCTAGGCCTAGATTTGACAGCCAAATGGTCGTCGATAGATTTGCACAATTGGGCTTATTTTACAAATAATGTTTTTTATAAAAAAATAATTAAAAAATTACATATATATATTTTTAAAATATATATTAAAAAACATTGAATTTAAAAAAAAAAATCATAAAAAAATAGGCCTGTTGCTGCCGGTGGTCAGACCACCGAATGGCTAAAAGCCTCTGGCAACTGACACAGGCTGTAGGCCGTATGGGGCTCGCAGGCCTACGTACACAGGTACTTGCGAGTACCCTATACTAAGGGCCTGCCCCTTAAAAAAATTTCTCATCCTTTAAAAAAAGGCTTTTTAATATATTTTTTAAGCAACAAAAAATTTAATTTTCTAATAAAAAAATTGAAATCAGAAAATAGAAAATTTACTAGGGCTAATGATTTTGTTCCTCGATCCACGTGTAGATAGTATATAGGGCCGTACAAGCAAAAAAAATTCCTCAGAGGTTAACTGCTCTAATTTTGACAACTTGATAGATGTTTTAAAGGTTTTTGGCTACTCCAGATGCAACAGTGAGGTCCGTTCAGGCTGAAAAATATTAAAAAATGCAAGTACCCTCTAGATCTTAGAAAAAAGGCACCAATAGAAACCCTTGCAGATCTAAGCCTATGAGTCCAAAAAACTTTGATACAAATGGGTATGCACTAGATCAAAAAAGGAAAACCCCAAACCCTTGAAGCTCCAAAAAATCCTTCAAAACATGAACAGGAAGCAGCAGGCCTGGAGCTCTGATACCGTGTAGAAGTTGAGAAAGCCAACTTCACAGACCCCGAAGATCACTTGCATGCAAATAACCTGTCACAAAAACGAAGAGATGGAGACAAAAAAGCAACAGAGGGTTTGAAGCTCTGTAATATGAAAGATGTATTAACAAAACAATAGAATTAAAAATACACAATGGATCAATCCTTAAAAGGAGATCAAGCAAAACCTAAAAGTAACCCTAATAGGTAGACATTTAATAATTAATATAATTATTAAATGTCACAATATGCAAACTAAAGTGAAATCTCAAAAGAGGAATAAAGGTAACTTAATTAACATAATTAAGTTAAAACCTTTACTCTAATAGGATATAGTGGAAAAGGATGTGGTGCTAATGAACAAGGTATCTACAACCCTATAGATCCTATCACACAACAAACAACTCGCGGTTTTGGTTATTGTTCTTTGGTATAAGTAATCAATATCAACATCATCACAACCAATTCATCAAATCCCACCTTAACCGTAATGCATCCTAAACTAATCGACACTAATAGTCTTGATCACTCTCCTTTACAAGCAATCGAACAAACAAATACACCTTCGCTTAATGTCAATGTCATCTTGCAAAATACTAATGAATTGAATTCGTTAGATTTTACACCCTCTTGTAAAGGAGAGAACAAAAATCTTCAATCTACAAAATCTTGTGTAGGTATGACAATTAATACTAAGAAAGATGTATCTTTGAAGCAAACCATAGGAACATCTTCTCCCATTAATCAAGAGGGTATCTTGTTGAGACTTCTTCAAGATCACTTGATATCTCTCCCTCCCAGAACATGAAAGAAATTCCATTACAAGACTTCATTTTGTGCATATCATAGAGTTCATGGTCATTATACTAATGAATGTAAGGATTTGAGTAGTAAAATCCAACATCTTAAGGATTTTGGTTGTCTTAATTATGTGGGGGCACCCCATTCCTCTAATTGATATTGATTTTCACTCTAGCATGCATTTCATTATTCATTTTGGCTCACCCTTGTCGTGGACTAAGTGGGGGCAAGGGGTCAAGTAGCCTTGTCCTCATATATCACTTTTCTTTGTCTCTTTTGGCTAGTCGTTAACCTTTCATGAACATATAAGAGCAAGCTTGGGATGTGGACGACATGCTTTACGTTGGCTTGCTTGTGACATATACCTTTTTCATGACATAGCTTATAGGAAACATATGACTTGGCATAGGGATTTCCACATAATCTCTCATGTATTTTTATTCCTCTTCTACTTTAAAGAAATTTCTCATAATAATGGTGTTAGCAACTGCTTTAAAGTGGGGGCATACATCAACAATCGCATTTCATTGCATGATTCTTTTTCTTGCGATTTCCTCTCTTGGAAACATTAGGAACAATGTTGCCCAGGACGAGACATTGCACTTGTCCTCTCTTGGAAACAAGATGAGATCATTTGTACTTTTCCCTCTCTTGGAAACATTAGGCACAATGTTCCCTAAGATGAGACCTTGCACGAACTAAGAAAAATACCTTTAAACATTTCTTACACCATTTTGCATTTACAATGTCTATGAGTGTCTTGAGCATATGAAGTTTTGCTTACCTCATAGAGCTTGAAAATTATTTTCAATGTGGTGCTTTATTAAATTTATCGGGAGTTATAACTCTGGTATGGTTGAGTGGGAAGCCCATTTCGAGGCATGAATTTTCCCCATAGCAACTTTTGTGTGTGTGAGCACATATCAGCCATATTTGTCTCACCTTTTAGGACTTCTCACCTGACAAACAACCAAGAATTTTGTCACCTCAGAGTGAGTATGCAATTTTGGACAAACAACCTAGATCTAATCCACATCGTGTTGGACAAATGATTGAATCTTGATCCACCTTTTCATTTTCGCTTTTCTCTTCCTTCTAGTTATTGCCATTGTATGATCATGTATCTTGTTCTACTACAAATCATTCACCTTGTGCATGTCCTTTTGTGCTTATGTTGGTTTGACTTAGGATCTTGGATCCTTGGGGCTTGCACTGCCTCCTTCATCTTTTTCATCCTAGACCATCTGCATGGTACAATTGGACCCTTCTTGAATGTCTACTTTAGTGTGAGTTTGAAGCAAGTTCATCCTCTCACTAAAGTGGGGGCTAATTGTTGACACATAAAAAGTATCCCTTTTTTCTTGCTTTATATGGGAATAATTAATGACAAATTGGACTTAATGAGGCCTTGATTTAGTGTTTTAAGGTGTTTTACGTATCCACGCTAAGTCTTGGACCTTGGAAAACTAAATAAAATGCATTTATCGATGTCTTGTAAAGGTGTTGTAAAAGACTTTCACACTTTTCTAGACTAATGGACCTATTTTCCCCTTAATTCAATGTTATAAAATGTATTTAATGGCATTCTCACATCAATCTAAAATTCTTGTAACTTAAACCTAATTCTAATCTAGTGTTGTAATGTGTCTTACACATTCACATTGGATGGTATGCCTTTCTAGGCCACGTGGACCTCATTTTAATGTTGTAAAGTGCATTTAATCACACTTCCACATTGAACTTTGTGTCCCTAGCCATAATTACTCTTTACATCATCATTGATAGGCCCTTATGGCTCCATATTGTGCATCCCAAGGCTTATTTTGATCAAGGACCTGATGAAATCATCATATAGACCTAATTTCTACACTCCTCGACCATCTAGCTGGAAAAATAACCCCTGTGGGACCAGGTCACCCATCTGGGTGAATTAGTCCCATCCAAGTGAGACTAAGTCACCAAGCTTGGTGACTTAGTCCCATTTGGGCTATTTTTGAGGTTCAGGCAGGAAAAAGTGGAATTTAAGTTTATTTTTCCTATATGGTGGATTGCATATAAAATAAACTTAAATTCCTATAAATAAAAATTGGAATTTTATTTTATTTTTGAGGTCCAGGCGGGGAAAATTGGAATTTAGGTGGATTTCCTATAAATACAAGCTTATAAACCCTAATTCATAATTCATCATCATTTAGTCATCATTCATCATGTTCTCAAGTCAAGCAAGTTAGGGTTTTAGCATTCTAAGTCATCAAGATAGCATTTTTCAGACATTCAAGGGAAGATTCTTCATATTTTGTTACAAAGAATCAAGATCAATCAGCATGGAAAGTCTCTAACTCCATTGCATCATGCTTCATCTTCTTATTTCTTCATTTTGGTTTAATTACTATAAAGGGGTTTGACCAAGGCAAACTCCCATGCCCTTACATCCAACATTTCTTTCTCTTTCATTGTGTGTTCGTAGATTTAGGTACTTTGAAGGTTTGAAGATCATTAAATATTAAGTTACAAAGTTTCTAAATACCTCTCCTTGTTTGCAAAGAAAAAATATCCAGTAAAAGTCACTTTCAAGCCATAAAATCAGAGATTCAAAACTGGACACCTGTCATGAACCGAAGTGCAGACCGAGGGCTTCCATTTCCACTTTTATATTTTTTAGAAATTCAAAAGTGGATTAAGTCACCAATAGTGGTGACTTAGTCCCACTCAACCTATTTTTTAGAGGTTTCTATAGATTTGGATACCCATTTGGCTGAAACGAGCTCCGAAGCAATTTTCTAGATATGGGACTAGGTCGCCCAAAATGGCATAAGTGTCCTAGTAAGCCAAATTTTTAGGATCAACAACATTTCCAATCTCCATTCTAGTCTACAACACATTTATAGGTGTATGCTTTATGTTTTTCTTTTCTGTTCTACTTTGATTGCATTTCTATTCATCTTTCTAGGTGTTTTTGCATACTACACTGTGTTTTCAAACATCTTACATATCTTAGGTTTTACATTAATAAGTCATTTGTTTAATTATTTTATTGCATTTAGACATCATATCTAGGAATATTTCATCCATCCTTTCATTAATCTTGAATGTTTACATTGCATTTTTGCCCATCTTTCTCCTTTTAGGTGAAAAACCCTAGAAGGGCTAGGAAAGCCATTAGGGAGCCAAAATCTTTGTTTACAACATGTATCAATGTGTTTCCTCAAAAAAGATACAAAAATAAATGGGGAATGGTATGGCTATGAAATTTTCAACAGTATAAATTTATATAATTATTATATATTAATAATTGTAAAGGTGAATTGCATGCCCATGTCATTTCTCATTTAGTTTTGTGCCCATTTTGTGAAGAGTGCCTTGATAGATAAATATGTTGTTAAATGACATAATTTTATGCAAAGTTAAATCACTTTCCCTATGACACCTACCCATCCATTACATGAATTCCTATACTCTTAGCATCTTCCCCATCCACTTGTTTACACATACCTATACATTCACCCTAGCAATTTATATATCACACCTATGCATACACATATTTCCATACACATGTTACCTACTTTTGTTTGTCCTTTTTTATGTTTGGGACATTGTTATTTGTGAGAACATCCCTCCCAAATTCAAATTTTGATATGCTCTCGCCTAGGGTTGACTAAACACAAATTATGCAATATGTTGCTATGTGCTTATATGTAGAGGTATTTAATGCATTCATTTGATCATTTAATATCAATAAGCATTCTAAGGCATGTCATTCACATTTCACACTTTATTGGTTCACTAAAATGAATTGAGTTCTACATGACCATTCTTAGGAACATTTGCATGATTAAATAGTGTTGTTTTTTTATCATTTCTCTTTGTTTTTTTGAGTGTTGACTAGGGAGAACATGCCCCCTTGTGACATAATGATCCTAATTAAGGTATTTCTAAATATTGCAAGACCTTAGGCATTAAGAAAGGAAGAAGTGCAGGGACATTGGACATAATAAAGAACATAGGTATGCTAATACTATAGTACAAAATTGTAGGTGTAGGACAAGTTTGCAACTACGAACTTCTCCCTACACAAAGTGAATGAATTTTTTTATTATGAACTAAAATTTCAATTTAGTATTATCTATTTACAACCTCAAGACACCTCAAATTATGTGCCAACATCAACCTTTCAACACACATCAATTGTAAAACTAAACATTCTTATCTTTATTATTTTATTTCAAAAAACACAAATACATTTATTAAAATTCTATTATTTTTCTTTACTTAATCTCAACTAAACTTAAAAGGAAAGTCTATTTTTTCTTTACAATAATTTGTAATCATATAATACTAACATAATGCATAATATTAAACCAAAAAATTATGGCAATGTAAAGGAAGAAAACCTTAAAGACATGTTAATTTTTGCAAGGCATAAAATATTATATGAAATTGGCCATTCTAACATCAAGAACATGTGATCATGTTGGTACACAAAGTACAAGGGAAATAATTATAAAGTTTTGAAATAGGCCAAAAAATTATTTAGTGTTTAGAATGAAAACCATGAGAAAAATAAAAAATAAATAAAACTATGGGAGAGGGAAAGGGCTAAGTAGCTCTCAAATAAAAAATCATGAAATTGGTTGAGGTTGTAAATTTTCATTAATCAAATTTATTAAAAAAATCATAAATAGTTTTTATATATTATTTTATTTTTCAAATATATAATTTTTAAAGTATATTGAGTGTTAGTTAAAATATAAATTATAATTATAGTTTTTTAGATAATTATAATATTATCTCGATAATATTATTTAATAAAATATAATAAACATTTTTTTCTTTTTGATATTTTATTTATTTGATAATTCTATTTTAGTTTTCTTAACAAGAATTTATGATTTTTAATGTAGAACAATAAATAAGATAATTCTTAAGTTTAAATAATAATAACTCTTCAAATACAAATAAAGAACAATTAAAATAAAATAATTTTATAGTAAAATAAAATAAAAAATGTATTTCAATGTAAACAAAGAAAATCAAGTTTAGTTATATTATCATTCTACTAATAACATTCTTAAATCTTTTTCTTATCTTTTTTTTACATTGATCTTACTTCGTATCTTATTTCTTTCCCCTTTATATTTAGAGAATAAATACTATTATATTACCATACATTTTTTTTTAGACATAATAGTTTTATATTACTATAAAACTAGTATAGATATTTTAAATACATCTATCTAAAAAATGTTAAGAGATCTCAATTTGGAGTTATTTTATTTTACTTTGAAATTATTTTATTTATTATTGTAGAGGAGAGGGACTGATTGCTCAGGACTCCAGGTCACAGGAGAGTCTAGAAAAATAGGTTGTCTTGATAGATATCTTAAGCTAAGAGAATTTTTTGGGAGAGTTTAAAGTGTCAAGGTTGAAAGGAAGAGAAACCAGGTTGTTGATGTCCTTTTACAAGCCCGAATGTTCCAGGAAGTTACGTGAGAAAGTTTCCAGAGTTTAGACTACAACTCAAACAACTCACTACTAGGGGACTATAGTGTGGGACACAGACGTCAACGTGATGTGTTGGCTTCTTAGTGGGGTGTTGGCATCCATACGAATAGAAAGTGTCAGATACAGTCAAAGCTAAGGAAAACAACTAACGACCTAACAAATGTAGTTTGATGGAATAACATAAACAAAGAGTAACTAAATGATAGAACAATCAAGAAGAACATTAAGACTAAATCTAATTATGAAATGATAAAGAAGGGTGAGGAAAGCACACCTTCCTACCCATGAATCGATATCTTTAAGATCTTCACCTCAAGGAGAACCTACACATGGAAGATATAAAAATGTTGGGGTTGTGTTTAGAGGACTACCACAGTCAATCCCTCGCTTTGGTGTTTCCACCTCCATGGACATCTAAATAGCAATGATTGTAAAAATATAATAAAGAAAAGATATTGAAAGAGAATACCAAGCAATACGTTGAACAACAATATGCTACGATATTAAAATGATAATGCAAAGAAAAAGGGATATGGACTGGTATCACGTTCTCAACCAAGTGCTCTTAAGGAAAATGGAGGAAGAAGCAAGCATGCAAGCCTTCAAAGACCCACATTCCACAACAACGAAGAGAGTAACTTCAATGGAGGTGGTGGAGCTTGAAGGAGTTGAAAGTGAATGTAGAAGTTTGTAGGTGGTGAGAATGATAAAGAAGAATGTGAAGATGAGTTGAATGGAGGAGATAGCAATTTGAAAGAAAAATGGAGGCAAAGGAGTCATTCAAAGTTGGTCTAAAGGGTAGGATATGTTACACTTCACATCTAATGGAGGAGTCTAACGCCTCTACGGATTCCAAAAGAGAGAATCCTATTAGGACAACAACACAACACGTAGATGTCCACATCTCATGTGAGCATCCCCAACAAAATATGCCCCATTGACACATAAAACAACTACCAAGTGGACATGGAAAGGTTGCACAAATAATGATTGCATTATTGAACTTAATTTTCTAAGGTAGGAAGTAGCATAAACAAGGAATTTGAAAGGGGGTGAAAATTCATGCCATTACATCTTTCCCCCACTTTAGTGAGCATAATCATTAGTGAATGCACGGTAAAGTATAATGAAAGTTGAGGAATATATACTTGAATCATCCAGGAAACAAACCATAATCTGGTAAACTCAGGTGCGAAAAAGAGAGAGAGGGCTCGACAAGTACTTGGTCCTATGGATATTTGAACAAAAGTGTTGTAGGTGCTCAATCCTACGAAAGGTGAACAAAAGGCTTTGTAGGTGCTTGGTCCTAAAGAAGATGAATAAAAGGTTCTACATGTGCTCGATCATGTAGAATGAAAATGCTTCACAGGTGCTTGGTCCTATGAATGAGGTGCCAAGGGTGCTCTGTCTTGAGGAAGGCTAGATGTGAGAGGCTCCGTAGAGTCTAATTGACCCTCACATGTTCTTGGTCCTATAAGGCAACATGTCAATTTGGAGACAAAACATTTTAGGCAAGTAAAAAGTCACGTAGATAGAGAAACATTCAAATATTAGAACAAGCAATTGAAGGAGAAGCTTTCAAAAGGGTCCCTCGAGAACCCTTCAAAAGAAATAGGGGTCCGCTCAAGGGACACTATTTGAAAATCGATGAAATTTTTGCAAATGATCCTATCATCAAGGAATCCTTTTGAAAGATTCTCTTTCATCAAGGAATCCAATAAAAAAAGAAGAATGGCCTCCTCGAAAGAAAATTCTTAATTATTTTTGCTATGAATTCGATTTCAAAAGAAAATCTTGCTAAGGGGATTTTTTTTTAAGGATGCAATTTTTTGAAAAATGTACAGATTTTCAACAAGGGATTCGTTGGCCACTAGATACACCTTACTAAAAATTAGAGAGGTAGGAGTCCCCCTTAGGATGGTGCATGCAAACTAAAGGAGCACATGACATCCTAAGGAAAGGATGATCATGCAAGGATGTTGTGGCCCACAATACATGACGAGATCTAGACTTAGAAATCTTTTTGCACATGTAAGGGACAGCACATAGGCATCACAAAATCAAGAAGCAAGAAAAAAAGAGAGAAAGATAAAAAAGAAAGGAAAAGAAAAGATGAATAAATCAAGAGATAGGGGGATTTGATAATTCAATATTATAACTGATCATAGATATAAATAGATAGATAGATATAATATACGTATGAATTGTCATCAATCCCCTACTATACTAGATCATGAAGAAGGGTACGTGAAAAAAAAATTGGGTCAACATGGAAGGGAGGCCTAAATTCCCTCAACACTTTGCATCGTCCCCAATTGTTGAAAAACCAAGTCACAACAAATAGAAGAATGATGCAAAAAATACAATAAGTTTACAAAACAAAACAATCTTGTATCCAAGCACCTACAAGGGTGACAAGGGTCCTCCAGGAACACATACAACAAGAACAAGAGAGACACAATACACACACAAATATAACTACAAATAAAGAAGAGGTTCCCTCCTAGTCCTCATCAACTAGGAGGTCATCATTCTCCTAATCTAGATCATTATAGGGAGAGGGTGGACAAACCTACAAGGGTGGGATAGCAAGGAGAGCACCCTTCAACTCTCTTGAAACAAGAGCTAAGGAAGAGGGCCCCTCAAGGTCTTCTTCACTCAACTGTTGTTAGGGTAAATGTCATTGATCTTGCAAAGATTGTTGATAGAGCCGAGACATCATCCACCGAGTTGAACATGCACTCGATAGGAGAGCCATGTCTCAATTGGGTAGGTGAAGAAGGAGGCACTCGAGATACACTACCAAGCTCATCAAAAGATTTGGGGGATGTCAGGGTTGCCTCCATCACTAGGATGACACAAGCCAAAGAAGAACCCTCTCCTGAAGATGGAAATCCTTTCTTCCTACCCCCATTAGAAGCAGGGTCATCCTCCAACTTATGCTTCATTAGGGGATGCGAGATCCCCATAGAAGAATCAAAAGGAAAGAATGAAGAGGAAAAAACTACAAACGACACCACCAAAGTATTCAACATATCCACGTGCTTAGGAAAATGTGGATGTCTAGAAGGGACATTAGGAGAGGAGGCTCAATCGAGGGAGTGATGAACACTTGCACCCTTTTAAGGTGAGGTTCATTCACACTCATAGGGGGGAGCCAGAAGCAAGATCAAGGCAATAGGAACTTGAATCAGAAGGGGTAGAAGAGGAGGGCACAGTAGATGTCAAAACAAGAGCTATCAAATCCCCTTCTTCCTTCTGCAAGGAAGCCTGCTCAATAGCTAGAGCCTTCCTTCAGTGTGTATGCTCACATGCAAGGTGGTTTCTTCGGCTGTGAGAGGTAGAAACTATGGCTTGAGGAGCAGAAGGCTCTTTTTCTACGATGGGAGTGTCCATCACAACCTTTATTGGTGGAGGGAGTGACTCTTGGACAAAAATAGGAGGAAGAGATGTAAGAATAGAGGAAACAACTCATGGAGAAGCATACTCAAGTGCCTCGACAATGGGCGTCTTCTCATTCACCACCCTAGGGGCAAGAGTAGTAGGAGGTTGTAGAGGTTGATATGTTAGGGAAACTCCATAGGAACCATTCCCCTTGCCATAGACAACGTGTTGAGGTATCATGGGTAGGATATGAAGGTCTAACACCTAATGCTTAGCCTTCCACCAAGAGGGCACCATTGGACTCCCCATGAGACTCATGGACGAGAAAGATGAAGGTGTCATGAAAGGGTGAGAGGCGGAAGCCAATGGAGCAATAGAAGAAGAGGAAGGCTCCTCAACATGAGAAAACTTCCCCTTTCCTTTTTTAGAGGAGGAAGAGTTATCCTGCTACCACACTATCATAGATACCTTAATCAAAATAGCATAAGGGGAAGGAGGGCAGGTCACCTTCAGTGCTATGCCCCCATTCTTGTATTTAATGAAGTGCGATACAATAGGTTCATCCTTGGAGGAACCAAACCAATAGGGGAATGCCAAAAGTGATCTAATGAATAGGACACACACAACACTAGGGGCTTATACTCAATGTCATGTACAATGTGCACTGAGCCCTCATGAGAGAACCTCAAATATTTATGGATCTTCGAAGGGATTGCATTCATGGAAGCTAGCCATGGGATTCCTAGCTTCACTCTAAACAAGTTAGACTCTAGGATGATATCAAAAAGAGCATTCACAATCCTTGGCCCTACTAGGACTAAAATGGTGATGGAACCAATGGGAGGGATGGAAATCCCACCATGCATATGTATTGTACTTTTAGATTCATCGTACTCATCCTTATCTAGAAATTTTATTAGCATAATCTCCTTTGTAATAACATTAACTTGACACATAGGATCAACGAGAATACCAGTCATAGTGTTCTTGTTGATACAAACGAGAATGTATAAGGAGAGGATTCTATATTCACATTCATAGGAAAGTCCTATGATGTAAAGGTTATAGCAGGTGATCCATTCATGGGTCGTGCACAAGGAATGGGAAGATGCATAAAAGAGGTCATCTTTACATACTCCAAAAAGGGATTCCTCAGGATACTCTGAAGGTTCAACGATCAAGCTATGACCTATCTATATTTCACCTCACAATGTTTAGGGACCCTTCTAACTATGCCACTAGAGGTCGTAGGTTGGGTTGCAAGGATATGCGCCCTGCAACACACACACCTAAAACATACCTAGAACACGAGAGAAGGTTCCTTCAACTCTACAAAACCTAACAAAAATAGTTAACATCAGGTTCACCAAAATGTATAGGAGGGGGACTGAATTCTTAGGACTCCAAGTCACAGGAGAGTCTAGAAAAATAGGTTTCCCTGATCTACCTCAAGCTAATGGAATGTTTTGGGAGAGTTTAAAGTGTAAAGGCTGAAAGGAACAACAACCAAGTTGTTGTTGTCCTTTTATAAGACTAAATGTTTTAGGAAGGTAGGTGATGAAGTTTATAGAGTTCGAACTACAACTCAAATAGCTCACTGTTAGGGGACTACAACATGGGACATAGACGTCAACATGACATGCTAGCCTCTTAGTGGGGCACTGACATTTGTATGAATATAAAGTGTAAGATACAGTGAAAAGATAAGGAAAACCTACTAATGACCTAACACATGTAGTTTTATGGAATAATAGAAACATAGAACAACTAAATGATAGAACAATCAAGAACACTAAGACTAAATCTAATTATAAAATGATAAAGAAGGGTGAGGAAAGCGCACCTTCCTACCCATGAGTTGATATCTTCAAGATCTTTACCTCAAGGAGAACCTACACATAGAAGACAAAAAAATGTTAGGGTTGTGTTTATAAGATTGTCATAGTTAGTCCCTCGCTTTGGTGTTTCCACCTCCAGGGACAACTAGATAGAAATGATTGTAGAAATATGATAAAGAAAATATATTGAAAGAGAATACCAAGTAATACATTGCACAACAATATGCTACGATATTAAAATGATAATACAAAGTAAAAGGGAGATGGAGTGATATCACCTTCTCAACCAAGTGCTCTCAAGGAAAATGGAGGAAGGAGTGAGTGTGCAAGCCTTCAAAGACCAATGTTGTCGCAACAACGAAAAGAGTAAACCAACAAAATGCTAACTTGCAACTTCAATGGAGGTGGTGGAGCTTGAAGGAGCTGAAAGTGAATGTAGAAGTGTGTAGGTGGTGAGAATGATCAATAAGAATGTGAAGAAGATGAGTTGAATGGAGGAGATAGCAATTTGAAAGAAAAATGGAGGCAAGGAGTCATTTGAAGTTGGTCTGAAGGGCAGGAGACGCTACACTTCATGTCCAATGGAAGAGTGTAACGCCTCTGTGGATTCTATAGGTGGGAATCCTATCAAGACCGCAACGTGCCACATAGATGTTTGTGCATCGTGCTAGTGTCCCTAACAAAATATCCCCCACTGACAGGTAAAACAATTGCCAAGTGGATAGGGGAAGGTGGTGGAAATAAGGATTGCATTATCGAACTTAATTTTCTAAGGTAGTAGGTAGTGTAAACAAGGAATTTACAAGGGGGTGCAAATTCAAACCATTACAATTACATATAAGGAGACATAAATTTTGTGTTCCTTATTTTAGAAATATTATATTTATTATTAAATATTAATATTTTGGCATGCAAATGGTTGTCAAATTTAAGATAAATGGTAAGAACTCTTGTTAACACACTGAATCCATTACACTCTACCCCTTGTTGCCATTATAGACTAGCTCTCAACATTAATTATTCAATTTTATATTTTTAAAAATTAAATTATTTTATTTATTTATTTTTATTTGGTTAGCATAAAGAGTTGGTTGACAATATATAGCTTTTTAAGCTCTTTTCTCAATATTATTATTTTTAGAATAAATAGAAATGTTTTAGATAGGGCTTAGACTATGGACCTCTTGCATTCTAGCTATGTCAACTCTAATGATGGAACAATTATTAAATTTTTACTTTTATGCTCTATGAGAAGAAAATAAATATTTCTCTTGAGAATTATTGTCTTAATTTTGAATAATTATAAAGTTAATATAATAATGTCAATAATATAAAAATAAATATTTAATTGTCTTGTATTTAGAGATGTGGATGTCATATGGGTTAGAAATTCTCGGTAACACTTCCATGTAAGGTATATTGAGATGAATATTTAACATTGTGGATGCCACATTATGAAAATATTTAATATTTTAAAAGACTTAGTGCCAAAAAGTTCATTATTTTGTAATCTTATAGTTTAGAGGCACATGGTTTATGTGATACCATTTAGTAGTTTTGTGTAAGTTTGTTTCTATAAAAAAAGTACACGAGTAGTTGTTGAGGTCAGCTCATGTAATATTTAGCTTGTTGGCTAAGGTTGGATTGAGCATCTCTTGTAGGTTTCATATTTGGAAGCATGGATTGGGTTGTGTAGCTATGTGGTTCTCATTCATTTATTCACATTAGGGAAAAAAATAGATTACTTGATGCTTCAAAAGGCTTACATGGAGATTTTGCAAGTGTATTGTAATCTTGTTTATTATCTATAAGTACTTGCTTCTTTTTTTCTCTTGAGAGGGTTTCCTCAAGGTATGTTTGGTGTCTTCTTAATGGTATGTTTTTTATTCTTTTACATTGTGGATTATAAATACTTGTTTCCATATTATTCTCTCTTGGGGTTATATGAAAATGTATATTATTGTTGTGAACTTTCATTTATCCCTCACCTATAGAAATAATTAAACCAAAATTGCATTTAATAACTATAGTCATAAAACAAAATGGCCAACAACCTACATGACTATAAAATGCTTGGAGTAGTAAACAAATACCACAAAAAATATACAATAAAAATATAAATTATAGCCTACACAACTCCTCACCTAAGCACTCCACTTAAGCATCTAGTAACATCAATTTTTATTTATTACACAAAACCAAAACGAACATATCTTCCTTTGGCCCCCTACAAACCTACAATCCTTCATATTCATAAAATTAACACCATGAATAATTTCCTTCCATTTAGAAACCTCAAAAAGGAAACCATATTCTTAAATAAAGTTGGGGTATTGGTAACCTCAATAAGTCTATTGGAATGAGAAACCAACAAATTTTAAAACACTATATTAAAATATCAATGTAAAATATCACCTCTTACAACTTTTGAAAGACAAAGAAAATATCCTTGTTGAGTTCTTTCAACTTCTCCCTTGATATCTATTAAGATGCATCCATAATAAATAAAGGAGAATTGATTGAATTTTAATTCTCTACCAATGAAAAAAATACATCCTTAAGCACCAAATAACCAAGCAATTAAGCCCTTGCCACACAGATAGGAACTTTCTCATAGAAATCTCGAAATAAATTAAGAATTGAATCCCTAAACCTAGATTTCCCAATATCTCATATCCCCAAAGTACCCATAATATTCTTAATAGGAGTGAGGGAACCAACTAAAGAGAAATTAAAATATATATTAAGACACCTATCAAAGAAAATATCACTTTTTAAAGTGGGGATCTCCCCCTTCAAAACTCCTTTGTGCATTAATTTTGTAGCCACCAATTAAACATCCCAAACACCCAACCATTCCAAGTAGTAATAGAGTTGAACAACAAAGGAAAAACTTAAGAAAAAATTGAGGTTCACCATTATATAAATAGATCACACCCAATGAATAACTATACATGTAGGGGACTTCATTACAAATCAGGCCACAAGCCACCTAGAATATCACAAAGTGAAATACAAGAAGGAAAATCTTCTACCAAACTTCAATAAATCATCATAAAAAATAAAGTCTAGGGAGTCATCTTTTCATTAGCACCACATGAATGGATTATAAAGTCCATTAAGGAGGTATCCAAAATGATAATCCTACCTAGCTAAAATGCCTTCAATAATTTTGTAAGATGGGGTTAGAGAATTCCTAGCCTAGAAAAAGAGACAACCAACACTTCTTGACTATTAACCACACCTAAACAAGAGAACATAAATAATGGAGAGAAACAAACTAAAATCAAGTAAATGAAACACTCCCCATTATGATTGATTACTTCTCTTGTCTCCCCTTCTTCTTCTTATCCAAATCTTTCCCCTTAGATTTTGTAGTAAACTTGCAAGTACCTACAAGTAGTAAGCAAGAAAGTTAGAGATGAAAGGCTATTAAGTTGAAAATGGGAGAGGAAGATTGCTTTTATAGACAACCATTTGAATGGACGACCGAGATCAATCCTTTAGAAAGATTCCAAGATCAAAAGATGAGAATGGATGAGAGGGAGGTTACGAAATGGATGGCCAAGATCAAAATTCTAGAAAGATGCCTGAGATAAATGGTTGAGAATTGATGCACCAAGAATATTCCATTCGTGGAAGGATTATGATAGGTATGACGCTGACGGCTATGACTTGGAAATGAAGGCTATGATAGGGGTTAATGACAGGGCATCTTTGACTAGAAGAGGTGCATAAATAATTTATTTTAAATAATTTATTCAAAAATGGAGGAAAGGGACAAGTGGCAAATAAATAATTTTTTGGAGAAAATGAAAAAGGAGATTTAATTAAATGGGGAAATGGACATGGATAATTGATTTGAATTATTTATTCAAAAGAGAGGAATGACACCTAATTAAATAATTTCGACAATTATTTAATTATAGAATAATAAAAGGCCAAATCATAATTATTATTGTCTGACTATAGATGAAAGATAAATAATTAAATAAATAGGATTTATTTAATTATTGAGGAAAAGGGGGGGAATTAGTTACACAATTAAATAATTTTAATTGATCAGGATAGAATAGAGATTAGAAGGTGAATTAATGAAATAATTAAAAATTGTTTAATTAATAGAGGAATGTGATCAAACATAAGTGAATAATTAAAATTATTCAATTATCAAAGGACGATGACTAAGAAAAATGGTGCTCATAGACTTAGGACATTTTTCATTGTCTACATTTTCCCCCTCTTTGACATAATGTAGTTCATCACGTTGTGTCAAAGAAATTCAGTCAAAAGGTGTTCTAGGATGCCCTAGTGAAAGAAGGGTGTAGGTATGCCCCCTCGGGAAAATTTGACAAATTTAAAAAAAAAATTGGAAAATTGTCTTGATGAGACAAAGGGATGGCTAGAACTCATAGCCAATGGACATAGAGCAGGTCCCAGGGTGATACATTAGATGCCAGGTGACCCACTCCATATGAAAGGCCTCCTACTACATGGCACAAGGTCAGTGATGCACCACACAGAAAGGATTCCCCAGGGACAAGCGATCAGGGCAGTTCGGGATAGAGCCTCTTGTTATTTCTATTGTTATATGGACACTATTATGTTATTATCGAGCCTGCAAGCTCCACTTTTATTGGACACAACTTGACATTGTTCTATGACACTATATTTTTGAGCTATATATATATATATGCTTTTGGTGGAGGTTGATGACATGCATTATGATGTGTTTGTGATTTTATGCTTAAATGTTCATGTATTCTATATGATGATGTGATGGTTTTGATATGCTTTATGATTATGTGCTTATGACTATGTTATGAATTTTTATGCTTTTATTATATGCAATATGGATGAACTAATGTTTACCAAATGTAGTGTGATATGATGATGATCCATATGATTATGTTATGAGTACAATGAAATATACTGATGTAATGTATTTATGGTTATGGATGTTTTTATTATGCTATGTGTGAATGATGAATGTAATGGAAATGACCTAATGTAATTTGATATGTAATGTATTAATGTAATGTAATGTTTGAATGATAATGCAAAATGTTTGATGGAAAATATGCAATGTGAATGCTAAATGTGATGCTTAATATGATATGTGATAATAGGATATAGTATATATGATATGTAATGTAAAATGTGATGCAATATGTGATGTGAAGAATCATAATGTAAAATGCAATGCTATATGAAATATAATGCAAATGGATTGTAATGCAACATTTTATGGAATGTAATACTATGTGATATGGGATGTAATGCTATGATGAAATGCATGATGCAAATGATGATAAAATTGGACTTAATATAAGAATGATGTCTATGATGATGGTGCTTTCTAGGATGTAATATAGCATGATTATGGATGCAAGATGTTTTTGTGTATCATAGGACTCTGTCAAGATGCAGACAAAAGAAATGTTAGGGCGAAGGAGAAGGAAGAGATGAATGTTAGTGTGGAAAAGACAAGGAAACCATCTATCATGCTCACATTTTTACATTTATCATCATTGGGAATAAAAAATGTCACAAATGGTCCACAAACACCATGGTATGACATAAACCAAGGTGTGCAAGGTGACCATTGGGGAGAGATAAGCAGTCAAAAAAGCAAGCAATACCCTAGCTCATACTAAGGGCCTAATTGTCCCAGTATTTTTTCCAAGACAAATCACAAACAACAAACAAAGAAAAGAGGCCATGATCCATCATCGTCCCTCTAAATCCGTTGGTGGGAAAACCTTGAGGAGATTAGTAACATGACCCAAAACCAATCAAAATGATAAGAAAAATCTAGACCCATAAAGTGTTTTCCAAGATAGTGTTTTCTAATTTTAATGATAAGATTGTTTGATTAATTTATTTGACCAAGATGATCAAGTTTGATTGATAGGTTGACAATGATTGATTGATAAGTTGACAAAGTTGAAAAATTGATTTGATTGATCACACCTAGTTTCAGGAAGAACACATCCTAAATACAACAAGACTGATTGATAAGGTTGACAAGATTGATTGATTTAATAAAAGATTGATTGATAAAAATTGACAAAGTTGATTGATTACGCTTGACTTTAGGAAAGACATGTCCTGATTAAGGCAAGATTGATTGATAAGGTTGATAAAGATTGATCATTTGTTTGACAAAGATTGATGAATATGACCAAGCAAATGTGACGATACCCAACTACATGAAGGACACATCTTGTTTAAGGAAAATGACACATCTGATAAATTTGACCAAGTGATAAGTGTTTACAAGGCACCTATCTACAAGAAAGACATATCCCACTTAAGGTGAATGGCCACATTGAAAAAGTTTAATCTCAAGGACACATCTTGATAAAAGATAAGAGATAATACCGAATGAGGCAAATGACACAATGCCTCATTCCACTAAGATTGATGATTTGATAGATTAGCTGATGATAAGATGATTAACTGATTGAAGGATTTTGTTGATTATGTTTGTTTGTTGATTTAGGATTTGTGTTTGAAGTTCAAATGATGATGTCGTGTTTGAGTGGATAGTGTCTGATTTATGTTGACTGACTCGATGAACCCTAAAAGACTGACCTAGGGGGCCTTGAGGGCTCATTGACAGATGGCCTTGCCTATGTAGCAATGCGCAGAGACCTCTTAGTTCAACGCGACTTGAATTTGCGTTATTTGGAAAAATATAGAGTCATGATTTTATTTGGACAGCCTAAAAGGACTGACCTAATGTCTCAGGTGCCCATTTAAGATGAGCATTTCCTACATAGCATATGCGTAGAGACAATGTAGTTCGACCACTCTAATAAAGACTGACTCAAACTCAGACTCAAACTTTGTTTTTTGGGATTTTGATGTTTTCTAAATTTTTTTGGATTTTTGAAGTTTTCTAATTTTTTATGGATTTTTGAAGTTTTCTAATTTTTTTTAGATTTTTGAAGTTTTCTAATTTATTTTTTATTTTTTAAGTTTTATATTTTTTTGGATTTTTGAAGTTTTCTAAATTTTTTTTGGATTTTTGATGTTTTACAATGTTAATACCATGCGTTATCTTCCCATAAATACACGAGTCGAGGAATTTCCCCCAGTCAAGTGTAGGACCAATTTATTGTGCGTGAGGGGAAGCAACAAGGGAATGTGAAGGATGATCAGGATGCTAAATGTCAATGATTCTCAGGCCATGAGAGGGATGACAAGGATTTATTATGAATAAGTGTCATGGGCGAATGGATGAGTGGAAAGGACAAAGGACCAGATAGAGTGACAATAGACAAAGGAGCATAGACTGACTACACATGGCATCTATTTTCAAGGTTTTCACCATGGTACTTATCCAAAGTGCCACCAAAGTGGTTTTCATTTTTAGATGAATTATTTCTTTTTACTATTTTTTTTATTCTTTCCATTTTTTTGATTTTGGTTGTCACCAAGACAAACGTTTGCCAGGTTTTTATCAGGGTGACCATTTTTTTATTTTTTTTTATTTTTGACTTTTTAAAGGGATACTCAAAGAATCAAGTGTAGTACTTGCGAAGGTGCATGCTATTGATAAGTTCAAACGATGGTTCTCCTTCAAGAGTTGAAAGTTGATAAGAACCTAATGCATATGATGCTAGGACAATGCCTTGATTTTGTTGGGATGACCATGCTGGATGAAAGGATCTTATTTGGATGAGGAGTGCAAGTGGAAAATATAAAGGGTGATAGATGTGGTAGATGAAAGAGGCTAGGGTAGAATCCCTAATGTGCACACTATGTGGTCCATTAGGCTTCAGACGGAAAGGAGCTTGGGTGACCAATGTGCTAAAGTACATGAAGGGGTCATCATCAACGGTACATTGAAAAACATTACCAATGAAAGTGGAAAGATATGATGGGTGTGTGAGTATAGGTGGATGAAATGGGATGTATGGAATGAGTGAAAGTGATGGTGGAGACATGGGATCAACAAGCTCTTCTTTTGGGATTCTACTTTGATGGAGAGGCATAGTTGGAGATCAATTCTTTCTTACTTTCATTCTTCTAATAGATGCTCGTAGTTATTTTTGATGAAGAGGCATAATTTTTCTTTCTTTCAATCTTGACTTTTATTTGTATCTTTGACTCATCCAATAGCTTTTGAATTTTTCTAAAGGAATTTTCTTGATCATTCTTTCTTTGCGTTCTTTCTTTGGATTCTAGATCTCCATTTGTAAAAGGCACTTTCACCTTTAATTCTTGAGCTTTATCCTTTTTCTTTTCTTGAAATATGACTTATTGATCCATGTCTATAATGTGGATGGATGTGATTGAGATAGGTAAAATGGATGGAGTGATAGGAATGTTTGGCGTATGATAAAGAGTGAAAATGCCATCAATAGAAGCTTTGGGACTATCCTTTTTGGTATTGTTAGTGTCAAACGAGGCTTGCGCATCCTTAACAACTTGACAAGATAGCTTAGTAGCGATGATAGTAGAAAATGCATATCCCAGCCTAGGGTAGGTGGGATGGAAGGATGATGATTGGATATCCTCAATGGAGTCATGATGAAAGGATGGGTTATCATATATACCTTGGTCAATCATGGGGCTATCATGAAAAGATTAAGTGGAAGTAGATAGGGAAAAGGCAGATATATCATCAGGATCCCAAAAGCTTTCACTCCAAGCAAGGCCATATTTTTGTGTTCCTTCTATAGTTGTCTTGACATCAACATTGTATTTTGCTGGTAAATTATCCATACGGTATTCTCCACATCCCATATCATGGACTTGGACCTTAGGGTTTGATGGTGTGATGAATGAAGTGGATGATTTAATGAGGTCAAATGGATCAATGTAGTGGGATGAAGTAGACGACGAGGCCTCTTGATTTATGGGAACTTGATGCTCAACAAATCTTCTCAAGTTAGTGCAATACTAAAAAGGCTTAGGATCACCAGGAATGGTAATTTCAATGTCATTATGTGGGAACTTGAGGCATTGATGGTAGGTGGATGGAATAGCCTTCATGGCATGAATCCATGGGCAGACAAGGAGGAGATTATAAGGAAAATCTAGATTCAAGACATGAAATATTGTATCATGTATTGCTAGGCCAACTCTCATAGGAAGTGAAATTATGCCTTCAAAAGAACGTTCAAAATCATCATAAGCTTTGATCATAGTTTTCTTGGTTTGATCAATATAATTCTTAGAGTATCCCAATGCCTTCACTAATTTTAGTGAACAAATGTTCAAATATGTTCCACCATCTACTAGGACTCGTCTGATCTTGTGTTTATTAACACATACTTCAAGGTGTATACGGTCGTTATGATCAGATTTTGGTGCGGAGAAGTCTTGCTTGGAGAAGGTGACATGGTATGGCATAGCTAGATATCCAACCATTGCCTGAAATTCATTGACATTTAGGTTTGCGGGTACAAATGCTTCTTGTAATGCCTTATCAAGGATGGTTCCATGTTGTGGTGAGATACGAAGGAGCTCCAAGATATAAATTTGCACGAGGGTTTTCCCTAGCTGCTCTAGGAGGTTATATTGACCTTTTGGTTGAGGATTTGTGGATGGACCTAGAATAGTTATCTTGGTTCTATAGGTGGAAACAAAATAATCCAATTTTGGATTGTTTATGGTGATAGTGGCAATGTGATCATCAAAGGGTGTCACATTAAGGATGATAGTGTTGTAATCATGTTTAACAACTACATAATTGGCATTATTGTTATTGTTCCCTGAATTGGAGGCTTTTCCTTTATCATGGTCTTGTAGGGGTGTTTTAAATATGGTGTGATCAACATTCGTCTTGTCTTGTGAATTATCAACTGAAATGGTTTGCTCCTCAATAAGGTCTCGAATGATGTTCTTGAGTGTCCAACATCTAGATGTTTTGTTTCCTTTTGTATGGTGGTATTCATAGTATTCATCATCTTTCCACCAATCAAGTTTGATCAAGGTTCATAATTCTTGGTGTCTAGTAGTGTGATGACATTAGATTGTAAAAGTCGTTTGAGGATTGATTCGATAGGTTCACCCAAGGGGGTGTATTTTCTCTTGACACGAAGAGGACCTCTTCTTCGTTGGTTGTTTTGGACAATGTTTAGTGTTTGGTTTTGACCTTGTGTTTGTGTATTCAGTGTACTGGATGTGTTTGATGAAGAAGGGCCTTTAAGTTGAATGATTGGTCCTTTGGTTATTAGTTTGCATCAACAACTCCGTCATTTGTGACATTTTTGTTTTGAGACCAATATTTGATTTTGTCATTATTGGGTTTCAGATTGTGTTTGCTTATATTGACCAGTCCTCTTGTAATAAGGCCTTTATCAATAAGGACTCCTTTCTCAAGAATCTCTTCAAAGGTTGTGCAACATTGGATGTGAATTTGACTCATCAATTCTTCATTAAGGTTTTCTACAAACATGGTGGCAAGTTGTCTTTCAGGAATGTGACAAGGGAATTTGCTAACCAAGCCTCACCATCTCTGGTAGATTGAGGTAAGTGATTCCCCTTCCTCTTGTTTGGCCGTGCTCAATGTTGTAAGGGTGACATCATTTTTAATGTTGAAGGTAAAATGATTGATGAATTTGGTAGCTAGTTCACCCCATGTTTTGATTCCTAGTGGAAGGTGTGCAAACCTATCTAAGGCTGCCCTTGTGAGACTTTGCAGGAATAATCTCATCAAATAGGTAGGGTCCTATGCAACTTCCATACATGATGTGTTGAATTCTCGAATGTTTTCTATGGGATCCCCTGTCCCCTTATATTTAGGCAAAGGTGGTGCTATGAAATGAGGGGGAAAGGGTGGCATGTATAGATATCGATCAAATAGAAAGGGGAAAAACTCCTACATGGAATATGTCTTCTTGTTGGTTCCCAATTGCATGTTTTTCATCCGTTGTTCAAGGGTTTGCATGTGTTGTATTAAAAGGTCTACAAGAGATGGTGTTGCATTGCTTTGGTTAGGTGCCATGATGTTGGTGTTAAGGTCATATGTTGGATTTGAATTGGGATTGATGCTTTGGGACATAGGACCTTGGTTGCCATATGGATGTGTGTTGCTTCGGTTTGGAATGAAGTTAGCGTTTAGGTTTGTGCCAAAGGTCATGTGGGAATTTGGTATGGTGTTTTGGAATTGAGCTGTGGACCCTTGATTCATGTTTTGATTTTGAAAATTCAGTCCTTGATTTGCAAGTAAGGGTGTGGATCCTTATGAAGGTTTAGGCCCTTGATTGATGTTTTGATGTGTAGGAATGTTCCCTTGGTCGATGTTTGAAGGTGTGGGTCCTTGGTTGGCATTTTGAAATGAAGTAAAGGTCCCTTTATTGGCATTTGAAGATGTAGGTCCTTGGTTGGTATTTTGAGATGAAGTAAAGGTTCCTTGGGTAGGATTTTGGAATGATGGAAGAGCCCCTTGATAGTGTTTTGGAGTAATGGGATTGATCCTTGATTTTCATTTTGATTTGGGGTTCTATGTGAGACAATGTGAACCCTTCTAGATTTAGTTGGTGGGTTTTGACTTGATGAAGGGGCACCTTGAAATTGGAATAAGGAACCTTGACTTGTGTTGTGAAGTGTATATTTAGGACCTTGGTTTGCATTTTGGGTCAAAGGGGTAGGACCTTGTGATGTGGAACCTTGATTGGTATTTTGTGGTGTGGGCTTAGGACCTTGGTTTGTGTTTTGGATCAAAGGTGTGTGACCTTGTGATACGACACCTTGATTGGTATGTTCGGAAAGGGGGTTTGTGAATGTCTTTCCCATGGTATTTGAGGAACCTCCAAGTGTGAAACTTTGTTCTTGTGTAGTGATATTGGTTTCTTTGTTTCCAAATGTTGAGATGCTTGGGATGTGTGTAGTAGTGGTAGTCATGTGTGTAGTTTTCCTAAAGGGTTGTTTGAAATTTGTTGTGATGAGGGCATGCCAAATGGATTTTCAGTTTCTTCTTCTATGATGGTTGATATGGCAAAACCTTGAGGTAGCTTGGTACCCTTTTTAGCTAATGCGTAGATTTTTTTTTTTGGATTGGCACTAACACAAGTTGGTTAACTATGCTTAAAACTCTAGGATATTGATAGTCGCTTTCAATCTCTTGAGAGGTCAATTTATTATTGAATTCTTCAAGGTTTAGGTCTTCCCAAGGGTCACTTTGTCCTCTTTGTGTTGTGTTCTTGCGAAGTGTAGAGTGATTTGAATTTTTGGTATTTTTAGGAAAAGGGTCACTTAGGAAATCCATGTGCTTTCATTTGTTTTTTCACCTTGTTTAAACCATGTGAAACTTTTGCAAGTTCAAAGGAAATGCAAGATGATGATGAACTAAACTATATTTTTTGGATTTTCTTGAGTATAAGGATAATAAGACTATTGCAAGAAATGGATGCTAAAGGACACTAAAGATTAATGATCTAAATGATGCTAATTGAGTATTAAGGTAATAATGTAACTAAGGCTAAGATAGAGATAAAATATCTTTATGTATTTTTGGGATATAAAAATGCAAGGATAATGAGACTAATGGATGAAAGATTGATATGATGCTAAGGTAAAGTGAGCTATTTTTTTTTATGTATTTTTGGAAATAAGGGTGCAAGGTGCAACCTAAGCAATATGAGTCTAATAAGGAAATGCTAAGGAATCCTAAAATCTTAAACAAAGGGTGGCAAATCAAGCTAATGTGAACCCAAGGTAAAAATTCCAAGTTTCATTGACCATTTGTAGTAACTAAGGATATGATTTTGATAAGGTTGAGTCTAGGCTAGGACAAAGCCTTAAGAATCAAATGTGATAAGGGTGATAATGACAATAATTGACAATATGAAGGATAATGGTCAATGACAAATAAAATATGTAACCATGAATTTCCAAAGGCTCAAAGGTCTCCCTATGTTCAAAATCTAAAGGTCTAGATGCAACCTAAGAGGTAAGTTCTAGTTTGTGTAATGCAAAGGATGGAGGAATGCAACCTATAATGCAATGTGTTTCTAATGAGAATGCTAGAATGAGTTGGTAAAACTTGCAATTCTCTGGTTTATCAGACAAAGGTCACTATGGATTTATTTTGATCAAATTTTGGACAGAGATTTTGGGAATTCTTATTTAGCAAAAAATTGTGGTTTAGTTTCTAGTAGATGCATTGCATAGTTGTTGTTCAGGTTATCAGATGTGGCTCTATTTTCAGAAATTGCAGTTCAGGCAGATAGTTGCGGTTTTCCATATCTTAGTTGTGGTTCACAGTAGCAATTGTGGGCCTGTGTCTGATAGTTGTGGTTCTAGAATTTTGTTTTTGATATTTTTCAATGATTTTGATCCAAGTTTTTGACAGTTTATGATGAAATATGACTAAAAAACACAATAGACAATATCAAGTACTTTAGTTTGGTTTGGTTTGATGTGAAATTGTAACAAGATAACAAGCACAAATCCTAGTAAGAAAGGGTTTTTGTACTTGGTATAGGCCCATTGAAATACCCTGAATCAGTGCTAATCACCTCTCCTTCTCGAGAGAAAATAGCTTAGAAGTTTGGTAACGTTGGCTCCCCTCCACGACACTCACTTCTACGGGCACACCAACTTTGGATTCCCAGGTAGTCACTTCTCAGGAACTGCTATCTCTACTCAAGGGAGTTAGTAGTGAGTGACTTTAGGCATGTTGCTGTACCTTGCACCATACGAAGTAATGGCCAAAAGGCTAGGCTTCTAAAAACAAGAGGGTTCTAGTAAATACTCGGGGACATGGCACCTCGCGAGCATCCAACAAGCCACTTAAGGCTTTAATTATTCTACTAGGAGCTCTTATACCTTTAAAAGAAAAGGTAGGTACCCTATTTCGAATGATGTTGCACGACTAAAGCCTACATACCATGAGGACTTGATAGTTTAGTCTTATCCTTTTATATACCAGCCCAAGTGAAAAACCGGTTGGAGTCGTTCCCTCTTGTGAGGTAGGCCCCTCTAAGGGATAAACACAAAAATAGATGGGTCTTACTTTCTGATCACTAAGTTTGCACAAGGTGAGAGCATAAAACCTACCATCCTTCAAACACTAAGACATGTGGTTCATTTACCCTCTAATTAAATCTATGTGAGAAAGATAATCATTCTTTTTAGAGCACCAAATGAAGTGTTATCTGATCTAAAGCAAACAAAATTATGGTTTCAAAATAAAGCCTTGGACATTCAAACCTACAAAACCACGTATTAGTAGTTTCACAAAGCGATCTTGGACCAATGAAAAAAAAGTTGTAAAACCCTATTAGCACAAAAGATTAAAGCTAGACTAGAAACCCAAACTAGAAAACAAAGAAATGAAACCGAACTAGAGAACCTAAAGGAAACTAAACTAAGAGCTCAATTTTTTTGTTGCTTCAAAAGAAGCAGTTTTGGGAGCTCCACTTTAATGCCACATGCTACAAACCAAAAATCACTAACCTAGAAACTCTATTCTACTTGCCCAACCCAAAAGAAAAATAAAAAATATCTTAAGACAAACATTTTACCAAACAGACAAATGTGTCATTTATTTTCTTAGTTGTGTCATTGTGTTACGTCACACAAAATTGATTGCATCACATTTTTGAATTCAAATTTCCTTCCCATGGATGGCTTTCATAGATGTGTCATTTTTGGATGAGTGCATCGCTGCGTTTGTCAAATGCGTTGCTTTCTACAAAATGCATCACTATGCTTAATAGTTGTGTCATTTCGTACCTAAAATCTGCAAAAACAAGAAAAATCTATATGAAAAATTTGCAAAAAATGATGTTCGTGTCAGGTTCACTAATGTACATGGGGTTAGAGAATTCCTAGCCTAGAAAAAGTGATAGCCAACACTTCTAGACTATTAACCACACCTAAACAAGAGAACACAAATAATGGAGAGAAAAAAACTAAAAGCAAGGAAATGAAACACTCCCCATTATGGTTGATTACTTCTCTTATCTCTCCTTCTTCTTCTTATACAAATATTTTCCCTTAGATTTTGTAGTAAACTTGTGCAAGTACCTACAAATAGAAATCAAGAAAGTTGGAAATGAAAGGTTGTTAAGTTTAAAATGGGAGAGGAAGATGCTTTTATAGACAACCATGCGAATGGACAACCGAGATTGATCCTCTAGAAAGATTCCAAGATAAACATATGAGAATGGATGAGAGGGAGGTTATGAAATGGATGACCAAGATCAAAATTCTAGAAAATGCTTAAGATCAACGATTGAGAATTGATGCACCAAGAATATGCCATTCCTAGAAGGATTATGACAGGTATGACATTGACAACTATGACTCCTGATGGCTATGAAAGAAATGAAAGCTATGACAAGGGTTAATGACAGGGCATCTTTGACTAGAAGAGGTGCATAAATAATTTATTTTAAATTATTCAATTTGAAAATGGAAGAAAGGGACAAGTGGCAAATAAATAATTTATTCAAATTATTTATTTGGAGAAAATGAAAAAGGAGGTTGGAGAAATGGACATGGCATAATTGATTTGAATTATTTATTCAAAAGAGAGGAATGACACATAATTAAATAATTTCAACAATTATTTAATTATAGAAGAATAAAAGGTCAAATAATAATTATTATTGTCTGACTATAGATGAAAGATAAATAATTAAATAAATAGGATTTATTTAATTATTGAGGAAAAAGGGGGGAATTAGCGACACAATTAAATAATTTTAATTGATCGGGATAGAATAGAGATTAGAAGGTGAATTAATTAAATAATTAAAAATTATTTAATAAATAGAGGAATGTGATCAAACATAATTGAACAATTAAAATTATTCAATTATTGAAGGAGATGACCAAGAAAAATGATGTTTGCAGACTTAGGACATTTTTCAATGTCTACAAATTCAAACTAATTCTTGATTACTAAGAGAATTAACTTGATCTCAAGACTCCATTCCATCACTAGTGCTAATAAATTTACTCAATAAACCCTAAGTTTACTAAATAATACCCCACCTTATTTATCTCCCTAAAAGAATCTAACATAAAACATCAGTGACTTTTTAATAAAGTGACTAGCCTTACTGGTATAAGCCATTGCACTTCCAATTAGAGAAATTTTCACTTGATAATCCTTGTATGAATCCCCTTCTACAACCAAAAGAGATTGTTTTAGAAATCCCTTCCATTACTATCATCCTTTCTATTTCATTAATCATTTGAACCCATAGAAAAATGATCCATTGGAAATAAAGGTCCCCTTTGAATCTCTTAGAATAAAACCTACACCTACTAACCCTAGATTGCCTCACTAATGAAAGGAATAAAGAGTGTAGAATACATACACTAAAATTTGACGGAAGGTATGCACAAAAATAATTAATCTAATAACTATAAAAAATAATACACAAGGAGGTTATACCATAACAAGATGATTTATGTAGGAAAAAACCCTTTTGGAAGAAAAACCCAATGCTTCAATATAAAACCAAATGTATTATTCAACAAATATGAGGTTAAAAAACAAATATCAACCTATACCTTTATAAGAGTATCATCAAAATTTGGATTTTGAAGTATTTTTGGTAGCATAACATACTTGCAAATCAATCATACAACCTATAATTGGCTCCAATCCAAGCACTTAATATAAAGGAGATCCAATCAAAGATAATAAAATTAGTAAACCAAAAATCATGGGATAATATCATGACCCAACTATGGTACCCAAATATAGGTCCCAAATTCCAACACACCCTCCAAGGTGAGATATCATGCTAATAATAATACATATTCTTATATTGTCATAATGCTCAATAATTTTCATAATCCACTCACTAAATTGGGTTCTCTGTTTTGGCTCCATAGTCTCCCTCAAAAGATGCCTATGATACATCATAGCATGTGCCATAAAGTTGGTCAAGGTTCATAGTCAATAATGTAAGTTCCCTACAATCATTCCCTTGTGCATCCTAATAGTTCTTTACATCATTATATTTATCATAAATTCTCACACAAACCATTTTCATTCCTAATAAGGCATATGCATGACACAATTTGACCAAGTCATAAGTGGGGTTTCTTTCCCATGTGTGGGCCCCAAAATAATAAATAATAATATTTAATTAATTCCAACTATTATAATTGCAAGGAATATGACACACCTATCCCAACAATAAAGCCCCATAAAATTTCAATCTCAAGATTTTATCAAAGGCCCCATTCATTTAGCCTTATTGTCTCTTACACCAAAAGGGGGATTGATGCAGGAGCATCTGTGGCATAGTGGATATCCTGTGTCAACAAAAGGTGTTTAATTTTAATTACAACTTTTGGTGTGAGTTGAATTTCATATTTTTTCTTGTGAAATTCATATTTTGATGTGCATTTGTATGTTATTCCATGTTGAAAATTTGAATTTGAAATTTGGAATAAATTTGAAGGCAAGATAAGAGGAGATAGTGGAGAATCTACCTTGAAGGCAAAAAATCCAAAAAAATCAAAGGAGGCGTGGGTTTTTGGGAGACCTACAAATTAACTTGTAATTCCAAATTTTGAATTCCACAACTCCTAAAAAATAGGGGTCTTGAAGGTGGACGCCAAGATTGGAAAAGCAGATTTTTGCTTTCATTCATGAAAGCACTTTCCTCTATATTTGACAGGTCTGGAGGCTTGAAAAGATTATTTTATTCATTTAATTGATGAATTTTAATTTATTTTTGATATTCCTTGAGTTGGGTATTGATTTCCCTAAGAGTGGGTTGGAATGAGAGGAAATTGAAACTAAATGAATTCACATTTCATTTCATTTAGACGACAACTTGTGTAAATGAAAATGAACTTCATTTTTGAAAGAAGTTTTCCATAATACAGAGTAAGACACATAGAGGGTGTTGCATGCCTCCAAGAATTATTTTGATGGTGTTTTTGTAGATTGGAGAATGCTGGAAGTGGCATAAACATCATTGGTAGTTGCAGATTGAAGAGTTGTGATTGTTGAGAGTGGTTTGTTGTTGTAGGTGTTGGAGAGAAGTTTTTGTTGCAAAAATTTGATTTGCTGACTATAAATAATTTTTATTGTATTTACCAAGAGTCTTTTAAGGGATTTTTTTAGCCCATTGTCCTTTTGGACTAATTGTAATTCATTTGCAAATTTTAATTCAATCTGACATAGTTGGTTGCAAGTTGCAAACCAAGGTTGCATATTTGTTACAAGAATTTCATTTTTCTCTATGAAGAGTTTTTTTTTTCAATATTGTGTGAGCTATTTAAATTAGTTTTCATTGTAAAATATATTTTAATTAGCTCCATACATTAATGGTATCATAGCAGCAAGATCTTGAGTGTGTAATAGATCATCGAAGAGAGGAAGTTGCACTGGGATTGTGTTGTGGGTGTTGGAGAAAATGTATGCAAGAGGAGCCCATTGTGGTAGAGGAAGATGAAGAGGAGATAATTTTGTCAGAAATGATGATTTTAGAGCCTTGAGAAGGCAGGTTGAGACTTTACAAGAAGAGATGAGAGGATTTACAAGAATGAGAGACACAAGAATTGATGATGAAGATGAAAGGACATAGAATGCTAGTCAAGCTAGAAGCCAAGGTAGGAGTCAAGGGAGTGTTGGAGCAACAAAAATTGCTTGTGATCCTTTAGTAATCACATTATCAAATATAGGAAAAATTCCTAGGATGGATGTGCCTACATTTAATGCAAGTTTGAATCCAGAGGAATTGGTAGATTGGCTTAATGAATTGGAAGAGTATTTTTAATTTGAAGAGATAGAGGATCCTGATAGAGTGAAATTTTCCAAGACAAGGATGAAAGGACATGCCTCAATATGATGGAGAGAGGTCCAATTAGAAAGGGTAAGAAGAGGAAAAGATAAAATTACCAAATGGGATAAAATGGTGGAGAAAATGAAAAGGAAATTTATTCCTGTAGACAAAGAATTAGACTTGGTCAAGAGGATGCAAGATTTGAAGCAAGGAAACAAGACTGTTAAAGAATACATTGAAGAATTCCATAGAATTATTATAAGGACTAGACATTGAGAGGCAACCAAGGAAAAGGTTGCAAGATACATAAATGGGTTGAGGTCAAGCATTCGAGAAGAGATGGCACTTGTTAGAATTGTGATAGTGGAAGATGCTTATCAAATAGCATTGAAGATAGAAGAAAGTCTGAATAAAAGATTTAAAAGTAAGCAAAGAGGAAGATGCCATGAAAAGGAGGTTAAAGGAAGAACACATTAAGCATACAATAATTTGAAAATTTAGAAAATTATAGACCAAGGTAGCAACAACCAACATAGGAATGAAGAATTTTATGGGTCAAGCGATCAAAATTAGAGAGGTAGAGGAAGATCAAGTAGAGGGTTTGGAAGAGAAACCTTTCAAGGAACTTGTATTAAGTGTGGGGAAGAGGGTCATAGATCATATGATTGTCCTCATGAAGAGGAAATACCAAGAAGAAGGACTGAAAATCATAATAAAGCAGCAAATTTCAATAGAGAAGATGCAGGATCATTGCATTCCACAGAAGTAGAAGATGGTGAAACTTTAATGGCTAGGAAAACATTGTTAAATGAAGATGATAAATCCATTCAAAGGATAATTTTGTTTAGGACAAGATGCAGGTGTGAAGGAAAGGCATGTAATGTCATTATTTATAGTGGAAGCACAGACAATCTTGTGTCTGATGAAATGGGAAGAAAAAATTATAGCTAGAAAGGAAGAAGTGCCCAAAACCATATCAAATAGCTTGGCTACAAGATGACAAGAAGCATTTGATCAACAAACAATATGAGGTAAAATTTAAGATAGGAGGCTATTATGATGAAGTTTTATGTGATATTATCCCAATGGATGCTTATCATATTCTTCTAGGAAGACCTTAGAAATTTGACAGGAAGGTGATGCATGATGGTTATGATGACACACACACATTGACGAAGGACGGGGTGAAACACAAATTGAAGACATTAAAAGAAGAAATGGGTAAGGTTTGTGGCAATGCAAGTTCTTGTTTGGTTGATGAAATCATACTTTTAGATGATATGGAGCATGAATATGTTGGGTTTAACACTAACCATGATGAAGATGAGAAAGATGATTTGCTAATGCGATTGGGAGCAATTAAAAGAGAGTGGAATGAGAACATTTCAACTAATGCAAAGGTTACAACCAAAGGTAAATAGGTCATTTCATATTTTAGTACATGTTTTGATGATATTTAGAATGTAAAAGTAGAGTCAAAGGTTGTAGCAATAAATACTTTGGAAGTAGATGAGAGTGGTGAAGAGACTGAGGTGAAAATGAAGTTTTCTTATGATTATTTGATTGAAAGTACTGAAGATGAAGATTCATTGATAATAGAGCATAACTATTTGTTACAAAATATGCAGAATGAATCTATGGATTGTGATACTATAATGTTGGAAATAGGGTTCCACCTTTTTAGGAGATGGAACACAAGAGGATATGGGATCCTCCTAGTTTGCTAACATAACATTCAAGGAAACCCCTAGAGATCTCAAGCTAGGGATGAAATGAAGTAAAGAGATCTACAATAGGGATGTCCTAGGGTTTGATTGAAGATAATAAGAGGGTTCACAACCAAGCTAGGGCTTGGAAATACAAGATATGCAAATGACATGCAAAACCTAACTATATGACCTAGAGAGTGAAACTGGAATATAGAATGACAAACTGAGAATGAGCAGAGGTGCACTTGGAGGAAAGATGTGATCAAAATAAGCTCCAAAACCCTAAAATACTTACTCTCAATTCTCACTAGGAATCATATGTCAGTTGTGGTGTATAGGTCATAGGTGGGTCCTAGAGAGCTAAAAATTTGGAATTTGGAGTTGCAGACTGAGAGGAACAAAATCGAGAAACTATTCTCTAAAACCCTTACTAGGACTCATACGTCCAGACTATCTCAAAATGTCATGTTTTGTCGTGAAGTGTCCCAAGAGAAAAATATTTGAACTAAAACTTTGCAAGCCTTTGAATATGGATCAAATAAGCACATTACCATTGATTTCATGAAAATTGGATGTATATTTTTCCCTAGATTTTAGTTTCTATGAGTCTTGACAACTTTTACAACTTTTTCATTTTGGAATTTTTGAGGGCTTCAAATCCACTTTTTCTTCAACCTATAAACCTGTAATCACAGAGAGAGAGAGAGAGAGAAAGTGTTGTTTTTTTAAGAAATAGGGGTTTACCTTGGTCAAATCCCTTTTAGGTAATTAAACCAAATGATGAAATAATGAAATAAGGACATGAAACATGACACATGGAACATGAACAATGATACCTTGAATGATGTCTTGTAAATCTGCAATCTAACATGAAGTGGCCATGAAGAATGTAGATATAGATCTTGAAATAAGTGTAGAACAATGCTTAATCTTGGATCTTGAATGCTACATCACAACACTATCTCAACAACATGCTTGATGCTTGATAACCTTGACATGATAATGGATCTTGAATTGCTGCAACAAATGATGAAGAATTTTTCCCTTGAATACCTAAGAAATTCTCTTGAGTGCTCTTGTGAAGTCTTGTAAACTCTTGTAATCATAAAATTGCTATTAGGAATGTTCTCTTAAAAGTCTTAGGTGAAAATGAGTGAAATGACCTTGTATTTATACTTGTTTATGCCAAATTTCTTGAAATTACAACACTACAAGCCGACTTCAGATCTAGGAGGATAAAATCCTATCAAGAATTTGAATTAAATTTGATTTTTGGCCTCACAGTACTCATATGCTAGAAGTGGCATATGAGTCCCATTAGGCCTAACTATGGGACACATTTTTAAAGAATGCTTAGAATGATGTAAAATCAGGATCAAGCCCCTAAAACCTAGGTGGGACTCATACACCCAAGGTGGCATATGAGTCCTAGACCACTAAATCTATGCCACACAACCTAAAAACGCCTGAATTATGATTGTATGTTGGTTTATGTCAGGATTATCCTTTAAAAGATGCATTAAATGGGGCTTGTGGATGTAAAATAAGGCCAAATCAGGTATAAGAATCCCAATTATTTAATAAAACCCTATATTAGTGTGAAAGTGTGGTACAAAACTTTACAACACCCTAAATAAGGAATAATTAAGTTCATTTAGTTTACAAGGGCCCAAAACTTAATGTAAAGGTACAAATAAATACACTTTACAACATTAAATTAAGGAAAAATTAGGTCTATTTAGCTTAAAAGGGCCCTAAATCCAATGTGAATGTAGAAAATACATTACAACACTAGATCAAGGTGACATTAGGTCCATTTTAATGTTTATCATTCCCAAATTAAGTGAGAAATTATACCATCTCCAAGAAGGGCATACAATTTTCATCATTACAGGTACTAATGTTGAATTGGGTGTTGAAGATCAAATTATAGGAGTAGTATGTCTTTTTGAAGGCATAATAGGAGTGAAAAACCACATTGCAAACCAAGTAAAGGAGGAGGAAAAAGGTATAGCAGCAAGAGAGGTAATGCATGATTTATGTTTTATTGAAGAGGGAGATATAGGTACATTTGATTATTTTGATTTTGATAAAGCATATTGGTGGGAAGTTAATTTTGATAACACAAGTTTCATGAGGAGTATAAAAAGAGAAAAGTTGAGAGTGACTACTAATGTGGTTTTAGAATTAGTTGAGTAGGACATTTCTAGTGAGCAAAGAGGAGAAATGGATCCAAGACAAACATAAAATTCAAAAATGTTTATAAGGTTCACTCATGAAACATTTATTTTCTATCATGGGTGTCTAATGTAGGAGCATCCATGGCATAATGGCTATCCTATACCAACAAAAGGTGTTTAGTTTTAATTGCAATTTTTGGTGTGAGTTGAATTTCATATTTTGATGTAGTGTAGAAAAATGCATCTTTGGACATTTTCACACTCATTTGGGTCTTTCTTGTGGATGTTGGCTTAGTTTTTCCTTGATTTAATGTTGTAATGTGGTTAACACATTCACATTAGGTATTGGGCCCTTTTGAACTAATAAGAATTTTATGATGCCTTGCAAAAGTGTTGTGAAGTGTTGTAACACACTTTCACACTTTTCTAGGATCTTATTAATATATTTCACCTAAATAACCTCTTTTTATCATTTACCAAGCCTTATTTCAAAGTGTTCTAACAAAATTTCACACTTTTCTAGGATTTTCGTTAATAATTAGACCTTTCTTATGCTTTAATTGGCCCCATTTTACATCTACATGCCTCACTTAAGTGTATTTTAAAAAAAATCCCGATAAACATCATTTAAAATATCTAAATTTTGAAACTCAGTTTAAATTCCTTAGGTGGGACCCATTTTCCATTAGGGTTGAATGAGTTCCCTTTTGCCCAAAATTCAAAATCAATTCAAATTTCTAGCGGGTTTTTATTTTCTAAGATCTAAGGTCAGCCTGTGATGTATTTTCAGGAATGATTGTATAATCAAGTATAAATATAGGGTTTTTCTACTCATTTCACCCCCAACCAACCAATTAATCAATGAATCACTCAAGCATTTTAAATATTTCAAACATTTTCAAGTCTATATCCATTGGAACTATCACTTGCATGTCTACATAATTCTACTTCAAGGGTTTGGTGAGTTGTAGCATTATCTTTGTTCATTCATCATTCTCTTTCTACATTTTATTTCATTTCAAGGGTTTAATTACCAACCCGGGGTTTGACCAACCCAAACCCCTATTCACTAACCCCACAACAATTTTTCCCTCTCTTTACATGTGATTTACAGGTCTAGGTTGCAGATTTGTCAAAGAATAAGGTTGGAAAAATTGTCATAAAATTATCAAAGCTATTCAAAGTTGTCAAAACCCTAAGAGAAGCTTGGAGAATACCTATAAGATGAATTTAACAGTTTTGGACCTAGATTTGAACCAGGAGGAGACAAGCACACTGAAGCCTACAATTTCTTGTTTTGAATTTCTAGAAATCTAGAGGCGAACAGATTCACCATTAGTGGTGAATGAGTCCCACTGCCCAGGCTTAAATAGGAATTTTGCAGATCTGAGTACCCATTTGTCTGAAACCTATTTCGACATAGTCTTTCTGGGGTAGGACTAAGTTGCCCAGCTTGGCGTATGAGTCCTAGTTGGAATCAACAGTGAATTTTTTAGGATTCCAAAGCTCCATTCCATATCTCTCTAGTTTCCAAATGCACACTTTCAATCTCTAAGTTTTATGTTTCAGTTTACTTGCATTTCTAGGTCTTTTGCATATCACATTATGTTTTCAAACATCTTGCATTTTCTAGGTTTACATTTGGTAGTGAATCTCTTTTATTAGTTTTCAGTCTTGAGGACAATCCTCTTTGACATATTTCAATCTCATTTGCATTGGAATCTCAAGGTTTATTCTTGAGTGAGCCATTAAGGTTTTTGTATCTCTCTCCTTTTAGGTTCAAAACCTTAGAAGTGTAAGAGAGGCCCCCACACAAAAATATTTGGTTCATTTTGGTGAACCTGCATTTAGAGCATCATATTTCTGATTTAGAGTGCATTTACATCCTAGGAATAGCTTGCATTAACATTGCATTGCATCTTGCATTGTTTAATTTGCATTCTAGGGTTTTAAAATTTGCATTAGTGAAAAGTTCATTTAGCTTGCAGTATTGCTCTTAATTTCATTAAAAAATAGTCAAACTCTACATTTTCATATCATATTTTCCTTAGAAAATATAAAAAGCATAAAAACCAATTCAAAAATTATATATATATATATATTTTAAATCACCACCTAGACTCATTCGCCACCCTGGGTGAATCAATCCAGTTACATCTTTTTCACATTTTCTGTTATATGCAATTCATTTTCTAAGGTTATGTTTTCTGTTGTTACCCTTATGTTTTTGTTTCTATATTTTCTATTTCATTCAATTTATTGCATTTAGTTTAATTTCATTCATCTTGTACCATCTAAAATTTGCATCATGGATATATGTTTTAATAAGATTTGGATGTCATTAAAGTCCTTAGTGGATGTGTCAAGTTGTGCCTTTGGAACTAATCCTAATGACCTTGAACTTACTCGTGCTCCTTCAACTCCTAATGAATCTCCTCCTCGTGATGTTGATATCATTGGAGAAGATGATGGCAACATGAATAAGTTCCTAAACAATTGCTTTGACAACCTTGAAGCTAATGCATCCTTTTATCCATCCATGAAACAACAAGATCTTCTTGAAATACCACCTCTTGAGATGTTTGGTTACTTACATCTTGAAACAAAATTTGAACCTAAGTTCCCTACACAAGGTGAACCTAGTTCCTGTAAACAAGAAAACACTCAACCATTTTATGATAACAAAGTAACAAACACTCCCATCAACCTTAAAGAAACATATGGAAAAGGCTTCACTATCTTGAGCAAACAAGGATGTAACACAACAAGTAAACATGAAACACATCAACTCTTAGAGAAATTACCAACCGATGAAAATACCAAGGGGATAGGTTATCAAGATCCCCCTCATAACAACAAGCCTCCTAGAGAGTATCTAAGGCTTTGTGATGATGGTACAATGATCTTTGATTCTCCCCCCGACCTGAATGTCCTTCCTAGAGAGCAACCCTGGACTGATAACAATGACAAGGATGAAAGGATCCCATTGGGTCCTCCTCCTTCGATTAGAGAAAAGGGCAAGTCCAACAAACACAAGAGACCTTACAAGTTACAAAAACTAAAGTTTCCTCTCCGTCCACTACCTAAAAGTGAAAGAAAATTACAAATACTTTTAAACAAAAAACTCATAATATTACCACCTATGAATCAATTGGTGATATCCTAAAGATCCCAAGTTCCACATTGTGCATATCATCACATTCTTGGACATAGTAGTGATGAGTGTCATACATTGAAATAAATATTGAGCAAGTATCACTTCGATGGCAATAATTGCTATCCAGTGATCCCATGACACACTCTCCTACTCCTTGTCCTATAATAGTTGCAGAACATTCTCTTCTCACTCTTACATGACCTTTCCCATTACCTCCCTCGGCTCATTCTTGCCTTGCACCCAGTGGGGGCAAGAAGTTGTTAGCCTTTTCCTAGTAATACACTTGTTGTTGTCCCTTCGGTTCATCATCCACTTTCTACTTATACATACTGAGATTGGGAGGTGGATGACTTGCTCAATGGTTGACTTGGAAATTTTCCTTACTAGTCTTTTGCATTTTCTTTTTCTTTTTCTTTTGTGTGACTACATGTGTGTAATGTGACCCCCCATGATGTTTTGTTTGATGTTCTCTCTCTTTGTGACATTCCTCTATTTGTCCCTTCATTTTTCTCTATGTCATGCATCTCTTTCACTTTTGTTTTATGTCTTCCTTTTGGAGATGACACAAGGCATTGAAGCATTCATGTCTCTTTCATGTTGACCCAAAAGGCCTTTTTCTTTTCGTTTTCCTTTTTCGCTTGTCTTTTTCTTTTTGGATTGTGTTTTTCCTTTTGGGGATGATGCAAGGCATCAAGACATTCGTGTCTCCTTCATGTTGACCCAAAAGGATTTCTTTTTCTTTTCGTTTTCCTTTTCTTGTGTTTTTCCTTTCGGGGATGACGCAAAACATTGAGACATTCAAGTCTCCTTTATGTTGACCCAAAAGGATTTATTTTTCTTTTCCTTTTCCTTTTCTTGTGTTTTTCCTTTTGGGAATGACGCAAGGCATCGAGACATTCATGTCTCCTTCATGTTGACCCAATTTTTTTTCCTTTCTCTTTCATCTTTTCTTTTTCATTTGTCTTGTGTTTTCCTTTTGGGGATGACATAGAGCATTGAGACACCTTATGACTCTTCCATGTTGACCCAAAATATTTTTCTTTGTTTTCACTCTCTTTGTGTCATTCTTCCAGTTCTATGTGCATTTGGGGATGATGACAATTCCAAGCTCTCTAAAAAAATTATTGCAGCAAAGAACATACTAACCGCAAATCCATAGATCCCTTATGTGTTTGGTGTTTTCATTTTGGGGGCAACCCCTCTCTTTTATTTTTCTCTCAGATGACGTAGATTTACTTGAAAACATATGACTTGGCATAGGGATTTTCAAGTTAGCTCTCATGTATTTCTTTTTGTTTTCATTTTGCATTTTCTACTTTAAAGTAATTGCTCACAGTATGGTGTTAGAAATTCCTTTAAAGTGGGGGAATACATTGGCATTATTCTTTCAAATCTTCCCTTTTTCATGGTTCTTAATGCAATCTTCTTACTTCATACGATACATTTGTCACTTTGTGGATGACATTGGGTATAGTGTTCTTCATGAGCGTGATCTATCTGAGCATGTTGCATTCCTCTTAGTGGCTTGATGGGACGCATTGCATCCCCTAAGTTGTGAATTTTCTTTCTTTGATCAGTCCTCTCTTGGAAACATTAGGCACAATGTTCCCTAAGTTAAAGACCTCACATAAACTAATCAAGACTCCTTTGAAAATTCTTTGCATGTTGCATTTTGCATTTGTTATATGGACACCTTGCATAACACAACTTGCATGCCCATAGTGCCATCATGTTTGTTTATGAGAGCATACAAAGTTTTGCTTGACTCATGAAGCTTGAAAATCCATTTTCTTTTGTGGCACCTTATTAAAGTTATTAGGAGGTATAACTTTGGTATGGTTAAGCAAGAAGCCCATTCTGAGGCATGAATTTCCCCATAGCCACCTGCATGTGTGTGAGTGCATACCAGCCATGAGTGTATGTTTCTCACCTTCTAGGACTTCTCACTCGGCGGAAAACCATGAGTTCCATCATGTCAGAGTGAGTATGTGTTTCCCGAACAAACAACCTAGATCTAATCCACATTGGGATGGAAAAACAATCAAAGCTTGATATGATTCTCTCTTTTCTTTATGTCCTTTCCTTTTCTCCCTTTCATCTTTGGCAGTGTATGATTGGCCTTGTCACTACTCTTTATATCATTTTCATGTGTGTTCCCTTGTGCTTATGTTTGGTTTTCTATGGGATCTTGATCCTAGGGGCTTGATCACCCCTCTTGATCGTTGTTGTTTCATCTTTCTAGCATAGGTGCATTTAGATCCCTCTTGATGTGCATGTTTAGCTACTTTAGTGTGAGTTTGAAGTAGGTTCATCCTCTCACTAAAGTGGGGGAAAAATGTAGAGTAGAAAAATGGATCTTTCAAAATTTTCATGCTCATTTGGGTCTTTCTTGTGGATGTTGGCTTAGTTTTTCCTTGATTTAATGTTGTAATGTGGTTAACACATTCACATTAGGTCTTGGACCCTTATGAACTAATAAGAATTTTATGATGCCTTGCAAAAGTGTTGTGAAGTGTTGTAACACACTTTCACACTTTTCTAGGATCTTATTAATATATTTCACCTAAATAACCTCTTTTTATCATTTACCAAGCCTTATTTCAAAGTGTTCTAACAAAATTTCACACTTTTCTAGGCTTTTCATTAATAATTAGACCTTTCTTATGCTTTAATTGGCTCCATTTTACATGTATAGGCCTCACTTAAGTGTATTTTTGAAAATAATCCTGATAAACATCATTTAAAATATCTAAATTTTGAAATCCACTTTAAATGCCTTAGGTGGGACCCATTCACCATTAGGGGCGAATGTGTCCCCTTTTTCCCAAAATTCAAAATCAATTCAAATTTCTGGTGGGTTTTTATTTTCTAAGGTCTAAGGTCGGCCTATGATGTTGTATTTTTAGGAATGATTGTATAATCAAGTATAAATATAGGGTTTTTCTACTCATTTCACCCCCAACCAACCAATTAATCAATCAATAAATCAAGCATTCTAGCATTTCAAGCATTTTCAAGTCTACATCCATTAGAGCTATCACTTGCATGTCTGCAGAATTCTACTTCAAGGGTTTGGTGAGTTGTAGCATTGCATTTTTTCATTCATCATTCTCTTTCTACATTTTATTTCATTTCAAGGGTTTAATTACCAACCCGGGGTTTGACCAAGAGAAAACCCCTATTCACTAACCCCACAACAAATTTTCCCTCTCTTTGCATGTGATTTACAGGTCTAGGTTGTAGATTTGTCAAAGAATAAGGTTGGAAAGGTTGTCATAAAATTATCAAGCTATTCAAAGTTGTCAAAACCCTAAGAGAAGCTTGGAGAACACCTTTAAGCTGAATTTAATAGTTTCAGACCTAGATCTGAACCAGGAGCAAACAAGTAGATTGAAGGCTACAATTTCTTGTTTTGAATTTCTAGAAATTCAGAGTGGATTGATTTTCCATTAGTGGTGAATGAGTCCCACTTCCTAGGCTTAAACAAGAATATTATATATCTAAGTACCCATTTGTCTTAAATTTGTTCTGGCACAGTCTTCCTAAAGTAGGACTAAGTTGCCCAGCTTGGCATATGAGTCCTAGTTTGCATCAACAGTGAATTTTTCAAGATTCGAGAGCTCCATTCCATATCTCTCCAGTTTCCAAGTGCACACTTTTAATCTCATAGTTTTTTGTTTCAGTTTACTTGCAATTCTAGGTCTTTTTGCATATCACATTGTGTTTTCAAACATCTTGCATTTTCTAGGTTTACATTTGGTAGTGAATCTCTTTTATCAATTTTCAATCTTTAGGACAATCCCCTTTGATATATTTCAATCCCATTTACATTGGAATCTCAAGGATTTATTCTTGAGTGAGCCATTAAGGTTTTCGTATCTCTCTCCTTTTAGGTTCAAAACCCTAGAAGTGTAAGAGAGGCCCCCATACAAAAATATTGGTTTATTTGTCTTGTAAAATTCATATTTTGATGTGCATTTGGATGTTATGCCATGCTGAAAATTTGAATTTGAAATTTGGAGTAAATTTGAAGAAGACAAGATAAGAGGAGATAGTGGAGAATCTACCTTGAAAGCAAAAAACCGGAAAAAAGAAAAGGAGGTGTGGGTTCTTAGGAGACCTCCAAATTGACTTGTAACTCCAAATTTTGAATTCCACAACTCCTAAAAAATAGGGAACTTGAAGGTGGATGCAAGGATTGGAAAAGTAGATTTTTGCTTTCATTCATGAAAGCAAGAAAGCCATAAAAGCACTTTCTTCCATATTTGACAGGTATGGAGGTTTGAAAAGATTATTTTATTCATTTAATTGATGAATTTTAATTTATTTTGGATATTCCTTGAGTTGGGCATTGATTTTCCTGAGAGTGGGTTGGAATGAGAGGAAATTAAAACTAAATGAATTCACATTTCATTTCATTTAGATGACAACTTGTGTAAATGAAAATCAACTTCATTTTTTAAAGAAGTTTTCCAAAATATAGAGGAAGACACAGAGAGGGTGTAGCATACCTCCAGGAAGGGTTTTGAGGGTGTTGTTGTAGATTGGAGAATGTTGGTAGTGGCATAAACATCACCGGTAGTTGCAGATTGAAGAGCTGTGATTGTTGAGAGTGGTTTGTTGTTGTAGGTGCCAGAGATAAGTTTTTGTTGCAAAGATTTAATTTGCTGACTGCAAATAATTTTTATTGTATTTACCAAGAGTCTTGTAAGGGCTTGCTGCAATCTAATTTCCTTTTGGACTAATTGTAATTCATTTGCAAAATTTAATTCAATCTAAGATAGTTGGTTGCAAGTTACAAACCAGGGCTGCATATCTGTTGCAAGAATTTTATTTGCGAGCTATTTAAATTAGTTTTCATTGAATAATATATTTTAATTAGCTCCATAAATTAGGGATTACTTAAATGCTAATTGTATAAATTACTATTTCAAACTAAATTTTATGGATTGCATTTACTTTTTCAAATTTACTATACAATATTTTTTTTATATTGCATTGATATAATGATGAATATAAATAATAGAATTCTATCATACAATGAATATTATAGTCTATCAAATGAATGCCCATAACATAAATGGCTTTCAAATTTATTACATGTACACATTTATAACTATAATTTTCTATAATTTAGATTATAAAATACAACCAAAATTATCAAATATAGAAAAAAACCACCAATTTCTAGAATCGGTGATGGTTGCTTTACAAAACTAGCCTTCATGAAACATTATTATGAGGTTTTTGAGAGAGTGTTCTAGTTTGAATTATGTGAAGCTATGGGTTAAAAAACTACTATGTTTGACCCAAATAGTAGGTTTAGAGGTTCAATTCAATACCCTCAAACATGTGCTAAGTTATATACTAGCATAACCTATAATATTAAACCAAAAAATAATGGCGGCTGTAAAAGAAGAAAACGTCAAAGACACATTCATTGTGCAAGGCATAAAATATGTAATAACATGTGGAAATAGTTGGGGTTATTATAGTCAAATGTTTGTAGAAATATTATATGAATTGCCCATTCTAACATCTACAACAGGTACAACGGAAATGAGTATAAAATTTTGAAATTGGCAAAACCATTATTGGGAAAAATAAAAAAATAAAAAAACAAATAAAACTCTCAAATAAAAAAATTATGAAATTGGTTGAGATTGTAAATTTTCATTAATCAAATAGCAATATCATAATTAATCAAATCTATTAAAAAAATCATAAATAGTTTTTATATATAATTTTATTTTTAAATATATATATTTTAAATTATGTTGAGTGTTGTTAAAATATAAATCATAATTATAGTTTTTTAAGATAATTATAGTATTATTTCGATAATATTATTTAATAAAATATAATAAACATTTTTTCTTTTTGATCTTTTATTTATTTGATAATTCTATTTTGGTTTTCTTAATAAGAGTTTATAGTTCTCAATGTAAAACAATAAATAAAATAATTCTTAAGTAATTAAGAGTAGATCTTTAAATAATAAAATAAAGAACAATTTAAATAAAATAGTTTTATAGTAAAATAAAATAAAATTATATTTCAATTTAAAATAGGTTTATTTGATGAGGTCGGATCCGTTGGGATAGGAATTAGGAAGGGATCGTACTCCCATTTTTTGTGACTCCTCATTTGACGTGCTTAGCAAATCTTCATTTCAAATTTTGGAGGGCATTGAGGTATTTTCTTTTTTTAAATTCATTTGATAATTTATCTTCAAATTTGTTTGTAGAATAATGATTAGGGGAGTGTAGAATCCTCCCAACTAATTTCATTTGGAAATTTAGATGCTTAATTTATTTGTTATTTTTAAAAAATGATTTTTTTTTAAATGGTGAGGTTACCATGCCCAATTTTTTTGGGAAGTGATGAAAATATATATTTTATAACTTAGGATGGGTGTTGGGCGTATTTACATTAAAATTTTGATTTTGAAAATTTGATGAGTTTCCATGATGGATTTGGGAAATTTCATGGTTTTTGCATTGTCGAAATATTGGAAAAAATTGAAAGTTTTCGTATGAAAATGAATGAATTTGGATGTTTTAAAAATATGGAACCTCGAATGTGCATTATGGGAAACTATCATTGAATTTGGGAAAATTTGCATTTTTGCATTGGTTTTTGTGCCACACTCGTTAGAGGGTGTGATGAACTTAGGGTCTAAGTGTTAGAGAGGGTGACGGGAGTGGCTCCCAATGTGAACCCAACCCAAAGTGGTGCATAGGCAATCATGGTGTGGGGAGTTGCTTAATGATAAGTGATAATTAATGAAAATGGGGTAATAAACCAATTAAGATAATGGTATCCCTCTCATGCCTTGAGTGCTCGTATAGGCTAAGGATGATCAAGGAAGACAAGTTGCTCAAGAAGTGTAATAATTGTAAGGTCAAGTATGCTCATATGTACAAGAGGGTACTTGGTTTCACGTTGAGCCTCACATGAGTGTCCACAATGACACTCCCTCTCTTGCTCTCTAACATTTAACCCTAGTGTCTTGCACCTAGGCAGCCCTGTCAAACACACAGCTAAACCAACACTTTAAAAAATTGACTAACAATGTTGGGGTGGCCTAGTAGCATGTTGGGGAGGCCTAGTAGTAGGTGGGTCATCCTGGTAGTATACTATGGTGGTCTATTATTCAAGGGTGGCCTAGTTTTGTAATCTAGAAAATACATAATTTTGGTTAAGTGTGTTAGGGCGACTTGGTATTGTGTAGGGAAACCTCATCCCCATACAAAAAATAGAGAGTAAATCCTCTTAACCACTAATAGATATAGGTTTTCTAAGCCCTATGACCTTGTCAGATAATTTCTATGCCTTGTAGTTTTTCTATTTCGACCATTTTGGTCGTCTGAACCTCCAAAACCTAGTCAAACTTTCTCCAACTCTGAACTTGATCTTTCCTTGTGTTTGCATGACTTCATTTGGAAAAATGTTGTAAATAAAATTTCTTCACCATAGTCCTAGGATCCTAGTAGTGCTTTGACCTAGTTCTCAAGTTTCATCATTGAGGACTTATGTCATCTCTTGCATCATTTTGCATGCAACCATTAGAAAGAACCTGATTGTCAACCTAGGGTTGTGGGAGATTGTTCTCCTAGTCTTGTGAAGGCTGGAGAAGGTTAGAACCCTTCTTGGTTAGCCTTGTAAGTGTTCCCAACATTCCTACCTTGTTATGGACTGTGGATTGTTATTCTTCCACTTGTGTGTTGCCACATTGTGATGAGATGTCTTGGAAAGTGTGAGGTTGTCTAGAAGTGACTAGTCATTCCTATTTGTGGCGAGTTGTGCCTCCTGGTTAGGAAACATCTTGGGAAGGTTTTCCTATGGGTTTAGAGTTATTTGGTGTGTTGGAATGTGGATTGGAGGTTGATGATTCTAAGATCTTATCCTAGTCTGGTGTTGGGAGAGAACACGATCATGGTTCAATAACCAATCATCATATAGGTGTTGTTCTCTTGATTTCTCTTGTATGTGCATCGTGGTAGATTTATTCTTTGATTTTCTAGTCTCCTGTTGTTACCACATTGTTGATATAATGGTGAAATGTCTCATTGTATTTGGTGTTGTGTCATTTGACACTTGTGTTCACGTTCTCATGCAAATGAAACACATCATTGTTGCATTATCAGTGTTGTTTCAAAAAAAGTATTCTATCAAGTTTTGTTTTGAGCTTGTTAGCTTGGGGCATTGCATTTGGTATCAGATCCCATGTTACAACATTGGTATCTCTAGTTCATATTTTTCCCATTTTTTTTTTATGCTTGGTGCATGATCACCCAAGTGCTTGTTTCAGTGAGACAGTGTTTAGATTCTTCCATGGGTACCTTGGGTGGATTTTTTGAGGGTTTAGTGTGAACCAACCTATGTAGGGTGTTTGAGGAGGAAGTGTGCCTCCTAGCATTTGACAGGGATAGGAAGATAACCTTGGTTGATATTTTCTAAAGTGGGGAGTGATCACTATTTGATGTGTTGCTTGTTGTGTGAGAGCATTGGTCGGGTCTTTGCATGTGTATGTGTGTTGTTGGTGACAAGTGTTGTTTCCATTTTTCCCTAGCATGATGTTTGATAAAAAAATTATTGTGAGGGTTAGTTAGACCCTTAAGTTGTCGAGAAGTACTTTCATGTGTGATTGCCATCTCGATGTCTAGATCATTGCTTAGTGTGAATGAGTAGTGACCCTTGAGTGGTCTTATTTATGCTTGTGTGTTCTCTTTGGATGTGTGTATATGGATGCATTGATTTGGAATTGGGTGTTAATGCTTTGGCCCATGATAGAGAATTGTGAAATGTCTTATTGGACCGGTGCATTGAAAGTGAATGTGGTGTATGTCATATGCCTAAAACTTGTGAAAAGATGTAAGGTTTCTTGAAGTTCTTTGTACATTTGTATTTTGATTGGTGTATCATCATATTTGTGAAGTGATCATGCTAGTGCATGAATGGAATGTTGCATTGTCATAATAAAATATTTGGGATAATAACTTATATCCCCAAATTACGTTGTCCCTAGAATTCTTGTGAGAACATAGATGAGTAATCAAAATTATTTTCCCTCTTGCATGGGGTGCATGTTTAATTGTTAAATGAAATTATGCTTTTAGGAGCATTATGTTGGTTGGATTATAGCCTTGGTTGTGATGTGCCCTATGAATGATGTGGATGTCACTTTTTTATCATGTGATAGCGATGCATGATGTGAGTAATGTTTTTGTCATTATTGTGACTGTAAATTCCTTATTAAAGTGGTGCTTGGGTGAATCCCTACCCTTGTGTGGATAGAAATTATGGATGTCATAGTGAACCCTTCATATGACTTCTTACATCATAATATGATCATTTCTTGTTGAAGTGAATTTGGTTAGTGTGGTTCTCATTGTCATGGCTGAATAAAATTGGTGATTTGTGTTTGTATTGTGTTTGAGCATGCTATCTCTAACACACTTTAGATGGTGTACTATCAAGGTGTTGTGCAGATTTTTACTCCCTCAAATGTAGCTAACATTAGTCACTCAATTCATGTAATTATATTTTCCAAGTTGATTATTTATTTTGGTTATTGATGAACTCTCTAATCATTGATTATAGATCAACATTGAATTTTTAATTTTCTTATGGTTGGTCTAGTCGTCAAAATTTTCCATCTATCTATTTATGACCCTTGGTCATGCTTAATTTATTGTTGGAATTGATAGAATTTTGCTCTTGTTTTTAGAATTGATAATTCCCCCTCATGGGTTTTATTTTATCTTTGTGGTGGCTATTCTAAATGTTTAAAATTGTTGGTCTTGTTTTATGTTATGTTTTTTTCCTATTATGTTTGTTATGAATCCCTAATACAATGTACAAGGGAGTGGGTGGCAGAGAATGTGCTAAGTCTTGGTGTTTGTGTTAATTACAATAATATTGCTTTAAAATTATTGTTCATGATGAAATTAAAGTGGATGTTGTGCGATGTTTGGAAATTTCATGAAATGGGTGTATGCATATGAATTTTAGCTTTGAGTGGCTTCGATGTATGTGAATGTCCTTGTGCTTGGAATTGAGTGAAGTGTATTCAAATCTCTATGTGAGAAGTGTTTGTAGAATTCTATGATCTTTGAGTGAATTGAAATGTTTGGATAATTATGTTTGCATCATGTTTGACTGTTCTTTATAGTAGATGGTTGGGTGTGATTTAGTCCACCAACTACACATGCTCTTGCTTGTCTTGGCCTTGTTTGTTGTGGTCTTGTGACCACGTTTCCTACTACCTTGGCATTAGTAGAGTGTTTGTTGAGGTGTCTTGGGTACTGAAGTCCATGTTATTTGATAGCATGAAGATGCACATCGTTTCAATTGGGATACAATTTCCATAGTTGCATGCATGTTGGACATAGTGTAGGGTGTGAAGGTGTGTTAGTAAGTGTTTTGGCACATATTATTGTAATTATCATATTATGTTATATATGCCTATCCTTGTTAAGTTGCTAGTTGGAGTTGTCTTGGTGGTTTTTAGGTGTTTCTTCTTGGTTGTTTAGTGGTGTTGCTAGCTTAAAGCTAGAAGAAGATGTAGTTTTGGTTTGAGGAATTGGTTATCTTGTGTATTCTCTTAGAGAGTGCTTAGTGTTTGAGACCTATAGGGGTTGTTGGCTACCTTTTTTATCATGATTTCATGATATTGTTAGGTTGTTTAACCCTTATTTGGGTCATAGTTGAGCATCATGATAGTAAAAATCTTATATTTTCTCCTATGCTTAGTGGTTAGTTGCTTCCTTGGTGGGTTTTGTGTGAGTTTTGGGGTTACTAAGCCTCATTGTTTAGGGAATGCTTATGCCTTATAGAGGTAATTTCCTAGAATCTTGCCTCTAATAACCCTTATGTTATTTCTAGTTTCATGTTGAGAAGCTAGTGTTCCTAGGAAATCCTTGATTTTTCCAAGTGGTACCCAAGGAAGAACCTCATGATGAGTGTCATAGTTGGAAGTGAGGCAAATGCTCTTGATGATCATGGAGGTTAGGTAGTGTTTCCTCTAGCCTTGTGGGATGATTTTACCTATCTTTTGGGTTGTAGCTTCAAAGGTTAAGGTCATGGACTTAGGAGATGCCATAGGAAGTGAAGCCTTGTGGTTTTTTTTTATAAGGAAAATCAGGTTTTGAAGGGGCCCCAAAACCTTGTACAATGAGAGGAAGCTGCTAAAGAGAAAGACACAGAAGCACGGTCAATAGCCCAAAAAAGTAAAAAATGCTGACAAAAGAAAACACTAGATAAGTCGTCAACAAACCAACAACAAAACATTAGCACAAAGGGATAAACAACCATAAACTACAACAAATTATCAAGAACCTTTGTCGAGTCCACATTACTAGAGATGACCTTGTCATGCATCTCTACCACTTCCTCAAGATCCTAGAATGAAATGGTCACCCTTTTCTTAGTCTTTCTCCTCGTATGCAAGCAAGGGATAACATCCACATTCTTCTCCATGCATGGGCCAACATCCACATCCTTCTCTACCAAGTTCATATGGTTAATCTCAACTATAGCCTCCTCATGTTCGCCCAAGTCCAAGTTCTTACTAGTCTAATTGATGAATTTCTTATTCAATAAAGCCAAGCCCTGCACACTAGACTTTAGGGACTGATTGCTTATTCTAACCACAGCTTGCAAGTCATTGCTAATCTTGTTCATTCTATCCTCCATAGCCACTGCTTGCTCCTCATTCACTTTGTGAACTACATTTTCCAAAGTCGTCAGTCTCTCCTCATGATTTTTTCCAAGTTTGTCAACATCCACAGCTAACTTATCAGGGATCACATTCATAGTTTTGAACTTATGTATCACTAACCATTCCCTTTGATTGTAGTTCACCAAAGCCACAAAGACATCCTACCAATCTTTAAGCCTGGTATTAAGGTCCTTAACCTTTGAAAAGAGCCATTTCAAAAGAGAGAAAAGGTTTTTAGTGTTGTCCTCCACCATTCTACAAAAAAATCCATATTGATCTCCTCTGAATTGATCGGCTCAGCAGTAGGAACATTAGCATTCTCATGGAGGTCCTTTCAATCTGCACCCCTTCCATCAAAATCCTCCTCCACAGGAGAGTCTTCAACATCAATTACCTCAACTTTCACCCTATGTTTCTTAGATATATCGACTGAATTCATCAAATCAAGCCACCCAACCTTGTCTTCAACCTACTTAACCTACTCATCACTCTTTCAAATAGGGGTCTCCAAACCACCATGACTAGGAAGAGCCATCCCATAATTCACAAAGCCCCCACCTTCTAGAACATTATCTGTCATGGCCTGTGCATTTCCCTCCTGAACATTCCCTAAAACCCCTTTGACACAAGGAAGAGGAGTCTCCTCCACTCCTTTCATCCAATCTTCCCTTGACTTAAGAGCACACTTCTTCTTAGGGCCCCCTTTCTTCCCCTTCAAACTCTTTTCACTAGTAGGAGTAGCAACCTCCTTCATTTCAATATTTGTCTCGTAACCCTTCGACCAGGACATAGAGGCCTCTAAATCTTCCTCTGAATTCCCCTCAACCTCCAAGGACTCCTCATCTTCAAAATTTTCCTCCTCAAAGTCACCATCCCACTCCTACGTCGACCCACCAATATCATAACCATACATAATTCCCTTCTTTTTACTAATAGAAGAGAGCTTGGGAATCTTAGGTAACAAATTTAGTTTAATGTGGTCAATTATAAGATTCATAAGGACTTCATGAAGAATTTCCTTACTAGGGTTCTTTTTGTGAGCATCAATACTAGTTTCCATAGAAACAAGCAAGGAATAAGGGAACAAAACCAGATTGTTGTGACAAAAATGATTAAGCAACATAAAATGATAGGCATAAATCACAGAGTACCTTCACTCCAGTGTGAAGAATTTCATAATCGTGAGGGAAACATCTCTCTAGAGCGGTTTGATTGATTTTAAATCATACTCTCCAATACCAATACACCTAAGCCTCTACTACTCCTTGCCTTTGAAAAAAATAGCTAAGGCAGTCTTAGAAACAACTCAATCCTTATAAAACTTCTTTCCCTTATTTGATAAACCAGTAATCTTAGCAATGAAATCCTTGGTGATAGTGACCTCCACACCTTGGTAGCACAAAACTCTATTATTCCAACCATTCACAAAGGTCTTTGTCACCTCTGAATCATAACCATGAAGACTGAGCATATAGGGGAAAACACCACCCTTCTCCAAATATTCCCAAACAATCTCATTCCCACTGAATTCTTCACACGAAGGTGGCTCAACTCTATAGTGATCCCCTCCCATTCCCACCTAAAACAACTTACTCACAACCTTCGTCTTGTTCTTCTACACAAAAGGGGTTAAATGAAAAATCTAGAAGCAAAACCAAATAACACCCACAATTTGTGTAAGCCTGACAACTTGAGTACAACCAACCATAAAATCCCAAACCATGATCTCGTAATCAAAAGATATACAATAATTAAATGAGCAAGCTCTGAACTCAAAGTTCAAAAACCAAAGGAATATGAAATAAAATAACTTATCTCCCCATGTATCCACAACCATGACATGAAATTTGGTCATTATTAGAAATACTTTGAAGATTAAACATAATGGCATCATAAGAGTACCAATAATTATGAGCCATTACTCCCAAATTGGCGAACCCATCAGTAAGAGAGAGTTAGCCTCTCGAAAAACATGAGTAATTTTAACCTCAACAAAAGGAATCAATAATGGAAAGGGTGTCTTCAATTAAATGAGAAATGGACCAAGACAATAACTTAGCTTAAGGAGACAATTTATGTTGTTGAGAGAGTCCCCTTCTAACCAAATCCTAGTCACCCCAGCTTCTTTACCGAGTAAAATGCCATGATAGATTGTTGTTGCCTCTACATAGTGGTTTATCTAGGTTCCCAAAGGGAGCACCACCACAGAGAGAAACCTACCATTCTCATCACGTAACACTCCCCTAGAACCAGCAGGACCCAGATTCCCCTTAACAGCACCATCAAAGTTAACTTTGAACCAACCTTGAGAGGGGGCTTTCCACTGAACCCCCTCCCTAGAAGCCTTAACATTCTTCACCAAGATAGAAATATCACAAGAGAGGCTCCATCGATTCCTCACCATCAAATCATTATTAGAAACCACAACCTTAGGGCCCGAATTAAGAAGCACTGAACATTCAAAAATAAAATTTTCCTTTATTGCCTCACATATTTTAAAAGCAAGCCTTGAGGGAGGAAGCTCTAGTTGATGAAACACACAGTTATTTCATGCCTTCCAAACTCCCCAAGCCACATGCAAAAAAATAAGAGACCATAACATTGAGATATTTGGATTTTGGGAAGGCACCACCCATTGAAAAGAATCCTTATGGTTTTTAACCCTTGTGTTGAGTAGCAATTTTAAGTCTTGTGTGCCTTTGTCCTTGGTTGAGTTAGTAGCTAGATGGAGTTCTTAGTAGTTGCGGTAATCCTTAAGTAGGACCTTGTTGGTTGTGTTTGTTGGGTCCTATGGTTGGTCTTTTCATCAGTTGCACTAATGACTGGTGAATGTAGTGTGGTGATCTCTAAGGTGGTTTCACACCTAATGGTGGGTGGTCAGTTAGCTTGTGCACCTTTAGAGTTTCATGTTATGTGTTTGAGATCTAGACTTGATGATAGTCTAGAGGGTTGATCTTGTGATTATGATGTGCTTGAAGGATCATGTACTAGGTCTACCTATCCTTTCTTTATGTAGGCTTCCAAGAGTAAGCCAAATTTTAGTGGGGGAGGATGTAGTGCCCTTCCTATTTGCCTCTTGTTAATGTGATAGTGATGTTTTAGCTTCATCGTTTCCTCATGATTTTTGTGATGATTATTTTTATGGTTTTGAATGGTATGTATGAACCACCCCATGTTTGAGATGAGATTCCTCAACATGTTGGTTGTTAGAATTTTGTACATTTATATGCTTGAATATTTTAATTTGCTTTGATTCAGTGAAATGTATTATTATGTCGTGATTAAATGTGATCTTGATTATTGATGTTCATAAGGAATGATTTATTAAATGATTTATATGATGAATGTATATTTTTCATTTTATGCTTATGCTATTAGACCCCATTAGGATGAATATGCTATGCTTCGGCTATATAGACATTGAGTAGGTACACTTGACATGCATTGAATGGTTACAAGTATAGGGTTATTTCTCCACCTAACTACATAGGTCTAAGTTATTCCCCAACGATAGTTAATTTAGAGATGTCACATTGGGCCCCTTCCTATCTATTTCCCAATCATACTCAAATTGAGTATGGTATGTGTCAAGTTGACCTATGTGAACCCATATCTGATTTAGGAGTTATTATGAAACCTTACATGTCGTGAACAACCTGTAAATTTATAGTTTAATTTATTATTTAAATTCCACATTTTTCATAAATGAAATGTTAAGAATTTAAAGGATTATTTTAATTATTAATAAAATATTCTTGTTTTTTGAGAAAAAGGGAAATGGAATGAGAGTGGAAATGAAATAAGCTATAGTGTAATTTATTACAAAAAATTTAGTGGGTTGGGAATCACAGATTGTATTTGATTTAATTATCCTGTTTGAATTTTAGATTCTATAAATTTAAAGGAAAATATGATTATATGGATTTGATGGTTAAATTATATGCTAAATAATGTTTTTGAAATGATTTAAAGTGATCAAATTGGTTTTGGGAAAAATTGAGGGAGTTTTGAATTCCAAAATAGAAAAAATGATTTTTTAATTGAGTTTTGAAATGGGTAAATAGGGAAAAAAGGATTCTATTTTCATTTCATGTTGTGAAATTATGAAAATATAGGGAGAGAAAAACTTTGTTGAAGAATTTTGAAAAATTGTTGATTGGGAGTGTGTTTCTTATCACAATTTTATGAGGTTAGATTTGTTGGGATAGGAATCAAGAAGGGATTGTGCTCTCTTTTTTTGTGACTCCTCAGTTGGCATGCTTGGAAAATATTACATTTCAAATTTTGGAGGGCATTGAGGTATTTTCATTTTTTAAAATTTATTTGTAATTTATCTTCAAATTTGTTTGTAGGAGAATGATTAAGGGAGTGTAGAATCCTCCCAAATTATTTCATTTGGAAATTTTGATGCTTAATTTATTTGTTATGTTTAAACAATATTTTTAATTTTTAAATGGAGGGGTTACCATGCCCAATTTTTTGGTAAATGATGAAAATATCAATTTTATAGCTTAAGAAGGGTGTTGGGCATATTTGCAACCAAAGGGTATTCTTAAAATTTTGATTTTTAAAATTTGAAATTTTGATGAATTTCCATGGTGGATTTGGGAAATTTCATGGTTTTTGCATTGTGGGAAAATTGGAAAAATTGAAATTTTTGTATTAAAATGAATGAATTTAGATGTTTTGAAAATATGGAAACTCATGAAACATGAAAATATGCATTGTGGGAAAGTTTCATTGAATTTGGGGAAAATTGTATTTTTGCATTAATTTTCATGCCACACTCGTTGGAGGGTGTGATGAACTTAGGATCTTAGTGTTAGAGAGGGTGATGGGAGTGGATACCAACATGAAACCAACCCAAAGTTGCATGTATAAAATCATGGTGTGGGGATTTTCTTAATGATAAGTGATAATTAATAAAAATTGGGTAATAAACTAATTAAGATAATGGTGTCCCTCTCGTGCCTTGAGTGCTTGTATAAGCTAAGGATGATCAAGGACAATAAGCTTCTTAGGGAGAATAAGACTTGTAAGTTTAAGTATACTCATCTATATGAGATGGTACTTGTTTATGCACTTAGCCCCATGTGAGTGTTCCCCAATGACACTCCCTCTCTTGCTCTCTAACATTTAACCCTAGTATCTAGTTGAGTAGTACCTGAAGGATGATGCATTCCATTCCTTGTGCATGTACTATTTTACCCTTGGTAAGTTTCCCAAGAATTATCCTTGTATGTACATTGGTGATTTGGTCCAATGCATATTTGTCATATGACATTGGTGAGGTTGCCCAATGCATTTTATGTTATCCCATTTGTGATTATACCAAGTGTTCATTTGTATTGGATATATTATGTGAATTGGATGATTGGTTATTTTATGATGTACATGTGGAGTGTTTTCATTGTGTATGGCATGTGTGTAAGCCATTTCCCCATGTTTTGGTGTGAGTGTTGTGCTTGTGTCCCATGTGACTATCTCCTAATACAGTGGGAGTGGATCAATTGATTCTATGAGGCCGGGTGGCGTGGTAACCACCATTGGGGATCATAGGTTTGTGAATCAAGGAATGAAATGGTATCATGTAATTTCAAGTTTAATTCATTTAATTTATGTATATTATTTATTTATGTTATAAAATTATTGATTTGGAGCCTCTCTTTGGAGATGGATGTAATCTTGTAAAAGAAATGAGAATTTTGTTGTGTGTCTCGATGTTGGTATCAAGCACGATATATTATGCATATATTCATCATGAGGTTTAAGGGCTAAAAAAGTATATAAATATTTCATTTGGTTCTTAAAATGAACCTACATGTCAAATTTCACAATTGGGCGGCCTAGTCCCGCACCTAGGTGGCCCCAGGGTCAAACACTAAGTTAAACTAGCCCTTTATAAAACTTACTAACACTATTGGGGTGCCTTGGTAGCATGTTTTGGCATCTTGGTAGAAGGTGGGATATCTTGGTAGTATACTAGGGTGGCTTGGTATTTAAGGTTGGCATGGTTTTTAAAGCCAAAAAATGCATAATTTTGGCTAAGTATGTTGGGGTGGCTTGGTTCTGTGTAGGGGAAACCTAGTACTGTGTAGGGGTGGCCTCATCCCCATAAAAAATAAAAGAGATTAAATAATCTTAACCACTAATAGGTACAATTTTTATAAGCCCTATACCCCTTTCAGATAATTTTTATGCCTTGTAGTTTTTCCATTTTGGTCGTTTTGGTCGTTTGAACATCTAAAACCTAGTCAAAATGTCTCCAACTTTGAATCTAATCTTCCCTTGTGTTTTTGAAACTTCATTTGGAAAAACTTTGTAAACAAAATTTTTTCACCATAGTCCTGGGGTCCTATTAGTTCTTTGACCTAGTTCTCAAGTGTCATCATTGAGGACTTATGTCATCTATTACATTGTTTTATGTGCAACTATTAGAAAGGACTTAATTGTCAACCTAGGGTTGTGGGAGATTATTCTCCTAGTCTTGTGAAGGCTAGAGAAGGTTGGAATCAATCTTGGTTAGCCTTGTAAATGTACCAAAATTTCCTACATTGTTAGGGATCTGTGGAGTGTTATTCTCTCACTTGTGTGTTGTTGCATTGCAACAAGATGTCTTAGAAAGCATGAGGTTGTCTAAAAGTGACTCATAATTCATGTTTGTGGTGAGTTGTGCCTCTTGGTTAGGAAACCTCTTGGAAAGGTTTTCCTATGTGTTTAGAGTTGTTTATTATTTCAAGTTGTGGATTGGAGGTTTATGATTCCCTCATCCTATCTTGGTGTGGTGTTGCAAGAGAACATGATTATGGTTCAGTAACCAATCATCATCTAGGTGTTTTTCTCTCTCTTTCTCTTATATTTTCATCATGGTGGATTTATTCCATGATTAGTTAGTATTCTATTATTTCCACCTTGTTGATACAATGGTGAAGTGCCTTGTTTTCTTTGGTGTTGTGTCATTGTGACACTTGTGTGGATGTTGTGCAAGTGGGACATATCATTATTGCATTATCAATGTTGTTTCAAAAAAATTTGTTCCATCAGGTTTTGTTCTGAGCTTGTCGTCTTGGCCATTAAAGGTCCATAAAAGAGAACCAAACACTCAAAAGTTCTTAACTATGGGTTTACAACCAATCCAATCTTGAAAAGGAGTTACCCCCTTTAGAGATTTGTGAGGGAATTGGTTTTGGATGTAACACAAATAGTTTATGGCCTATTCCTAGTATTGAGGTGCCAAATATTTGGATTCTATCATACAATTTTCTATCTCCTTCAAGGACCTATTCTTGTATTCTATGATATTATTTTGTTGAGGACTATATGGAACTATGTGTTGCATGTTAATACCTTTTGAAGCATAAAATTGTTTGCATATTCACCCCCATTATCTATACACATAATCTTGATGAACTTCATTGATTTTTTCTCTACAAAGGCTTTAAAATCTTTAAAAGACTCAAAGATCTCAGACCTTTGTTTGAGAATGTAAACCCAAGTGTATATGGAAAGGTCATCAATAAATGTTAAGACATGTTGAGCCCTACTAAAGGATGGATGTGGAAAGGGACTTGCCAAGTCACTGTGAACTAACTCCAATAGTTGTGTGGCCCTCCATGCTTTTCTTTTATCTTATAAATTCTCAGGATTCTTACCAAGAATGAAACCTTGAAAAACTCCATCAAGAAATTAAATAGAAGGAAGCCCTGAAACCATATCTTGTTGACCAATTTGTTGCAAGTGATAGTAGTTTAAGTGGCCAAACTGATGATGCCACAAACAACTCACCTCATATGAATGAGTGAGTAATGTTGTTGGACAGTTAGGAACAAAGTGAGAAAATTGATATAGTCTAGAATGATGATCTTCTTTTCCCACAACAACCATAGACCCATTGTGCATTTCACTAATTACCATTATATTTGGTGTGAACTCAACTCGCTTATCAAAGCCTATGTGAGTGATTTGGTAAACAAATAGTTGACAAATATGGAACAAAAAGAATATCTTGAAATGTTCCTTCACCCACATCAACAAACCCTCTCCCATGCACTTCAATAGGAGTGTCACCACCCATTAATATGGTAGGAATAGAACATGGCTCTAGTGAGGTAAACTCATCTTGTGATGAAGTCATGTGGTATGAAGCACCCAAGTCAATGATCCAAGTGTTAGGTTGTGAAGCAACAAAAACTAGGGCCTTTCTTTTTTCTTTCCCCTTAATTTTATCTAGGTGTCCTTGAAGACCCTTTTGATGAACTTTGTTTGAAAAAATCAAAACCTTAATATTATTCTTTTCAATAAGATGTGAAAGATGATCAATTTGGCTCTTTAAACACTTATGTTGATTATGGCCAAGCCTCTTACAGTAAGAACACTTGACCTTCTCCTTCTTAAGGTTGCTCACCTTTTTATGAAGAGGTTTGATTGGCTACATTTGAAGTGACTAGTCTCTGACTGAGAAGTAAAAAACCAGTCCCTATGTGGATTCATGTGAAAGGATGCATAAAAATCAAGAATCCATACATGAAGTACAAAGCCTCTTAGATAAGCAATTAATACCTCTTTATCTTCCAATGGTGTTTGAACTTCTATTGTATTTACCTCAAATTCCTATGAACTATAATTTTTTTTGCTTATTTTTGGCGCTTGCAATCCTTTTTTGACATGTCCATTTTACCATAGTTTCAATATTTTACTCTTTTTTACGCCTTGTATTTGGACCTAGTTTCTCCATGCTTAGTATTTACTCTTTCCTGATTTATTCCTCTTACAATTAGGGCTTCATTAGAATAAGATCCTTGAGATGTCTTTCGCCTTGAATATTCAAAAATTATAGCAGCCACCACATCTTCAAAGACCAATTCCCCACTCGGTGTTGAGTTACTAAGAGCCATAACCAATTGATCCCAAGTTTTAGGCAACAAGCACAATAGAATTGTTGCCTTATCCTCTTCTTCAATTTTCACCCCCACTAAAGCCAACCTACTTGTTAGTGTGTTAAAATCATTTATAGATCTATGATAGATAAATTATCACACATTCTCAAATTATGTACAACTTCCTACATAAAAAAAATTATTTTCCAATAATTTCATCTCATACAACTTTTCAAGCTTAGTCCACAACTCATGTGCAGTTTTTCCTCTACAATATTGAATAGTATTAAATCTGGTAGAGATAATTGAATTTTTGCTCTAGAAATGTTATCTTTTTCATTCCAATCTACCTTGGTCATGGCTGAAGGTTTTGATGCTACCCCTTTGAGAGATAGGGCACATCCATCCTTCATCAATAAAGCTAGAATCATTAGCTTTCATAAAGAAAAATTAGAGCCATCAAAATTTTGCACCTCAAATCTTGTAACCATGCTTCCTATCATTGTTTACTTCTAAAAAAAAAAGCTTATGCACAAACAACCTCGCTCTGATACCAATTGTAAGAAAATTTATAGTGCAGAATAAATAGAGAATAATAATAAGCATAAATTTAACATAGTATTTATGTGGAAAACCTAATAAAATTATATTAGAAAAAACCACAAGCAAAGGTCTTTTGTATTTTTATTTCTCAAGAAATTCACAATTACAACAGCCTTCAAAAATTTTTCTAGAAAACATGACTTTGAAAGAGTATAAGAAATCTGAGTTGCAGAGTCCTTATTGAACAAAACTTTCCAAAAATAGAAAGTGTGACTCATGCAACTACATGTCGAACATTTTCCAAAATTACCATGAATAGGGAGTCCCAATGTCGACTATTCATCACTGTTGGAATAATAATAAAATTGACTTCATATTCCAACAATTATATCACTTAGGTACCCTCTAGATGTGTCCAATGGATGAATATGAGGACATGTAAATATATTAGCTTTGATTAGAATCTTAAGAAAATTATCCAAGGGATTGTTCAATCTTGTAAACTTCATTAAATTTTGAGGCTTGAAATTAAAAATATTTGAACATTAGCTACAAAACGATTATTAGACATTTTCTCTTGTTTATTGATACCCTTACAAAAAATGTTTTTCTTTTGAAACTTTGAAGGGTAGGAAGTCATGGAAGGTGTAACATCTAGAAATGCAAAAGAAAGATTAAAATCACACACTCAATGTGATCTAAGCTCTAATGCAATCTACGCTAAACAACAAAGAACAAAGGAAAGCTAAAACATAAATAAACTGAACAATCTCACCCAATATCTACGTAATTCCATGTATAACCTTGATTGCCCTTCTCCATTTTGTCGTTGTAGTATAATTTCCCTCAGATTTCTCGTGTGCAAGTATAGCCTGTGATAGTGATTTAGCAAAACACCGAAGATTCAAATAATAGATATGCTTCCAAAAGCCATAAGATTTCGGGAGAGATTGGAATGATGAAAGATAAATCAATTTATAGAAAATTGATCATTCAAATGACAGGTCGGGATCAAAAGACCAACGAACGGTTGAGATAAAAAGATTAGACATGCATTATGATAACTGTTAGTAGTGACATGAGTGATAAAAACTAGAAATAGAAATAAAGATTAAATAAATGATTTAATCTTCAAATTTGGTATTCGAAAACAAAAGAATAGTCTTTGCATGAAAAAGATAAAGATGGATTAAAGCAACTCTTTGTTCGAATGCACACACAAGATTTAATTAATTAAATAGAAATATTTAATTAATATGCATGTACATGCAAATGAGTTAGAACTAGATGATTGAATGATATGACAAAGAGTTTATTCATGCAAGTAACTCACACATTAAATCATGAGTTAACCGACCGATTTAAATAGATCTTGAGTCAAGTCAAAGTGAATACTTAGATAACTTACACAATTATCTAAATATAGAGGAATGCGTTAAAATGGATTTTTATGAATTAAATAATTCATTAATTCAAAATTTGATATTTGAAGAATAATTAAATAAATAAGATTTATCTAACTAAGTGACGAAGGGATTAAATGAATAATTAAATAAATAAAGGATTTATTTAATTATAGTTGACATATGATAAAGGGTAAATTAAATCAGAATTTATTTAATTTGACAAGAAGGATAAGGTTAATTAGTAACATAATTAAATAAAAAGTGTTTATTTAATTAATCAGATAGAATAAAGAAAATGTGAATCAATTAAATAATTAAGATTATTTAATTAATAGAAGAATTAAAGTTAAAGTGAATTAATTAAATAATTAGATTTATTTAATTAATAAAGAAATGGAGTTAAAGTGAATTAATTAAATAATTAACATTATTTAATCATGACCATGAAGAATATTGAAGTCGTAGGCTTAGACCAGATTTCAGTGTCTACATTTGCCCCTCTTTGATACAATGTCATTTCGGTGTTGTGTCAAAGAAAATCAATAAAAAGTATGCCCCGGTGTAAAACAGGTAAAGGTATGCCCCCTCAAGAAAATTGACAAATTTTTGAAAATTTTCAAAAAAATTGAAAATAGTCCTGATTAGTCCATTTGATAGCCAGAAATGCAGTGGAGTTGATAGAATTGAATTTAGAAATGTTAGGGACAGGTACAGGTCAATTGAAGTTGGAAGTGGACGTGACCAGTAAAAAGGAATGCCACCAAAACCCTAGGTATAAATAGAAAATGGGGTAAAAACCCATTCATTTTTACCCACATTGCTCTAAAATTTGAGATTTTTGCTCTACACTCTCAGCAAAGATGTCACCTGTTTCACACACCCACCATAGATCGTATAGGATCCAGATCTTTAGGTGGCCAGCCGACGCAGGCCCCTTGGTATGTACTTGGATCTTGACTTTTGAATTTTTCAGTTTTCATGTATTTTCATGCATTTATTTTCATTTTTTGTCATGTGTTGTTTTTTTGAAAAGCTGCATTTGAATGCGTAATCGACACATTTGCATGCAGTTCAACACATTTTAAATTCGCGTGTGATGCTTAGCGTAGGTGTTTAAAGTTTTGACACATTTATTTTTTATTTTGACACATGTGATAAATAGTGGCGCATTTGTATTTAGAATAAATGCATTTGCTTTTTTTTCAACACATTTGTAAATATTGCATCGCATTTGCATTTATGATGGATGTTCGTATGCATAGATGTAATGAGTCACATTTGATTTTTACTTGCATTTGATATTTCTATACGCAATTGTTATTTAAAATGACGCATGTGAAATTTTATGATGCATTTGCAAAATAAAATGATGCATTTGGTTTTTTGTGACGTAATTGCAAAAGAATGATGCATTTACAAAATAATGACGCATTTGATTAGCATTTGATTTTGTCACATTGCATTAGGATAGGTGATTAATTTTGACATGAGGCATGTATAATGCCATTGCAGGTTATTTTGGACCTTGTTTATACACAAGAGTCGAGACCATTGACTTTTCGCTTTCGAAACAGTTTGCTAAGTGCAGAGCAATGATTTTTATGGCATTTTGGTCTCCTCCATGTGATAGATATGCCCATCATTCCTGCAAACCGGGGGCTACTGATGACATTATGCGAGCGGTGGCACTCAGAGACTTCTTCGTTTCACCTGCCTACTGGAGAGGCTACAATTACGTTGGAGGATGTCTATAGGATTTTGAGACTTCCTATTAGAGGCACCAAGGTGATGTATGATACTCAGAGGGGTTTCGCTGAGATGTACAAATATTACCCTCACACGGATATTAGACAGTTAGGTATTGACCATTATGAGATTAGATGGCATGTATTGGCTCAGAGGTATAGGCAGTTAGACTGTCGATTGTGTACATTGATAGGTGGTATAGTCCTCCCTAATTGTCGAGGTCATGGATTTCCTGTGGGATGGTGAGAGATGCTAGTTGGTATGCTAGAGCATTGAGAGGTGTATGCTTGGGGTCCTTGTCTTCTCACCATGTTATATTTTCATTTGCATGATATAGCCTGCCGAGAGGCACAGTCTATGAGTTGTGGTACCACGCTCTTGATGGTATAGGCTTGGGAACACATTGCCATCTTTCGTCCATCGGTTATAGTTGATGTGTAACATGGAGCACCATATGCCTTCCGTTATGCAAGGGCTAATACTCAACACCATATGGGAGATACTGGATACTTCAAACATGCTATTGATACCATGATACAGTTTACATGGAGACCATACTTGGGTTGTCTAGAGTGGTCAGATGAGGATGATCATTTTCCATATTTCCGCTAGACACAATATTTGATTGGGCAGATTGTTTCACATGTTCATATTATAGAGAGGCATTTTCCAGATTGTGTGTTGCGACAGTTCGGAGAGGTTCAGGATGAGCCTAGAGGACAAGTAGAGTTTGCGAGGTTTTCATGAGAGATCCCACTATGGGGTGTAGAGATACTAGTGGCCACGACCGAGGCAGATATTGATGCATTGTAGGTAGTGCAGTGGAGGTGGAGAGATGGTTTGGCCAATCTAGGTACCACCAATGCATATGATCAGTGGTGGGTCATTCATAGGCCAATTCCCCTTAAAGACCCAGATCAAGATGCACCGATAGAGTGGTGAGGGAAAGGACCACGTGACAGGCATGGCAGAGGTAGAGGTCAGAGAGATGGAGGTGGTCGTGGCAATGATGGAGATGGTTGTGGAGGTGGTTGGCAGGGTGTTGGGAGAGGGAGGCATGGATGGAGGGAACGAGGGCCACCTTTATCACCTATCCTCAAGGAGGGGCGAGAGGAGGAGGATGTGCACATGCCAGATATTGGAAGAGGTGAGGAGGAGGTGCAAGTTGAGATTGGTAGGAATGAGGAGCATGCCACAGAGGAGGAGGTGGGAAGAGAGGAGGAAGAGATTTATGCCCTTGGCTTACTTGGTGTTTATCAGGATGATGATGAGGAGGGGGATGATCAAGAGCGTGATGTTCAAGACAAGATTTTGGAGGAGTTAGAGGATGAGGATGATGGTTTGGAGAGGGTGAGATAGGATGACATAGGGGCAATTGATCTTGACACTGCTACACTTCGTGCCCAACTTGCATCTTCGGAGGAGAAAATGAGGGTTTTGATGTATGAGTGAGATGTTTTACGGATGGAGAGGGACAAAGCCTTCATGGACAGGGATCAGGCCATAACTCAAAGACAGGAAACTGAGCAGCTGTTTACAGAGATTAGAGCTCTTTACAGTGGGCCAACAGAGGCATTTTCTCGAGAGCTAGTTAGAGATGTTGAGAGGGCTTCGTATTACAAAGATTTGTATGAGGCAACAGTTCCTCCAGAGAGATGAGCCCCAAGTTTTTCATAGGCACACAGTGACAGATCTCAGACTAGGTCCCACACTAGGATAGTTAACATAGAGGGTGTTGAGCAACCACGTAGATCTGGTCCATACGACAGGCCACATTCAGGTTGCAAGTCATCGGGATCTCAACATCATTCATCCACACACTCTAGTCATGATAGCAGTGGCAATTCGGGATAGGGACATTTCTTAATATGTACTGAGACATTGTATTATGATCATATAGCCTATGGGATTCCATATTTATTGATACATTATGACATTGTGATGTGACACTATTGAGTGATATATATATATATATGATTTTGGTGGCAATTCTCATGATATGCAATTCTTTTTATTGATTATGCAGTCATTTATTTATACATGTGATGTCTATATGAGATGCCTATGTGATGGATGATCATATCTACTTTATGATGTGTTTATGCAGCCTATGATTTTTCTATGTGATGATGTATGTATTAATATCTATGATGTCGATGGATGTTATGTATGCAATTTATAATTATGAGATGCGACATGATGTTATATGTACAATGCTTTCTACATGTGATGCTATACATTTGTAATGTGATGCATGCATTTACATTTGTTTTGTACATGTAATGCTTATGATATGTAATCTATGATGATGAATGTCTATTATACCATGATGTCCTAGATATGATAAATGCCTATATGTTTGTATATATCAAATGCAAGATGTATGTATGATTGATGATATATGATTTGGAAATGATATTTATAAAATGAATGTGTATACAAGATGATTTATATTTTTGTGTGTCACAGGACTCCATCATAATGCAATAAAGAAGAACTATTAGTGTAGAAAGAAAGATTAAGAAATAATAACAGAAATGAGATGAATGCTAGTATTAGCAATCTTCGATGTTTCGTTGTATCACTTAAGACGTTTCACTTTATCATCATTGGGTGAGACTAATAAAAATGGAGAAAAACATCATGATATGACATAGATCAAGGTGTGCAAGGTCATCCACTTGCTAACAACAAATATTTGCAAACAAGGATTGTCATAACTCATACTAAGGGCACAATTGCCCCAGTCTTTTTGTCAAGACAAACCACAAACAAAAAAATAAATAAAAGACAGGTCATGAGACATCATCGCTCTAAATCCTTCATGGGACATCCTTGAGGAAACTAGTAACATGAATCATAATCAACTTTAAAAGATAGTTGATAAATAACAATCAAAGAAAACAAAATTTTGATACATCGTTGCTTCTCTAACTCCTTCATGGGGCATCCTTGAGAAAGCTAGTAACAGGATTCCAATCATAAAATGAAATTTGAACAAACAACAGTAAAAGAAAATAGATTTTGATACATCATTGCTTCTCTAAATCCTTCATGGGACATCCTTGAGAAAGCTAGTAACATAATTCCCATCATAAAGTCAAATGAAATGATAAGATAAATAAGCCATAAAGTCAAAAAGCCAATAAAATATTTTCCAAAACTTGATTTGTTTGTTTGATAAAAGGATTGATTGATAGAGCTTGATTTCAGGAGATACACACACTGGATAAGAATTTGAGTCTGGTTTCGATGTTATGACTATCTGTATAAGGCATGACAAAGCCTAGTTTCAAAAAGACATGTATCGTATAAGACGTTGAGTCTGATGTTGTTGATGTGATAACCTGTGTAAGGCTATGTTGACTGTTTGACAATGTCGATATACAGGAAGGACTCATCTTGTATAAGGTAGATTGTTTTGTTGATATTGGTATTCAAGAAGGACTCATCCTAAATAAGACATAGGCTAATTATTTTGATGATGTCTATTTCCAGGAAGGACACATCCTGTAGCAAACATAAATTGATTTGTTTTGGTTGTTGCTTTGGCAATTTGTTTGATTTGACTTAGAGAAATTTCTGACTTGTTCACTAGATTGATGCATGACTTGATATGATGTATTGACAATTGACTGTGTGTGACAACGAACCCTAAAGGACTAACCTAGTGTGGCCTTGGGGGCTCATTGCTTGATGGCCTTGCCTACGTTATACACACAGAGACCTCGTAGTTCGAATTGACCTTGACTGACAAGACTGACTACAAGTAGAAGATGTGTGTGATAGTGAAAGTGATGAACCCTAATGGACTGACCTAGTGCAGCCTCGGGGGCTCATTAATTGATGGCCTTGCCTACGTTATACACATAGAGACCTCATAGTTTGACATGACCAATGACCTTGTCATATAGACCTATGGATTGAGTCATGATTTTATACAGACAAATCTAAATGGAATGGCCTAATGCCTTGAGGGCACATCGGCAGATGGCCTTTCCTACGTCTAGTCAAAGAGGCAATGTAGTTCGACAAATGACAAAGATTGACAAGTGCGACTGACTTTGACTCTGTTTTTGGATTTTCGACATCTTTTGATTTTTTTGTATTTTTGAAGTTATCTTATGTTTTTGGTATTTTCTCAGGTCATTTTGTGATATTTTTGGACTTTTCTATGGGTTTACATCTTCAACACAGTCAATGTAAGAACCAATATGACACACATCAAGTGTTTTCCCCCATTTGAGTATAAGACCAATTGATTATGAATAGGATAAAATGGGGGATATGAAATGTATTTGATGTCAATCGTTCCAAGTTATGGGAAATATTACCACTTATTATGAATGGTATGTACAAGCGATGGATGAGAAAGATAAGTGATATGTACAAGGAAGTGGACTATGTATAGGGATAAGGACTATGTACAAGGAAGTGGACTATGTACAGTGAAGGAGCATGAGAAGAACCACACTTTAGTATATCCATTTCTACTAATAATTTCAAGTCAAGATTATTTGTGTTGGAGTTGACAACCCAAGATCTTCAATCTGCAACACCAAAGAACCTCCACAAGAGATAGAGAGAAGCAACAATGGAAGATGTTATTCCACCAAACAAGGATTGCAATATGATACAATATGATCAATGCAATACAATACAATGCTATGTGCCATCTTACAAAATATGCTAGAGATGCCTTGCTTATAAAGGCAAGGATGAGAGATAGGATAAGACAAGATCATGACAAGTGTCTTAATCCTATCACATGAGACAACTAACTCATAACTACCTAGGAAAGTGAAAATTCTAGATAAGACAACTAATACTTATCTAGATATGACAACTAATATCCTAAGTAAACTTAACATGTGAATTAAGTCCCCTAAGTCCCTAGTAAAGGAATAAACTAGGTACAAGACTTATTCACACCAACACCCCCCCTTAAGTGCAACTTAGGGAGGTACAAACCAATGCATAATGCAAAAGATGGGTCCCGACAACTAGGCCTGATGAGGTACCCATGTACAAAACAAAAAACTCTCACAAGCGGAGAAAAGGAGAAAAATCCTGTGGGAGAAAACTCTTCTCCAAAAGAGAGAAAAGATACAAAGAAAACTAATGAAGGAAGGAGGACTCCTCAAGACCCCCCAAGGACAACTTCCTTCACCCCAAGCATCGATCGCAACTGAAGATAACGAGGCGATGCCAAAGGTTTAGTGAAGATGTCTGCAACCTGCTAATCTATAGGCAAATACTCCAAGCTGAGAACACCATCCTGGATGAGCTGCCTAATGAAGTGCATGTGAATCTCAATATGCTTAGTCCACTGATGCTCCACTGGGTTGCGTGAAATATGAATGGCACTCTGATTGTCACACCAAAGAGTAGTGGGCTGAGTGGAAGGGAATCCAAACTCAGTCATCAATTGACGAAGCCACAAAACCTCTTGACTAGCCAACACAGCACCTTGATACTCAGCCTCTGTCGATGATAATGCAATAGCAGTCTGCTTCTTGCATGACCATGCAATTGGACCAGAACCAAGGCAAAAGACAAAGCCAAAAGTAGACTTCCGATCATTGACATCACCAGCTCAATCTGAGTCAGTGAAGCCCACAATCTGAGATGCACTTGAAGTGTAGTGAATGCCAAAATGAGTAGTTCCCTAAATGTATCTCAAGATACGCTTGGCGGCCTTCCAATGACTCTCATGAGGCTCCTGTGAGAAGCGAGAGATAAGTCCAACCGCAAAGGAAATATCAGGACAACTATGTGTCAAGTACAAAAGACTGCCAACCAACTGTCGATACAAGGTAGGATCAACTATAGGAGTAGTGCAACTGGAAGATAGTACAACACCTGACTGGAATGGAGTAGGGGTAGGCTTGCAATCAGCCATGCCAAATCTCTAAAGCAAATCAAGAGCATACTTCTGTTGGAAAATGAAGATCCCCTCAGAAGTCTGTTGAACCTGAAGACCAAGGAAGTAATGCAAAAGACCAAGGTCGGTCATATCAAATCGCTCCATTAATGCTCGTTGTGTACTATGAATCATGGAAGTAGAACTCCCTGTGAGAATCAAATCATCCACATAGAGCACAAGTATAAGTAGATCCTCTCCATGTCTCTGTGTATAAACTGTGGGATCGGAATGGCAGCGAGTGTAGCCGAAAGCAAGCAAGAAACTATCCATCTTCTCATACCAAGCCCGAGGGGCCTGTTTGAGACCATACAATGAGCGTCAAAGCCTACAAACAAGTGAAGAGTCTTGCACAAAACCTAGTGACTGCTCCATATAGATCTCCTCATGAAGATCCCCATGCAAGAAAGCACTCTTCACATCCATCTGAAATACTGACCATCCCTGTGATGCAGCTATAGCAAGGACAAGGCGAATAGAATCCATCTTGGCAACATGAGCAAAGGTCTCATAATAGTCAATTCCTTCAACCTGAGAAAACCCCTTTGCAACAAGACGAGCCTTGTACTTGTCAATGGAACCATCTGCTGCATACTTGGTATGATACACCCACTTGCACCAAACCAACTTTCTTCCCTTAGGAAGAGGCACAAGATACCAAGTATGAGTCTTCATCAAGGAAGAATACTCATCATCCATAGCACTATCCCATGCTGGAATACCTGAAGCATCTGAAAACTTTTGAGGATCATCTGAAACTGCATGACTCAAAAGACTAATTCTAGAAGTCTGAGAACGAGTGTGGTGAGTGTCTGTGGGATCACCAACAAGAGGACCAGCCTCCTCAAGAGTAACTCGAGCCCATCGTGGCCTAGTGGGTGAATGAGGAGGAGGTGCATCAAAACCATCATCAAAATCTTCCTCAAGTAGCAAAGTATCATCAACTGAAGAAGACTGAGTTGGTTGTGATGAAGAAGAAGTCAAAGGAGGATCTGGCTGGGTGAAGGTCTCAGAAAATTGAACATCACGTCAGAAATGTACCTCTCATGTTTCAGGATCAAACAATCTGTATGCCTTCACATCCTCACAATAGCCAACAAATATGTACTACTGACTCTTCTTCTCCATGGATTTATGTTGACCATTCGGAATGAATGCCCAAGCCTCACTACCAAATACTCTGAAGAAGGATACATTAGGCTTGCGATAAGACCAAGCCTCCTCAGGGGTCATATTTCACACTGCCTTGTGGGGCATACGGTTTTGAATATAGTTGGCACAATTGACAGCTTTGGCCCAAAAGGCGAGAGCCATGGACCTAGACTGAATCATACAATTGGCCATTTCCCTGAGAGTCCTATTCTTTCTCTCCGCCACACCATTCTGTTGAGGAGTGTAAGGAACTGTGTGCTAATGAAGAATACCATGCTCACTGCAAAAATCCCGAAATGCCTGATTGACATACTCCCCCCCATTATCTGTGCGTATCTGTCGAAGAGAAAAACCTGACTGCTTCTCCACAAAGGTTTTGAAGGTCTTAAAGTTGGCGAGGACTTCACTCTTGAGCTTCAGAAAATAGACCCATGTCCGACAGGAAAAATCATCAATGAATGTTAGCACATACTTAGCCCCTAAAAAAGGAGTTGGGAAGGACATGAGATCACTATGGACCAACTCAAGGGGTGTGGTTGCACGTGTAGCTTGACCCTTAGGAAAAGGATCTTGATGTTGCTTGCCAAGAACACATCCTTGACAAACACCATCTGTGCAAGTGATATTTGGAAGACCAACCACTAAGTTATGTGCTTTCATTTGCTGAAGATATCTATAATTCAAGTGCCCAAATCTCTCATGCCAAAGCTTGCTCATTGAATCAGCATGAGCAACAAAACATGAACCCGATGAAGACTCAAATCCATCAAATCGATACAAATGATTCTCATGATCAACTATCCCTGTAGCAATAACCTTCTCAGGATCCTGCAACTGTCTAATAGTCACATTTTCTGGAGTAAACTCAATTGACTTCCCATCTCCAGAATGACAAATCTGATATATGGAAAGAAGATTCGCTGAAATATCAGGAACAAGAAGAACATCCTCAATGCACCCATCTAGCATCTGAACGGAGCCTATCCCCAAAACTGGAATCTGTGAAGAGTTCCCAACTACAATCTAAGAAGTAGAAGTATGAACTATGGAATCAAGAAGATCACGTGAATTGGTCATGTGATGTGAAGCACCTGAATCAAGAATCCAACTATCTAAAGGTGAATGCATAGCTCGTGCTGAAAGAGCTTGCCCTTTGCCCATGGAAGAAGGCTTAGCCACTGAAATATTGTGCTTCTTCATAGCTTCCTCCAAGGCCTCTAATCTCTTAAAGCAATGAGATGCATCATGCCCAGTTTTGCCACAAAATGAACAAGGATCTCCTTTCTTTTTCTTGGACTTGGAAGAAGAATCTCCAAAGGTAGAAGAAGAAGGAGATTGAGTGGACTTCTAATTGTTCTTCGGCTTCGGTTTGGAGGGATTCTCACTACCAGAAGATGATTCTACTTTGGGCTTCTTCTTGTTCTTTCCTTTACCCTTGGATGATTGAGCCATTAGAGCATGATTCTTAGAATTAGGTAAGGCATCCAACTGAATTAACTTGGCCTCCTCCCTAGTAAGACGCTCACAAAACAACTCAAATGTAGGCATTTTGTAATCTTTCCCATTGCATCCATAGTTGAATAGAAAGTAGAAGAAAACACTTGATAAGGGCCCTTTAACTTAGACAGAATCAAGAAGATACATTCATCACTAGATACATCATGTCCACATCCTTTCAACTGTGACAAAATCATCTTGAATTGTGCAAGGAAATCCTGAATTGAAGGAAATGCATCTGGAGAGAGGGATTGTAGTTCTGCTTGAAGTTGCAAGGTTCTGAAATGATTTGTTTTACGATACAATTCTTCAAGTTTATCCCAAACATTCTTAGGTGTTTTGCACTCCAAAATATGAAACAACAAATTATCATATACATGTAAGCCAATGAGCCCTTTTACTTCATCCATTTTACATCTATGGACAAACTTTTCATAATCCCTTGTAAATTTAGGCTGTTTTGCATCTAACATTGGCCATAGACCCTTAGATTGTAACAATTGAGTCATTTTTAGCTTCCATGTATGATAATTATGTGGAGTGAGTGGTTCAATTTTCCTTAGATCCGCCATGAACACCAAAAGAAAAGGACAATGTGGCACTTAAATTGTGCCTTTCACCCCCCCATAATGTATTAAAACTAATTTTGCAACCCCCCCCAGCAAATTACAATGAACAAATTTTGCAATTTTTACAAGTGACAAGCTCAAATCAACTGTTTATAACACACGGTGATTTTTACAATTTTCAAAAAAGGAGCTTGCAAAGCTGAAAATAGAGGTTACAAACAGATTCCTTGCAATTTTTTGATCAATTTCAAAAAAAAGTTTGCCAAATTTTGACTTCGTTTGCAAAAGTTACATCAAGAACAAGCAATAAATGCACTTGTACCTTCAAGCTGAAAAATGGAAAAAAATTGGCAAAATCTGGAAAATTCACCTACACCACTACGAAGCTCGTTGAACCAGCTTTCCGATGATATCTCGTTTGCGAAAATCTGACTCCATGGTGAAAAGTTATGCAAAAATGAAAAAAATGCCTATTTTAGGCACTATGAACAATAAACAGGGGCAAAATTTGAGCCCTCGGGGGCTGGCGGTTGGTCACCAATGTGACTAGATGCTAGTCTGCAGAAAAAATCCCGGGTGGTTTACTGACCGCCCTCCTGGTGGTTAGTGGGCAGTTGGCGGCGAGCAGTTAGAACCCTGACTGTTGGCGGTTGTCGGCGGCTGGCGGAGCCCGTGGTGATTTACCGCAGCTAGCAGTGGAGACCGCTAGCTGCGGCTTTTAAGCCGCTGGTGGGTTTAGGTTACTTGTGGACAGTCCATAGACTTTATTGTCTATGGCTTAAAAAGCCGACAACACAAAAACATACAATGATATGCGCTTTTTGAAGCGCTTAAAATTTTTTATAATTTTTTTGAAATTTTTTTAAAAAAATAAAAATGTCGATAGGGAAAAAAAACGAAATTTTTTTTAATTTTTTTGAAAAATTTTATGACGACGTCATACCTGCACGGGGGGCCGTACGACTCCTCGGCTAAATTTTTTTTGCTCTGAAGACAACTTTTGCCGAATATAGGCAAATTATATATCAAAAAAATCAGAAACGACCACCCGGATGCAATGGAAGACTTATTTTTGGCTCAAAGTGCTCTTGTAAAAGGTTGTTCACCAGATCTAAGCTCAAAACCCTTCTTTGCCAAAGTTGCAAATGGTGACAAAATTGAGTGAAACAAAAGCCAGATCTGACTTTTTTGAGCCTCCTGGACGCAATGGGACAACCTAAAATACTGCCACTATAGCCAAAAGTGCTGCAATCACCAGATCTCACTAAAATTCAAGCATGCAATATAGGATACAAGAAACTCAAAAATCACAATAGAAATTGATGGAAACTCTCTAATAAAGAAATGGAAGGGGCTTGCCAGATTCAAAGCTCTGATACCATGTTGGAGTTGACAACCCAAGATCTTCAATCTGCAACACCAAAGAACCTCCACAAGAGATAGAGAGAAGCAACAATGGAAGATGCTATTCCACCAAACAAGGATTGCAATATGATACAATATGATCAATGCAATACAATACAATGTTATATGCCATCTTACAAAATATGCTAGAGATGCCTTGCTTATAAAGGCAAGGATGAGAGATAGGATAAGACAAGATCATGACAAGTGTCTTAATCCTATCACATGAGACAACTAACTCATAACTACCTAGGAAAGTGGAAATTCTAGATAAGACAACTAATACTTATCTAGATATGACAACTAATATCCTAAGTAAACTTAACATGTGAATTAAGTCCCCTAAGTCCCTAGTAAAGGAATAAACTAGGTACAAGACTTATTCACACCAACAATTTGTGTGTGTATAAAAATATATAAATAAATCATAACTATTTAGATACAAACTTTGTTGGATAAGAGACACAATCCCTTAATAAAAATGCTCTAGGACTCATCATTAAGAAGCTGGTGTTGCATCTTAAAATATAAGGACTAAACTATAAAATAATCATGAATGTGCTCATTAGACCTTTGTTAACAAGAAAAAAATATAAAATTATAGCTTTAACCTCATATTCACCTTGAAATGGGAATATCATCATCCTTAGTTCCATTAGTTGAGGCATCAAATTTAAGCTCCATTATATTAAGTCTTTGAATAAGTTTGTCAATGGTAGGAGGAACACTAGAGGTGGCAATGAGATATACTTTAGATGGGGTATAAAAAGGATAAGTAATGTGAGGAATGGTCATGACACTAGTAGGAAGAGGATGATGGGTGGTGACAATAGTAGAAGGAATCAAGTTATGGATGGCATGAGTAGGAGAAGATGAAGGCATGGCACTAATAGGATGAGATGTAGGCATGACAATAATACATTGAACTTAAGAGTTAGGTGATATACTAGTGGGATGAAAATAAAGAAAGAAAATGAGAGGTACAAATGTAATAGGCTCAAGTTGAGATATGAGGACAATGAGAGGCTTGACTTCAAAAGTGGAAGGAAGAACTAATGGCATACCATATTAAGGAATATAATTTGGTGAGGGCACAAAAGCAGAGTAGGCTAGGGAGGGAGAGGGTGACATGTCATTCAAAGAACTTAAAGAATTAATCCTTTCACCTATCTACTGAGCACCTCTAAACCATGTGGCTTATTAATTAGCAAATTGTTTAAAACATCAATCAAGTGCGTAGGGTTTACATTTCTATTCAAATGTACAAGATTAAAAGATAACATATATGCAATTATAGCAATATATTTCTTATTTGTTAACTCAATATGGACATCATGATTAGATTTTTCTCTTTCTCATTAAAATAAGAAATATCAATAAAATTTTCAACCATTTCATTCTCAACTTAACTCCTAATTAATGTAGGGTTGAAATAGTGACTTCTCAAAAGAAAATAAGAAGAATAATATGATTTCACCATATAAACACAACATAAAAAATAAAATAAAATAAATAATATAAATTTTAAAAATAAAAATACTAAACTTATAAATAAATCCCAAAAACCATAACCTAAGAAATAGAAGGCTATGCATATTCACAAGTAATAAGAATATGTATATGTGAGGGTGAAAATTAAAAGGAAACGAATTATTATATGTAATTTTCATCCTCACATATGCATATCCTTATTATTTCAACTTACATGTATTTTTTAATTTTTATTTTAGATTGCAGGAATCAAGTAGCCCCCCTATAAACTATAGTGTGCTTGGTAAACTTTTTTCACGTGACAGGTGATGTTGACATGACACGCCCACTATAGTGCGCTTGGTAAACTTTTTTCACGTGACCGGTGATGCTGACATGACACACCCTTGAGTACCATGAGAACGAGGGGAGACTAGACATTGTGACCTCTTGCTTATAACAAAATGTTTTAGCCAATCAAACTAGGCCCCCCGTCCCCTTAACTTACATGTACTTAAAACATATCTTATTTCCCTCATCTCTTAAACTCGTTAAAACCATCTATTAATACCAAAATTCAAAGCCAACCAAACATTCCCATTTTTACCTTGAAGATTTTTTCATATTTGCAATTTCCCTTTTCCAACTAGAACCTTTTCCAACTAGAATCCTTTGACTTATATTAAATACATTTTAAGGAAATATATTCTTCACCACTTGTGCATGGTTTAGATTCGAACTTTGTCATATAAAAAAAAGGTTGCGTTGGTTTTGAAAAATTCTAAATGCCTCCAAAAATGGCGGCACGAGACATTCCTTGCATATCCCAAGTTGGGTACTAATAAAAGAAACAACTTTTAATTATTAAGTGGCCCCAAGGACAAGATGCTCTAAATCTATGTGTGGTAAACCCACTATAAAGCATAGGGAAAACTAGTCTACTTCGTGGTATTGGCTAAAAGTTTTTTATAAATATCTAAGTTTTCAGAACCATGAGATTTTTTAAATTAGTTTTTAAGAAAATTATTTGTTTTCTAATAATTATGAAATGTGATTTGAAATTTTATGGAAAAAAGATATTGTTTTAAATAAATGAAGTTTTATTTTAAGAGGCTTTGATCTATTAGTATATTGAATGGTTTATTATGAATCAAGTTTTTTTTAGTGCAAAGGTTCATCAATCTTAAGGGGTGAGATTGGAATCCTGCCTTGTGGCCTAAGTGAATTTGGAGAAATAGATACTCTCTAACCTTTGTTGTAGGTCAAAGTAGGCAATAATATGTGCACTTGTGACTATAATTCATGTACTTATAGCAACAATGCATGCACTTGATGCAACAGTTGCAAACATGACATTATAGATATTCCAAATCCTTCAACAACAAAAAAGTTAAACATGACTATGGATTTGCTAAGTTGGGATACTATTTATCTCCCTAAATCTCGTGGTGGTCTTAGTATAAGAAAATTCCAACCTACTAACAAAACCCTTCTTGTGAAGGTTGGTGGGGATTTGCTAAGGAATAGGAAGGATTGGTGCACACTGATGAATGTGAAGTATCTCAATAAGAACCCTTTGATCAGATGTCTCTTAGATGACCATCCTCGTGGTTCTTTAGTTTGGAACAATATTTGTAGGGACAAAAGGTTGATGCACTCTGGGCTAAGATGGAAACTCGGTAATGGTAGAAAAATTAAGTTCTAGGAGGACCCCTTGCTGCTTGAAATACTACTCAATCAATCTAACTTCAGGAATTTGATGGTCCCTGCCTCTATCTTTTTTGGAAAAAATGTGATAGACTACTTCCATGGATAGCATGGTTCCATGAAGTGGAAGATGTTAGAGAGTTGTTTCCCTCACTCCTTGGAGTTAAGGCATCTTGCTAAGACTCTTCAAGACACACACTCTCTAATTAGAAAACCCATTTCTGCTCAAGAGGATGTATTTTATTGGACAAGGGAAAACAAGGGTAATCTCTTGGTAAAGTATGCTTATATTTTGTTGTCTCTGCAAGGATGGTGCAGAAGCACGTTGTTCATTCTAATGACTCCATTGGTCAAAATTGGGAAATTTGAATTGGCATCAAGGAATGCGTGTAATAGGGTCATGGTCAAGTCATTTTCAATGTATTTGTGTCATCAAAAAGGGTCTCTAGGTGATTATGAAATTAAGTCCTAAAAATGTTGTCAACAATGTAAAAAGATGCAAAAATTTGTAAAGTGACAAAGGTTACAAACCTAAAAGGATGCAAAAGAAGATGAAGAGTCACCTTTCTAAAATGAGTTTTCAAGGCAGTTGTAACTATTGAGAAGATGAAAATTTGGTTGGAAACATCTATAAAGCATGTAAAAAGTGAGCAAGAGGTAGATTTCAAAAACTTGTAAAACAAATTAGTGAATAAGAGTTTCCTGATTTTTTGAAAACTATGCCTTCTTGTGGTCTTTTCATATTTCTTAGGACTGTACAACACTTATAGGTTGTGTTTCACATTATTTGTATTATAGTTAAGGTTGAAACACTTTACTTAAAGTGATTTGAGAAGTTTCTTCTGAAAAACATAGTCGGTTGGTAGCTTTTCTATTTTGTAACAGTTGTAACACTTAAACAGGGTTTGAGAGTCTAACAAGAGAATGAGGCCTCCTCCACTTAACCAAGCCTTGTAGATCGGTGGATTTGGGGTAGTTAGGATGATTTTTGTTATGTGAATGTTGATTTGTGCAAGAGAAATCATGGAGTTAAGTTTTTGTTGCTGTCTTCTTCATAAAACTAGTGATTTCAAAGCATCTGTTGATTGCTACAGTCATGATCTTGAAGATATATCAATTTTAGAGGTCTAGTAAAGTTTTCTAGAGCATATTCAAACAAAAATAAACATGATTCATGTTGTGGCAGATCATGGGAAGATTTGGAATTCACCGATCTAGTAAACCCTTAGTTATTGTGCTTGTATTACGCTTGAAGCAAGTGTTTAATTGTACAATGATTTATAGGGCATGTCAGTGCATAAATATTGTGGAATCTTAAGTTCTAAGCCTCAATTTAAGATTTTTTAATTTCATATGATGTTTTGGTGGTGATATGAGAGCACTTCCTTTGTTAAATAGGCCTAATGGGGGCTCATTGGCAACATACAGTCAATTTTATTGATGACTGTTTCTAAACATTGAAGTTTGGACTTGTGGCATGTTAATGATAGTGGAAATGGGTCTCTAAATGTGTGTGTAGTTTGTGGACATGCTTTGAATTTGAAGTGATGCCACCCAATACAAGGGTTTGATAATATACTAGGCATAAGATGATTTGGTTGCAAAATAGAGAATCTGATGAAAACAGTAAATAAAATGTTAGAGATTGATCTAATTCTGTGTTAATGATGTTGTGAAAGGTTTCAATTGTTTGGAAGAAGCTTTTGAAGACAAGTTCATTTTTTTTGTTGATTTTGAGCAAGGTTAGCCCTAAGAGCAAAATAGGGTTTGGTTGTTATACTATAAAAATAGAGGTATGGATGATTGTTTTGGGGTTGCATCTGTCAAAGAAAGGGTGTTAAATAGGTTATATGTGTCTAGTTAGAATTTTGGAAGCATGGTATGTTGTTAAGGTACTTGGACAAATGTGGAATCAAGGTGGAAAATAGTGTTTGGAAGGTCTAAAGTGAATTTCTAATAAGTTTGAGTTACATGGTAGTCTAAATGGCTTGTTTATGTCCATTAATGATATATAATGGTCTGATTAAAGCCTAAGTTGTTGATATGGTGTTTTGGCTCATTGAAAGCCTTGTAAGCTCAAATGATTTTGATGGAATTTGTTGATGATTTAGTTGAAAGGATTAGTGAATCATAAGTAATGTCTAATCTGATCTTCTCCAATTGGTTTTGGGATAGAAGTTCCCTGTGTTTGTGTGGTTTGGAAATCTGATATTACATCAAAGGAACTTAGAATAGTGTTTGGAAACATGTTTGGAACAACAAACTTATACCAAACATCAATTTATTTTGGTGGATGGCAAGTTGCAATAGGATCCTCATGTAGGGAAACTTAAGAAAAAGGGGATTTCAAACCCTTAACAAATGTATGCTATGGAAAAATGATGAAGAGTTTGTTCCTTGCCTATTTCTCCATTGTCCATTTGTTGTTGAAGTTTGGGAGCCTACCTTTCAAAACTTGGGTATCTATTGGACTATGAATGGAGATCTTAAGAGCTTTGTGGATAACTAGCTATGTCCCTATTACCAGCCTCTACCCAAAGAAATTTGGTGACAAGCCCCCCATTATCTGTTGGTGTTTATGCAAGGAAAGAAATAATAGGTTATTTCAAAATGTGGAAAAAATCCCAAAGGAGGTTTTTAGTATTTGCTTTAGACTAATTATTGAGAGTATATCATTGTATGTTTGGAAATCTCTAGACAAATCTGCCTTTGCCTTGTAACAGTTGGCACAAACTTAATTTTGATGGTGTTGTGAAAGGCAATCCTAGGATGGTTAACATCGAGGACATCATTAGAGATCAGAATGACATAATGATTGTTGGGTTTTCTGGTGGTATTAGGATTCAATCCTCTATGATAGTAAAAGCAAGAGCGCTTTTGAGTGGAGTCAAAATTGTTGTTACTCTAGGTATAAATAATCTACATATCGAGGGAGACTCCAAATTTGTGATTGACTCCATCAATAATAATTACTATCAAGGTTGGAATATCAAGGATATTGTGATTAATATATAATTCTTGCTCAACAAATTTGAAAGAATGAATCTAACTCACACCTTCTGAGAAGGCAATAATATTGTCGACTCTTTGGCCAATTTGGGATCTACTTGGGAATCTTCAAAATGTTGGAGGAATATGGTAGGCCTCCCCTTGAAGGTTCAAGGATTTATCCTTGGGAGCAAAGGAAACTTAACCATTTATGATGAAGACTAATACCTCCTTCATAGGCTAGACAAACTGTCTTTCCACCCTTGTGTTTGGTATGATGTGGAGAATGTATGATGAGATGGACAGGTATGTTTGGGTGTCTGGGATGTAGTCCGAGTTATATTTCCTGCCTAGTTAGATTCCCCACAAGATTAATGTGCTTTCTTGTCATTTTTACAAGGCTTATCCCAATATTAAGAGTTTATTTTTTATTTGGAACATGTAGGCGGCTATAATATTTGTTAACTCTCTCAAACTTTTCTTTAATAATGGTATGATAATTATTTCTTTAGATGTCATGTTGGATTTTCACTTTCCCTCGAAGTGCTTCATCATTTCTTGTAATTACTTTGCTACCCTAAGTCCCTTGGCAATGCCCAATCCTATGCGAGAAGATGTCATCACCTTAAATAGACAAGATATACAGATTTTTTATGATGGTTATTCCTTTGATAAGAATTTTGTTTATACCAGCCTTCCACAATTTGAATAAATCCTATATTTTTTACTTCTATTACCATTCACTCCTCTTTGTGCTTGAACATGGGTGGTGACTATATGAGAACTAAACTAGGCTCCTATGAAGAATTTCACTGGGATGCTTTGGTTTGACACATTTGCGTGGAAGCTAGTATAACCTCCCTAATGGAGTGTTTAAAAGGCCACGATGAGAAACTCTTAGCTTAGTCTACTAACAGTTGGTGTGATAGAAGGGTTACTGTGGGAGGTATTTATTTTGATATTAACAAAGATGTTATTGCCAAAGCTACGAGGCTTTACTATTCTAGGAAGAAGCTTGAGAAACACACTAAGGTACAAGACATGGATAGTTTGTAGACCTTCTTCAAGGAGAATAAACGCCCCACTAAACTCCATGCAAGTTTTGACTAGAGCAAATTTCCTGCACCATGGGATTAGGTGTGCCTTGCTATAATGAAATATATCACCTTAGAAGGTCGTGTTAAAGTTTTTTATTTCTATCATTTTTCGCTATTAAATCATCTTTGCCATAGGATGCTTATTAGTTTCCCATGTTTTTTACTTTTGTCCCTTGAAAGCTCTATCAAGGAAACCATGGAACTCATCACTAAGAATTTTGATAAAACCCCTCCATTACCCCTCCACCAAGGGCTTATCCTTCACCTTTACCATTTTCACCTTGCCCTCTACCCTTTGAAACCCATATCCGCTATCAGAGTTGAGGAACCTGAGGCTTGTGATCCTTCCCCTTCAAAACCCTTCCCAACTATTTTTGTGCGCTCTAAGAGGAAGCTCCCTCCCATTGCCAACTAACCTCTTGTTGATACTAAATCTAAGCTTCCTGCTAAAAAGAAGGGTAGTGTTGGGATGGCTCAAACCAAGGCTGCCATTGGGCTCTATGAATTAAAGAACACTCCTACTAAAAAAGAGGGAAAAATGCTTGCCAAAACCAAAGTTGATCAAAAGAAGAGGAAAAGTGGCATAACATTCTATATCGAGGAACCTCCCATGAAAAATGATGAGGATGACATCGAGTCCACTCTCAACAATTGTCCTTAACTCACTTATATTTTGTTGATGAGTTGATCAATACCCTTTCATAGTGACATTTCCTTGGCCTTGAAGTAGATTGATTCCTCTACGAGTGTAAGTGGTGATTCTGGGACCCAACACCTATTTTAAGGGGAGTTCTTTAAAGCATGGATATATTGACAAATTGTCGGATTTTATGTAAAATTTGGTTCATTTGTCTTATATTATCCACCCTTCTCTAGCACACATATTTCCATACACCTACTAATTATTCCCTTTCCCATGTTCACACACCCTTATAAATTAGCCTTATGCACTTATTTATTACTCCCTTGCTCACACTTATTTTTATGCATTGACTATCTACTATGACATAGCCCCTTTTTTGTCCCATACTAGTTTGCAGTATAGGGCCATCCTTGCAATTTTAGATTCACACCACCCAAATTTAAATTTAAAATTTTAAATGTAATGACAAACTTCCCACATCTAGCCTTTCTTTCCTTGGGCCAACCAAACACAAATTTATGCGATATGTTGTTATATCCTTGTATTTAAAGACATCTAATGCATTCATTCTAATCATTTGATGACTTGAGAGTTAAATTACACATTTTAATTCGTGCACTATAAGAAATTTAATTTTGCACAATTATTTTATAAGCATTTACATGATTAAGATTGTTGTATTTGATCATTATTCAATTTTTTGGGACTAATCTAGGAAAAAGCTCCTTATAATGTAATGACAATCCAATAAGGCATTTTCAAATACTACCAATTCTTTAGGCATTCAAGAAACAAATATAAGAAATCAAGAGTGATTAGGCAAATTGAAGAACACCTTGTAGATTACAAAAGACACGTTCATAAGAGCAAGGAAAATTTATGACCACAAATTCATCCTTAACAATTGGGTTTGTCCCTATATGAAATCAATAGAAAACTCAAATCTCAAAATGATTACTCTATGATCTACTATTCTTGATTCTGATACTTATCAAATCTAGATCTTCATCAATCTTTTACACTCTTTAATTATAAAATTAAATACATTTATTTTCTATTTACATTTCTACACATTTTAATTGCCAAACTCAAATCAACTCAATTTCCAATAATCAATTAGATAAAATTAATTAATTATATGCATTTTATACCTTTTATTGAGATTATTCAAAGATAATTGTACTTAATGATACTTAATATTATGCATTTTATTGGATTAGCATAGACTAAGTCTAAGGAAACACTATATTCCTTCACACTATTCTTCTCTTATTGATAATATAAATTATTCTATGGTGTTAACAAAATAATTATATATGACAACTTTCAAAGGGGAAAGCTTCATGACATATCATAAAAGAGTAATATTGAATATTCATACAGCTATTTGAGCTTGAGAAAAGATATATTGAGTACAACTAATATAATATCTTTACAATTTTCTATTAAAATAGTAATAATTTTTAAATCCAACTTAATAATTTATTCGTGTTTGCTTTGTGATATTGAACATTGCATTTATGTGAAAACCACTTTTATATTTAACTAGAGATAATGACAATTTAAATATAACATAAATGTGTAGGTTGAAAAGAGGTGATTGGAAATTTATTCCAAACAATAATAATAGGGAGTTTATAATTTAGAAGTTATTCAAATTTACACTGAACAAATCATAATATATTTTGTTATGTTTTATTGAGATTTAATTTTTTTGAGTAATTTTTTTTTATTTTTGATTTTTTTTAAAATGAATTTTCTATTTTATTTTATATTAAAATAAAAATAGTATAATATTCAAAAATAGTTAGGATGGTCTCAAATAAAACTCACAATTTACTATTTCATTTATAAACCTTTAACAAATATTATATATTATTATCTAATTGTCAATTAAAAATGTGGTTTTATGGAAAAGCTTTTCGAATTATTTTCATGGAGTAAGAAATCTCATGAAACAAATTATTATTTTTTTTAGAACAAATAAGATTCTTTATATTTTAATTTTCAGATTTAATAAAAAATATTTGAAAGACTAAAAAATTTCTTAAATTTAAATACCCACCCTTAAATTTTGAAATAATTTTTAGACCACAAACTTCCTAAAAAGAATTCTTATTCGATCACCAACTTCCAAAATTTACCCAATACTAAAAAAATTCGTGGAAACAACTACTTTAAAAAATTCCTCAAAAATTCCACAATACCACTGAACTATTTTAGGAAGCAGTTCCATAAAATCACCAGCTGACAATGCATTACGTTAGGCAGAGCCGTTGACATTTAAACGAAGACAAGTCGCAAAAACTAATTAGTCTTACGCGGAATCTGCAACTTATCTTGCTTAAAGCTTTAATTTAATTCACTTGTCCTAGAGAATCAGTCAAGTCTACTCGCCTGGCATCTCGTGGAACAAAATAAAAGCATGCATTCATGGTTCCAAAAAGAAAAGGAAAAAATGTTCCCGAATCGATACCCATTTCTTTTTTTTTATCAGAATAAAGGAAAAAGGTCTGGTAATAAAATCAGCGTGAGCATTCGTGGGCAGCCCTGACATCAATAGCAATAATTAGTGGGCAGCTCTGACATCAATAGCATCAGCAACAGTTTTTTCAGGTCAATCTAATGAGCTCTGAAAGAAGGCGTTTTTCTTTGTTCAGGCATTCAAGAAACACAGAATGGCCGAAGGAATTCATTTGCCCCATATCCAGGTTACCTATGGCAGATCCTGTCATAGTATGCTCTGGACAGAGCTACGATAGAAGATGCATAGAGGCATGGATGCAGCTGGGCCAACGCTATTGCCATGTCACAGGCGCAGACCTCCACAATTTCACTGTTATTGCCAACGTGGCACTCAGAACTGCCATATTCCATTGGTGCCAATCAGCCGGTTTACCCAATCCCACTTCGCCTGATCCAGAGGCTGCAAAGAATTTGGTCCTCAAGCTTATAAACAAGGACAAAGACATCAATTCAGGAAATGGGTACTCTTCTGAACCTCAAAAAACTCATGATTTTAATGGAGTTTCTCAATTTAGGGCACTTGGTCATAGCAATTTTCACAGGCCCACGAGCGGGTTAGATTCTGATATGCTGCAACAATCTTTGAGAAATGTTTCTTTAGAAAAGTCATCCACACCCACTGAAATAGATAAGACTGAAGCATTACGACGCATAAGTAGTGATTCTCCGGAAAATTCATCTGTGCCTACCGAAAGAAACATGGCTAGAACATTTTCAGACGATCTTCGGAAGTTAGATTCAGTTCCTAATTTGGGGAGGCATTATCATTCTGCTACTCAGGTAGGACTGGTGGGAATTAGGGGGTCGGATACCGAATTTTCTTCATCTTCCTCTGGAAACATGTCCGTGCCGCTGCCTCTTGCCACCAAGCCCTCTAGTTATTCATCTCAAGCCCAGAAAAAAGAGGAGGTGGATGATCTCCAGTATCCATGTCCTCATATTGTTTCGGACCTTGCGGCGACACTAAGCCAATCGCATGCTTTGGAGCAAGAGGGGGAAGTGACTGATCTAAGAAAACAGACTAGGACAAATTCTGAGAGCAGGATTGCTCTTTGTCACCCCAAGTTGCTGTCTGCACTTTTGCCCTTATGTACCTCCAGATACCCGGAAGTTCAGATAAATGCTGTCGCTGCATTGGTCAATCTTTCATTAGAGAAGGAGAACAAGGTTGGTATAGTAAGAGCAGGGGCAATTCCTTATCTGATTGATGTTCTGAAAGCAGGTCATCCCGAAGCACAGGAGCATGCTGCTGGGTGCATTTTCAGCCTTGCCTTAAATGATGAGAACAAGATTGCTATTGCTGTTCTGGGTACTATTCCTCCATTGATTCACATTCTAAGAGCTGGTGAGGATAAAGCAAAGCAGGATGCTGCAATGTCTCTGTACCACTTGTCCTTTCCTCCAAGCAATAAAAGCAAGCTGGTGAAGGTGGGCGCAGTTCCAATATTAATGGGTCTTGCTCAAGATGAGACATCGAGGATTGGTAGTAAAGCTCTGATGATCCTTTCTAATATTGCAGCAACTGCGGAAGGACGTAAGGCATTAATGGATCTAAGTGGTATTGCTAAGTTAGTGGGCATTCTTGCCAAGCATCAAAAGAATAAGAGTAGAGCTAGCCAGGAAATCCAAGAGCAAACAGTTGCAGTCTTATTCCTGCTTTCTCAGAACAATATACGTTTTGTTTCATTAGCAATTAAAGCAGGTGTTATGGAACCGCTTGTTTGGCTTTCTGAGAATGGTAATGCCAGAGCCAAAGAAAAAGCCTCTGTTCTACTAAGCATGATGAAAGAAGTCACGTCAAGCGAAGAGGAATATCCAGACTCTATATTGCCTCGGCATAGCACAAGAAGACCGGGACGGGTTGCTTGGTCGGGACCCAATTCCACAGAATTCTGATGTTTCTTTGGCTTCGTTACAAGTGTGATTTACAGTAAATATTTCATTATGTATTCACATATCCAGTCACAGTGTCCCATCAATATCTCAGGCGAGTGTAAACATTGAACTTCTAATATTTAAAAGAAGTTCAGTTACAAGTATGCTTCACAGGAAGTTCGGTAACTTGTATGCTAGGTATCTTTTTTTTCACATGTTCTGATGAAATGATTCAGCAGCTTTTTGCAGTTGATGTTTACCATTTCGCTATGTAGAATATTTGATGTTGTCCATCATAGATCGAGCTTTTTAGTGGGTGCAAAGAAATTTCTTGTACACTAATAGGAAGATGGAATTTGCCTGATCATTCTCACGATATTTAAAAATTGATGGGATATTACCTTTGTATTACATATTGTATAAAATCTGATATCATGGTAAACTTTAGAAAAATTTGGTGTGTATAGGCGTACACTGCCATGTGGCTAAAAGTCTGTCAGTAATGGTCTGAAAAGGCTTTTGCTGCATTAATGACATATTTACTTTCTATGTTAACATCAATTAGGTTCTCTTATATGACCTGAAATGTGTAGATTAATGCATATAACATTTACTTTCTATGTTAAACATATATGATGAAGGGGAGCCGTGAGAATTAATGCCCCACAATTGGTTACAGGTATCGTAACTAGGTGGACAATGTAAATGTGCCAATCTGTAAGCAATATCATTCGATTCTTCATATCCTTCTTTAATCATGATAGATATGGTAACTTTTCAGAATTCCAATAAGTCTAATCAAGCACCAAGGGATAAGTAATTTGATGCAGACAATCCTCAAATCCTGCAATTTAATAATCTTGCCTCTGTAATACAGAGGGAATAATCACAATAGAACAGAGACAAAATGAAATTATGGAGAATTTTACTCCCTCAAACAATACTCTATTTCCATTATTCAAAAACCTGATCATTACATTTTCCAAAATCTCCTTCCTACGTTACCAGCTATCTCCTTTATCCTCCAAAAACCCCTAATTAAACTCCTATGAATACTACAAAGAAACAGCAGTCCAAACAGAGTATTCAACTCCTAATTTAACTCCTATGAAGACTACTAACCGAACAGCAGATCAACTCCTAAATTAACTGCAGATCAATAGCCAGTCAGGGAATAGTTGCATCATCCTCCCCATCTTTTAGAATTTTTGAACCTTCTGGTTCAGAGTCATATAAGGGATTTGTCTTGCTGTACTCGAGAATTTGGAATAGATGGTAGAACCATCCTTTTGACTTGAAGGACCAAGCCACGATATTCCCTCCCACCAAATTAGATATCTTTGTAAATCATCATATTTTTTCTTCTTTTGTTTCCAGCTGTGTTACCGGATTCGTACCCACAGGCCTCGAACCCGGTTCGGGTGCGAACCCGGTACGGGTTCGCCTGTGGGTACGCGCTGGGTACGCACAGGGTGCGTGCCCAGCCCTGTGGGTTCGCCCGGGTGCGCGCAAGCGCGCACCCGGGCGAACCCACAGGGCTGGGCACGCACCCTGTGCGTACCCAGCGGGTACCAGGCCCGTGGGTACGCGGACCCGGGGGTACCAGCCACGTACCCGGGCGAACCCCTGCGAACCCACGGCCCAGCACTTCAAAAGTGGGCCCAAAAGTGAATAAAAAGCAATTTTTTATTTTCTATTTTGCTACAAAACCCTAAAACGACCCAATATGAGGCATTTTAACACTAAAGCATTTCATTTTTACCTCTCATTTTGCTCTCTCCATAATTTGTGTCCATCTTAGCATTTTGAAGGGAGGTGATTGCATTTGAAGGAGATCGATTGTGGAGTGGCAAATAGCTTCTACAAAGGAGATTTAAGTGTTCAAGGTATGCATTTAAACCCTATTCTTCAATCTTTTGATGATTTTTTTTAAGTTTCTTAGTTTTTGATGAATTTTTTCAAGTTTGTGAAGAAGTTTTTCAAATATATATATTTTTTTTTCATTTTTTTTATAGATTGCAACAATGGCAAGTAGTCAAAGTTCAGTGGGTGGGGATGGAAGCCAAAAGTTTAAAATTGATAAAGGATCTCCTTTATGGAGACATACCACACGAATTTCACAAATTCCTGGAGGTGGGGGGTTTGTTTGGAAGTGTAATTTTTGCAATGCACAATATAATAGCTCCTACTACCGAGTAAAACTTCATTTTATGGGCCCTGGTGGTAAAGGGATTAACATGTGTGTGGGTCCAGATAAGAAGGGGTTATCTACTGTACAAATAGCAGGATTTATAAAAGAACAAGAAGATGCCGACAATTCAATTGCAAGAGGAAAACAAACTAGTTATAGTTCCGGAAAGAAAAAACAAACATTACCCACTCATCAGATAGTTAGGCCCTCTAGACATCCCTTCTTGTCTATACCCTCTACGGAAGAAGAAGATGAAGAACTAGAAACCACCACCCGCAAGAGAGGTCCATTAGAGAAAGCATTTAAAATGGAGGCAAGAGATATTGCTGAAGAAAAAATTGCACGTTGCCTCTATGCCAATGGTCTTCCATTCAACTTGGTGAGATCACCATATTGGAAGGACATGGTGTCAGCAATAAATAGTGCACCTCCTGATTTCACAAGTCCTGGGTATGAAAAGGTGCGTACCACCTTATTGCAAAAAGAGAGGAAATATGTAGAGGCCCAACTAAAACCAATTAGAGATTCTTGGGTTGAAACAGGTGTATCTATTGTTTCCGATGGATGGAAAGATTGCAAAAACCGTCCATTGATTAATGTTATTGCAGTGTCCCCCAAGGGGGCAATGTTTTTGAGGGCGGTTGACTGTGAAGGGCAAGTGAAAGATGCAATGTTCATTTCCAGGATTCTCATTGACTCCATAGAGATGGTGGGTAGTGAAAATGTTGTCCAAGTAGTTACGGACAATGCAAAAGTTTGCAGGGCTGCAGGTGCTTTGGTAGAGGCCAGATATGAGCACATCTTTTGGACACCGTGCACTGTACACTCCCTCAATTTGGTGATGCAAGCAATTGGCACCCAAATAGAGTGGGTGAAAGAAATATACCAGGAGTCTGAGGAGATCCAGATGTTTGTGACAAACCACCATATGTCACAAGCAATTTTCAGAACTTTTTCAACATTGGAATTGTTGAAGGTAAATTTTAAAATTTAATATATTTAGTTTCATTTATCATTTATGTCATGTTTTACATAATTGAATAAAATAATTTTTTGCATTATTTACATATTTTAAATGTGTTATTAACTTACTATTAACATGTTCTTAGGTTGCCGAGACCCGGTTTGCATCTCACACAGTTGTTCTGAGACGACTTGTGAAGGTGAAAGATGCATTGAGTCAAATGGTTATTAGCAACCAATGGAGTATATGGAAGCAATCAAATTCAGAGAGGGCCCAAAAAGTCAAGGCATTGATCTTGAATGACGATTGGTGGGATCGTGTGAATTATGTATTGGAATTCACCGAACCTATCATGTCTATGCTTCGGTTTGCTGATACAGATGAACCATGCTTGGGGGATGTCTATGATAGCATGGACACAATGTTGGAAAAAATAAAAATAGAAATACAAAAAAAAGAGAATGATCCTGAAGACACCTTGTACAAAAGGGTGGAAGCAATTGTTCTTCATCGTTGGAACAAGATGACAACTCCATTGCACCTCCTTGCATATGCCCTATCTCCAAGGTACTATACCACTGAAGTACTTTCTATCCCAGGGAGAATACCGCCATATAGAGATGGTGAAGTTGCTAATGGGTATAAGACGGCATTTAGTAGAATGTTCAGTGATCCAGAAGTGCATGCAAGTGTCATGAGAGAATTTGGAATGTTTGTCACAGGAAAATCAAAAAATTATAATGCTTCTGTTGCTAGAGACCAATACAAAATGGATGGTCTTACATGGTGGTACCTTCATGGTCAAGATTATATGTACCTCCAACCTCTTGCAATCAAGATCCTCTCACAAGTAAGTTTTTTTTTTTTGGCCACTTGTATTGTAAAATTTAACACTTAACATTCTTGAATTTATCTTGCATTTTTTTATTTTATTTTTAATTTTGTTGGTTTTCTCTCCAGGTTGCAAGCTCTTCTGCCGCTGAACGGAATTGGAGTACATACTCCTTTATCCACTCAGTGAAGCGTAACCGGTTGGCTGCAAAAAGAGCTGAAGACTTAGTGTATATTCATTCCAATTTGCGTCTTCTGTCACGTAAGGATCCTCAATACAGGCAGGGGGCAGCGAGGCTTTGGGATGTAGCACCCGAGTCTACTGACTTGGATGCAACCATTTAGGATCTTGTTAGAGCCACTATGGATGATGTGGGTGATATTGATGACATATCACATGGTGTTGGATCCGCTTTGGGTTCAAATGATGATGATTTTGAAGTTGAAACCACTCAAAATCCAAGTCATGATGATTCTGACAATCCTTTTGATGATTGATGAGCATATGAACAATGAACATTGAATCATGTTTCAAATTTTCAATGTTTCATGAACTACATTTTGTAATTCAGTAATTTTATTTGAATATTTTTCAACTATCAATTGGCATTTAATATTTATCTTTGGCATTTGGCATTGATCAATGATCAAGTATCATACTATGAAATGATTTAGTTTTACAATTCTCTATGTTTCTCTTATTTTTTTGTATATATAATACATATATATAGATTTATAATATATTAAATTATTAATATATATATATATATATACACACGTACCCATACGTACCCAAACCCCTAAAAAAATTTTGCCCGTACCCACGTACCGGGTTCGCGTACCCGAACCCGTCCCCGAACCCGAACCGGTAACTTAGGTTTCCAGCCTTTTGTTGGAATAAAGATCCTCTTCCTTTGCGAATTGGATCCCTTCCTCTTTCCCCAGCTACTTGAAGGCTTAGTAGTCCTCCTTCACTGAAAACTGACATTGCTCTTTGCATCACTCATACCAGGTCCTATTGCACCTGCACATAAATCATTAAAAACAAAAATAAAGTTAAGGGAATAAAAATTTCCCATTAGTGCATCCTCCTTCTTTACGTTATGCCATTTGGGCATGTTTTCCATTTTATATTTTGTGAAGTGGACTTCATTTCCTAGCTCAATGTGATATTGTTCACAAAACAACTCATTTTTTATGTTGTCCTCTTTTATGCCACAAATGAACATTCTTCTTCTCTCTCTCAATCATCCTCATTTTTTTTCCAAGAAAGAGATGATCCATTTCTTCTTTCTTTCCATTAATCATTGGATTCTCTAGACATTCCTTTGTCTGCTCACATTCTTCTAGCTGCTCCTGACTGGTTGTGTTTTCAAAAACTAAAGGACCTCATCACATATGGGGCTCCCAAAGATCTCCATCTTTGTTGTAGCTTCCTCTCTAACGTGGACCACTTCCATTGCTACAACATTTTGGGCCTCTTTTTGTGATAGGCTGCATTCCTCTTCATTGCAGTCTTCAAACTCTTATCCTCTTTCGGGGTAACACAATTCAACAGCTTCATCCAACTCATCCATCTCTTCATCTTCAACCCATTCATCCCTCTCTTCTCTTTGGAACTCTTGGAAAATCACATTTAAAGGTTTTTTATCCACTAATATCTTTGCCTACTTTTGAAGGGATTTAATTTGCCCCTGTTCTAACAGTTCTATCCCTTGGCTAATTCTTGCCTTTTATGACTTTCTTCTCTGGATATACCTTTCGCTCACAAGATGAGTATTTAACCTCATCATTCTTTTTCACCTTCTCACAACTCTTTAGTGCCTTCGCTGTAAATTTCTTTTTCTTTGCGATTGCATGTCTCTTATTCTTCCAACATCCACCAGAATTCCTTAAGCTCATACTCTAAATTTTGCAACTCTTTTCTCTGGTCCTTTGTCAGCTTCTGCCTCCACTTTTGTCTTATTTTTTCTTCCACATCAATTATCCTCTTTGTCATGTCATGATATAACTCCATTTGTTTTTTTAATCAACTGCAACTTCACTATAGATCCTAATTCCTTGTTGGCAGTGATATGATAAAATTCAGCCACTTTCTAAAATACATGTGATCCTTTTTTAAGACCATCAATCTGCCTTATGTCTAGATTGGTGGCGTGATAAACCTTTTTCAAATCTGCAGACTCCTGTGTAACAACTTACTTTGATGGTGGATTCCTTCACTATTAACAAACTATCGATGCTTATTGGAGCAGCATTTGGAATCTTTTCTTCCCACGGTTGAACACAAAGAACAGATCAGCAAAAAAGACTCTTGCTCATTTCTGCAGCAAGGAGGGTCTCCTTACACAAACACAAACTACTGCTATATAGTATGAAGGCTCACAGGCACAGGAGCAAATTGCTCTGATACCAAACTGATGCAGACAATCCTCAGATCCCGCAGTTTAATAATCTTGCTTCTGTAATACAGAGGGAATAAGCACAATAGAACAGAGACAAAATGAAATTATGGAGAATTTTACTCCCTCAAACAATACTCCATTTCCATTATTCAAAACCTGATCATTACATTCTCCAAAATCTCCTTCCTACGTTACCAGCTATCTCCTTTATCCTCCAAAAACCCCTACGAATACTACAAAGAAACAGCAGTCCAAACAGAGTATTCAACTTCTATGAAGACTACTAACTGAACAGCAGATCAACAGCCAGTCAGGGAATAGTTGCATCATAATTCCAGTTAAAATGATGAAAATGAATTGTGGTGATTGGTGAACAGATCTCTGCTTATGAATCCCAAGCTATCATCCTATTTATTAAGGTCAATGCCATCCTAGGATATCTACCACCATATGTAGAATGCCACTTGGACTTTGGGGCGTGCAGATTGAAAGCTCCCTCAGGTGCAGTGCAATGAACACTGAATACTCGGTACCAAGAAATGTATCACATGATATTTTGATTTTTAGAAAGCTTTTTAAGCTCGGTACATCTTACTTGAGCAGTTGTTTAGTTGTATGTAGTGCAGCAGTTTAATCTTAGTAAGCTGTATAAACTGCAGCAGTGTCCTGGTTGTGTCCAGTGCTACACGTTACTGTTGGTATACCAAGAAAATTGTACATTCATGCAAATTTCTGTGTAGTCATAGTTAGTCCGGGAATAAGTTTGAGTAATTACCAAGTATTTCCATATATTCTGTTAAATTGGGATTGTATAAAAGGTGAGCTCCAGAAAATTATTATGCTGTCTGGTATGACCAGAGGCAAATGCTAATAAATTATAAAATTATCAAAGAAAGCGCTAATTCAAGTTGATTTTACTTTTAACAGTTTCTAGATACTAAAGAAAAGTATAAAGCTATTTGGCCTCAATGATTAATCACATGTTGAAGAATCAAGTCAACGTAGTAAGGTCTGAGGGCTGTCAACTGGTGGTAAATCTAGGAAGTGTACTTAAGCTGGCACTGGTTCAAGTCACGGTCTGACTTTCCAAGACTCCTCTTCCTGAGTACACATGACCAGAAAACAGGTATGATAGAGAGCGATGTATCGTTCATTGGATATTTTGGAGGTCTGTTTGTATGTATGTATACAACCTTTGATGTGCAGTAAAGAATGAGAGCTTCCATATTAGTATTCTTCATGCATATTCTTTCAGAACACAAGATTATTTATAATTGAAATATTAAATAATGTCCAACTAGTTTTAATTTTTAAATGTTTGACTTGGCTCTGCATTCCTACATTGTTTGGGTGTCAGATGCAATGAAGAATCCTGTACTCTTGTCAATGTGATAAAGAAAGGACCCTTGCATGGAGGCTGTGGCTGTTAGCTGAAGGTTCTTGGTTTATCTTTGGAAAGTAATTAGCAGAAGATGGTATGGCCTGGCTTATTTTGGATAATAATTCCAGAGATCCTGGTTCTATTTTAGTCTAGTTCTCCTATGCAAATATAACAATGTAATCTGAGCTTCTACTCCAGTGACATCTACATGACTCAAAGTATGAAATTCTTATAGAAAACCAGTTTAAAACAACAGGGAAACAGTATTTTAAAGCATATAGTTTGTGTATTTTCAACTGACAAAACCATAAGGATGGGATTTTTCATTTTTTTATCAGATCACATGGTTGTCTTTTAGCATATGGCCTTTCTATATAAGTTTAAGAAAATTGACAAACCATCTCGTACATATCATGAAAATTGAAGTTGCATCTTGATTACTGTAATCATTCGATGCTTCATGGGTCTTTTTCTTTGGGCCCATCTCTCGATGTGTGTTAAGCATATGCACAACAATGCCAATGGACTTCCATGTCGTGTGTATCCCTTTGTATAAGTCAAGACACCCTATGATGTAACCAAACTATTGTAGGATAATAAACATTGCCATGATCAAATTTCTGTTATCTGTTAACAAGGCAGTTATGTACCGGTGGTAGTAGTTATGTGATTCAGTTTTATGTTAACTTGTATAAATAGACATCTATATCTATGATAAAAGGCAGTGAGATATTTTTGTGTGATATCTTAAAATTTCTGTGTTGTCTGTGATCTGTAGATCATCACTAGTGTTCTGTTTTGTAATTTTTAATTCCATCATTTGGGATCTGTGCCTGTGTATGGTGATTGGATATGGATGAAAAGCTGCGCCTGAGATGAAGGAAGATGCTTGTGGATGAGACAATTAGCAATCTGTTATATGGCGATCTCTGTGGCTGTGTGGAATGATTGAACATGAGACAACACTGAGCAGTGCATGGAAAGGAATATACAGAAAATTCTGTTATTTTTGTTGATTTGAATGTATTGAATCATTGTCATGATTGCACATAGAAACAGGTAAGTTCAAAATATTATATTGCGTGATAATGAAATCAGTGTGAGATTTGTTGTTTCGAATGTCCCTTAAAAAAGAGAAAGCGTAAGGAAATCTCTTTAGAGTCTGAACCTTTCACATTGGCATATTTACTTAGTTGAATAGAATTTGATTACAAGGGCCTGAGGTAGTTACAGGAGGAGAAGAAAATCTGTTTGGGAGACTTGTTGCGCATGGAGAAGAAACTTGTTGGGAATTTGGAGTGACTATCTATTTGATCATTATATTTGTTTGATCTGAGGCATTGCATTTTTCAGTGAGGACATTGGTTATGCTGAAACTATTCTGATGAAGGAATAGACATTTGAAAAATGCAGACAACATAGACAAGGCTGCCAAGCATGGTGTGCATTGGTTGAAGGATCCTATCGAGGCTTGAAGTGTGGAAAGTGTCTCACGTGAGAGAAGGGGTCTGCTTAAGGCGCCAAGAAAGGCGTCAGGCATAAGGCATCAAAGATTAAACACAACAGAGGTATTAAAAATTTGATATTTATAGAGGGAGCTTAAATCTTTTATTTTGAAAAGAAATTTGAAGTGTGTTTAGAAGAGACCTAGGCCTGAGAAGAATTTGTTCAAAATTGGTTGCATATCCATTATTTTTTATGTGGGATTTGTTCTTTTGGAGTTATTATTTTAAAAATTGTATGCATTGGAGTAATAAGGAAAATAAGGGTGTTTTGTCTGCAAAATGGGAAAAGCTGTTAAGAAATAAAAAAGGAAAAAGATGTTTTAGAAGAAGAACTATTGGAAGTTAAGAAATCTAATTCTCAATTGATGGCAGGTATTAAGTGTGAAGAACCCTGCTGGTTCTAACTCTGCCTCTGATGCTAAAATGGTATTGTTTTTGCATTTTCGCTTGTTTTGATGGATTTTTGACAAATAATAAAGAAGTAGCCAGGCAAGAAATAATACTAAACTGAATAAACAAGTAACTATGGAGTAATTTGAATTTTATTACTTAACTGGCAATTGCTACAAGTAAATCTTATTCAACAAACATACTCGGAGGTCCTTAGCTTAATTAAATAAAGAAACTTTTGGAACAAGCCAGGCAATACAAAAAACTGACAAATCAAATAGTACGGCTAGTGGATAGAGAAGGTATGGCTTGTTATTCTTGTGTCTATAACTGATGTATGAAGGTGCCTCAAACCAATATGCCCCTTCCTTACTGAAAAAAAAGGAAATAAACTGTAAATAACTTTGATGAAAGCACAAATGGACTTCCGGAATGAAGCCCTCTCTGAAGCAATGATTCAACTGGTCTTTCACAGCTTCAAGATTGCAGAACACTGAAGAATTTCCGTTCTCCAATGGTGGTAATATGCTGAAACCCTTGTCTCAGGCAAAAACTTCAAAGAAGCCAAAAGTAGTCAATGTCAAATGCTCATGAATGAATGAGGTCAACTAGCCCTTTTCCTTCTTATATTCTCTCCAAGAGGCACAATTTCCAATGAGATCATTTTAATACATTTAAAATGTATTTTAATGTTTGATACCCCTTTTTAATTAATTTCTCAACTTGGGCGTACCATTTAGCAAAATTATTATAATCTCACTTTATTAAATTTAAGCGGCTCACTTTTATAAAGTTAAAATATAACTTTATAATATCCCTTTTATTAATTAAATATAATGTATCCACTTAAATATTAATATCTCCCTCAAAATTCAGTATTTTGACGTACTGTTTGAAGCTGGGGTCAATACTGTAAAAACCCCATGTGTCCAGGTGCCTTGACCAAAAATAGCATCACTGCCAGATTGACTTACTATAAATAGTAAGTCCCTCAAACTAAGCCAAACACTGATCTGATAACTTTATAATATCCCCTTTATTAATTAAATATAATGTATCCACTTAAATATTAATATCTCCCTCAAAATTCAGTATTTTGACGTACTGTTTGAAGCTAGGGTCAATACTGTAAAAACCCCATGTGTCCAGGTGCCTTGACTAAAAATAGCATCACTGCCAGATTGACTTACTATAAATAGTAAGTCCCTCAAACTAAGCCAAACACTGATCTGTAAAGGCTTGGAATTGAACCCAATACTGAACTAAAGAAATGGAAATGACAATAACCTCCATTAACTGCCACTGAGACCCTCTATTCAAACATATTAGCCTACGAGGGTCCAAGTAATAGGCTAACCCATCTGCAACTGATATTGACCAGAGTGGGGACATTGCATTAAGGAAGTTCAGTGGGGACATTGCATTAAGGAAGTTCACAAGAAAAAATATGAATATTTGTGTGAAAAAATTAATCTTAAAAACGAATTGGAAGATGTCAAAACCAAAAATGGAGAATTAGAAGATAGATTGAAATTGTTTGAAGAAGTTCAAAAGAAGAATGATGATTTGGAAGAATAGTTGAAAAAGTTAGAAGAGAAAAATAGATTACAGGATGATGAGATTGTTCAGGAAGTGAACTGGTAATTCTTACTTGCTTGCATTAACAAAAAGAAGGATTACAATATATAGAAATTACAAAGCACTGTAGAAATTAATGAAACCAACTACCTCTACCTACAGACATTTAAGAGACCAACCACCTACAACTGTAGACATTAAATGTCTACCTACCAGAAACAGAAGACAACAGGAAAATATCTAATCTACTTTAAATACATTCATAATTGACCATTAACATACATAATACTATTCTAACACCCTCCCTTAATGGTCAATTGGTCAACAACACCAAGTGGCCCCCTGAATTTAACAAACTTATTTGGGCTCAAAGATTTGGTGAGAATATTTGTAGTCTGATCCGCTGTCGGAACATACTATAGCTGAATTGATCCGTCTTCTACTAGCTTGCGGATGTAGTGACAATGGAGCTCGACATGCTTGGTACGTTCATGGAAGACTGGATTTTTGGCCAGTTTAAGCACCCCTTGATTATCCGTGTACAAGGGAGAAGGTCCTACTTGTGACATGTGCATGTCAGAAAGCATCCTGCGGAGCCAAACTGCCTCACACGCTACCTTAACTGTTCGACAATATTCAGCTTTAGTCGAGGAAAGAGCCACTGCGTGCTACTTCTTGTTGGTCCATGTTATAGCACCTGTACCCAAACTGAATACATACCTAGAAGTAGATTTTCTGTCATCCATTGAACCTACCCAATCTAAGTCTGTATAACCAATCAGCTGTGGATCCTTGCATCTGCCATACAAAATGTCATAATCTGAAGTGCCCTTAACATATCTCAGCACTCGCTTCGCTGCAATCCAATGATTAGCTTTTGAAGCTGTCATGAAGCGAGAAATATAGCTCACAGCAAAATTGATATCAGGTCTAGTGGCAGTGAGGTAGATGAGATTGCCCACTAGTTGCCTAAATGTCGTTTCATCGACCGGAGGTGAATCAGAGTTGGCTGACAACTTCAGCCCCTTCTCCATAGGTGTGGAGGTAGGTTTGCAATCCTGCATCCAAAATTTGTCAAGCAGACTTTTGGCATATTTAGACTGAGAGATAAAAATGCTACTAGCGGTCTGCCAAACCTCAATACCCAAACAATAATGGAGAAGCCCCAAATTTGTCATGTCAAAAGCCTGACACAAATCCTATTTGATTGCTGCAATCAAATGTGCTGAACTACCAGTAATGATCAAGTCATCAACATAGACAACAAGAAACAAAATATCATCACCAGAGTGCTTGACATATAGATTAGAGTCAGAAGGGTTGCGCTGAAAACCATAATCAACCAAGTACTGATCAATCTTGATGTACCATGCACGAGGAGCCTGTTTCAGTCCATAGAGTGCTTTCACGAGCCTACATACTTGATTTTCTTTGCCAACAACCTTGAAACCAGGAGGCTGCGTCATGTAGACTTCTTCTTGCAACTCACCGTTGAGGAAGGCACTCTTGACATCCATTTGATGAACAGTCCATCCCAACTGGGCTGCAATAGCGAGAAGAAGACGAATGGTGCTCATCTTGGCAGTAGGAGCAAATGTCTCCTCATAGTCAATGCCCTCCCGCTGTGTGAATCCCCGAGCTACCGACCTTGCCTTGTATTTATCCAGAGTACCATCTGCATGATACTTGACCTTATAAACCCATTTGCAACTGATAGGTTTCTTTCCAGGAGGAAGATTAGAAAGAACCCAAGTGTGATTCTTCAGAAGACTATGGTATTCTGTCTACATAGCCTTTTCCCACTCTGGAATTCCTTTAGCCTTTGAATATGTTTGAGGCTCATAGATGCTGTGGATGTTGGCCATAAGAGCAAAATTGACTATGTTTTGCTGCTTGCTCTTTCTACAAGCTGATCTGCCCTCAATGAGTTCATCATCATGAAGATCTCTGATAGTCTTGAGCCACCACTTAGGCCGACGAGTAGAAGTACCAACATTTGAAATAGGAGAAACAACATCTTTTGGGATTTCTGAAACAAAGTCATCTGGATGTGAGTCCTGAGGAAAATCAGGCGGTGCTATATCATGACCGGTAGACTCCTCATCTTCAGAGTTAGAATGCTCTGAAGCCCTCCCATCAGGGTAACCAAGAGGAAGACAAACAACCTCATCAGAAACCTTCATAGGCTGATTCGCAGGACTGGTAGTAGGAAGAAATGGACCAGTAGTCTCATCAATCACAACATCACGATTGAATATGGGATGATCTGTCTCCACATCAATCAATCTGTATGCCTTGTGATTGTCGCTGTAACCAGTAAACATAAGTTGCTGGCTCTTGGAGTCCAATTTGGCACACTTGGCTTCTGGAATCCATACATGAGTTGTAGAACCAAAGACTTTCAGATGGCCCACCTTAGGCTTACGTCCTGACCAGGCTTCTTCAGGAGTCATCTTCTTAACGACCTGTTAGGTAACCAATTCAGGAGGTAGACTGCAGTATAAACTGCTTCAACCCAATATTTCTTAGGTACATTTTTATACTCCATCATAGAATGAGCCATTTCAGTAATGGTGCGATTCCTACATTCAACAACACCATTCTGTTGAGGGGTGTATGGGGTGGTGAGTTGGCGCTTAATGCCATGTGTAGCACAAAAAGTAGAGAAGTCAGCTGAACAAAACTCCCCCCCATTATCTGACCTTAGAGTGACAATCTAAGAACCTGATTCTTTCTCAACTAAGGCCTTATACTGCTGAAATGTACTAAACACATCTGATTTATGTTTCAAAAAATACACCCACATTTTTCTACTGAAATCATCAACAAATAATAAAAAGTACCTGGACCCAGTAACAGATGGAGTGTTCATTGGTCCACATACATTAGCGTGAACCAATTGAAGTACCTTGGAGGCTCGCCAAGAATCACCATCCGAGAATGGTGTCCAATGCTGCTTCCTAGCTTGACAGGCTCCACAAACTCCATGATTTTGAGTTTGGATCTCAGGTAGACCAACAACCAAACCCTCCCGAGACAATTGAGAGAGAGTGCACATTCAAGTGCCCATAATGCTGATACCAAAGTTTGCTGATGGAAGTACTCTTGGCTGCCAAAGCGTGCTCCTGAGAATCACCAAAATCAACAAGTCTATACAGACCATGATCCTCAAGTCCCATAGCAATTGTAGTACAAGTCTCCCTATCAACAATGTTGCAGGTGGACGAACTGAAAACAACATCCAACTGGGGAGAATGCCGCATGATCTGACTGACTGAGAGAAGGTTATGTTCCATGCTTGGAACATAGTAGACATCGAGAAATATTTAATTTCTCCCTCCAGAGTGAATCTGAATGTTGCCCTTACTAGCAACTGTATACTCGTCACCTCCTCCAAAAATGACAGAATCAAAGAATGGTTTGAATTTTGTGAACCAATCTCAACGATGAGTAAAATGCCGTGAAGCCGCAGAATCAATATACTAGGCAGAAGATTGTACTGGATCTGCTGTTCTTTTGGCCATAAACGCATAGAATGCAGATTCTTTCTAATCAGTGTGCTTCGCAACATTGGCTTTAAGTTGAGACCCGCCCTACTTTTGTTCAGAAGCCAACTAAATGCGTCAGTCAGCCTTCATGTGACCATATTTATGGCAATAATTGCATTGAACATTCTTCTTCTTCTTGTTGTCCTGAGAAGAACCAAAGCCTTTCAGCTGAGAAGATTGTGCCTTCCCTTTGTTCTTAGTAGAAGATTTGGCAGAGAACGCTTGCTTTGTGGAGGACGAACTGGTACTACTTCCAAATTGCTGTCTCCAACGATCTTGTTGTAGAAGCTTGTTACACAAGTTTGGAAACTTCAAATCAACATTTGTGGAAGTAATATTCAGTGTTTCAATGAAATGCTCATAAGATTTTGGCAAACTCTTCAAAGTAATGATGACCATGTCCTCTTCCTCCATTGTTTGACCAATCGCCTCCAACTGATCACGAATGTCCTTAATCTTTGTCAGATGCTCCTGTAAGGACACTTTCTCATCCATCATGATGGAAAAAAGCATGTTCTTGAGAAAGAACGCTTTGCTCTTGTCGGAGGTTTCATGAAGGGCCTTCAAATGATCCCAGATTTCCATAGCAGTTTTGCTAGACGGTACCTGAGGTAGCTGCTCATATGTGACTGAGAGTTTGATGAGCATGACGGCTTCCCAATTGCGTTCATCCCATTTGTCCTGATCCTTTCCGGCTACAGTGGGACAAGTTGAGTTCCCCAAAACGACCTGATCGAGGCAACGATATTCAAAGATCATAATCATGCACTGCTTCCAGGTGTTGTGTAATTCTTCCCATTCAACTTCTGGCTACTTTCAAGCATTATATTTGCCAGAGATGCCATCACGTACCCTGAAGTCAAACTGGTGAAGGCACAAAAACTACTGCACTGAAAACAAAAACAAGTTTTGCAGGACAAATTTCAAGGTAGAAATTGAAACCCTAGCACGGATTTCGAGGTATAAAACCAATGCAGAGTTAGCTTCGTGCAGATCCAATGCGGAATAGCAGAGCCATTTCGCAACCCAAGTCACAAAAAAAATGTCCAAACTCAGACAAAATGTGAGCTAATAAGCACGTGGCCATGCCCAGAGATAGGTAAAAATCGAGCCCTAAAATGACAAAAAAACACGGCCAAAAGTTTGCATAAAATCATGGCTAGATTGGGGCGAAATCGTGCGCGCAAATATAGTGAAAAATGTGTGTTTAAAAACCATGATTTGCAGATGCCCAGGACAGGAAGAAGCGCGGCCAGAGATCTCCGATTTTTTTAAAAAATCACGAGCATAGAGAACTAGAAGCCCCAAAACGCCACACAATTTTCAGTGAGCAAGACACAAAAAAATCAAAGCAAAAAAACTCGAACTTCAAAATACAAAGAGCCACGAAAACTCAATCTTCAAGAGCTTTAAAAAATTTCTTTCGAAAATTTTTAGAAGATTAATTTTCAGTCACTTGGGCTCTGATACCATGTTCAGAATTGGTAATTCTTACTTGCTTGCATTAACAAAAAGAAGGATTACAATATATAGAAATTACAAAGCACTATAGAAATTAATGAAACCAACTACCTCTACCTACAGACATTTAAGAAACCAACCACCTACAACTGTAGACATTAAATGTCTACCTACCAAAAACAGAAGACAACAGGAAAATATCTAATCTACTTAAATACATTCATAATTGACCATTAACATACAAAATACTATTCTAACAGAGATATCTAGGTCGAAGGCACAAAATAGTCAATTAGATCGATTGCTTGCATCGTGTCAAAAGAAAACTGAATGTTTGAAATCAAAGCCATTAGTTTGTGATTTTTCATCTGGCACAAAAGATTTGTGTTGTTCCTTTGATAAATCAATTGGTTTGTGTAATATCACTAAAGTTGTTTTTGATGAATAGTGTAAAAATGAAAATAATATGTTTGAATCTGAAAATCTTGTTTGTTGTAATGAGAAGAATATTGGTTTCAAAATCATGAAAAGAATGGGATATATAGGTCAAGGATTAGGAAAACATGGACAAGGAATCACATAGCCAATTGAGCCAATTATGAGGCCAAAGTATGAAGGCCTTGGTTATGTCACAAGTAAAGAGAATGATGTTATGGGTGTTATAGGTTCAAATAAATTTGTTCAAAGGAATACAATGTGCGCAGTGTTCTCATTGTAATAGGAAAGGACATACAAATGATAGGTGTTGGGATATACATCCTTGTAGCATATGTGGTTTAACAATTCATTTTGAAAATATTTGTTGGCATAAAAAATAAAAAAATGAATATATGATAGAATGGATGCGAATGAATTGTGGATGGAGTATTGGATCAAATTGAGAAAAAATTACAGGTATGCTGTAATGTCCCCACTCTAGTCAGTATCAGTTGCAAATGGGTTAGCCTATTACTTGGATCCTTGTAGGCTAATATGTTTGGATAGAGGGTCTCAGTGACAGTTGATGGAGGTTGTTGTCACTCCATTTCCTCAGTTCAGTATTGAGTTTAGTTCCAAGTCTTTGTAGATGTAATGTCCCCTTTCTAGTCACCACCAGGAGGTTGATTATTTTAGCCTTTATTTATTCCCAGGGCTAAAATTGGAGAAATAAGGGAATAAATTATTAAATTAATTATTTATAAAGTCATCCCCAAATTATAAATATCAAAAGGTGATTTTATATTTTAATTAATTTAATATTAAGTGACTAAACAAAATAATAAATCATAAAGTCACTTAAGTGAATAAAATAATATTTTATTCTAGAAGCTTCTTGGAGATTTGATGAAAATTTTATAAAAGAAGCTTTTGTCTTTGCATTTGGGCATCTTGGTTGTTGACATCATTTCTACTACATTGGTGAGCTTGAATGCTTAGCAATCTGCCTGAGAGTTTGAAGACTCTAAGGTGCCGGTTTTGGTTGTGCAATATCAACCCTAGCTGGAAGGAGTGGGAGATAATTTCAGTCTCTCATATCGTGTTCAAAATTTAGTGGCCATTGGCCAAATTTTGTCTTGAGGGAAAAATCAATTCAAGGGAAGAATAGCTGATTGCATTGAAGATATTTCAGTCTAAGATGAGGATGATTTTGCTGCAAGGATGGCGTCTTTCTTAGGAGGGTTCGATGGTGATATGGTGGACAAATAAAATCAGACATTTTGGTACATGCTAGGCGGCCCAAGAAGAAGTCGATTTTGAAAAAGAGGTGGAATAAAATTCTAGAAAAATTCCTCAAGCTTCGAATTGCATCTAGGAGATAAGGCGCACCATTTAGAAGTCATTTGGAAGCTCAAGCAAGGAGAATCGAACTATATTGTGTGGCTGCAAGACATTTCCAGGTTCCATCTTTTATTATTGCATTCCATTTAGAGGCTCATATTTACATTGTATTCATTTGCTGATTCAATCAGCATCTTCTCCATGTAATTTCAGTCATAAAATAGATTCCATGTTGCATATGTAATGCTGTTAATCATACAGCTGATAGGCATTTAGCTTCAGATATATTCATATGAAAAGTAAATATAAACTCAGGTCTGATTGCACTTCATTTGCAGCTTGTAAGTACTCTCATAATATTGTAATATCATTTGGAGTTATAAGGAGTTTGCTTGCCATCTATTTGACAAATTGTCTATCATATGTAATTGCATTGTTTTGAAATAGTTTTCATGCCAAGTGTTTGTGAAAATGTCTCTTGGCTATAGATGTTTATTTCCATTTAGGAATTCATGTATTTGCATTTGAAAACACAAAAAGAGCTGCATTTCATTCTGGAGTCCATTTGTGCCTGCAGCAGATTTAATATTCAGTTGTTTAGCAGTTTTCAATAAAGGAAAGGGCTTTATTAGTTGAGACGCCTTCTTTCCTCAGCCATTCACACCCATAAGTTGGCCGTACACTATTTATTGCTAGCTGTACTTCATCATTGGGAGGCATGCTTGCTCCTAGCTAGGACGTGTGAACAAGGAGGTAGAAATGCCTTTCTTTTCTGGCATCTGATTGCTTCATCATGGACACCTAGCACTATCAGGGCATTTGATTCAGTTTCCAGTGTGGAGAAATCAATATCTAGAGTTGGGCGATTTGATTTGTCAGTTTTCTGCCTTGCCTGGCTTGATCCAGAAGTTTTCTTAGTTAATTAAGCTAAGGACCTCTGGGTATGTTTGTTGAATAAGATTTACTTGTAGCAATTGCCAGTTACATAATATAATTGCAGTTTACTCCATAGTTACTTGTTTATTCAGTTTTAGTATTATTTCTTGCCTGACAACTTATTTATTATTTGTCTAAAATCCATCAAAACAAGAGAAAATGCAAAAACAATACAGTTTTAGGATCAGAGGCAGAGTTAGAACCAGCAGGCTTCTTCACATATGCTTAAAAGATTGTACACATATCCTTGAAGGTTTGGAACATTGTTTGGTCCTAAATATTGGAGATTTATGGTTGGATTGTAACATAGGTCCCAGGATTGATATTTAGTTTGATCAAGATTTTGAGATTGCAAGATATTGCCAATAGAGGAGAGCTGAGTATGTATGGTCATGATTTGGAGTGAGCACCAAAAGAGTGACTCACGATGGTCAACTCTAGTTTGATCATCTTTGGTTGTAGAGTGACTGCATTGATGATTGGAGAATGCTGATTCACCATTTTGGGAGATGGCTAAGGAGAGGCCCTACGTCAAGATAGTGCTACAATGCGCATTTGGAGTTTTTCTTCAAAACGTTCATTATGGGGGAGAAAATATGGAATAAGGACCATTTTTTTTTTCAATGTTTATCATGGGGGAGTATGTAGGATAAGAAACATTGTCATAATCAATTTTCTGTTATCTGTCAACAAGGCAGTTATGTACCAGTGGTAGTAGTTATGTGATTCAGTTCTATGTTAACTTGTATAAATAGAGATCTATATCTATGATAAAAGACATGAGATATTTTTGTGTGATCTCTTAAAACTTTTGTGTTGTCTGTGATCTGTAGATCATCACTAGAGTTCTGTTTTGTAATTTTTAATTCCATCAACTATATAATTATAAATAGAACTGATGGTACAAGAAGGTATACAGATAGGCAGATACGATGATTGATATAGGTGAAATGGTGGGGTTAGTATAGTCTTAAACTGTTTTCCCTTGATGGGTCGACTGTGCTGTACATATACTGAATAGAATTATGAAAGGTCAAATATAATTCAATTCTGCTTCCTTTGGATCAGCAATGCCTCTTTATGGGGGATAGCACTATATCTTAATGATTTATCTTTATCATCTCCACTTTTGGTATCCTTAACACACAGGGATTCCATGAGTTACAAATTGAAGAACCTCAAAAGTTATAAAATGTGATTTTTCCTTACCTCCAAACCAAAAGATATTCTGCATGGAATTAACAGTGGTCAAATAGTTCACAAGGATGCCAACCAACAACATCTACAAATATGTGATGGAATTTGTAAAACAATTGCTTATTCATCTATCCAGTGTTTAAAAAGTCTCATTAGAAGAAATTGTGCCTTAAAGTATACGTTGAAGGATTGTATTGGCTGTTTTGAGGAAAGGAGAAATACACCATCATAGATGCTTAGTCTGGGCCTTTATTAAATTGCTAATTGTTTCTAACTTTTTACTTGATGTATGCAGATTTAGGCAGATAATATGGTTACACAAAGCTGTAGGAGGCAATATCGAATAACCAAACCAATTGTTACAATTATATAGACCAAAAGAGAGATTAGTAGATCATTGAATGAGCAAAGTGGGTGAAAGCAGAGACTGCCTATAAAAATATTTCAACCAGGAAGGAGGATGGTAACGATTTCAAATATTTCCTCTCCTAGAAAAACAGTGAAGATAAACATAGCCTGTTATCGTAAAGCTCTGAGTAGTGTGGCATTCACAGAGTGCCAACTTTCCATTATATATTTTACCATAAGAAAATGAAGGTGCCATTAGCAGGAGAAGATTCTAAATGAAACAATAGAGAAGGTACAAGATCAAGACTAAATTGCATGAGTAGAACAAAAGAGTAACCCAAGGATTGTCTTGAACCTTCTACCTCAGTGAGGACACCAAGGCTTACCTAGTCTCTTAAGGGCTCAAGGATAGATTAACAGAAGAGAAGTATGAAAAGCATACCAAAGGTAAGAAGAAAGCCCTAGACTATAAAAGCCAAGCATATCCACAACTAATCAGGAGACTTCCTTTCAAAACTCACTTATCTTCAGAAAAACCAACAGATGAACACACTTGATTGAACCATCAACAACCCTTAGCATCCTAACATCAATTCCAAATTCAGGCAGATCCAGTATATCCCAAGGGCCCATATCCAATATTAATTTTGTTTTGTGTGGAAGCCCAAAAAAAAGAAAATCCCATATCCCCCTCCTCAAAAATTTAAAAACTAATTATTTTGGAAATTTGAATAGGATGAGCAAAGTGGCAAAATCAAATGGGCTTTTTAAGGGGAGCCCCGAGTTAAACCCAAGGGGGCATGATAAAGTGTTGTAATTGGGTTAAATACTGAATCTAACATGCTAGGAGCAATGAATGAGGTCAGGTGTAAGTCTCGGATGACTTTGAAGGAAGTAACAACATAGGGAATGTAACAAATTTCAACTTAAAAAACATTTAGCCCATATTCGCTGTACAAAAGAAGGTAAGCTAACATTTTTCATAATTGATTTCCATCAACAAAATAAGGTGTGGCTACTTCAGTAAAAACAACTACAAGAAGGGACAAAGGCAAGCTGCAAAAGATGGAACAGAACAATATGGTTACTTCCATAAGGATAACTGCAGGGATAGACCAATTAAAGCTCCCCAAAATTACCATTTTCAGCTGCTTGTAGCCTGGAGGCTCTGCTTCCTGCAAGGAAGAATAATTAGACAATTTTTTTCTGCCATGATATTCGAAAGATCTATCACATTGGAGGAACTCATATCTAAGAGTGATGCCAACAAGAAACTAGATCCTTCAGAGGATGAAAAGTAGAAATAATTAGTCAATTTCTTCACCCATATGTATCTACTATCAGTTTCAGTTTGGGATTTGAAGCAAAAGTTGGCAAAAAAGCAGCTGTTCCACAATACGGCAACCCATGTCATTTCACATATGAACCCAAAGAGTTTATATCTTTATCTGCTCCATTTTATTATGAAGAGCTTGCTGGAGCATAGTTTAAAACTCGGACTAGGCAAAATCTCAGCAGCCAAATTTTTTGGGTCAGAACTCAGCAAAAATTCAGCAAGTAAAAAATTACATAAACACAAAATAAACTTAAATAATGCATGAGACACATGAAGAATTTAACGCACATAAGTCTATTTTGATCTTGGTAGCATTAATCAAAATCGAGATTGACTTGGTAAACCAAATTTATAAAATATAAATGGACTTCATTACTCAGGATTAAATCATGAGACTAAAAAGCACTGCAAAATTCATAAATAGGTTAAAATAATACTGTTTTTGTTATTTCAAGCCAAATAAAGGGAAAAACTCTGCTCTTCCATTTGGCACAGCTCGGAATAATTATAATGTTTTGACTCAAAGTGAGGGTTTGGAGGCAGCAGCCCCTAGCAGAGTTGAGGTATAGCACCCCTTGTGTGGTCCAGGGGCAGCCCATGGGGTCCTGGCTCCATTCAGAGTTCCTTGTGGGATTGAGGGGTGGAACCTCCACCAACTGGCTCAAACTAAGGCTGTCAAGGTCGCAGGGACTTTCATAGCATATTCCATTATTCATAGTTTTATTGCTTTCAATCAACCATCAATAAATTCTTTCAATTACTCAACAATCAATACACGCTTTTGAGAACTTAATCACTGAAGACAAAAGAAAAATATAGAAAAATCAAGGTTTTATCAAGGGTCCACAATTTTGTTATGGTGGCTGTGTCTACATAGAAAACTTGCAAGGTTCAGGTGTGAAGCACATAGTTTCTCTTGAGGACTTAGCACATGAGTCTCTTGGGTGTTACTCACCTTGCAGAAAAGCTTGTGAGTTTGGTGAGAACTCACAGAGTTTGCAAACTAAACGCTGGAGTAGTCATGTAGGTCATTTGAATTCTGAATCTGTAAATACACAAAGGGACTCTCATGAGGTCAGGAACTGCAGTCTCCAGAGTTATAAAACTCTTGAAAAATTGGATGCGCATTCAGGGTGCTTGATTCATGAACAAAATGAAGAAATCTGAGTATGAGAAGGGACTTCTGAAAATTAAAGAGCTGAACATGTTTTTCAGAAAAAATTTAAAGTATATTTGGGCAATTGATTTTCCAGTGAAAAGTAAATGTGTTTAGAAGCACACCGTCATAGGAATGGCTTGAGTGGCTTCAATTGATGGCAAAGATGCATTAGATTGATGAATTTAGCGTGAAATGTTCATCTGCAACTGAGAATTAGGTGTTGGGTGCTCATTATTCACCACATAAATTATAAAATATACAAAAGCTTGGTTCAAGGCAATATACAAATTCAAAATCAATTGAAATTGATTTAATGTATTTGCAATTTTGCACTAATATTAAACAAAAGAATCAGCCACTCCTACCTAAAAGGATGATGGAACATGAGTTGCTTTAGTCTGGGGTCCCATGGGGGGGCTTCAGGATCTATTTTTAAGGAGCAGGGGTTCCATAAGCAAAAAAAAAAATTGCTACAGGATTAATTGGAATCTCTTCGTGAAGAATAGCAGCTCCTACCTTTAGGACTGCAGATTTGAGGGGGTGAAAACGGGGTTGCCCCACCAGCTTAAGAATTTTATCTGCCACTTGTCAATCATCTCAAGTTTTAGATTCCCACCAGAGAAAAAATTGTTGGGAAAATGATGTATATTTACTTGTTTTTATCTCTGTATTTACAATATACTCCATCGACAGTGCATAGACTAAAGAAAAGCAGCAACAGAACAGCAGCAGAAAGAGGTGCTGTATCCAATGTATGTTTCAATTTTAAAATTGATTTTATGTATCAATACTGCTCTGAACATTGATCTCTGTATTCATTCTGTTTTTCCATTTTAATGTCTGCGTTTGAGTCTTATACTATAAAATATATTTTAAACCAAAGGGATTAGTTTATACTGGGATATTTGTGTACACTTCTATTTTTTCACGCAATTTTAAATGTTCTTTGAACCTTTCAGACCACTCAGATTTGTGTACTGCTTGAAAGTCTTACCAAGATTTTACAGGGACACAGAAGCCCAATAATGCAAGTCACACCTTGATGCATGGGGTGATGCTTTATGGCACACCGTGTAGTCTCTGAAATCAATCTTTGCAATTATGGCATTTGTTTTGCATTGGCTACTAGTAATTGCAAGTCTAACAAAGAGTTTTGAGGCAATAGTGTGATAATATCAACAATACCCTCGTACATTTGTTGATGCCCTCTGGAACACTTAACAATTTCACACCACTGTCATCACATTTATGACATTTGCCTTTCAGATGATGCTAGTTAGAAGTTTTAGCAGTTGCTTGTCATAAGCAGTAACACAACAATATCAATCACAACATGATGTATTTTGGCATATCTTGTAGTTTCAAATGTGTTTTTGCAATTATAGCATCTGATCTCTACCTAGAACTAGTTGTAAATGTGACCTTGAATTTACTAGGAGGTAGTAGTGTGTATACCAATCACACATATGCTTCATCTTGTGATATATTTTGACACACAACATAGTTTCACAACACTATTGTTACAATCATGACTTTTAATTTGCAAAATGCACCAACTGGAAATCTTACCTTTGGAGTTTATCGGGAGAGAGTAGGACATAGTACCAATTACATCCTTCAACATCATTCTAAGCATTTTGGCACACTTTGCAACATATTGTGATCCATTGTGGTACATACACTATTTCACAGCACTGCATTATAATTATGATAATTCACAACTTTTTTGGATCATGCTACACCCTTATTATTTGTACTTCCTGAAAGGATGGTTAGCTGAGGTGGATCTGTAAACATTCATCAATTTAGTTTAGTTTTGTTAATTGTGCAAACTACTTGTATAGTTCAATCTATCTGATAGGTTAGGGTTGGATGAGGCACTCACTGCCCCATGCTCTGAGTCCTTGCTCCTAAGAACTCCTTGGTGTCTCTTACACCTTGTCCTAGTGGTCCTGCCTCAGGTCTAAGTACCACTGCTTCTATTGGCCAACCCCTCTATCAACATGCTGTCCTTCTACCAAGCCAACCTTGGTGCTTCGCCATACTCTCTCCAATGGCCCTTACTCTTCCCTAAAGGCCAAGTTCTCTCAACATTCAACTTGATAACTTGCAGAGGTGTAACACATTTAAAAAGCTTCAAGGGACTCTATCTAGGGTTCTTATACCTTCTCAAGACTCCCATTAACCATCGCTTCCACAAATTCCTCTCCAGGGTTTGAAAAGGGCTTCAAGCCTAGAGCTCAATTAGGCCTCTAAATAGAGGTAAAATGCAATTTCCTTCTAAACCCACCAAAAACCTGGGTTCTTTGCTTGGAAATGGTGGTTCACATGTCCTCACCTTGAAGATTTTCAGGGTTTTGAGTCAGCACAACCCACACAATGCTCGTACACAGAAATGGTCAAAAAGCTAGGGTTTTTAAGCTTTCTCAGGCTGATGGCTGACTGTCAAAGAGTTCTCCCTCCAAACGACTTGTTGGAACCTCCCCCTGACCTCCAAGCATAGCCAAGAACCTCAAAAAAATTCACAAAAAAGAATTTCTTCAATATCTTAATTCCCCTGCAAGTTATAAGACTTTTACTCCAAGTCTGCCCTAGCCGGACCCTGCCTGGCTCGCCTAGGGCAAGACATTTCTTGCAACTCTTGCACTGCCACAAACCCTACAAGCTATCATATTTACACTAAGGGAGCCTAGACACTAATCCCAAAGGGCCGTACAATTTGTACGGTGGGAAAGTGCTCTAGAGCTCCATTCTTTCAAAATTGCCTGTTACAGGCCAGAAAAAGACAGTGGACAAACTATTTACAAATAAAAGAAAAAAATGATTTACAAAAACAAAAAAATAGTACACTAAGCTAGCACAATGTTAATACTACATACTACAAACAAAATGATAGCAAAGTTACTCCATTAAAGCTCAATATGAATGCAAAACATAGAAAACTGTCTTTTTCGAACGCTGTTTTCTTCCACTTTACAAAATATCACTCAATAATAATACCTCCAACCCTATTCCATGGTCGAGGCATGCCTTAAATAGGCCTTCAAAACAATTGAGCTGCTTGGGTCGAGCCTTTGGATGACCTAATGGTAAGTGTTATAAAACACATTGTGTTTTCTAACCCTTTGCCAACTTTTGACAACTTTAGCAAAATGATGTTGTAAAACTATTTAACACTTGTCAACTTCTTTCCCAAAGATCAAAAACATCCCAAAGCACCCAACACAATGGTCAACATGACCTTATGAAAAACAAAACCAAAATTAACCCTCTAGGTTTCTTCTTTACCTAGGAAACTGTCTGTTGATCCTTAGGTGCTCCTACACCATTCTCCCCCTCTCAGCTCAAACACTAAGGATTGGAAGGAGAGACCAATGAAAAGTCAATGCCAAGCTTTTTAAATTGATCTTCTTGTACCCATGTAGCTTCTGAGTTAGGCTTGTGCTTTCACTTGATAAGGTGCTCCATGTACACCTTGTGCCTTGTAGACTTTTGCACTCTAGACTCTAAGATCTGCTCTGCCTGAGGCTTCTCTTGATTAGGTAGGGGTACATTACTGATGTCTTTGAAGATCTCCTTACTGTTCTGAACCTCATCACTGACTATTCCCTTATACTTGATCAAATCAACAACATTGAACACTGGTGAGATTCCTAGATCAGTAGGTAACTCCACCTTGTATGCATTCTTGCCATACTTGGCCAATATCTTGCAGGGACCCACTCTCTTCATCTGCAACTTGGTTGACATTCCCTTCTGCGACCTTGATTTGTTAAGGTGGACCATAACATAGTCCCCTACTTGAAATTGCACATCTTTCCTTGACATATCTGCCTTCTCCTTCACTTTTTGTGTAGCCTCAATAATTGTCCTCTTGACCTACTCCTGGATCTCCTTCATGGTCTGACTGAAGTCTTCTGCATGTCCACTCCTATTCTCCATAGATCCAAGGTCTCTGAGCTCACAAATGCCTCTTGGGTGCATTCCATACACAACTTCAAGTGGACTCTTCCCTGTAGTTCTATTCACACTATCATTGTAAGCATACTCAGCTTGGGAGATAACCATATCCCACATCTGTCCATACTCCTTGGTTAGACACCTTAAAAGATTACCTAACACTCTGTTAACCACCTCTGTTTGACCATCGGTCTAGGGATGGTAAGCTGATCCAAATGACAGATTTGTACCCAATCTGCTCCATAGAGTCTTCCAAAAGTGACTCATGAACTTCACATCTCTGTCAGAAACAATGCTTAGAGGTAGCCCATGGATCCTAACAACTTCCTTGAAGAAAAGATGAGCTATATAGCTGGCATCATGTGTAGTTTTGCAAGGAATAAAATGACTCATCTTGCTAAATCTGTCTACCACAACATAAACACTGTCAAAACCAGTCTTGGTCTTAGGAAGGCCTACCACAAAATCCATGCTCACACACTCCCATGGTCTGTTAGGAATGGGCAGGGGTTGATATAAACCAACATTGCTAGCTCCTCCCTTAGCTTTCATACACACAACACATTGTTCCACATATTTTCTAACATCTCTTGCCAACTTAGGCCAATAATAGAACCTTTGTACTAGCTCTAAAGTCTTATTTATGCCAAAATGCCCACTAAGACTGCCATTATGCTTTTCCTGAATCAAATTTTCCCTCATTGACCCTCTTGGAACACATAACTGATTGCCTTTAAACAACAACCCACTTTGCAAAGTATACTCTAAGTATTGACTATGGAAATGGTTCTCAAAGTTAGAACATACCTTATAGGCCTCTGAAAAGTCATCCTGTCCATATAGATCATTAAAACTCTCTATGCCAATGCTCTTGAGCTGTATCTCTTGCACTGTCAACAATCTCCTGCTCAATGCATTTGCCACCTTGTTCATTTGTCCTTTTTTGTGCTTGATGGTAAAAGTAAAGGCTTGGATGTATTCCATCCATTTCAAATGCCTGTTACTCAACTTCTCCTGAGTGTTGATAAAGCTAAGTGCCTGATTGTCAGTAAAAACCACAAACTCCTTGGGTAGAAGGTAATGCCTCCATTTCCTAAGTGACTGAACCAAAGCATAAAGTTCCAAGTCATAGGTTGAATATTTCTTCTTTGCTTCATTTAGCTTCTCACTAAAGAAGGCTATAGGCCTGCCCTCTTGACTTAGCACTCCTCCTATTGCCACTCCACTTGCATCACACTCAACAGTGAACAATTTGTCAAAGCTAGGTAATAGGAGAATTGGTTGAGTTGCCACTTCTTGTTTCAGTTTCTCAAACCCTTTCTCAACTTATTGTGTCCACACAAACTTAGTTTTCAAACCACCCTTGATTGTGTCTAGAACTGGTGCACATATGCCACTAAAGTTCCTTATGAATTTTCTATAGAATTGAGCCAATCCATGAAAACTCCTTACCTCTGTTGCTGTGGTTGGTGTAGGCCAGTTTAGGATGGCTTCCACCTTGCTTGGATCCATCTTTAATGAGCCTTTGGACACTACAAAACCCAAGTAAACAAGCTCTTGCTTGAAGAACTCACACTTCTCAAGATTGATTGCCAACTTCTCCTCTTGCAGCCTTCTAAGGACTTGCTCCACATGTTTCAAATGCTCTTCTGCTGTCTTGCTGTATATAAGGATGTTATCAAGATACACTACCACAAATATCCCTGTAAAGTCCTTGAGTACTTCATTCATGAGCCTCATGAATGTGCTAGGGACATTAGAGAGGCCAAATGGCATCAGTTTCCACTCATATAACCCATCATTTGTCTTAAAAGATGTCTTCCACTCATCACCATCCTTAATTCTGATCTGATGGTACCCACTCTTGAGATCCAACTTTGTGAAGAATTGAGCACCTCCAAGACAATCCATCAAGTCTTCAATTCTAGGAATAGGAAACCTATATCTAATGGTGATCCTATTTATTGCCCTAGAATCAGTACAAAGTCTCCACTTACCTCCTTTCTTGGTTGCTAAAACCACTGGCACTCCACATGGGCTGATGCTCTTTTGAATCAATCCTTGATCCAACAATTCTTGCACTTGCCTAGCTACCTCTAGGTTCTGCTCTGGTGTAAGTTTGTATGCTGCTTTGTTAGGCAATGAGGCTCTAGGTATGAAGTCAATTTGATGACTTATGGCTCTCTTTGGTGGTAGAGTTGCAGGTGTATCATCACTAACTATGCTCTTGTACTTATCAAGTAACCTTTGGACTGCTTCTGGTAAGACTGTCTTTTCAGCCTTGTCTTCTTCTTTAGGTTGTAACACAACCACATACCCTTCATTCCCTTGGTGTAGGTTCTTAAGGAACTCTTTCCCACTGCTCAACATGATGTTTGGTGCCTTTGACTGTCCTTCATCCTCTTCTAACAGTGACTGCAGCTTGAAGGTCCTTCCATCCTTTTTGAATGAAATGGTATTCTCTTTCCCATCATAAACAACACTTCTGTCATATTGCCATGGTCTGCCCAGTAGTAGATGGCATGCATCCATGGGTAAAACATCACAAATTAACTTGTCTTTATATCCTCCAATGGAGAACTCCACCGTCACTTGCTCATTCACCAAAACACTCTGCACTTTGTTAGCCAAGTGACCTTGTAGGGGTTAGCATGAGGTGACTTTTCTAATTTCAGTTTCATTACTGCCTCCTCTGAGATTATGTTGTCTGTTGAACCTGAGTCTACTATAACCTTGCATACTTTACCAAGTATCTTGCACCTTACTCTAAAAAGAGCTCTTCTTTGTTTAGGTTCCTCCTTGACTGGTTGTCTGATTAGAACTCTGTTAAACATCAGATTCTCTCCTACCTCAGATTCAATATGACTGACCTTAGATGCCTTAGGACTCATGGTGTCCTCTTGTGCATAGGCCACTCTCTTTTCATTGCTTGATGAAGATGCTTTCTCCAGGCACCTATAAGCAGGATGACCTATTTGACTACAATGATAACACTTCATGTTTGCAAAATAAGAATTGCTCCTACCTGCTCCCCTTCCTTTGTTTGAACCTCCTTGAGGTCCTCTTCCTCTGTTAAATCCACCTCTGGAAGATGTTTCACCTCCATGCTCAGTGAGTTTAGATTCTCCTTGATTTCTTTGGTCACTGCCTCTACCTTGGTAGCCACCACGCTATCCTCTTTGATCTCTGCCTTTGTCTCTGCCCTTAGAAGCCTAATCTTGCTTCCTCTTGTTCCTTTCCTGTATCTTGTTAGCCAACTGATAACATTGGTGTACAGTCTTGGGACTTAGTAGGGCCATCTCCTCTTGAATGTTCCATTTCAAGCCATTAAGGTACCTAGCCACTTTAAGACTCTCATCCTCTGTCACATTAGATCTCATGCAAAACTTTTGAAACTCCTCAGTGTAAGTGTTTACATCTTGGTCTTTTTGCCTTAGACTTTGCCTCTTCTTGTGCAATTGAATCTCATAGTCATCTGGCATGTAGGCTTCTCTCACCTTGGCCACCATTCCTTTCCAAGTTGATATGGGCTGTTTGCCTTCTTTTTCCCTCTCTGTCTGAATGAACTTCCACCATGTCAAGGCTAATCCTCTCAATCTTGACTTAGCAACCTTCACCTTCTGTGCTTCAGTGACTCCATCACACTCAAAATGATTTTCCATGCCTTCTATCCAATCCATGACTAGGTCAGCTTCCATCTTTCCACTAAAAAGTGGTATACCTTCAAGTGCTTTCCCACTCAAAGCTTTCAATGCCTTCAAGAAAGGCTCCTCCTTCAAAACAGGGTCAGGTTCAGGGGTCTTATCTTCCTCTGCAACCTCTTCCTCTTTTGGTATCCTTCCTGTTGTGACCTTTTCACACATCGCCCCATTCAAAATGGGGACCACTAAATTTTTCGCTCCATTCTGGTCTTTTAGCTTTGGTTTTTGTCTTTCTCTCTCGTTCTGCTTCTTTTCTGCTATCTGCTTTCCGGGGGACGCTCTCGTTTGTGAGCTTAAATCAAAAATTTGACCAAATGCTGAAATTAGGGTTTCATATCTTTAGGTCACTTTGGGGTTAGACTGAGTCGGTTTGTCAGCTTTTGAGCCTAACACTGCTATTACAATGCTTTCAGCAAGCAACCCCTAAATTTTCACTGAATTCTGCCAATTTTCTATTTTTAGTGTCGGTTTAGGGTTGATTTTCTCAAGATTTTCACATTTGAGCAACTTCATTGCATTTTGAACCCTTCGAGTCCATTTCTGGCAGAAATTTGAGCAAAAACGGATGACTTGCTATTTCTAGCAGTCCGGCTTCCGGAGCAGATTTTAGGGCCTTCATGTTACATTTTTTTGATGCATGCCCGAAGATTCTTTCTGGGTTTTTCGAAACCTTCGCAGTGATATGACATGCAAAGTAGGATGACAACTTTCAGCACCCAGCCTTCGGAGGCCGATATTAGGGTTTGCTTGCAGAATTTTTCAGCGCATGTCGGCATATTCTTTCTGGGTTTTCAAGGAGCTTCGTGATGGTGTAACATGCAAATGGAACTGATCACTTTTCAGAAACTTACTATTTTTAGCCGGTGCTTGCATGTTGGAGATTTTTCTGGGTTTTTCTGGGTTTTTCAAGATTCTTCGGGCAGTATGACATGCAAGATCATCCGGCAGCCGGTCGGTCACTTTTTCGGCCGCTTTCTATTTTTAGCAGGTATCACTTGGGCAGCTGCCCAACACTTTAGAACTGCAAACTGATCATCATGCAACTGGAACGAGGTCAAACGGAGCTCATCCGAGGAGCATGCACAAAATTAGGGTTTCAAGATTGAGAGCTAAAAATGAGGAATCAGACAACAAGGCGCTCAAAATTGAAGTATCCATCACGATCAGCATCTTTCAGGAGGTCTGCTGGCAAAATTTGAAGGCAATTGGAGAACTTGCTATTTTTAGTAAGGTATTCTAGGCGCAGAAAGTTGATCTCGACGTCAGCACAAACAGGCAAATTCACCAACAAGGAGTGCACTGTCCAAATTTCAAGACAAACGAAGCTAAGGAAGTCTCAGAAACGAGCACTTACTATAAATAGTAAGTCACTTTAGAAACAGCTATAATTGGCAGGTTAGCATCAAATCTCAGCGGATACAAGTCAAACATGTGATAAAGAATCTTTGGCACAAATTTCGAGACAAACAGAATTGCAGAGAATGAAGAATCAGATAATTGCTATTTTTAGCAAGAAATTAGGGTTTCCTAGAATCAAGGATAGAACAGGATAGTCCCTCAAGAACAACATCCAGTCACGATCACCACGCTTCAGGCATCTAGCACATGAAATTTGAAGACTTTCTGAGCAGTTTCTATTTTTAGCAGGTTGCTAAAAATAGCAGGTACAAACAGGCATCGGGCGTCAACAGCACAAGTCAGTCGAAATTCAGAGCGGGGTGAAAATTGGGCTTTCCAAGGTCAAAAAAAAAATCAGTTGATGGCGCAAAATTCAGAGAACTTTCTAAAAATAGTAAGTCAGGGCAAATTAGGGTTGACGAAGGAAAATCAACTTAAATCTGGCAGAGGGCATAAAATTCTAAGTCTGGAAAACTCAACGCCACCCCAGTAAAATGCGCCTGGTTTGAGTGAAGGTGATTAAAATTTTTCTAAGGCATAAAAAATTAAAAGCATCATGGGTCAAATGCGCCCATCTTGCAAAATTGGAAGTTGCCTATAGAAAATGCGCCCCAAACTGAATGCTTCCCAGGACAAATGCGCCCAAAGTAAACTTAGAAATTACTAAGTGTCAAAGTGAATGTTGACCCATCAAAATGTGCCTCTCTTCAGAGGTGTTGAAAGTGAAAATTATCTAAGTGTCAAATTGAAAGCTCATGGGTCTATTTGCGCCCCTCTTTGGGGACTTAGAAATTTCACCTCAGTGATAAAATTGGAAGTAGCCAATGTAGTTTGCGCCTGAAGGTGAATATGGAAATATTCTAAGTCATGGAATTGAAAGTCAATACCCTCATATGCGCCCCTCTCTCAAACAATTTCAGATTTTGTCTAAGTGCTAAAGCTGGAACCTCAGCACACCATTTGCGCCTGAAGGGAACTAGAGAATACACCCAGGCGTTGGAATTGAAAGCTTAACATAATGGATGCGCCTTTGTCTATCAAGGTAGAAAAATAAAAAAGGCGTAGAGAATGAAAGCTCCAGATACCAAATGTGCCTAGGGTTGAGAAGGATGATTGAAAATTCATGAAACTCAAAGTACCACACATCATATGCGCCTAAGAGGTAAACTGGAGGTTGCTTATGTGAAATGCGCCTTTGCCTGGGAGGATGAATCTTAAAAATATTCTAAGGGACGAAACTGGAAGTAGGCTATGCTAAATGCGCCCCACTTTAAAGCATGCCAAAGACATAAGCTGAAAGCTCTGGGTCCCAAATGCGCCCCAGATTGGATGCTCCCTATGTAAATTGCGCCCACTAGTCTGGAGGGAAAACAAAGAAATATCTTAAGGCGTAAAACTGAAGGCTGCCTGTATAATTTGCGCCCAAGTGATGAAACTAAAAGTGGGACCCATTATTTGCGCCTTAATAAGAGTTCTATGAAGCATTTGAAATCTGAAACTCAACACATGCGCCTGTGATGAAATGAAAGGCAATGGGTCCAAATGCGCCCAGTATGGTTAGAATTTGAAACTTTTCTAAGTGGCAGAACTCAAAGCACCAGAGGTGATTTGCGCCTATGATAAATTGGAAGGTTGACCTGTGATATGCGCCTGAAGAGGAGAGTTCATTAAAACGTTAAGTGCCAAAAATGAAGGCTACCCACCCTAGGTGCGCCCAACTTTGGAGAAGCTTTAAAAATTTTCTAAGTGTTTTAACGAAAGGCAATCCCTAAATATGCCTAAGCCCAAGACAATTTTGATATAAGAATAAAAAATTAAAAGGCGTTGGTTTTAAATGTGTACGCCTTGGTTTAAAAGAAGGGGATAAATAAATAATAAACGTTGAAGTTAAATGTTCCCCCTCCAAATTGCGCCCAAGAAGCAAAATCAAAACACAGGGATTTAAATATTGCTAAGGCATTGAGGAAGAAAAATAATTTCTCCAGGGGATAAATTTTTAAAATTTGCCTAAGACGGGGAAATTAATTAATTTAATTAATTAATTATTTTCCTAAGTATTAAATTTAAATTCCCCCTTTAATTTTCAACACATAAAATTTTAGATATCGGACGATTTTAAACATGGGGAATTTATTTTGGAGTTAATTATGGATGGAAAATAAAATTATGCCTAGCCAGTTTTGACGATTGACATCGAATTTTTAGGCGTGCTGGAGAAATAATTTAAAATGGCATTTAAAATTAAATTTTAATAAATTAAAATGCCATTTTAAAAAGATAGTTGAAGAATATTTCAAATCGGAGTGAAATTGATTTTTTGAAATTACTCAAGGTAACTGGCAGTCGGGAGGGAATTTTAAATTTGAATTGAGGAAAGAATCTCCCTAAATAGCAAATTGTCATCACACTTGCCAGATGACTGGAATATTCCCTTTTAAATTTAGCAAATGCGTCAGTCATGACGAAGGGAATAAAAGGCATATGCTAAAATTAGCACCGGCTTTTGGCTATAAAATTCTGAGGATTTTCATTCTCATCTCACAAGATTCGAAGTTGAAATTTATGCTGGTGAATTGAGTTGTGAGATTTAATTTGAGAGTTGCTGAAAGTGTGAAGTGTTAAGTTCGATTTTTGCAAGAGATTGAAGTTGTTGAAAGTTGATTTCTTGAAGTTGCTGAGATTCAGAGTTGCGAAGTGCTGCGATTCGAAATAAAGTTTGAAGGGTTAAGCATTTTTATTTCTCCAAGTTATCGAGGTAAGTATTCGAAGTTGCTGGGACTTATTATTTTGCTAAAAGTTGAAATGTTTTCGAAGTTGAAAGTTGAAAAGGCTGAAATCATTCAATCGTGCTGGAGGTAAAAATTGTTTGAATGCGAAATTACTTGAGCTTGAAATTTTCTGAAGTTGCTAAAGGTTAGAATCAAGTTGGATTTAAAATTGTTGAGGTCTTCGAAGTTGCTGATTTATAATTTTCGAAGTGCTGATTTGAGATTGCTTTTCGAAGTTGTTGATTTATAACTCTCGAAAAATTGGTTTTAAATTGTTGGGGCTTGCTGATTTGAACTTGCTCGTTTAAAACTCTCGAACTTATTTAAACTCTTCGAAGTTGCTGATGTATAACTGTCGAAGCGTTGATTTGAAACTTGGTAATTTATAACTGGCAAGCTTGCTGATTTTAAATATTCGAAGTTGCTGATGTATAACTTCCGAAGTCGATGATTTAAATGTTGCTGAAACTTAACGCATATGCTCAGGTTGAGATTGCTGGAGATAAATTTATTTTGGCTGCAAAGTTGTCGAAATTCGAAAGTTTGAAGTTGAAGTTTGATGCTGAAGTTATTAACTCATGTTTATTTTTGCAGCCAACTCCATTCACCCGCCACCTCACGCGATTTTTCATTTAAAAAAAAATAAATTGGAAGAGTAACGTTGCTTTTTGTTTTGTAGATGGCTGATGGACGAAAGGCTGATGTTGCTGGAACTAGCAAGGCTGGCGCCAAGGCTGCAAACAACGAAGCTGTCAAAGAGAACGCCTCCAGGCAGGCGATTATCAAGGGTCTAAAGAAGTCCTTCATTCCAGAATCAAAGATCGTGTCGAAGTTCGGGAACTTGATGGACACCAACCTTGGGCCTTTCAATCTCGAGGCCTTCATGCGTAGAATGTATGGGCAAGGTGGCAATCTTCTAACTGATGCATCGCGCAACATTGTGAGGAGTGGATTGTACACAACAGCGAGATTTCAGCCGGCGGTTCGTTGTCCGGAGCTAATCCTGGAGTGTGCCAACTTTTACAGCCTGGAGGATCGGACTATCATATCTCCAGATTGTATGATACTAGCCAACTTCGCTCCTGATGCTACTGGTGAGGCGTTTGGGATACTGGCTACTGAAAATATGTTATATAAATCCAAGGCAAAGGCTGACAAGATGTACGCCATGTCCTTCGACAAGTGCATGAAAATGATAAACACCACTTGGATGAGAAAGCCAAAGCCTCCTGCTGCCAGGCTGCCAAAGCAGATAATCTCAGAAGAGCTGAAGCAAGAGTACTGCGATATCATTATGCTGCTCAGCAGAGTTAACGGCAGCCCACAGTCGTTTGTGTTCGAACCTTGGATGTTCTTCTACATCAGTGTGGTGCTCGAAAGAAAGGAGATAGTGAACTGGGCAAAGATGATAACCGATAATATTGATGAACAGTTCCAGAATTTGAAAAGAACGAGGACATTCTATATGAGCTCGTATGTTATTTACATGCTTGCTTGAATGACAAAGTATAGAGGGCTAGCATACCAAGAGCCAATTGGCTGTGGATACAATCAATTCAAGATTCACCAGTCCTGCAGACAGTTGCATCTTACGCACATAGGTGACTTCCAGAGAGTCAATGATGCCTTCACTATGTATATCACAAGAACTCTTCAGCAGAGGTTGCAACAGAGAATATCCGAAGAGGCACAGATGCTGATAGAAGAATATGGGTGTTGGTTCGTCCAATTCCCAAAGTTTACCTATTTGAGGCTGCCAGGGTACGATTCATATGTCTACAAGTTACTTAGGTACCCTACCAATAGGATGATACTACTTGAGTTGTCTAGGCAATTGGTGGCCTACAACAAAATCATAAGGCGAAAGAAGAAGGGAGGCCTGCAGTTTCCCATTGTGTTGGAAAATTCACTTGAAGAATGCCCCACATTGCAGGCAGCCAAGGAGGCTGAGGCTGAATTGAAATTCTATAAGTTAACTCTTTGTACCAGCCGACAAGATTTTGATCCTAAGGGAAAGATCGGGACGGTGCAAGGTGTAGAATACAGGCACAAGGCTCACTTGGAAGACTTTTGGGCAAATGCTGGAAGTGAGGCCGAGATTAGGAAAAGAACATTTTCAAGGTTGCCACTCAAGATGATTAGAGAATGCGAAGTAATTCAAGTGCTAGATCAAGTTGAGGAAGATACCAGGGTAATCCACCTGGATTATGAAGCAGTAAAGAACACTTCGTTTCCACCAGTAGATTGGGCCAAGCCAGAGATCACGGATTTGGACACCTTGTCAATCCTCGTCTTGACTTTCACAAAGGCTTGGGTGGAGGAACGTGTTTACAGATTAAGGAGGAGGTCAGTTGCTTTCACATACGACCTCATGGGAGACAAAAGGCCACTAGTGTCGGCGAAGAGAAAGAAACAGATTGCCCAACCTTCGGAGCCGCAGCCACCACAAGAAGAGCCACAACCACGGCAAGAGGAACCTGTTCAGCCAGAGCCTCAAGGATCGGAGGACACATCATCGACTTAGTTGGTATCCCATTCCTCCAGTGTGCGCGAAGTTTCATTATTTGCAAATCAGAGGGCACGAGGGAACGAAGAGCCAGAGGTTGGGGAAGTTAACCAACCAATGCCAAGGGAGTTGGATACCCAAAGCGCCAATGATCCTAAGGGTGCCAATAAACCAATTGAAGGGGAAGAAAAGGATACAGACACCCACTTCGACTATTCCTTCGGAGATGAAGACGTTGGAGCTCGTGAAGAAAGCGATCAGGACATTGAAATAATTGAGCCCCAACAGAATGTTGCTCGAGAAGAAGTCCATGAAGTGGAGGCAACTGAGGAGCAACCCCTCATCATTTATGATATTCAACGCAATTGGCTTTCACAGGCAATTAGGAGGGACCAGGATGATGATGCGGACCTAGCGGTTGAGATGGAAGAGCTTCTGAACAGGACTAGCAAGTCGCCCAAAAGGAAAAGAGCAAGAAAGTATACAAGGATGGAAACTAATGAGGCAGGTTCACGCAGCCTTCACATTGCTGTTCCAAGAGAAGATTATAGTTTAGGTGATGCCATGCCAGAAAATTACACAATCACCACAGTTGAGTTGGGACTTCCTTCCGGAGTTCAAGTGGTCGAAGAAGCTGAAAGCTCATTCCAGGCATTGAAGGACAGGCTGGTGAAGAAGGAAGGAAAATACAAGAGATTGAAGAAAGAGCACAAGGCGCTGGTCCAATATGTGCAACATTTGGCGCATCCAGTCGTTCAAGAGAATCCAGTGGTGGAGCTTCCGTCCGAATTACCACGAGAGCCAATCAGTGGGCTTGAAGAGATAAAGAGGGCTGTACGAGAAGGAGATAAGTGGGTAAGCGGTGTCCATACTAAGGCAGAGAAGTTTATGGCTGATCTTGTCTCAGCATTTCAGAATGCATTTGGCATCCTTTCACGCCTAGATAATGTCGAGCAAGCTTGGGGAGACACTCACATTTTTCAAGACAAAACTATCCCTCGCTTGGCTGTTTTGATGCGTGTGCCCACACAGACTTTGGTGAATGAAGGTGTGATCCAGGCAGGTGACAGATATGACTTTCGGGGGTGGCATTCGGTAGCGTTCACTGGGAAGAGTTTCTTTGACACTGCAGCTATGGAGTCCTCTAGGATCAGAAAGGCTATGAGGAATATTCACGAGAGTATCCTCAACACGTTGGAGGCAGTGTTCGCAAGGAGGCTTACTCATGAGGAGGTTGAGGTTGAAGGGTTAGAGGCGAGGTTGCAACCATTCTTTTCTGAGATGAGGACGTTTTCCCAGCTAGATTTTGAAAACATCTCTACATTTTCAACGATCATTTAGAGCACGCAAGATTCTATTGAGACTTGGGAAAAATCTTGTGAAAGGCATGAGCAAATGGTGGCAATCTTGGAGTACCAGCTAAATCTTACCCCAGCGATTTCTGAAGAGGAGGTTGATGAGGTGCTGGCGCGATTCGTAGTGTACGCGGTCAGAGAGAAGGACAAGGGAACCCGAGTCATGGACGAGAATCTTCTAGAAGGGTAGTGGGCATTAATTGCTCATGGTGGTCAAAGGAGGAATATGCTATTTTTGGGAGCATTTATGACACCACTCCTCCACCTTTTGGCAGTTTTTAGGGCAAACTCATCTAGGGCTGAGGTGGCTCAATCTGAGCCTTCCATTGTAATTCGATCTGGACCGTCGGTTGAGACTGGCCAGCTATACAAGGGGGAGTCCCCCTCATTTGTACTCTAGTAGTAGTAATAGTTAGAATCAGAGAATAGTGAGTATAGTGGATTTGAAGCAGAATAGAGAGTAGATACTTTTGAGTTAGAATAGTTTTCATTTGCATTGTTGAAGAAGAAGGGGAATTCTCCCATTGAGAATTTTGTAAGAGATTGTCACAAAAGGCTAATCATAATAAAGCATTTCATTGATGGTGGATTCGAACTTTGTTTTGAGTAGTTCGTGAGGTTTCTTCTTCCCTTGACTTCAACTAGGATTTAATTTCATGCCAATAGTTAGACATGGATGTTTATGTTTAATGTAAGTGAGCTTCTTTATCCATACCACTAACGATCTTGCTAATGGTAAGCTCGTCCTGTGTGGTCAACTGGAACACACTACACTTAACTTCGATCAAGGTTCGTGTGTAGTTATGCATCGTTGTGATGGTAGTTGCACTATTGAATCGTGATTTGAACATCATTTTTATCCTTTGAAGATTGCACTTACTTTGTTGAAGCTGTCCCATAGGAGGCTAGACAATGTTTGTTCAAAGTTCATTGACGTTGAGCATAACACCCATTTGCATTTAGGTTAGAATTTAGAATTTAGAAATCTCTGCAGCCATTTAAATTCCGTATAATTTTGGTTAGTTATAGGAAACTTGCACTCTAAAGCCAAATCATTCGCGTAAAAATCCCTTTCAAAAGCATATATTGGTTGTTACTACATGCATTCTGAACAATCACGTAAGTCCCCTCGTAAGAACACAGCAAATACACATCAACCAAACTGAGCCTATTCGCATTAAAGGAACCTTGGAGTTGAAAGCGTGATCTCACTCACAATCTTAGCACGCTGAATACTTTGTTCAAGAGGGAATAAGGTATCCATTGGGAAACTTTGTTCCGCTATTTGGTGCGGTCACGAAAATCACATCAACACTTCCCTCAAACTGTGCACTCCTCACTGCTTGTTCAAGTTGGGCTATTATTTCCCTCAATTGTCTATTGTCTTCCTCCTGCTCTTCAACCATCTTGGCCAATTGTGCATTTGTCACCATGGCAGAAGAATCACTAGACTCAACCTCTGACATATAAGATGCTTCCCAAATCTTTAACTTGCTCTGATACCAATTTGATAGGTTAGGGTTGGATGAGGCACTCACTGCCCCATGCTCTGAGTCCTTGCTCCTAAGAACTCCTTGGTGTCTCTTACACCTTGTCCTAGTGGTCCTGCCTCAGGTCTAAGTACCACTGCTTCTATTGGCCAACCCCTCTATCAACATGCTGTCCTTCTACCAAGCCAACCTTGGTGCTTCGCCATACTCTCTCCATTGGCCCTTACTCTTCCCTAAAGGCCAAGTTCTCTCAACATTCAACTTGATAACTTGCAGAGGTGTAACGCATTTAAAAAGCTTCAAGGGACTCTATCTAGGGTTCTTATACCTTCTCAAGACTCCCATTAACCATCGCTTCCACAAATTCCTCTCCAGGGTTTGAAAAGGGCTACAAGCCTAGAGCTCAATTAGGTCTCTAAACAGAGGTAAAATGCAATTTCCTTCTAAACCCACCAAAAACCTGGGTTCTTTGCTTGGAAATGGTGGTTCACATGTCCTCACCTTGAATATTTTTAGGGTTTTGAGTCAGCACAACCCACACAACGCTCATACATAGAAATGGTAAAAAAGCTAGGGTTTTTAAGCTTTCTCAGGCTGATGGCAGACTGTCAAAGAGTTCTCCCTCCAAACAACTTGTTGGAACCTCCCCCTAACCTCCAAGCATAGCCAAGACCCTCAACAAAATTCACAAAAAAGAATTTCTTCAATATCTTAATTCCCCTGCAAGTTATAAGACTTTTACTCCAAGTCTGCCCTAGCTGGACCCTGCCTGGCTCGCCTAGGGCAAGAAATTTCTTGCAACTCCTGCACTGCCACAAACCCTACAAGCTATCATATTTACACTAAGCGAGCCTAGACACTAATCCCAAAGGGCCGTACAATTTGTACGGTGGGAAAGTGCTCTAGAGCTCCATTCTTTCAAAACTGTGGACAAACTATTTACAAATAAAAGAAGAAAATGATTTACAAAAATAGAAAATAGTACACTAAGCTAGCACAATGTTAATACTACATACTATAAACAAAATGACAACAGAGTTACTCCATTAAAGCTCAATATGAATGCAAAACACAAAAAACTGTCTTTTTAGAACGCTGTTTTCTTCCACTTTACAAAATATCACTCAATAATAATACCTCCAACCCTATTCCATGGTCGAGGCATGCCTTAAATAGGCCTTCAAAACAATTGAGCTGCTTGGGTCGAGCCTTTGGATGACCTAATGGTAAGTGTTATAAAACACACTGTGTTTTCTAACCCTTTGCCAACTTTTGACAACTTTAGCAAAATGATGTTGTAAAACTATTTAACACTTGTCAAATTCTTTCCCAAAGATCAAAAACATCCCAAAGCACCCAACACAATGGTAAACATGACCTTTTGAAAAACAAAACCAAAATTAACCCTCTAGGTTTCTTCTTTACCTAGGAAACTGCCTGTTGATCCTTAGGTGCTCCTGCACCACTATCTATCTCTATAGTGTCTCTATAATAGGGGCATCGTGTATCTTCATGGGACCGTTTTCTCAACTTCTTATTTTGGTGACTTTCTACTTTAGTTCTATTCACCCCTATCAACAAATCTGCTTATAGTTTTTTTTGCAATCCCTTTGTTTATATTGCAACCTCATTTGTAGTAAAATTTATATCGTATCTACATTTCTTAAGGAATATTTATATGTAATTATTATTATTTAATATTTTTATTAAAGAGAGGTGCTAAATTATTGATGAGTATGTCTATGCAAATGAGGAAGTGAAAGTTTACAATTTACTATGTTGGTTGGTAGACATGACATATCGATTTTCCAAAACTTTTAACTAATATTTTCTTTTATTAAAGGAAAAAAACTTTTAAGAACATAACTATAGTCTTAATTGTAATTATTACATGGATCTATTCTGAGGGGTTTTAACTTTATTAATTGAAATGTTTTTGTATAGTGAAGGAGATGTCAAACTTGTTAAGTTTTTTACAGGATCTCAGTATGATTGGTTTTGAACTGTGTTTGCTGATGTATGTGTAAAGATTTTTTGAATGTATCCTGCTCATTCTTTTTTAACACTATCTTTATTTACAATGTAAGATGGATTATAATTTATGAGGTTTTAAGATTTCATTAGCTGCAATTTTTTAACAGTATATTAGATGTTAATTTTGTTCATTTTTTGAGGAATCTCACTTAAGCTTAAAGTCTAAGATCAATGCTAGTTTTGTTTATTTTGTGCATTTCTGCAACATAGTCTGTGTTCATTTTCTTATAAAATAATATGGATCAATCACATTTCATTATGAAAACAATATGTATTATGGGTCAATCTCAATTCCTCACTAAAACAAGAATATCTCTTTGAGTTGAGCCATACTCAGGTTTTTTATTACAACAAAATGCATTGATGACAATCTTGTTATTGAAACATAAGAAACTAAAACTGGTTTTTTTATTGCATAAATTACAATTAAAAAACATATTATATATTAGATTATAGAAAATGGGATTTGACAGAGACCTAAGAAGTCATTGTAACAACTATAAAACACATAGGAAAACACAACGTTCCATATTTTCAAGCAAAAGAGCACCTCAAAATAGTAATGTCAAATATCATGAATTGTATACATAATTTTATTAATAAAATCTATGAATTTTTAAATACACGGAAGTAGTTCTTAGTAATTATTTCTTGTGTAACATATATGTCTATCAACACAATCGTTTTACTAAACATTATAAAAGCAACATATTTTTCTTGGCATTATCATGGATAGGAATTTGCATCGCCCAATTCCTACAAAGCATAGTTTTAGGAGGTTCACTACAATACTTTCCCAAAATGTCATAGAAGATGAAGATATATAGTCGATAGATGATAACCTCCTTAATATTTTTACAAGTACACAAATAATCAATGAAACAGTCATAACTGATTTTCTTCCAAGTACAAAAAGGGCAAATGATTAAGTATTCACCTCCACTCCATTTGAGCATTATATTGATTTTTTTCTACAATTGAAGACCATTTATCATCCAAACAATCAAATGGACAAAATAAACCACCTTTGGTTCCTCCTACTGTCACGCCCTTGCTAAGTTAGGGTTAGCAGCCCTTAATTAATACAAACCGCAGCTTGTATAAATAAATAAATTAGATGATTAGCTTTAATAAGGACAACTGACCTCTTTGCCTTGGCAACATAAATAAAATTAAAAAAAATTATTGTTATGGGCCGTCCCTCCTTTGGATAATAACATGAAGCAACAATTAATATAAAGGAGTGATGAACTTTGTTAAAGAAGGCAGCAGATGTAAAAGGTGGCGCCTCAAATAAATAGTGCCTAGATTTAAAATAGAAAATGATGAATAAAAAGTAGCGATTGAATATGATTTACAAGGTAGTTATAAATAATGAATAACAACAAATATATTTTCCAAAAACAACAGTGATTAACATGATCCCCAAAAGGCAACGCTTCATTAAAGGTAGAGTTTATTAATAAAATAGTAATTCAACATTAAAAGGCAATGATGGGTATAAGGAAAATTTGTAAACAAAGGACATGTCCATTTATAAGGATACCTCTTTTCAAAGAGACGTGTCCCATCATTTGAATATGAGGATATAAAGAATACATTGAGAAATGAGGAGGGGGAAATTAAATGAATATTCTTGAGTATAAGGAAAAGTAACAACAGACGTATGAATACATTATTGAGCAAGTTTGAAAGGCAGAATATGCAGATTTAAAAGAGAACATGCAGATCGAAGGAGATCAGATAATAAATAAATGTCTGCATTCAAAAAAGTGGCAACCATTGAATTCAATAAGTGATTGGTATGCATCATGATAGAGTATAATGTATTTTAATGTATCTTTAACCTAGTTATTAATGTGAATTGCTATTCTATTTAAGGCTCTTATAATTATTGATTTAATCTATTTGTTTCCCTATAAGCAATCGGGCATGGATTAGCAAGGGAACATGATTGGGAGAGGCAGTAGACTAGTTCCATAATGTAAGTAGGCCACCCCATGCTGGAGGGTGATTTCCACGCTCTTGGGATTAATTGTGATGAACAGTCTCTGGGCGCCCTATCGTGCTTTCCTTTCTAATCCTTTCTATGGTTGGTTATTGGAAATGAAACTATATATTAGAACCAATTAGACAATGTTATTTATCTTGATTGTTCATTTACTCTTAAGTTCCATAACTTTTATATAATTTAATTTTAGAGTACTATTTATAAAACAAATTATATTGTTGGAATTGTTACTTTTGGGCAAAATCAAACATACCCCAATTAGGGGCATTACACCTACATTGAAGGGAAGGACATATTGGAGCATTTCAGACACCATAATCCTGATTGAAGCAAAACACAATGAGAAAGACACACTATCCAATGGTGGGGCAATGAAGAAAACTACATCTATTGAAAAGTGAAAAATTGTGCAAGACTATTGTTCTTGTCATGGTGTTTTTGAACAACAAATCAACGTTGAGATTGATAGGAACATGTTTTCTAGATTATAAAAGAATAAGAAATTATGAGTCACATATTCTCTTTGACCATGATAGCTATTGGAATATGACAAGTAGGGAGAGAGTTGAAAAAACTTCCACCGAACTTTCCAAATGAACTTATGGATGCAATGAAGACCAATTTTGGGAATGAGAACTATTGATCCTAGAAATATAACTATTGATACTCTAGACAACAACAAAGACAAGGGAAAGAAATTGTACAAATTTTGATGATTAGAAACAAATTATGTTTTGGTAAGTTGTAACTTGGGTTTGATACTCTTTTTCAATTATGTTTGGAACTTAGGAATTTTCAAACCTGGTAGGTACATGGGGGAAGACAAGGGAGAATACATATGGACTCTTTGACCAAGGGAAACACTAGAAATGAACTTTTGGTGCAAAAAGATAAATTTATTGAAAAGGGGACATCACACATACTATTTAATTTATAGCATGAGTAGGATTTATAGGAAAAGAAGGGGTATAAACTAAGTGTGCCATTTGTCAATTTGATAGTAAGAAAAAGAAATTCAAAAGTGTGTTTACACAAATATTAGAAATGAACATGGAGGTTACCTGCCTAACATTGACCTTTAGGCTACATGGTAGTTTAAAGACTCAACAAAATTTTTGCCAACTCAATAACATTGAATTGGGCTAGGTAAAACAAAAAATATAGAATGATAAAATTGAATTGAACCGATACACAGATGCAGACTATCCAGGACTTTCTAGATCCAAAATCTTTTTGGAGTTTGGTCTAATATCATGGGGAAGTAAAAAGAAAACCACTATTGCTCGCTCTACTGTAGAATTAGAATATCACACCATAGATGGAAATGTTTACCAAGCAATATGGTTGCATCACATCTTGACCAAAATGAGTATTACCAAAGTCACACCCTATGGTTCTGTTTTGTAACAGTCATTTAGTGTATTGAAGCTTGTTCCTAATTATGTGTTTCATAGGTGAACTAAATACATTTAAGTTCAATGCCACTATTTTGAGAACATGTTCAAGAACATCATATTTAGCTCTAGTATTGTTAAACTCAGAAGCAACATAGACATTCTTTACCAAATCTCTTTCAACAATGGAATCCAAAACTTTTCAAAATTTCCTAACTTATACTTTTGAGAAAATAATGTATAAAAGGGGGCATTGTTAGATATTAATATTACATCATAGAACTATGCTTATTCTATTATTGATGGTTGTTTGGTCGATATATGGTTTAACCAACTATCTATCTATATATAATCTACTAATGAGCAACAAAGACTGTAAATTGATTGTGTCTTAATATTCTATTAGTAGCCTCATTTTTCCCATTTGGACCATGTGCCTTTTTGCTCAAGAACATGACCCTTTCACTACCACATCTTCTTGTTACTAGCTTCTTACTTTTCTTTCATTTTGTTTATTAATATCTCATCCATGAGCCAAATGTAAATGCAGTTCATGAAACTATGTACAATTTACAAATGTAGATTGCATATCCCTTCAACACAATTTGGATGCATCCTCAATTTTCACAAGCATAGATCATTACAAACCTAACTTGTATCAACAAATGGTCTTTCCTTCTCATTTTCAAAGCTATGTTATTGAGATATTTGTATACTTTTCCTTACTAGTCATTTTATTTTAAAATTTTCTAAAACCTTTTCAATAGTCTATATTCAAGAATACACCTATGTTTAAATAGTATTTGATGAGACAATATCTAGTTGGGGAATTTTTTATAGCAGTTCACACACCTTCGTTATGCCCATTTTTGTATCCATGTTTAGTAAGTTCATTCACCTAGTGCACACTTCCTCATTTTGCATACAGGTCTATCAAAATAATGTTGAAGCTCCAATCTTAACAAACAAAAAGTAGAACTCAACAGATTTAGAACTAGTATATTTTTGAGCTCAAGCAAAGATTTGTATATCTTTTTAAATAAAAGAACATAAGTTAAATATGATGGCTTGAACTGGTGCATCAAATTTGTCATTTTATTTTAAAAATTTATAAAACCTTTTCAATGGTTTGTATTCATGTGTATTCATTGTCTCACTGAATATTATCTCATAAAATGCCAAAAACATAGGTCTATTCATGAATACATAATATTTGTAAAACTTCCATTACAAATTTATTCTTTAATTCCATTCAAAAAATAGTCAATATGGCTACAACTTTTTGCTTCATACCATTGTAAAATTGCTTAGGTAGTTTGATTTTTGACTGACTATTCCTTAAATACAAAAAAAAATTAAACCTGCAATGAAAATTTTACAAACTTATTTTTTTTCTTTTTTCTTTGGGCACTATCTTTTGAAGCTCCAATTTAAGCTCTGAGAGGGCTTTTGGAAACTGTTTCATGTAACAGTAGATTTAGATAATGCATTACACTATTCCATTGCCAAAAATAATTAAAAATAGAACAACACATTGAAGTTATAAAATTGAAACATTTTATTCATAAAACATGAAGACACTGATATGGGCACATTGTTGTGTGCCTCTACAAATGTAATAGCTAGCAAATGACTATTGTAGGCCTAAAAAAAACACGAACCACACCAACATCCATGCATAGCCCCTGGATAACTAAAGAGAAGAGATGACAAACAAGAGGGGAGAAAATGTGAAGAAACTTGGTTTGAGTTTGAGTTTTATGGATGCACAAAACCCTAACTCGATCGACCTTGTCTCACCCTCAAGTCTTCTGCTTGAACATGTAGATTATAGGGCAGGCCCCTCTTTTTTTAATTTTATAATTGGCTGTTTCGGTCAGATATTATTCGACTAGAAGAGTTTCAACCGAAACCCTTCTGACTGAATATAAACCGCCACATTACCGCCATGTCACTGCCACATGGTTTTGGTTGAAAACCTCTAGGTCAAACTATTTCCATCAGAAAACAATTCACTCGGAACCTTTTAGTTAGCCAAAGGTGTGACACAGCTTTGTTCTTTTACCTCGGGTGACTTGGAGAATGAATAGAGCCCTTCCCTAGCATTTACCTTCCCACTTGGACATGGTGCAGTTGGTTTTGGTCCAGGACACATGAAAAAATATATGTTTATTGCCAAATTCACATTACTCTCCACTAACAGTTTTTGCAAGTATGCATTCTAAGTTGGCATAGTCAAATGGTGTTGATTTGACCAAAACTAAGAAAGGCTAATGTGAAGGGATGCCATATGGACTTGTAGGTGTAGACAAAACATTCTTAGGTGCCATGAGCTCCAAGAACCAATTTGTCATAGTTCAACATTTTTTTCTCTTATGGCTCTTAAGAGACTACGCCATAATAGTGCACTTTGAAATGATTGAGTGACTTGGAGAATGAACAAAGCCTTTCCCTAGCATTTACCTTCCCACCTGGACGTGTTGGCACAATCAATTTTGGTCCAAGGCATATGAAAAAATATGCTTATTGCTAAATTTGCACTACTCTCCACTGAGTTTTTGCAAGTATGCATTCTATGTTGGCATGGTCAAATGATGTTGAGTTGACCAAAATTGAGAGAGGTTATCAACTTTTAGGTGTAGAAACAACATTCTTAAGTACCATGAGCTCTAAGAACCACTTTTTCATAGTTTAGTAATTTTTTTCTCTTAGGTCTCTTAAGAGACTACGTTGGAATAGTGCACTTTGAAATGATCAAGTGACTTGGAGAAAAAATAGATCCCTTCCCTAATATTTACCTACCCACCTGGATGTGTTGGTGTAGTCAGTTTTGGTCCAGGATACATGAAACAAAAAATATGCTTATTGCCAAATTTTCACTACTCTCCATTAACAGTTTTTGCAAGTATGCATTCTAAGTTGGCATAATCAAACAATGTTGATTTGAATAAAACTGAGAAAGGATAATGAGGAGGGATTCAATATGGACTTTTAGGTGCAAACAAAAAATTCTTAGGTGCCACAAGATCTAAGAATCACTCTTTCATTGTTCTTATTTTTTTTGTTCTTAGGGCTCTTAAGAGACTACGTTAGAATAATGCACTTTGAAATGATCAGGTGACTTGGAGAATGAACATAGACCTTCCCTAAAATTTACCTTCTCACTTGGACATGTTGGAATAACCCGTTTGTCAAACCTACTAACAAATTTGCAATTTTTCAATTTACCAGCTTTTGTTTGAACAATCATTTTCCCATGGGTAGCCTAGGGCTGTCCTATTTTTCTCATTTTTGTGGACATAATAACACCCCATAGCTAGATATTCGTGTGTACTACCCTAGGCAACCAAAATAATTTTTTTTTAGTGTGTATTCATTAGGTTTCATGATGTTGTGGATTGTTATCATTGTCTTAATGTGAGAGTGGACTAGCCCCCCAATCAATTAATGATAGCAAGTGACATTCTGCTAAAATATGGATTAGAATAAAAGGATATAGTCCTGCCTTAATAGGCATGGCAATGAACTTACATTTCATCACTTGAAACTTCTTGAGAAAACTCATAGCATATTTCATCTAGAACAAAAATATGTGATACATCTTATATATAATATCTTTATACCAAGTCAATATTGTAAGAGTCCAAGACTAATCCTACCAATAATTTACTAAGGTTGTTCTTAATTTCAAAAATCAACATCTTCAAACTACATATAATGAATACATTATTGGCATGTCCAATAAAAATCACTACCACACCAACTTGATCTTTGAGGTAATGGTTTGGATCATATGGACTTCAACAAAATCCATGTTGTGCGAGATGTTTATCTAATTTGATAAATCCAACTCTATGACCTTATTTGAGACCATAGAGAGATTTGATGAGTCTAAACATCTTTGTCTATTAATTATGTATGCACAATCCTTCTAGATTATCATATAGACCTCTTCTTTCCTATAATCAACAAGGAAATCACTTCTTACTTTTCATTTGACAAATCATCTTTCCACCCAAATTATGTAGCCATAGAAGAGATTATTTTCATAGTCTATATCTTCTCAGTTTAAAAATATTTTCTTCTTGCACTAGACATCCTCAACATATGTAGCACTCATATATATAAAGAATAATGTATGCCACTCAATCTACACCAAAAAATGAAAACTCTTCTTTCTAGGAATAAAAAATCCCATTACAATTCACAAACCATTCTAGGTTCAATAGTTTATTAAATATATGAAAAGGCTCTTTCATCTTAATGACCTCAAAATCTATGTTCTTTATTATCCCTATTAGGTTGGCTTAAATATTCCTCCATGTACCAATGGTGCTTATTGTGGTCCCATCAACTAATGTAATATTAACAAAGTATCAAATAATGTTGGTTTACCAATTCTTCCCATAATCTTTTTGGCATAATGTTAATATCTTTGCATAGATCTATCAATAAATTTTTGAACCAATTTTTATGAACGTAGAGTTCAATCATAATATTCCATTTTGTAGAGTTCTTCACCATATTTTTGAGTTCAATCATAATCTTCCTTGTCACTTATTTTGAAGCACTAATCAAAAGGAAAATTTAAATTGAAAAAGTCATCATTACTAAAGGGGAAATTAAACTTTATTCAAAGGATCAAAACCAAAATGAAACTATAGTGACTAAGGATGTTAACGGATCAAGGAATCAAATGATAAAGGATGTTGACTATAGAGATTAAGGATACAGTGATCACATTTGGTGAAGTTTCCCAGGGCAACAAATTTAATAATAGTATACATGTTAATGTAAATGTTTGATGATAATTTATGAGTGAAAATGATATGTAATGCATAAACTATTAAAGTGCAAGACTACAAAAAAACAATACATATAACATGTTATTGATCAAAGCTCAACCATTATAAAGTGATTATACATTCAAATTTTAAGTTTCAAAGTAGGAAAACATGCACACAAGGAACAAATTATATCGAATATCAATTTTAATTTATACAAGTGTAGAGTAATTGTGTATATACATATACAAATTTGGCATATATGCCAACTCAAAAAAATATTTACAAAATGTGGCATATGCCATCTCAAGGTCTATATACAATGTACATTTCAAATAGCTATACCATCTCAAGAAAATCCTAAACTTGTGGTGTATCATCAAAATGTAGCCTCTTCACGCCACCTGATGGATGAGAAGTTGGTTGCACAATAACAATTCAAACCACACATTAGATTAATTAGCTCAATGGTAAATAACTTAGACTACTAAATAGAAACTTATCTACTATTTTTTATAACTTTCAAAGTAACATCTAATCACTATACTAAACTATAATTTCTTGAAAATATCAATTAAATTCCAAATTCAATTCTTGATTACCTCAAGCCTTTATTTTTTTCCAATAAACGTTCTAGAAATGATGGTCCCTTAAGATGATCAGGAGTCCTACCATATCGAAATGGTAGAGGATCCACATAGGTGGATGGAGGAATACTCTATAATAAGAAAAATAAAATTGAAAAAAATAATATATAATTGTTGACGAACAAACATAAACTAAACATATATCTACTTATATCTAGAAACCTATATATCTACTTATATCTAGAAACCTATATATCTACTAGATAGAAGAAAAACCATATACTTGAACTAGTGATGCTTCTTCAATTTTTTGACAAGAACTCATCATGGATGTAACAACTGCTTGACTTCTTGTACATAAAACATGATAAGAATGTAAGACTACAAATACATGAACATATAATCATAATATATTTGAAATTGACATCTAAATCACTATAATAAGTTCTAACTAAACTATTAGTTCAATTACCTTGACTCTAAGTCGTTCTATGAATAAGAGTCCCTCAGGATGATCGAGTGTTCTAGTATATGACATTGGAAAATGTGTCACATCATTCACATCTGGAGTAGACTACAATAGTAAAATAAGATCAAGATATAAGTTAATATGTATTTAATTAATCACAATAAAGATATGCCTATAATAAAAAAATTAAACATGTACAAAAAATTATACCATGTTTAGGCCAAATTCAATGGCTGAAAGAGTACCATGATGGACTTCTCTAAGTTCATCATTGGTCATCAATTGTTCAATCCCACTTAAATATACATTAGTAATACTATTTGTTATATTAATTTTAAATGAAATACACTATGAAATAAATTTAAGTTTTACTTGTACATAAGATTTCTCTTGCTCCTCATCTCTAACCATGGATGGATCTCCTTTTGTTCTTTCCTCACATGTCTCCGCATATGTAGTACATGTTGTTGGGTCATATCCTCTAGGTGTCACATCATGGACCTCATAATTAGTTGTGTTTAGGTTAGGCTTAGTAGTATCTTCAATAACCTAAACATATATGATTGCACATATGCAAGCATGAGGCACATAAATGTGTCTAAATGATGATGCTCCACCAATAACAACTGATCCACCAGGAGTATCACTATTAGGTGGCTAGGAAAATTGAGACGACAGTGTAATCAAATGGCTAGTCAAAGAGTGTATGGCCATTAGGCTCTACATTTTTGCATCTGCAACAATGTCTAGATGGGCTATTGGAGGTGGGAGAGTTATAGGAGGGGGAATATATGAACCTTGGAGTTTTCACATTTCCTCAGGTCTATCTTGGGGAATTCCTGTACTTCTTGAAAATGTCTAAAGTCAAAATAATTCACATGTTTTCCTAAAACAAACTTCACATATAATTTGCAAAGAAAATAAAGAGGGACATCAAGATTATTGTTGGGTGGTTTATCACACACCATCCACTAATGATCCCAAAAGTTTCTTGTTAGTAAGACGAAGTAGGAGAAAAAAATGAAACAAGGAACAACAATATTGCAATGAGGGTAATAGAGAGAAAAATAAATATAGTGCAGAAGTGGGCAATGAAAAGGAAGATATACCCAAAGCTCATGATGAGGCAGACATAATTAAATTATAGGCATTGAATGAATAATATGTAGACAAAGAGAAAAAGTAATAACCAAGTGCTCCTTCTTATATTCAATTCATGCCTTCCATCCTTGGTGTAAATGAATTTACCTTCTCATATGATCAAGTGGACCTATCATATAAATAGATTAACACACAAAGGGAAGAGATAATACTACATATTGTAGAGGATAGCTACAACACTAAAAATGAAGTTCCATCCTTTGATGTTGATCCTAATTTTCTCTTGGGATATTATGATGAATAAGATCAAACCATTACTAATTATCTCCTTTTTCTCACCCCTATTGAAGTTATGAATGAAGAATGATTAAGAAAAAGTGAGGAACAAACTAAAACACACGTGAAAATCAAGGAGACTCTGTATGAGGCATAATTTTTGATAAGTTTAGATTTTTTTGATCGTTTCTAGCTCTTTCCCTCTATTTCCTCCTACAATTTTTCTATTGTTGTGCTTCAAGAGAATGAATATGCGCATGGATGACTTGTTGTGATGACCAACAATTTGTCTCATGATGACAAGTGAAGTTGTGCACCATGAACTAACAAGTGTGAAGTTGAAAGAGAGAGGGATGTTGCTATCTCTAAAATGGTGTTGGAGCTAATAGAAGTGAGTGAGGATGGAAGAGATGCATACTGAAAAATCTTATCACATGAGAAAATAATGAGGCATATACTTAAAAAGAAGACTCTTTAAAGAGATGTCCAAGTTATTAATATGGTTCTCATATGGAATTCCATATTAGAGAACAAAAGAAAACTTGGGGAGTTAGACCCATTATGTATTAGGTCATATAATAATGTAGGAGTTGAGCATCATATAAATTTATTATAAAATATCATGGTAGGCTATCACTCAAATGTTTCAATTGGAGAAGAATATGGCTTGTGCCATGGCCATATAAATTTGTTGAAGACTATGGTGATAATGCATACTACCTCAAGGTATAGCTAGATTATCATGAATTTATTATTTCATGACACTATATATTAGCATTACTTATTGTAGTAATGGTTCTATCATGTACATATTGTTTTTTGTGATGTGTGTTTTTTTCTTTGTGCAATAGTGACCTCTATTGGTCATAATGAAGTTTCATTGTCTCAACCCCCTCCACATTTCCTCTTTTTTTGGTATGCTCCTAGAGATAATTGGATTCTCACTATGCTTGAGGAAGGTACACATCCCCAACTAGAGCCTATGTTTCTGCCCAACTTTGTAGAGCTTAAATTTTCTTGGTTCAAGTCCCCTTTGTGTAGTTAGCCTCATTTTTTTTTACAAACATAACTAATAAAATAAATACTTGTATGGATTTCCCATTACTAAAATTTACACAAGTGTTGTTCATTTTCATCTTCCATATCCATACTAGTTGTTGGAAGTTTCCAAAACTCCCAAAAAGTTATAAACCTAGGAGTATTATAGTCATTTTTTATTCTTGTGAAGTTGCAAAATTTCCATGGACTACCAAACATTTCTTGCTTGTCCAAAATTTTGTCTTGACCTACTTTCTTGCATAAAATATTTTCAAAAATTTGTTAGTCCCTTCTTTCTTTCTATTTTCCTTTATTTCCTCTATTTGTGGGATTTCAAAGGTCAACTGGACATTTTTCTCCCCTTTGGTCTTCATATCCACTTCCACATAAATTCACCACATTTCCCATTCCCTTGTTGTTTTCTCCATTTCCTCCTTTTGTGATATTCCATCTAATCCTCCCTTCCTTTCTTGCAAACTTGCAATCTCCCATCTTTTCCCCATTGTAGACTTTCAAAGTGGACCCAAAGCTTCTTCTTTGTACCCACATCCACTTCCCTCCTCCAATCCCATTCCCCTTTCCTATATTCTATTCAAATGGCCTTTTATTGAATTTCTTTACACCTATGGACCTCTAAGCTTCCTCTAGCCTCACTTCCACTTTCCCTTTCCAATTTTGCATCCCTTCCATGTATTTTTCCCAATCACTTCATTACTTCCATGCATCTTAGAGATTTTTTAGACATTAATAATTCCACTATAATGCCTAGTTCTTGTGTTCACTTTCACAGTATTTTCCTAAAAATGTTTCCTTAATCTTTTCTATTCATTTCTTCTTATGCGGAGTTCAACCTGATTAGTGGACATCAATATTTCCACCCAAACATTCTATTTCCCTATCTAGTCTCACAAGATTTCCCCACACTTTATTAATTCAATTCATTCTCTCATTTCACCCCTTTTGCTAAGTTTCATTGGACCACATGAATTCCATTCATCCATCTAGTTCTAATATCTAATCTTGACCCAAACCCCACATCTCCCTTCTCACATCTTGCTCCACGTCAAATCTCAATATTTCCTAGAATAACAATCGATCATTTATCTTTTCCATGAAACTAAAAGTGTTGAGGAGCTTCCATGGTTTAAAATACCAAAAATACAGTCACCATTAGAGAAACATATTTTGTAAATTACAAGGAGGTCATTGTATTGTAAATGGGTTTTGTAGCTGAATGTATCCATAACTCCATTGCCAGATCTTCAAGATAATTAAATGCTTAGGTTCTAATTCATTCACATGTTTTGGTATTATTATAATAGGTATTTTATGATTATCATAGAATTATAATTCATTTCAAGCCTTGTAATGGGCATTTCCCTATTAAATATAGATTTTTGTAGTTTAGTGATGGATAACTAAGTATGCTCAAATATTGTATATATTGTAGTTGTGGTGTATTTATGTATATAAATAATATTACTCTATGATTTCAATATGTGATTTCTCTTGGTATGTTACAAATACATGACATCATAGATTAGGAATTGATATGGAAAGTTAATTATCCACCATGCACTTAAAATTAAAAATATTTCACTAATAGATTAGGAGTAGGAAAGTAGTTTGTATGCATTTTGTGATCTAGTGATTCAACCAAGGAAATATTTGTAGTAAACCTTAAGAGTTATTATCTTGGATAAGCATGTTTTTCATACCCACATCTTGTAATTATACAAAGATGTTCTTATTATCTTAATATGAGGTCTTATTTATATTAGGTTAGTCTTTGGTCTATCAACAAACTTTGGGACCAAGCACACATTGGTCATTGCTACATTATTTTTAACTTGTTCATCATGATTTATGATTAATTATATCAATAATACCTCTAAGAAAGCTCACTTTGGGTCTATTTGAGCTTGAAACGAATGAGATATTACCCACTCTCAACAATCGGTCCATTATTGCCCTACTTGATCATAAGTTAAAGGTATGTTTCTTTGAGTTTGACACCCATAATATTTAGAGAATGAATTATCTTTATGGATTTGGGAAGCTAAAAATTTGGGTACCAACACCATCCATTGATTAGAAATGTTGTGTGAAGGGGTCAACAGTAATTTGGTTATTGACCAAGGAATTTACTAGGTACACTTAAATGGTATCTTTTGCATATTTATTGTTTTTTAACTAAATGGGAACAAGATTAGGTTAGTCCATTTCTTTTATAGTAGTGAAGTAGTATAAAAACCTCTCTATGCTCATGAATTCTAGGAGTTCTCTTATTGGTATTGAAACCCTAATTTGACTTAGGACTTAAGTCATGTCAACAGGTGTTAGGGTTATAGTTGAGAAGAGGTATATCATGTAGAGTGGTTAATTCATTTGAATCATGAGTGAAAGGCATGACTTGACCACAAGAAGAAACATCCTTACCTTTTATGTCTTTCTTCTTCTCTTTTTCTCCACCTTGTCCCTTTAGTGGTTGGGTTTGGGCTTTCAATGCTTTATTATCTAGGTTTACTCCTCTTGGAACATTTTCTACACCAAAAGGTGTGGCATGTTTATAGGTCTTGGGCATATGTTTCTTCTTATTACTTATTGTTGTACCAAACTATTTTTTTCTCCATCATCTTGTCCTTTTCAATGATTGAGTCATTCCTATTTTACATAACAATATTCGCATTACCTTGTGTAGGGATTTTCCTACTTCTTAGTTGATATCCACTTCGAAATGAACTATTGTTGCTTCTATAATGGTTTTTATATTCTCATATAATGGTTTGGACCTTTAATATTTTTATCATATGAGATCCTTTAAATGTTCAAAATCATAAGTAGGTAGTTGATATGAATTTGAACCTACATAATTACTATATTGGATAATTTTATCAACTACACCATATTCAAATTCGTCTTCCATGGATTCATATCCAAATGCACCAAGCTGATCAATATCATCTTCATAGTAATCAATAGCGCCTTCATCATTAAGAAATTATTATTTCTTGTTAGTTTATAAGGAAACTACATAATTCATTGGGTCATGTGGAAGATAACAAATCTCACACCATAATGATATTTATCAGAAATTCAAATTATCTATTCACAAAGGGTTTGGGGTTTCCTTATTTTTTTCTTAAAATTCCTTTTGTTTTGAACCATTTATATTTCATGTTGCTACAATCTCTTAGACTAATCAATATTATATAGTTTGTTGTGCAACCTTTGACCTTCATTGAAATTTGTTGCAACATTATGGGGTGACATCCCCTTTTCATTTCTTTCTACCTTATAGGATAGGTTCTTCGTTGTGCCCATTATTCTATCCAAATTTTCTTTAATAGTGAGAGGATTACTTGAGAATCCTCTACTTGGTTGTGAGATTTTGACAACTACCCTCTTAATATAGTTACCAAATGCCCTCATATTGATTCCATTGTTTATAGTTTTAGCATAGGTTTCTCTTAATGTTTGAGAATTTTTGGCACAAATAGATATCCAATATTTTCATTAAAGGCACCACAATAGAGGAATAAGAAAAAGTGAGGAACCAACTAAAACACATGTGCAAATCAAGGAAACTCTTTATGAGGCATCATTTTTGATAAGTTTGGATTTATTTGATCCTTTCTAGCTCTTTCCCTCTATTTCCTCCTATAATTTTTCTATTGTTGTACTTCAAGAGAATGAATATGTGCATGGATGACTTGTTGCGATGATCAAAAATTCGTCTCATGATGACAAGTGGAGGTATGCACCATGGAACAACAAGTGTGATGTTGAAAGAGAGAGGGATGGTGATATCTCTCAAATGGTTTTGGAGCTAATATAAGTGGGTGAGGATGGAAGAGATGCATAGGTAAAAGTATTATCACATGAGAAAATAATAAGGCATATACTTAAAAAGAAGACTCTTTAAAGAGATGTCCAAGTTAGTAATATGGATCTCACATGGAATTCCATATTAGAGAACAAAAGAGAACTTGGGAAGTTAGACACATTGTGTATTAGATAATATAATAATGTGGGAGTTGAGCATCATATAGATTTATTATAAAAAATATCATGGCGGGCTGCCACTCTAATGTTTCAACTGGAGAAGAAAATGTCTTGTGCCATGGCTATATAAATTTGTTGAAGGCTATGGTCATATTGCACACTACCTCAAGATTATAGCTAGAGATATCATGAATTTATTATTTCATGACACTATATATTAGTATTACTTGTTGTAAGTAATGGTTTTATCATGTACATATTATTTTTTGTGATGTGATTTTTTATCTTTGTGAAATAGTAATCTCTATTGTTCATAATGAAGTTTTATTGTCTCAGTCCCCTCCTCATTTTATCTTTTTGTGGTATGCTCCTAGATATAATTATATTCTCACCATGCTTGAGGAAGTTACACATCCCCAACTAGAGCCTATGTTGTTTCCCAACTTTGCAGTGCTTAAATTTCTTGGTTCAAGTCTCCTTTGTGTAGTTAGCCTCCTTTTTGTCAAAAAGTAACTAATATAAGAAATACTTGTATTGATTTCCATTACTAAAATTTACAAAAGTGTTGTTCCTTTTCATCTTCCATATCCCTACTAGTTGTTGGAAGTTTCCAAAACTCCCAAAAATTTCTAAACCTAGGAGTATTATGATCATTTTTTATTCTTGTGAAGTTGCAAAATTTCCATGGACTACCAAACATTTCTTGCTTGCCCAAAATCTTGTCTTGACCTGCTTTCCTACATAAAATCTTTGCAAAATATATTAGTACCTTCTTACTTTCTATTTTCCTTCATTTCATCTATTTGTGGGATTTCAAAGGTCAATTGGACATTTGTCTTCCCTTCGGTCCTCATATCAACTTCCACATAAATTTCCACATTCCCTATTCCCTTGTTGTGTTCTTCATTTCCTCATTTTGTGATATTCCATCTAATCGTCACTTTCTTTCTTACAAACTTGTAATATCCCATATTTTTCTCATTGTAGAATTTCAAAGTGGATGCAAAGCTTCTTCCTTGTCCCTACTATTGATGTGAGGATACCAGTATGTGTTGGATTACGCTTGATCCATCAAGAATCGAAGCATAATGGAGCCACCAATACTCGAATCTCAACAAGATTGATCAAACAAGATTAAAACCAAACATTTTATCAAAACCTAACATACTAAAATATGAAAGCTATCAAAACATCTACTCTAATCCATTCAAAATTTATCTTGTTGTGGAATTGGTGTTGCGTTGATATAGACTGACGACCCTTTCACAATCTTGTGATAGTGAGCTTGTCTCAATTGATTCTATGGAAGAGAATCGGTGAAACCTATAAAGAAAATTAGATGCAAAAAACAATTCTCCCAATGTCAATACCTCAGGAAAGAATGCAGATACACTTTAAAATTTACAATTACAGTCAAGTTAAGATGCACTATGAAACAAATTACAGAAACAGAGTTTTGTCAATCACACAAGAACACCAGATATACGTGGGAAAACCCTTATGGGAGAAAAAACCACCACACCAAGATAAATCACTTTGTATTATAGTAATTGAGATTACATACAACAGTTAGACTTATCTTACTGGTGTTTGTTTACATCAACATTCACCATTTACAATATTGCACAGGAACCTTCACAATTATAGTTCATAGAATAGAATTCATTCACTGATCCAACCTCGCAACAATCTGTCGATTAAACCAACGAACTCACTATAATCCAACCTAATCAAAAACTGCAATCTCAGAGTATATCCATGTCGAACTCTGTCTGTAGAACTTCCTCATAGAACCATCACAACTAACTGTCTTCCAACTGTTCACATTCGGCTCCTCCTATTCGTCCATGAGATGCCACATTGGAAGGTCTTACTCGGTCAACATAATTCACACTGTGTAGGCATCTCGGTGAGACACTAACAGTGTCTTGCTGATGCCACATATCCTTCATACCGATGTCGCCAAGAGTCTCTGTTATCGCTAAGACATTCTAACAAGCTCCATGAGTTACACCGAGTCACCAAGCAGTTGCCCAAACCTATCGCTTTCACCAGGAGATCATAGCGAGTCACCAAAGGTATACTGAAGACACAAGTCATATCGAGCTCCAAAAGATAGTCGGCAAGACATACCGATATCGCCAAGAGGTTTCTCTGAGACATAAAGGTTACCCTGAAGTGTTCACCCGTCGCCAAGACATTACCCTTCACTGAGAGAACATATCAATCTCCATATGTTACCACAAAGAATCCAACATAAAACAATGTTAGCGAGACATGTAGCTCTCGCTAAGACTTCTCACCGAGCTCTATGACTTACCCCGAAAGCTTCATCTGTCTCCAAGAGTTACCTCGATAGCCATCAGCTATCGGCAAAACATTCACCATCGCTAAGAGTTCTTAGTGAACCCTTAGTGCTATCCTGATGATTCCAAGTGTGTTCCCGTTGGCAAGACTTTCATTGTTTGCTGAGATGTCTTCTTGGATCATTAGGGTTACTCTGAAGACTTCAATACATACGCTGTCGGTGAGAGATTAACACTTCGCTGAGACTTCTTAGCGAGAACCCTCAGTTATCCTGAAGCCTGTAGTCGTCAAGAGTCTCTCCGACTAACGATTGAATGGCCTGTCGGCCAGAGGTCTCCCGAGTGCTATGAGGTCATAACGAACACACTATGTCACAACGATAGACTTCATAGTGTAACCTTTTGGCAAGACTTCTGCAAGGTCACAATGACCTGTTCAAAACACAATGATACAAACTGCTTGTCGGCCAGACATTGAAGCTCTCACACTGACTTGGCTCTAATGGAGGTTTCAACATGTATATTTTGAGGCACATATTTCCAACAAAACCATGGTGTTTGATGTGTAAAAAACCTAAATTATGTAAAAATGAACATGATGCAAGCTAAGTTACCATGATTTTATGCTACAAATGATCTAATTATACAATTACTAAACTAATGCTAAGCTAATTTAAGCTAAAATGATGCTAAAAGATGAAAACCCTAATTTATTTACAAACTAAGATGGATGCATGGAAGCCATTAATGGATGCTCTAAGCTATTATACAATGAAAATAAACTAAGACAAGCTAAAAAGTGAGTAAAAGATGAGAAAGTATGTGAGTAAATTTAACAACATATGTTTGCAATAAAAGATGGATCCATTTGTCTCCAAATAGTGATCTATTTATAGGAGAGGAAATGAAGAATGGATGGTTGAGATCAAAAAGCTTAATCAACGGTTCAAGATGAAGAGGATGAGAGGCATGGATTATGGATTCTCATCAATGGATGAGAATGCAAGATGAAAGTTAATCAAAGGCTCGCACTTGCCTCAAACAAACACACTTTTGACCTGCTCACACAGGTCAAAGGTAACTTGCTAAAGAGGTTAAAGGGTTTAGCTTGTTGAAGAATCCAAGTGAGTTGATTGGAGGAGAGGGAATATTCATTTAGGGTGAGGAAAAAGGTTAATTTAAAAATTCAAACAAAGTTTTAATTGTGCAAAAAAGGATAAAGAATATTCCATGGGAATATTCCTTTTGATTAGAAGAAAATTAGTTTAATTTCTAATTAAACAAAGTTTAATTTATGCAATTAGGGAATTAGAAGAATTAGAAGATATTTATTAAATTAGATGATTTAATAAATAGGGGAGGGGTGATGAAATGATATTTAATTAAATAACTTAGGGTTATTTAATTAGGTTATTTAATTAAATAAGATGACTTAGGGGATTAAATTAAATATTTTGATTTATTTAATTTAATGAGATGAATTGTTAGTGCAGAAAGAGATGAATTAACCTAATTTAATTAATTAGGCCAACTAGACAAAAATGATGCAATTAATTAATTAGCTAGGCTAATTAAATCAATTAAGCAAAAAGATGATTGATAAAGAGGAAATGATGTTAATAAATCTAATTTAAATATATGACATTGATTAGGACATTTTTCAAAAAATAAAAATTTTCTAATTTTTTAGATGCCCCAATGGAAGGATAAAATTGACTCCCTGCCGCCTTGAGAAATTAGGCAAAAATTTCAAATTTTGGGTTGATTTCTCGATAAAGGTTCAAAAGTTGCCCCAAGCGTTCAGGAAGGTTGCAGGATGCAAGAATAATGCCAAAAATGCAAGAAACGATGCAAAATTGGATCAAGAGTGGCAAAATTGGTGAAAATGATAATAAACCCCATCATTAAGGTTAATTAGGGCAAAAAACCCTAATTTTCTAGCTTAAACAGGTCAAGAGGGGTCATTTTCAATTCATTTGTGCATTCACACTTAAGGAATTCTTGCAATTTGAGCTCTGACCCTTCGACGAAATGGCGTGCCGTGAGCTTCCTTGACACATCTCTGATGGAGTTCATGAGTTCCAACGACTTCTAGGTGTAGGACCACTGGTATGTGATTCGAAACCTGATTTGAAATTTGAAGTTTCGATGCATTTATTAGGCGTGAAAATTTAGAATTTGGAGGCGTCACTATATAGCGATGCCCAAACTTTAATTGATGAGGCCAAAATAATAGATAGCTGCGCATCTGTATAGGGCAATGCTTTTTCAGATTTGAATTTAGGGTTTGAAATTTTAAATGGTGACACATTCGTATCCAGTGATGCACTTTTCAATTTGAAAGTTAGGGTTAGGTTAGGCCAAATTCTAAATTGGGACACCATCTTTTCTGGCGACACATTTGTCAATTTGAAATTTGAAATGCATCGGGTGTCGCTATTTGAGTTTTGAACATAGCAATGCATTTATGATTTTCTATCCAAAAGTTCTAAATAACTTCAAATTTTGATGATTTCTTGATGTCGTGCTCTTTGTGGGTGCAGGAGGTCTTCCACCACTGTTGTTGAGGGAGCACAGGTCCATGGTACTTGAGAGATTGGGTGATCTTGTCAAAGTTGTGCTAGGAGCACCTAGGAGAGATCAGATTGTGGTATATCGCATATGCACTTGTTGTGAGGACACATTTGGCTATGATGACAACGTTGTGCGAGAGAAAGAGCAACGAGACCTCATCCTTCCACCTTCCAATGGGGGAGGTGACAGTTACATTGGAGGACATGTGGTGGATATTACGGTTGCCTATCCACGGTGATCGCATGATCTCTGATCCCCACGCTAGATTTGATGCTTGTTTAGAGGTGATGGAGATGGACCAAATTGTATTGGTCACATCGTAGATTGACTTAGAGACATACAGAGGTCAGGTGCTGACCTTCAAATTGATTGTTGTGGCCATCATTTCAGGTTTGGTGGCTCCAAATAGACGCAACTGATTTTTTAGTCCCGAATGGGGTTTGGCGTGGCAGCAAATGTTATACTGGAGGACTCTTTTTGTGTGGGGGCCTGTGATGCTGGCCTCCCTGTACCATGATTTACATGAATTTGTGTACTATGATGGGAGAGCCCTCAGTGCAGGCATCACTCTCCTTCATATCTGGGCATGGGAGCACATTGTCGTGCTTCAGCCCATTGTATAGATGGCGAACATGGAGCCAGATGATCCCGTTGTATGTGTTGAGAAATGTGACTCAAATTTACTGGCTTGGATGACTTCCTGGAGCAATTGTGTTTTTCCCTTCATTGGCCTATATGTCACCGAATCGCTGAAAATCCTAACTTTGGAACCTATGTCGTGGGGTTTTGGATTTTCATAACTTTTCGACTTAGCGACATTGGGGTTCTCTTGCTTATCGACATGTCAAGGGTTTTGAGATTTTCATAACCTCTAATAGAGGTTGTGAAGTTCAATTTTTTAGTGACATAGCGATCTGGGGTAGGCATTGGCTTGTTAGTGGTGACATGGGTCTCATAGTGGCTGTGGGAACCACATTGTATCAATTAAAGGTAATCTTGATCTACAGTTGCAATGTGCTTGATCCAATGGTGCCCGCTAACCCTGCGCCCCTTATGGTGGGTCCCAATAGACTTCGGCGAGGTGTGTGAGATTGGTAAGTGGTAATGGCGTGACATCATGTTGGGAGTTAAATATTTAAGTCTTTTTTAGGAGAATTGTTGCAAATATTGTAGATTCCCATCTTGATTCTCCAGAATTGCGTGAGCGGTGTACACATGTCTTGGTGGACCCTCACCATGGAAAGTGGTATATGAAGGATAATTGATAGTTGGAAAGCGATGGTTGGTTGCCAATTGCTGATGAGTTGAATGACAATTGACTTAGCAGTTTTGAGTTGTATTGTAATCATTTGTCTGTGGAAGTTGAACCAAACCATTTCCTGTTGGTTGAGAACGAATGTTATAAAGCATTGAATGTTCTACAATGAAAGAGTAGAGAGGGAAATAGAATAGGGGTTATGCTTCCGTATTCTCTCCAGATGGAACAAGATGTAAACTCTGTAAAGGCTTAGAGCCTGAATTGTTTTTGTAACTGTATTCTATTGCTAAATAATACAATGGTGATCTGGGATTTTGGAGTGTGGGGTTTTTACCCAAAAGGGTTTTCCCCACGTAAATCTGTGTGTTTTGTCTCATCTTTCATGTTTTATTTTTCTTGGTTAGAATTTGTTAATGCTTGTTTTGAAACTTGATTTGCATGAGTTTCTCTCAGAAGGATTAATGTGGGAAATGCACTGTGTCTGATTCCACTTTGTGGTACAATTGTACGTGTCTTTGAGGAAATTTAATGAAATTTAAAGTTATCGAAGGCACTATTGTTCTTGGAGGTTTCTTTGAGATGATCCAAATTTCCCAACAAGTGGTATCAGAGCCTTCTTTTGGTTATTGGTTCTGGGTATTTCTCCTGTGAATATTTCTTAGTTTGTCAGGCTTGAAGAAATCTGGAGGAATCGTTTGGTATATTGATCCTTTGGTGATTGGAAGTCTTGTGGTATTTAGAGATAGCACACAGCATGAATGGTGTTGAAGATGGAGAAAAAGGAGTCGGTCATGTTGAATTGTTGTGATCTATGATTCCTAGTTGGTAGCGGTATAACCTTAATGTATGAGGTGGAATTTTTTGCTTTGTGGTTGTGTAGCATGAATGCTCTTGTATTGGTTGTCTGTGTAAGAGGCCCCTTGATAATATGGAGAGGCATGGGTTGTTTCTCAACCATGGAAGAAATTGCTTATGTTGGGTGGTGTCCTGGTGTTGGAAGGCATTGTTTTCTGTTAACCTCGAATGGAGGCTATGAAGTTGATCTTTGGGTGGTCTGAAAAACTTCTGAATAGCCTATCTCTCTTAGATGCATGCACATGTTGGTGGTTGTGGAATTGGTTAGGAATGGGCCTGGAGTTCCTGGACTACTTTTTCCTTTTAAGGATGCCTTGTACTTGCATGGCTCAAATTCATGTTCTTTGAATTTGAAGAGGTTTTATAGATTTACGTTTAAAGAATCTATGGTTATGCATATTCATGTTGTTCCATTGTTCTAGTTAATTGTGATGTGAGCAGACTTTTGAGCTGTCCAGACATGCAGTGGATATGGGTGTGCATGGGTGTTTTATAAACACTATGGTTTTGAAAGTTTTACATGGTCAAGAAAAAATTGCAGTTATGTGGAGCTGGTGTTAAGCTATTCTCTAGACCCTGGATTTTGGGGTGTGACTGGATAAGATAGTTGCAGTTTCATTATGGAAAGAGGAGGTGAGATTCCTTCTCTGCATGGGAATGTTGGTATGTGGTTTGTAACTCAAAATTCTTGTTGTGATGCTTGGTGGATTCCTTGACTATGGTGCTTGTTGTGGACATGATTGGCGAATCAGATTTGAGCTTGATCTGGTGTTTGGACATGACTGGCGAATCAGATTTGAGCTTGATCTGGTGTTTGAGTCAAGTTGTCTACCTTGTTATTTTCCTTGAGATCTTAGTTTTGTAGTTTCCAGTGCGATGATGGGTTTGCATGTTTCTATTGAATGGATCTATGGGTTGTGCAATGTTATGGGCTATCTTTACCTACATGTTTGTTGTGCAACAACTTGGAAGTGGAATGTCTATATCCACGAGGTTGATTTAGTATTGGTGAGACTTGTTAGCTAGCATTGTCTGTGGTCACTTGTGCATTGGTGTAGTTTATTTGAGATGTGAGGATGAACGGAGTTGAGTACCTGAATAGTCAGCTAAGGGGACCTGTAGCATGTTGGATCATGATTTCATGGATAGCTTGGCTACACTAGTTTGTGTAAGCTTTTGATAGTGACGGTGTTGTTTTCTTGGTCTGGAGATCTTGGTGCCATTTGGTATTGTTCTCAGATGGACATGTTGCTGAGTGGACCTAGAGGTTTTTAGATTAGCAGATGTTTGGTCATGATGCTTGGAAAGCTTGGGTATCATGGTTCAGTGGGATCTTTAGCAGTGACTATGGATTCATCACTTGGTGGTGAATGATCTTCTTTAGCGTTGGAGATGTTACTAGGAGGAACTCTTTGATCTTGTTGCTGCAGAAGGGTTCTTTCGCATTTGCAGGGTCATTATTTGAAGATGGTTAGCATTTCGAAACCATGGAGGACTTGTGTGTTCTTTGGTAGAGGTGTTGGTGGTTCTTGACAGGTGACGTTGGTTTAGAGTTATTTCATGTCATGTTATACTCTTTCTTGTATATTAGAGTTTTTTGGCATGAGGCCTTGCTCTTGAGACCATGGTATGTTCACCTGGAGCATGGGATCTCCTAAGGGGGATGTATAGATCATGATGTCATGACAAGTTCTTGGTTCAGATGATTGGAGCTTTGAAAGTGGTCTGGTAATTCTTTGTGTTTTGGGTGCATTGGTCATATTCTTGAGAAATTCATGATAGTGCAGTGATACATTTGGGTTTAGCATGACATGATCATTTGCAAGTGCTCATGGATACATGAAGAATAACGTGAGGTTGTATTTCTCTTATGAGAGAAGTGTTTTTGATGGTTACTCTTGATGAGATTTCAACAGAAAGTCCAAGGATCCTTCACCTTGGTTGGATGTGAGTTCAACAGAGACCAATGAGGAGATTACTCTTGGAGAAGTCATGATGACTTGATTACCCTAGAGGAGCATTCTCATTACCCACTCTTGGTCTACTTGGCAGTTTATCATTTGAAAGGTATTTCCCATTATTACTTTTAGATGTGTTATGTTTGTGCTTTGATTCTCATGGAATGAGTTATTTCTTGGTGTTTGGCTATGGATGCTCATTTGAGGATTGGCTTAGCATGTGTCTATATGTTGTAGATATGGATCTTGAGCTTTGTAGTTAGTTCTAAAGGATTCATTTGAAAGATGTTTAGCATGGTTATCTCCTTGCACTTTTGTGTGTTTTAAGATATCATTTATTGATGAGAATTGTTAGGAGATGGTTTTATGGGCTGATTTCCTGAGATTGGAAATGGAGTAGTTTGATCTTCTTGGAGAAGCTTACATCCATATAATTACATGATATATATATATATATATATGTTTTTTGATCTTGGAGATTGAGCGGTTGGGTGTTGTTAAGGATTTTCTCTTTGGGCTGCTATGAAGGAGATCATACTTGACACAATTGACATTTAGAGGTGTATGTAGGAGGGTTTTCTATAGGTACATGATGTGTATAGGTGCTCTCTTTGGTCTTGGTTGTCTTCTTGGATGTTTGGTTTCACATGATATTGGTTTAAGATTTGGTCAGAGCTGTAGTGATCACTAGCTTGTGGTCATGTGTTTTCATTCATGTTCTTGGGTGATGACATGGAGGTTCTTAATATATTTCTTTTGTTGGGTGTGGAGAACTTGGGAAAGCTGTGAAGACTTGTGGTGAGACTTGTTCTTATAGGTTATTTAACTATAGATTTCACATATCATTGTGGATGGTTGCTTGGAACTACATGTTTACACTCTCTATGTTATGCTATTGATAGACTTCGTGTGCCTTGATATTTTGAGATTTATTACCCACATAGTGGGAGTTCCTAGATGTGTTTTGTCTTCTTCGACTGGTTGGAACATGGAGCTTGTTTTTGTGGTTGATGGGTTGGTTGTGAAGTGGCATGAGTTTGCTGATGTGGATACCTTTAAGGTATGTGTGATTGGATGGAGTAGCACTTGTTGTGTGTGCTATTTTCAATCATGTGGGTTGATCAGTTGGATGGGAATAGTCAGAGTTCTGGTGGTTGTTCTAACTAGTTGTACATGTCTTTGAGACAATTTAATGAAATTAAAAGTTACTGAAGGCACTACTGTTCTTGGAGGTTTCTTCAAGATGATCAAAATTTCTCAACAGTATGGAGATATCGAGGTGCCATCACACTCATGCACATAGGACATATTGGGCTCCTGTACTGGCGACAGGTGATTAACAATATGACCGTGTTCTGCTGGCGGCCATGGCTTCAAATGTCGACCTATTTTGATGATGTACAATAGCTTTAATTCTCCAAATAGACCCACTATATGCAGGGTCAAGAGCATACCATGATTGAGCAGTACCTTCATGATAGAGTGGCCAAATAGTTTAGCGAAGTACATGATAGGCTCAATGATGCCTACATGGCTATTTTTATGAGATCAGCTAGAGATGTTCTAACTTGGGAACTGGTGATTCAAGCACCAGAGGCCATTGAGAGTTTCCACCAATTGATTTCCCAACCTTGGGAATATGATTAGGGTCAGCCCATAGTGTAGACCACTCTAGCTTATGAGGCATGGTTCATCCCATCGAGGTGACTCACAGATCCAAAAGGTGCTCCTCCCAAAGGGATGCCGCGAGGCAGAGGTGTCAGGGGTAGGGGACAGGGCGGCCAGGATGGCCATGATGGACAAGTTCCGAGTGCTCCTCTAGTGGGACAACAACCTCCTCATAAGCCTCCAACAGTGCAATAGTAGCCAGTTCCACCACCACCACCACCAGATCCATGAGATGTTCAGAAACAATAGTTTTAGCAATAGGTGTAGGATTTGAAAGGTGAGCAGGACCAAGCCAGCTAGAATATTTTGGTTTTGATTGCATAGCGAGACTAGGCTCGAAAGTAGGTGGTCGTGGTGACAACCGAGAGGGATGCAACTTTACAGAGAGTACAAGTTGTTAGCAGGGTGAGGGATCAGGAGGTTGTAAGATGACAACAAATAGAGGTTATGGTAGCAACCACACATGGTCAGATGGTTTCAGCACGATTGTATAGAGAGGCTATTATAGAGGCTATGTACTATAGGCAACATTACCACAGGGATGTTCTAGCAGCTCTTTGTCAGCCAGATTTTTCACATCATAGTGATGCACATCCCCGTGTCAAGGATCAACCTGAGCGACAGGCTGGAGAGGGTAGCAACCACTAGGGCTATATTTTTTGATATATAGACACTTTTTGATTTTACCCCATTCTTTATACTGATATACATTCATGGGCTCCTTGTGGATATTGTACTAATCATTGATGTACATACACTAATCCAGATTTTGTACCATGACACATTTTTTTGATATATATATATATGATACATATACAGATGATTTATGCTATGATGTGTTGACTTTATTTCATGTATGGATGATGTACAAATGCTTATATATGATTATGTATGGATGCATTTTATTTTATGCCTATGTGATATGCGATGATCATAATATGAATGGATACAATGTTATATTATTTTTCATTATCTTTTCACGATATGATATGGATGAATGATATGCAGATATTATGGATGCAAATGACGTGGATGCATTTCTTTTTGTATATTTTCTATGCATGTTTTATGATGATGATGTATGCATATGGATGTATGGATGCAAATGCTTATGATATGCAATGATTTAAGATGCTTAAAATAACAAATCTATATTATTCATCACAACTCAAATGATTATACAAAATTTATGATGTAATATGATTATGAGATGTGTGATTATGTTGATGGATGCTTTGATTATGATATGTATGCATGCCGATGGTTTGTGGATGCAGGGTGGATGCATTGATGATATTTTTGTTGATTGTCATGATATCGGGTTAGCGTGAAGAGAAGATAGAAGAATAAAGGATGAATAACCATTGCTAATGATGATTGCTTTAAAAGATCCAACAAGTCCATGATCCATTGAGACTTTATTAGAGATGGCGATGTGACAATGCAAAAGAATGCAAGATGAAATGCAGGATGGGTGCTTACACTTTGGGATTGGGATTTTTCATCATTCCTTATTGTTTGATATAACACAGATACAATGCATCAAGTTATTGATAACCTGGATGACATTGTATCTAGTGTAATGGAATTTGACTCGACAAACAGATAGGATAGTTCCTATTCACATCTTGACATACATATAGTTCCTGCGGTGGGAGAGCCCTCAGTGCAGGTGTCAGTCTCCTTCATATCTAGGCATGGGAGCACATTGTCGTGCTTCGACCCATTGTACAGATGGTGGATGTGGATCCAAATGATCCCTTCATATGGAGATATTGAGGTGCCATCACACTCAAGCACACATGAAAGATTGGGCTCTCGTACTGGCGACGGGTGATTGATGATATGACCGTGTTCCACTAACAACCATGGCTTTAGATGTCAGTCTGGTTCAATGATGTACATCAACTTTACTTCACCAAAAAGACCTGATATATGCCATCGTGTACTTCTGTTAAGGTAGTTAAGGCTTCCTCTTGGTTAAGACATCATAGTAATGTCCCTTCGATTCTTCAACGGTAAAGGGTATCACCTAGGATCACGAATCAGGATGCCTTTTTGAAAAGGGTCTTTTTAAGGTTTGCGGTGACGTCTGATGGAAGGGTTCCTCTATTAAGGTAAGTAAAGATGTCATGGTACCACGTGGATCCAGGACCAACAATGACACACATGAATTTAGATTCAGGGATTTTGAAAGTTGGTATGAGAAGCTGTTCTACCAAGAATTCACATTGAAGGATGTTGTTCGACATGTCTAGTAGTGATCCGATTGTTTCCATGGCATCTGATACTCTATTGTTCATGCGAGGAATATGCTCAAAAGTTATGTCTATAAAAAGATCTTTGAGATTGTCCACTATTTTCTTGTAAGGAGTGAGCTTGTCATCTTTAGTTTGATAGTCGTCATTGACTTGGTTGATAACGAGCTGTGAGTCTCCATAGAATTTCATCTCTTGTATCTACCATTGAATTGCTATATTGAGACCTGCGATCAAGGCTTCGTACTCAACAATGTTATTGGTACATGGGAATGATAGCCCATATGATTTTGGGATGCAATCACCTTGGGGGGTGATGAAAACAATGTCGGCTCCTGATCCATGTTGGGTGAACGATCCATCAAAGTACATCTTCTACTGAGCTGTGAGATTAATAAGGAACACTGATTCATCATGAAACTCAGATATCAAAGGGTTCTCATCATAGATGGGTGCTTTTGCTAGTTGGTCTGTGATCACTTATCCTTTGATTTCTTTGCGCTCCACATACTCTATGCCAAACTCTATCAAGATCATTACCAATTTAGCCATGTGTCCTATGATGGTTGCTTTGGATAAAAAATATTTTAATGGATCAATCTTTGTGATGAGCTTGATTTGGTGTGACAACATGTAATGCTTGAACTTTTGTGAAGTAAAAACTACCACTAGGCATGCTTTCTCAATGGGTGAATAGTTCATCTCATAGCCCACCAAGGTTTTGCTTATGTAGTATATGGATCTTTCCTTTCCATTCTCATCATGTTGTGCTAAAAGAGCTCCTAATGCTGCTGATGTTGCTGAGATGTACAAGATCAGTGGCTTGTTTGGTATCAACAATATAAGTACTAGAGGTGTTAGTAGATAATCCTTGATCTCCTAGAAATATTTATCACATTTGTCATCCCATTTGAAGGTTATCCCTTTATGGAGAAGATGTGAGAAGGGATGAGTCTTGTATAATAGCTGAGCTATAAATATTCTGATGGATTGGAACCTTCCTTGTAATCCTCTCATCTGTTTCAATGTCTATGGTGGTTCCATGTCTTGGATGGATTTTACCTTTGCTGGATTAATTTCTATCCCTCTTTGTGAAATAATGAAGCCAAGGAGTTTTCCTGATTTGACCCCGAACACACACTTTTTTGGATTCAATTGTACCTTGTATTCTTCAATCCTATCAAAGATAGGTCCCAGGACTTGTATGTGTTCACTTTTCTTTTATTTTTCCAAAATATCGTCCACATAATCTTCAACCATTTTGTGGATCATATTGTGAAAGATGAGGGTCATGGCTCTTTGATAGGTAGCTCCTGCATTCTTTAACCCAAATGGCATCACATTCTAGCAGTAGGTTCCCCATGGACAAGTAATGACAATTTTATGTTGATCCTCTTTGGTGATTATGATTTGATTGTAGCCTGAAAAGCCATCCATGAGTGATAACATTTCATGCCCAACTATTAAATCCACAATGAGATCAATGTTAGGAAGAGGGAAATCATCCTTCAAACATGCCTTGTTTTGATCTCTGAAATTAGTACATATTCTAATGCCCCTAGTGGGTTTTGAGACTGGGACTAGGTTTGAAACCCACTTAGGATTATTTATTGGTCAGATGAATCCAATGTCAAGAAGCTTTTGTAATTCCAGTTTGACCAAGAGTGCTATCTAAGGGTGCATCTTGCTTAATTTTTACTTGATTGGTTTGGTGTTAGGATATACTGCTAAGTGATGTACAATCACTTCTAGATCAAGGCCTAGCATATTTGTGTATGACCATGAAAAGTTATCTCTTCTTTCTTTGAGGAATGCTGCAAGGTTCTTTTGTTCTTCGTCTAACAAGGATTCAACATAGAAGGTGATCTTAGGTTCTTCTTTTGTTCCCACATTGACGGGAGTAGCCTTTTCTACTAGTACCGCTAACTTTTCTGGATGCATGGCACTAAGGGGGAGATTGAATCCCTCATCCTTGGGTACCTTAGAGAGGTTTTCACTATTAGATGCATCCTTTGTTTTTACTATTTTGGGACCAAAGAGTGTCACTAGGTGGTTTTCACTCAAGGATTTGCATGTTAGTTGCATTTCATTTATTTTGCAACTGAAGGATTTAATCATCTCTCCATAGTATGCCTCTATATCAAGCTCTATGTTGAAGCTTGCTTTCTGATCTTCCCATGATAAGTTGTCTCAGAGTCCCATGAATTATGAGATCACTCCATCATTTTTGAATAATTTTAGAACCGGTGGTCCTTGTTGGTCCATGTCAATAAGTTGCAAGTATACTAGGCATATTTTAGTTGGTTGGTTATTTGAGATAAAGGATGCTATGGATATCATGAAGAGGGTGTTGTTCTCAAATAGGTCAGCAACATCAAGAGGAAAGTCATCTAGGATAGTATCACACGATGTAGGTTACCAAGAGGAAGCCTCAACTCGTTTAGCAACAATATCTTTGCCAATAAGTGCGACCTTGCTAGTAGTACAACCTAAGCCAAGATTCTTTAGTCATTTCTCAGGAATGATGGGTTCTAGTAAATCATTGTCATTTTGTCCTAGCTTCTCATTTTGTTATATCCCCAATTCTATATTAGTTGTAGACCTTTGTTTTCATCTTCCATGGGAAGAATAGGAAAATGTATTTCATCTTGATAGAAGATTTTAGAGATATCTTGCTCATTGATGTCTTCTTGATTCAGGTCTCCCCACTTGGTGAAGGTAGTAGCTTCCATCTTGATTATTTCTGGTTCCTTGGTCCTTGATGTTGGTTTCCCATGAGTTTGAGGAGAAATAGATAACTCTCCTAAGACAAAGGTGTCTTTCAATATTTTGTAGCGTCCACAACCATCATCTTGGATCACTACTTTGACATTGGGTATGCTTTTCAAAATGGGTATATTTGATGCTGAGGTAGAGGCTAGGGATGATGGTCCAACAAATGAGCTTGATGGTGTAGGTCCTTCATCATTTTTGGGTATTTGTGGGATATTATTAAACTTGGCCTCAAGGATTTTGTAATAGTAGAAAGGCTCAAGATCTCCATGGATAGTAATTTATCTACCCTTGAAAGGAAACTTCACACACTAATGATAGGTTGAGGCTGCAACTTTCAAAGCATGGATCCAAGGTCGACCAAGTAGTATGTTATATGGAAGATCAAGATCAAGTACTTGGAATGGAGTTTCTACAATAAGAGGTCCCACTTGGATTGGAAGTGCAATGATTCCTTGTGATACTCGTTATTAGTCGTCATATGCTCTGATGGTGGTACTCTTTGTCTTCTCAATGGTATCTTCTAAATATCCTAGATGCTTGATCAATTTAAAGGTACAAATGTTTAGACCAACACCTCCATCTACTAAGACTCTTTTGACCTTGTTTTTATGAATGATAACTTCAAGGTGTAAATCACAGTTATGAGATGGTTGTGATGGTAAATCTTGCTCGAAGAAGGTGAGAAGATGGCTGGTGATATGCCCTACCATAGCTTGAAACTGATCGTTATCAATGTTCTCAGGAACAGATGACTCAAACAAGGATTTTTCCAGTATTTCCCTATGTGCAGGAGATAATATCAAGAGTTTTAAGATTGATATATGAGCAGGGGTCTGTTTAAGCTGATCTACAAGATTGTACTTGCTAGGATTAGATGCAGGAAAAATAGGTTGTGCCCTAGATTGAGCTGGAGTAGCTCCTTGAATGGTTATTTTTCCACGTCATGTGGTGACTCCACATTCTGTACTATCTCCCTTGATGGTGACAACAGTGATAATGCTATAATAAGAGGTGACAACATTGGAATAGGAATGTTGTACATTGGTGTAATCCTTAACTTTTCCATTGTTGTTTGCTTTGTTATGATCGGGCATAGGGGTCTTGTATATCTTGAGATCTTGGTTTCCAGCTAGTACCTGAATAGATATGGTGTCGTTCTCTATGAGATCTTGGATGATATTCTTGAATTTCATGCAGTTTTCCATTTTATGTCCTTTGATTTTATGAAATTCATAGAGATCACACTCGTTGTACCAATATGGCTTCTCTTGTGGTTCCTAGTAGTTTTCAAAGTTAGGAAGTGTTATCAATTTTGACTCTACCAGTTTCTTCATGATTGTCTCGATGGGTTTCGATAACTTTGTGTACTTACATTTGGGATAGTTGTTCCTGTTACCGGTTTGTCTAGGTTGTATGTTGGTGTTATTAATCTGATTATTCTGAGGTGGTACCATTTGTTGCAAAGTTGGTTGGATGTTAGCAACTTGATTTTTGTTGGGTCTAGGAGCATTGAGTACGACCTTAGTGTCTACTACACCATCATTTGTTACATTTTTTTCTTATCCCATACACGAGGTTTCTCATTTGAACTAGTTGAAGGATAGTTGTCTTTGTAAGCTTGAGTATTTCCTTGTGAGATTAGGGCTCTTTCAATGTTAAGGGCTCTTGGAACAAGCTCGTTATATGATGTGATGCATTGCATATTCAAGTGGAATGATAGATTTGGATCAAGGTTGGCTATGATGATTCCCACTTGTTGTTCGTCAGGAAGAGGACTCTTGCTTTTACTAGCTATTTGTCTCCATTGTTGTAAGAAGTTAGCGAAGGTTTTTCCTGGATTTTGTTTGAGAGTGTACAACTCTTCTAGGCTAAAGTACATGTCAAGATTGAAGGAGAAGTGATCAATGAATTTGTTAGTGATTTCTTGAAAAGTTTTGATACCAAGAGGAAAATGAGAGAACTGATCCATAGCAGTACCTGTTAAACTTCGAGGAAAGAGGCACATTAGATATGAGTTGTTGTAAGCCACTTCCATGCACATGACGTTAAATTATTTGATATGTTCAATAGGAATTCCTCTCCCTCTATATTTGTCAAGCTTAGGGATTTCAAAACTAGGAGTGAATGGTATCATTTCTATATTTTGATCAAAAGGGTAAGGACACAAATTCTGTGTATGAGGCTTCTTTGTCTTGCCCATGCAAAGGTCCTGCATTTCTTGTGAAAGTGCTTTCAATTGTGATGCTAGATCATCTTGCAGATTGGGTGAAGGAACATATGGTGGGATGAGAGATGAATTATATGGGGTGTATGAAGGTGTAAGATTTTGTGAAAGTGATGAATATGTTCCTGATGCGTTTGGATTGATGATGTTTGTATGAGGAAAATAGGAACCTTGTTCCTGTTGTTGGGCGTATTGCTAAGCTAGTAAGGCTTGTTGTTGAGCTTATTGTTGTTGTGCCACCAGGGTTTGTTGTTGGGCCTATTGTTGTTGTTGTGTTAATAAAGCTGCTTGTTGCACTTGTTGTTGTTACATGGCTTGTTGTGCTGCTAAGGATGCTTGCTGAGCTTGTTGGGAAATGGCCACTTGTTGTTGTTGTTGTTGTGCTAAGACTGCTTGCTAAGCTTGATGTTGTTGTTGTGCTAAGGCTACTTGTTGAGCTTGATGTTTTTGTTGTACTAAGGTTGCTTGTTGTGCTTGTTGTTGTTGTTGTACGACTTGTTGATAAGTTTGTTGTGCTTTTTGTAAAGCTAAGGCATGTGCTTGCAATGTGGGATCGGGTGGTTGTTGAGACATCTGTGAAGAATAGGGATATTGATGTTTTGAGTGGATGAAAAATTGCTGGTGAAAAGTGGAGGATTCCATTGGTTTAACATTCCTTGCAATATGGTAGAATAAGGTGGAGGAACGTATGTTTGAGGTCCTAGCATAAAAAAGGGAGTTGTTGGAAAAGATAATGTCATTAAATTTTGCAATGGAAATGACACGCTAGGACCTTGAGTCCACTGATTGAAAAGATTCCCTTGACCTATGTTTTGAGGATTTCCTTGTGCAAGGGATGTAAACAAAGGGTTTGTGATCAAGGTACTCCCAGAATTGATAGAATTTGTAACGAAGGGATTTCTTTGAAGTGGATTGATAGGAGATGATGTTGTAATGGTAGATGGAATGGATGAACCCACCAGAGGGTTTGATAAAGACGTCCCTATTTGCATTGAGGGTTGATCCTATGATATGGTATTGACATGCCCTAGTGTGCTATTTTGAGATTTTTGGTGTATACTGCTCTACGTGATGGTAGACATACTTGTGGTACTCATGGGTGTGGATGAAGAGGGGTTTCCCTGAAATGTCGAAGTGGTGGTGGAATAGTGAAGTTCAAGCAGAGTGTGTAGCTATTTTGGATCCTCAAGAATGGGAGGAGCACCAAAGGTAGGTGTCCAAATGGTAGTGGGAGGTGGAGGATTAGTTTCAAGAGTACCCACAAGTGTATTACTTTCAAATGGTAAGGCATGACAAAAATATTTAGCAAGGATGGTTGAGACTAGGTATGTATGTTTGACTTAGCCCTTGTGATGGAGTGGTGAAATCCTATGTTAAACTTTGTGCTACAAATGTTGGGGAGATAGGAGCTACAATTTCAAAATGTTGATGTTCTAAAAGTTCTTCTCTAGTGAGCTCAAATGGGTTGTTCGTGATGTCTTCAATTTCATATGGTTTTGAAGGAGATGATGGTTGTTGCAATGGTGTAACATGACTTCTAGGATCAAATTCTAAGGGATTTGGATCACTTGAGGTAAATGTAACTTTTTCTTTTTCCATGATTCTCTTGTGTTGTGATCTTGTCTTTACCATAAATTTGGTGTTAGGTATGGGAGAGTTGTGTTGAGTTTTGTAATGTGTGAACTCTCTAGTTGACTAAAACCTAGGTAAAAGGGATGCTCTAAGTATTTTGGGAGAAATGATGATAATGTGGGATGAAAAGATGGGTGATGTGGGGAGTGATATTTGCAAGCGTTTTGGGACAACACTTTTGACTTGAGTTTGATGTTTTGATGTTGGAATAAAGGATGCTAATGAACTTAGAAATCTTTAGGGTAGGCTTGTGACCTTCAAGATAAACTAGTTCAAAGATGATAACTATCTCAAATAAGTGCATGGAAAAGGATACATTTCACATACAAAGTAGTTAAGGTAGCAAGTTGTTTTGATGTTTAAGTCCCAAAGTGTTGGTGTTTTTTGAAATTTTGCAAAGATAGATGAGGTGAAGGATGCAATTTGATGAAGGGGTGAGTGAAATATTTGACCCAATGTTGACCTAAAGTGAACCTTTTTTTTTGACAAGACCAAGGTAGTGAGAATGATGCTAGACCTCTAAAATGTTCAACTCCTAGAAAATGCGAGGACGAAGGGGAATGTTCAAACCTGTTCGGGCTCTCCTATCTCAGGCATAAAAGTTTCTCAACAAAGTGTAATAGTTGCGGTAAAATATGGATGCCCACTTTTGATTATACTTTTTTTGACGATTCTTACGTTTGAAATGGAGTGCTGGAAACTTTCCCTTATGGAGTTTAACTATTTTATGAATCATTTAGAGGAGTTGGGTATCATGAAAAAGATGAGGATTTTGACTCCAAAAGAATGTAAACAATTACAAACTATACCTTGAAGCGTGTCTATAAAATTTTTCTACCAATTTGTTTCTATTTTTGTGAACTATTTGAAGGTGTTTCTTAAGAGCTTTTGGAGTGAGATGCCTAAGTCTAAAATGAGGACCTGTAGACCTTGGCTTAGGAATCCTGATTTTTCGTGAGATCATGGGGAAACAGTTTAAGTTTATAGAAGAAAGTGAGATATTTATTGCCATGTGGGTGGTGGTAATAGGGGCCTTCCAGCCTCAATATTGGTGTGTTCCTCTTTTTCGTCTAGAATGGTTGTTGCATTTCTCCACTATGTTTTTGTCTCCTTGTTTTCAAAAGTGAAGGTTCTCAAACTGCTGATGAGATCTATTTGTTCACCATTTATGAGCTCAAATTTTGGCTAAATTATAGCACCTGGAAGATCAAGTTGTTCAACAGGAGCAATCGGTCTCCAAATAGTAATGTGGGGTTCATTTGTCAATTTATATTTGCTTCAAAGTGAATTGATTTTACCAAAAACACTTGTTTTTTATTATGTTTCCAAACTATATGTTTATGTCAAAAACATCATAACTTTCACAATGTCCATTTCATGAAAATCATGAGATTAAAGCCATAATTTCCTATGTTATCTTTGGTAAATATGGGTTTGAGATTAATGTCAAGATATTTAGAAATTGCTAAGGATAAATCCTTAGGACAAGCAGTAATATCAAGGCTAAGTCAAGAAGTCCATATTTAAGCCAAAGTGTTTGAAATTTTGGATAATGAATGTTTGTTTTTGGATCATTTTGAAATCAAGCAAAGTGTTAAACTGACTCACATGCATTACAACCCTAGGATAGAAATGGCTATATTTGTTGTATTCCCACTTGGATTTCTCTAGCTGCGCTTATTCAGAGTGGATGATTAGAAGCTTGACCACACTGAGTCCCCTCCACGAAACTTAATTCTATGGGTCAGCCAAGCTTCAAGTTCTCATGAATCTCCCATGACAAACTTTTCATCTCTACTAAGAACCGCAAATATGTGGGACAGCTTCGGAGGTACGATCTCCTGACATCAACAAATATTAGGGATTTTTGGCTACTACACAAAGGTTTGTAATAAGGGCATCTAGTTCAGAGGACACTATGATAAACTTCTTGTGAGAGCAGAGGAAACTATGATAAACTCCTTGTGAGAGGTCTCCCAATCCTTAGAACAAGGGCTTTATGCATCATAAAGATACTGGGGGAGAGCTATCATGTATCACTCAGTTAATTGCAAACTTTCCTTGTAACCACAAATTTATATAGTGGTTTAGAAGAGCCTGGCTTATGATCGTTACCGCTTGGGTCATTCCCTTGGGGTGAGTACTTTTTCCCACCAAGGAAGACCCTCTAAAGGTGAACAATAGTGAGTAAGTACATTCGTAGTTCGATCATCTTTGCTTTCATGCACAAAGAGAGAACACACGCTATGCCTTTTCTCACACTAGCATGGTTGTTCAATTTTAAACCCAATTGAAAGATATGGGTGATTTTGCAACATGTTAGAGAATGTTTTTGTTTCTCAAGATTGCTAAATGGCATGAGAGAATTGCATACACATTCACTAGCAAAGTTGAAAACCACAAAACAAAACAAACAGTTGTCAATTTTATCCTTCAAAGCAATAATGAGTTCATTTTATGAACCAATTGAAAGATGAGTTTTCCTTGTTTAATTTTAAGCCCAACTTTGAATATTCATTTTAAACCCAATTGAAAACTAGTGCGTTGCCTAAAACTAAAAGTAAAAGAGCATGAAAGTGTGTTTTAATTGCCCCAAAGCATTGAATGCTTGTTACAATTATAAAATGTTAAGATAGAAGAGAAGGTCTTCAATTTCACTCCATGCCTTTAAACCTTGCACAACCCTGTTAGTCTAACAATGAAAACACAGTCAGACATCCATCAGTGATCAAATAATCAAAAGAAATTAAGTCTCATGTCGAAAAACAAACATAAATTTTCTTACCTTGGTTGAGCGTCGTTGCACATGATGGCATTGCAATTTGAAATTTGGGTGTCACTCTAGTGAATTTGAGCGTTGCTTTGTAGTAAAACCAGTGAGCACATTTGCATCACTATTAATGAATGCATCATTGTTTGAAATTTGAAAGCGTTAGTCTGGTGAAAATGAGCGTCACCATTTGCGTTCCAAGATATTTTAAATTTAAATACGCGTTTTTGTATTTAAATCGACATCGACCAATTAAATACACGTCGCTATATCAAATTGCTTGGGTATCGCTATATGGCGATGCTATTGAAATAACATTGCTGTTTGTGGTTTGAGTGTCACTGCAACCTAAAAAACAACATGAACATGGATTTTGAGCTAAAAAAAATTGAATGTTCGGTTGCCCTCCTTCTAGCGCTAGAATGTTGATGCGAGGATACTGGTATGGGATGGATTATGCTTGATCCATGAAGAATCAAAGCATAACATAGTCACCAATACTCGAATCTCAACAAGATCGATATAACAAGATTAAAACCAAATATTTTATCAAAACGTAACATACTAAAATATGAAAGCTATCAAAACATCTACTCTAATCCATTCAAAATTTATCTTGTTGTGGAATTGGTGTCGTGTTGATGTGGACCGACGACCCTTTCCCAATCCTGTGATAGTGAGCTTGTCTTAATCGATTCTATGGAAGATAATCGATGAAACTATGGTGTTTGATGTGTAAAAAACCTAAATTATGTAAAAATGAACATGCTGCAAGCTAAGTTAAGATGATCCATTTGTCTCCAAATAGTGATCTATTTATAAGAGAGGAAATGAGGAATAGATGGTTGAGATCAAAAAGCTTAATCAACAGTTCAAGATGAAGGGGATGAGAGGCATGGATCATGGATTCTCATTAATGGATGAGAATGCAAGATGAAGTTAATCAAAGGCTCACAGTTGCCTTAAACAAACACACTTTTGACTTGCTCACACAGGTCAAAGGTAACTTGCTAAAGAGGTTAAAAGGTTTAGCTTGTTGAAGAAGCCAAGTGATTTGATTGGAGGAGAGGGAATATTCCTTTAGGGTGAGGAAAAAGGTTAATTTACAAATTAAAACAAAGTTTTAATTGTGCAAAAAAGGATAAAGAATTAATTTACAAATTAAAACAAAGTTTTAATTATGCAAAAAAGGATGAAGGGGATGAGAGGCATGGATCATGGATTCTCATCAATGGATGAGAATGCAAGATGAAAGTTAATCAAAGGCTCACACTTGCCTTAAACAAACACACTTTTGACTTGCTCACAAAGGTCAAAGGTAACTTGCTAAAGAGGTTAAAGGGTTTAGCTTGTTGAAGAAGCCAAGTGAGTTGATTGGAGGAGAGGGAATATTCATTAGAATATTCCTTTAGGGTGAGGAAAAAGGTTAAATTACAAATTAAAACAAAGTTTTAATTTTGCAAAAAAGGATAAAGAATTTATTCCATGGGAATATTCCTTTTGATTAAAAGAAAATTAGTTTAACTGCTAATTAAACAAAGTAAAAAATATGCAATTAGGGTATTAGAATAATTAGAAGATATTTATTAAATTAGATGATTTAATAAATGGGGGAGGGGTGATGAAATGATATTTAATTAAATAACTTAGCATTATTTAATTAAATAAGATGAATTTGGGGATTAAATTAAATATTTTGATTTATTTAATTATGAGATGAAGTGTTAGTGCAGAAAGAGATGAATTAACCCAATTTAATTAATTAGGCCAACTGGATGAAAATGATGCAATTAATTAATTAGCTAGGCTAATTAAATCAATTAAGTGAAAAGAGGATGGCTAAAGAGGAAATGATGTTAATAAATCTTATTTAAATATATGACATCAATTAGGACATTTTTTAGAGTCTACACCCACATACACTTCCCTTCTCCAATCCCATTCCCCTTTCCTACATTCTATTCAAATTACCTTTTATGGAATCTATTTATACCTATGGACCTCTAAGCTTCCTCTAGCCTTACTTCCACTTTTCTGATTTTGCATCTCTTCCATGTATTTCTCCTAATCATTTCATTCCTTTCATGCATCTTATATATCTTTTTAGACATTAATACTTCCACTCTAATGCCTAGTTCTTGTATTCAATTTCACACTATTTTCCTACAAATGTTTCCTTAACCTTTTACATTCATTTTTTCTTATGTGGATTTCAATCTGATTAGTGAACATTGATATTTCCACCCAAACATCCTATTCTCATGTCTAGTCTCACATGGTTTCCCCACACTTTATCTATTCAATTCATTCTCGCATTTCACCCCTTTCATTAAGTTTCATTGGACCACATGAATTCCATTCACCCATCTAGTTTTGATCTATAATCTTGACCCAAAACCCCACATCTCCCTTGTCACATCTTGCTCCACATCACATCTCAAAATTTCCTAGAACAACAATAGATCATTTATATTTTCCATGAAACTACAAGTGTTGAGGAGCTTCTATGGTTTCAAATACCAAAAATATAGTCACCATTAGAGAAACATATTTTGTAAATTACAAGGAGGTCATTGTATTGCAAATGGGTTTTGTAGTTGAATGTCTCCACAAATCCATTAATAAATATTCAAGATAGTTTTATTCTTAGGTTCCAATCTTATCACATGTGTTGGTATTATTATAATAGGTATTTGATGAATATCATAGAATAATAATCCATTGCAATATTTGTAATGGTCATTTCCATAGTACATATGGATTTTTTTTTTAATTTAGGGATGGATAACTAAGTATTCTCAAATGTTGGATATTGTATTTGTGGTGTATATATGTACATAAATCATATTATTCTATGATTTAGATATGTCATTTCACTTGGTATGTTACATTTATATATAATCTAATAGATTAAGCACTGATATGAAAAGTTAATTATCCATTGTGCACGCAAAATGAAAACATCTTTCACTAATAGATTAGGAATGTAAAAGTAGTTTGTATGCATTTCATAATCTAGTGATTCAACGAAGAAATATTTCTAGAAAGTCTTAAGAGTTATGATATTGGATAAACATGTTTTGCATACCCACATCTTGTAATTGTGCAACGATGTCGTTAATATCTTAATATGAGGTCTTATTTCTAGTAGGTTGGTCTTTCGTCTATCAACAAAATTTGGGACCAAGCATACATTGGTCACTGCTACAATATTTTTAACTTTTTCATCTTGATTTGTGATTAGCTATAATAATAACTCTAAGAAAGCTTTCTTTGGGTTTAGTTGAGCTTGAAACAAATGAGATATTACCCACTCTCAACAATCGATCCATTATTTCCCTACTTGATCATAAGTTAGAGGTATGTTTCTTTGAGTTTGACACCCATAATATTTAGAGAATGCATTATCTTTATTGATTTGGGAAGCTACAAATTTGGGAACCAACACCATCCATTGATTAGATATGTTGTGTGAAGGGAAAAAACATGGTGATGATTAGCTCACAATATAAAGTAATTGCAACACCAAATACAATAGGCTCACTGCCAAATGGCACACTGCCTAGAATAAAGAAGGGCTCACCGTTGGATTAGAAAGAAGAAAGAAGATTGTTACAATGAGAAATCCATCTCAGAGTAATAGAAAAGATCCACCATTGAAACTCTAGACCATATGCAACCTTCAACTCACTTCCTCCAGTAACATCAAGTATCCTGAAGAATGTAGGCACCTTATGCTCACTACTTCCAGTAGTCTTAATTGTTAAATCTCATACTGCACTTGATCAGTTTTTGAAACTCAACACATTTTTCATCACCCACACACCACGTAAAAATCCACCAATTTATCACTCACATATATGGTCTATAACCTTGAAAACAATCTCCAAGGTTGATTATGCACCTTAAACATGCAAATTAAAAATAGGTCAGCACTAAACACTTCCATGGTGGAAAGAAGTGAAGGCAGACCACACCACAACTTAACTCAAACCCAAATCTATACTAACATGCCACTCCACGCTTTCAAAAACACTATAGACTATTCAAAATTAGTGCTAACATGCTAGGTCAGTCAAACCTATGTTAACACTGTTAATCATTCAAGTACACGCTTCAATAAATCTAAAGATGAATCACAGACCACACAATTAACACTATTAAGACATTTCACAACTTCATATACCTGAAGAATATAATTATTTTGTACACCCAATTAACCTTCCACACATAACAACTTATGGATCTTGTAAGTGTGGAATAAGTAAATAAGTAAAAAAACTAAAACACTTTTTAATGAAACATTATATCAAGATTTAACATGAATTAAACTAATTTAAAGTACATAAAACTTGAAAGCATCTCATTGTCTCCTATCTCCAAAGATTTATCAAGTCACAAAAGGCTCTCAGATTTGGTAAATAGTGTGATTGTTTAAAATACCAATCTAGAGAATGGAGTGATGCTAAATGCAATGATCTAATGATTGATAATGATTTCTAAATGATATTGATGCTACTATAATCTATTTTGACATGACATTTGATAAATGGAAGCTACAGTAAAAAACTATGATGTAGTCGTGATTCTAATTCTACTGATGCTATGATTGCTATGATGCTAAGACACAATTTCTATTGCTTGATTTCTATTCCTGCAAAGTAAGTTTGCACAAAGTTAGAATTTTCTTGAATGCATTTCCTATTGAAGAAGGTTGTATATATAGATTTCATGGTAGCACATTTGCATAGGGACATCACAACAAAGGCTTGGATTCAATCTGGAGAATTGAGTGGTGATAGATTGAGAAGCTTGAGCTGATCATGGGAATGGTTTCTCCCCATGAAAACATCAAGAAAGATGATAGGAAGAATTAGAGGAATGAGATTAAGAGGATTGCCTGCAAGTTTGTCTCCGAAGCTTTCCCGTGAATGCCAGTTGAAAAAATTAGATTTGAAAAATCTAATTTTATTGGTGAGTGAATAGAGGAATATTGATTTATGCCTTTATTTGAATATTTTATGATTTATTCAAATTTATCAAAATAAGAAGATTTAATTAAATGAAACAAATATTTGATATTTTCTTATTTAATAAAAAGGGATATGATAATTAAATAAGACTTTAAGATATCTTTATTTAATTAAGAGGAAATATGATAAGATAATTAAATAATACAAACTATTGAAGTTTTCTTATTTAATAAATGGATAAAATATAGAAGAAATAATGATGATAATAATTAAATAAAAAAAGTATTTAATTTTGTTTATTTAATGAAGAGGAAATGATAGGGTAAAATAGAAGAATTAAAAGTGAACTTAATATAAATAAATATTTCTATTTATTTACTAAGTAGATGAATTTAAGGTTAATTAATCAAATAAATGATGTTTAATTAATTATATTCTCGAGACCATTTTTTAGGTGTATACATTTTGCCCCTCTTTGAAGTGATGTGTTTACACATTGTTTTAAAGAAAATTTTGTTGTTGTTGCTAGTATCGACAAAAAAATTTCAGTATGCCCAAGACGTTGATTTTCAGGTGATGATGAATATATGCCCCCTCGGGAGATAAATTAATGAATTTTGGATTTTTTTGGATTTTTCAGAATTTTTCAAATTTTTATGATATGATGATTTGATGTAGATTTGTTGTTGAAATAATTTATCTCCTGATATAGAATGTAGAATTTCGCCCCTAGTTGAATTTGTATTAATCTCCTCTTAAAAGAAATTAATTAATCCCATAAAAATCCCACCAAAAATAACCTTTAATAGGTCAAAAAGGTCATTCTCAAACTCATTTGTGCATTTGAATTTTTGAAATCTTTGTGAGAGAGCAATTTTGTGCAATTTGGAGCAGGATGTCGATTCCCTATCACACTCACCAATTCGAGCATGAGCGACATCACCAGTGCCCGACCACTTACGGACCTCCGGTACGTACCCATAAACCCCCTCGTTTTTTGTGCTTTCCTCATTTTTCATGATTTTTTGGGTTTTTAAAAAATTCCTTTCTTTTAACACTTTCACATTCCGTTGTAGCGCTTAGAAAAATTTAGTGCTTAGGTTAACTATTTTAGTGCATATGTAAGATTAATTAGCGCTTCCATAGTTTTAATGCTTAGGTTTTAAACTTTAGCGCTTTGATTTTCTATTTTAGCGATTTAATTAGTTTAGCGCTTTGACTCGATAGTTTAGCACATTGATCCAATAGAATAGCACATATGATGAAATGGCGCTTTGCTCGTCTGTTTTAGCACTTTGGAATGATGAAATAGCACATATAGTGTTTTAGCGCTTTGAATGCCTATTTTAGCGCATCCAAGTCAGATTGATGAAGTTTGTCAAATTTGTCCTAGATTTTGTCAATTTTCAATTGTGTCAGCTATTGGTTTGATATGATTGATTATTCTGATCAAGTAGATGATGTTCGACCTCATGATAGGCGAGGTCTGATGTTTGATTGATGATAATTGTCCTTATGATAGGAAAGGAATAATTATAGTTTGATTGAGGTACCTCATGATAGGTGAGGTTGATGTGATGCATTGATGATTGACCTCATGATAGGTGAGGTACAATTTTAATATTGATGATTGACCTCATGATAGGTGAGGTTCTTTTGATGCTTGCTCATGAGATTTGATCAAAATTATCATCAAGAGCTGATTAGATTTGATAGGATAATTGATGTGTGATGATTGACATGGAATAATGACTTTGATCATTTCATGATAATAGGAGCCATTGGAGAACCTTCAGGATAGAGAGTGATTCCCATGGACATTCAATCTGATACAACAGCTGGCGCAGCCTGAGATGGCTATTATTACATGCTGTGGATTGTCTTCTCTTTTATTCATGCCCCAAATTAGGATTAATTGGGGTCTCCTAACAGTGTTAGCTGAGAGCTGGCATAGCGAGCATAACACCTTTCACCTTCCTACTAGTGAGATGAAAGTCACCCCAGAGGATGTCTAGTGGATTTTGCAGATTCCCATTTTTGGAGATGTGGTCATTTATGATTCTATAGAGCAAGGTGGGATTGATGCTCTCCGTAGAGTGTTTCAGGATGATTAGATTTTTGGGTATTGGATTCCTTGGTGTGAGATGGTTGATGCTTATGCCACCCTTCCTACAGTTTTGGATGGATTCATTGGAGGGTTCCTTTGTCCTGATCGTAGGTCAAAGGGACTTTCCGTTGGTTGGGGCCGTGTACTCGAGAGCATGGTTGTTCATGGGACAAGATTTTCTTGGGGCATGTGCATGCTTTCCCATATGTATCATGATTTGCATTCAGCGGTTTATCTTTGAGGTCACAGTTTGTCATCTAGAGCTACTTTGTTATAAGTGTGGGTGTGGGAGCACATAGCTGTCACACGTTTAGTGCCATTTAGACAGAGACCAACTATGAGACCATATGTGTATAGATATGCAGGTCACCTTACTCAGTTTAGATTGGGTAAGTTAGAGCATTGGAAGAGAGTGATTGATGATATAGAGTTTGTGATATGGCGTCCCTACCTTGACTGTGAGCATTGGGATGAGGATGATATTCAGGTGCCTTTTCTTTATCAGTCGATGCTACTGATTGGTCAGACTCGTTGGGTGCTAGAGATATTTTTGATTAGATGAGTGTATAGAAAGTTTGGTTTGGTTCAGGGTATGCCCCAGGGTGTTGCTCATTACACTCATCGTCAGTTAGATTCTATAGATTGGGGGCCTGGTTTGTCATATGATGTTGCTGTTCAGGAGTTTCAGTCTTTAGAGCCATTTTAGTGGGATATCCATCCTGACATTGTTGAGCCACCTGTGACAACAGATTATGCCAAGTATCTGGCTTTGCATCCTTTCCCACACATTACCATTCCTGATGAGCCTTCCTCATTACCTATAGAGGAGGATGTTGGTGTTGCACATGGTCATAGGTGGAGGAGAGAGGAGATTGGTGAGGTTGAGGCAGAGGATGTCGAGGTTGCTGGTGAGGAGGATGTTGGTGGTGAGGAGGACAATGGGGATGAGAGGAGTGGTGATGAGAGAAGTGGTGATGATTATGATTTTGACAGTGGAGATGTTGCAGGTGGATTGGGTCCAGCCTTGGATTTGCATGAGCATATAGTGCCTCATAAGAGGCAAGCAATGGGAGATCTGACAGAGCAGTTACAGATTGCGAGCCTTCAGGTGTAGTTAGAGACCATACAGGCTCAACTTGTTTAGACTCAGGGTTTATTTCCATAGACCCAGACTCAGATGCAGGAATAGGGTCAGTCACACGCATAGGCTTTAGCATCAGTACAGGCTTAGTTGGCTGCAGTGCAGGCTCAAATTACAACATTGACAACAGAGACGGATACCGCTAGGTAGATTGTAGAGGAAACTCAGGGTTAGATTGCATCATTAACAACTGATAGGGATGCCACTAGATTTATTGCAGAGGGTGCTCAGGCTACAACTGAGAGATTATAGAGATTGGAAGATGGTACCTATTTAGCAGATTATATGTGAGAGGTTGTTCATATTGGTGGGGAGGTGGAGTACTACAGAGGGAAATATTATGATGCCGTCCCTTCTGAGAAAAGAGTGAGCTACAGGCAGTCCTGATTTGGTAGGACTCATTCTAGGATTGTCAGTGCGGGTGTGACACAACCTCTCCGGAGAGATACTAGAGATCTTGGTACATCTGGTGGTGGTAGAGGGACCAGTCCTGCGATGCTTGCACCGTTTGGAGCCTGTAGACACTTAAAAATGACCTAGGCCTGCAAGCTCTATTTTAACCACTTTCATCCTAGCATAATTATGACATTTAATTATGTCCTTGGTCCACATTCGACTATTGATTAAATAATTCATAATTATTTAATTAATTCATGTTCTTTTATAATTCGTGATTATTAAATAAATAAATCTTATTTATTTATTCAATACATCATTAATTGTCTACGTCTTCCCTTAATTAAATAAATTTATAAATTTATTTAATTACCCTTCTTCAGTCATTTCTTCCTGATTATTAAATAAATAAGTTTTATTTATTTATTTAATATGTCACCAACTGTCATAATTAAATGAACTAATTAATTTATTTAATTATTAGTCTTATTTGCTAAATTAAATAATTAAATTTAATTATTTAATTGCCACATTTGATATTCCTCTCATTTTAAATAAATGAAATTATTTAAAATGTCATCTCATTCTTAACTATCAGCTCATTTTGGTAAATAATCTAAAAATTGATTATTTATTATTTCACAAAGTTCACATTTGGAATTAATTTAATTCCAAATTGGTAACTTTCCTCCGGAAATCAAGTGATTGGGCAGGTTCTTGATCCTTCCAAAACTGATCTTCAGTCTGGTCTTTATCTTCTTCATTTTCAAAAATCTTTATTTTTGAATTAATTTCCTCATTTATTCTCCACTGCCGATTTGATTCTCTGAGATGACATCTTGTCCGCTCGATTAATGATTTTTCCCTAACCCTAATTAGGGATTCTCAAATTTAATCTGGACCTCTGGCTTTAGGTTTTGGTCCTTATTCAATCTCACCCGTCCATTCAAAATGGCATTTTCTATAAAATGCCATTTTCCTCTCATTTCTCAATTATGCATATACACATCCACATTAGACACTCTTGCACTGGCATACTTAGACTTTTCATAGCAATTGTTAGCATATTTCATTGAGTTTTGACATCTTTAGGCATAAACATTCTTAGTCATTTAGGCATTAGGCATTAGACTTTGATCAAATCCTTCAAAGCTTGGTGTAGGACTTCGTCAAGGACTGCTCGCACATTCAATCTGAGGGAAAAACGTCAACCAACAAGCTAGAAGGTACTATGGAGTTACATTGGTGAACCCAACTCTGTTTTTCTTGTTAGTTCTATACGGTTTTCATGTTTTTTCTGCCGTTTTGTAGGTACAGGTACAGAGTGACACAACTATTTTTTTAAATCATGACGCATTTGATGCATCGTGATGCATTTGAAGACCCCAACACCGCAATCACTCTGTCACGACGCAAGCATGATCAGGAAAGCCATAGTTGAATTACCGAGCCACATTTGATACACAGAGCGATGAAATTGCTCGGTCGTGACGCATTCATCTGGTAAAGTTTTTTGGTGATTTACATTTGGTTTTTTTTGGGTTTTCTGTGTCCTTTCTATTCTGGTTATTTTCTGCATTCTGTCTAGCATAGGTTTTCTGTTACTAATCAGGATTTGCAGCTTTTTGGCGGTTACTTTTTGAGGGTCGAAGACAAACATTAAAACTACTAACGTGTGGTCTTGTAGGTTCGATCGTCAAAGACCAAACATCAAAACAATATGTGTGCATTTTTATTAGTATAACACACATTTTATTTTGGTGCAATTAAAATGAACCTCTATTTTACTATGCTTGAATGTGTTTGCAAAATGGTAGGTGAGTATGCTCTCACCTTGTGAAAACTCAGTGATCAGAAAACCAGACCCGTTTTTATCTATTTCTACCCTTACGATTTGGTATATCAGAGTATCCTCTCCCCTTGTGCATTCGTGCGATCTTGGGTGTAAGAGAAACAGTTACCAACTCTAGAAATTGGGCCTGCCTGGGGATTTCATCACCCCAACGTGACTCAAACCAGCAATGAACCTAAAGCCAAGCTACCCTCGACTGGTATATAAATGTGAATCTTAAGGGAAAACCTAAGATTACAAGTGCGGATGTGTCATACAGACAGAGTAGTATGTCTCCCTTAAACCTTGTTGAGCTTAACCTCTTCAGGCTGGAGTGCCACCTAATTGGTGATTAATCTCTTGGCCCATGTATGGCCACTCGAACGGGGGTCCTAAACTAAACACCTTTGTGTAATCAGCCAAAAACCTTCTATTTGCTAGCGCAACACCGGTCGGTGTGAAGGCATCCACACTTTCGCAGTTTGTAGTAGAGGTGATCAATCTGCCATGGGAGTTTCATGGGGATTGGAAGCTTGGTTGGCCTGAGAAGAGAGTGCACTATAAGGGGGAGCCCGTGCAACCAAGCTTCTGAATTCACATGCTACAGATATGCGGTTGGGGAAACCCACATGGAATCTAGTGGATATTGTCCTGGCCTAACCTAGGATTGTGCTTATCTGATGTGTGTTTGCTTACATTCAAAACATTCAATATTAGATAGAACAAATTTTCCATCAAAATGACAATAACATCATTTTTCACAAACTATGTCACATTCGATAAATTGCATTTGAGTTTCTGAGTCACAATCGCTCTGTTAAACCACATTCAAAACTTCAAACACCACATACGCATGCGTCACGACACAACTAACTATCATAGAGTCGCATCTGCTAAACTGAGTCACATTTGTCAGTTCCCGAGTCGCATTCGCTCAACTTGAGCCGCATTCACAAAACCGTGACGCAATCGAAACCTCAAACGACACATTCACCTGTCACAATTAAAAACTTCATACAAAGTCAAATATGAAGTCTTCATCTTTTCAATCATTTGTCAAACACTGTTTCCAAGGAGACTCTGTCAGAAACCAATTTTGAAATTGTTCAAATTTTTGACTGTTAGTGAGCATTCTTGACCATAGGATTCATCCTTCATTATTTTTAGTTGCATACATTAGGCATTAGGTTGTCCTTAGGTTTACATCTTGCATACTTTGGATTAGGAAAATATTAGCACAATTTTCAACGTCATTGCTTTCGAAACTAGGCTCTCTTGGACTAAGTTATCAAATCCTTTTTTCAGTCATTGTCTCCTTTGTGAGATTTTCCAACTCAAAAGTCTAGTTAGGAAAACTCACTAGTCATTTAGACCTTGTCACCTTGCCATTTTCAACAAAGTCCTTTAGTAACCGAAATCAAAAACAAAGATTGAGCTTAGAAGTGCTTAGGTACCATTGTCCTAAATTGCATCATAAGCTGGACATTGCATATTCTATTCCCAAAAATCCAAAAACATTAGTCATCCTAGTCGTCATTTTCAACTTAGACCTTGCATAGTGTCATCATTGCATTTAGTTGTCATTTTCATTTGAGCAAACTCATTTATGGTGGAAACTAGACTCCAAAAACAACAACGACAAATGGAAAACTTTGGACAAGATTTCAATCCCAACCTCGATAAGAACACTTATGACACAAACCAACATTGGACTTTTTCCAACCCATTTCACAACATGAACATTCAATCTTCCATGTACATGCTATCTTCATCATGAAACCCTTCTAAACCATTCATACAAAGAGACCAAAATGGACGAGTATATGCAGAAGACTTAGAAGCTGTAGTGCAAAATTCTGATATAGTCTCCTTCTTAGAAAACTCAGTCTTACGTGACCCTCAAAGGTATCTAGCCATGCTTTTGGACCAAGGGGCTAAGTTACCACGAGGCTTTGACATAAATACTTTGCCACCTCCATTAGTCTACCCTCACCATCAACAGTCACTTGACATAAATCCTACCAGTAATTTGCAACAAATGTCCACTTATCACCCTTATCCTAACCTTGACAAGGGTAGCCAACTATCAACTAGTCCATTCCAAACCTCCACGTCATATTTTGACCCTTCACCTATCAATCCCGTCCAAGTCTAAATGCCCTATCAACTATCCACCAAATCATGTCAAGTCCCTATATCATACCATATCGATCCGGTCCAAGTCTCTACGTCCTATTTTAGTCAACCTTACACTAATCCAATCCAAGACTCCATGTCATATCTGGTCCAAGTCTCCATGTCATACCCTTTTCCTTCACTAGTCCAATGCAAGTACCCATGTCATATCTTAGTCCTTCACATACTAGTCCCGTCCAAGTCCCCACGTCTTCTCCTAATCCTTTTCAAATCACCCCCTCACAAGGCACACCTAGTCATGAAAATTATGTCAATACTCAAAGTCAAATCCCATTTAATAAACTTGAGGATGCATGTCAAAATGAAAGACCAAAGCATGACCTTATAATGTCACCCTCATGTGAAGAACAAGGTAGTTCATCCCATGACCCTATCTTTCAGTCCATCCATGAAGTCCTTCAAGACAATCATGACATCCAAAACACACCTCTCCTTGAAAATGACTCTATTTCCGACTATATCATCCACGACAAACCCATCTTTGACCAAGACCCCATCATTGACCAAGAAGTCCAAATCCATGACAACCCCATCTTCGAACAAGACCTTACCATGGACCAATAAATAAAAAATGATCGACTCCTTGACCTTTATGCCATTCATGATCAAACACTTGCCGACCCTATAAAGGCCTCGAATATTGACACTTCCCATGATGAGACACTTGCCTCCACGGGACACATAGATGATATTCCTCTAGAACAAGAATCTTCCACTAGGGACATGCTTGCATATGATCAAGTTATAGCTAAAATCATTGGACTCTATGACACTAAACATAATGATGGCTTTGACATTGCCTTGGAAGCACCAACAGAATCATCTGAACTGACATGTCACATGATCAGACCAAAGATATCAGTCAGGAATATGTCCAACATGACAATGAAGCTAAGACACTTTATCAACTAGGGTCATCTATCTTTGTCAGAGCAGGCTTTCTTGCAGATGAAAATATTACAAGTGATAGAATCCACATACCTAATGATGGGTTAGCATCTTGATTTCAAAACAACAAATACCCCATCACAAATAAAATCTATCAAAGCATGCAATATCAAGGCAAAGGACTAGGCATACACGAGCAAGGCATTCTAGAACCAATTCAACTTCAAGAAAATTATAGACATCAAGGTCTTGGCTATTCCTCAGTTTTTAAATCAAACGATGTCAGTAGTACCTCCTCGATAATGGGGGTAACTTTTTTAGATACAAACGTCAAAATGGAGTCCATGAGAAATCCTTGTCATAAGATTGCTGCAAACATCCCCTCCACCCACACCATGAACCGTCATTCCATCATAAATAAACCTTCCCTTTGGAACCAACAAAGAGCAAAATTCTTACAAGTCAAAAGATCAAAATCAAATGTCAAAGGCCATTGAATCAAACAACAAGTGGACAAATGAAATTAAAATGGATCCCAAAGAAAGATGGATCAAACAAAGACACCCAGTCAACTACAAAAGTCAATCACAATGTGGAGCCACAAGCAAAGAGGACTCCCACATACAACAAATGTCCACCTCCTTCAAAATGGTCATCAAACAAGGTATATAAAAGTGTTGGTTCCAAACGCCATCCTAATCAAAATTCCAAAATCTGTCATCCACCATCCCAAGTTTGGAAAATAAAAAGTGATTCATCCAAATGTCCAAACAACCTTTCCACGACTACCATCATTTGTCATAATCCTACACCTCGTCTAAAGTCCAAAAATCCCACATCACAAATCTGTCACATCATGGTAGCAACTCTTTACCACAAGGACTCTCATGGTACTCTATTGTGATGTGCGTATTTTGATAAGGCCAACTCTAGTATCAGAAAGGATCATAATGACATCAATCAGTTGTATACAAGCGCTACGATCCTAACAAGACAACTCCTTTAGCAAGGTCATTATTGGCATATCATGGCACCAATCTCTACATCGGCACCATCAGTGGATTCAGAATAGTCAGTGGTCATCTAAAGCATCCAGGCTATTTGCAAAATCATAAATACAAAAAAATAAAAATAAAAAAATTTAAAAAATCGTCACCCTAATGAAAATCTGGCAAACAGGCGTCTTGGTGACACCAAAAAAATCAAAAAGTCAAGAAAATAGTAAAGAGAAAAATTTCATCCAATGGTGAAAACCTGGAAAACAGGCACCATGGATAAGTACCATGATGAAAACCTGGCAAATAGGCATCATGTGTAAAATAAATCATCTATGCGGACTCTTACACTTGGGGGCAAGTCGTCTCATATCCTAGGCCTTCCTCTTGACATTGGAATCCCACCATTTAATCCATATCATTCCCACTTACCTCGATCTTGACATAAAATTGGCACACATAAATCATACTTTGGGAAAACTATTGACATGTCTATCCTTCGGTCATACACGATTCATGAAACATCATGTCATTGACCGTCATAGTCTTATTGTCCTTATACGACATAGTCCTTGAAAATCATATGATAATTCCCTTAGTCTCATGTGTCCCGTCCTTTACCAAGGCGACCTATTATCCTTTCATGTATGTCACCTATCTTGGCTTTCCCTTGTCAAACGATCTAAGGATAATCATCATCCCATCTAGTCTTAACCAAGTCATTCCAAATGCAACAAGTCTAATCCATACAAGCACATTGTCCAAAATTTTACTTGACTTTGTTTCTGGCCTGACTGCAGACCTCGATACTTTTGTCACATTATCGTCATCATCCTCACGTTGTTTTGGGATGCGTCCTTCCCACGTCAAACAACGTTGTCATCACCTGTCAATTGGTATTTAGCTTGACTAGGGGCACAATCATGTTTGTCCTTGGATTCTCATGTGTAAGAATCAGTCACATGCATTTGTCATGATCCTCTTAAACCATTCAAAAGACCAAAAACATCACAAAAAGTCCTGAAAAAAGATAAAAAAATCATTAAAAGTCCTAAAAAAAAGACAAAAAAACATCATAAAATGTCTTGAAGAAAGAAAAAAATCATAAAATGTCTTGAAGAAAGACAAAAACATCATAAAATTTCATGAAGAAAGACCAAAAACATCACAAAAAGTCCTAAAAAAAGACAAAAAAAATCATTAAAAGTCCTGAAAAAAAGACAAAAAAACACCATAAAATGCCCCGAAGAAAGACAAAAACATCATAAAATGTCTTGAAGAAAGACAAAAGCATCATAAAATTTCCTGAAGAAAGACCTAAAAATCATAAAATGTCTTGAAGAAAAACACAAAAACATCCAAATCAATGTCAAAATCCTAAAAATGGAGTCAAAGTCAGTCATGTCAGTCAGCCATGTCATTGTCAAACTACGTTGTCTCTGTGCATTTGCTACGTAGGCAAGACCATTAGTCGATGAGTCCTCGAGACATTAGGTCAGTCCTTTTAGGTTGGTCCAAATAAAATCATGGCATTTGTCACAATTGTCACATCGGTCAAATAAGTCAGACATCGTCAAACTCATACACAAGACATTCATTTGAAACGTCAATGTCAAAATTGGTCAAAATCAGACAACATAGTCCAATCAATCATACAATCAACATCAGTCAACTTGCTAAAACATATTAGTCAAAACAATGTCAGTCTCGTCACTCTTTGGTCCTCTTCAAGATGTGTCCTTCTTGGATTTGGACCTCATCAAAATGTCCTTTGCCTTTTTCAGGATGTGTCCTTCCTAACAATAGGCCCCATCAAACTATCAACACCGTCAAATTGGCAAAACTCTTAAACTGTCAAAACTGTCAAACCGACAAGAAATCAATCTTTGGCAAACAAACATTGGCAAACAAAATAAAATAGTTGTTAATCTTTCTAGTCTATCTTGTCTTATCTTTTGACTATCTTGGCTATTTTGTCTTATATTTTTACTGTCTTGTCTTTTTGGTCATGTTACTAGCTACCTCGAGGATGTCCCATGAAGGATTTAGAGGTGCGATGACGTCTCTGCCTATTTTATTTTCTTTGACTATTGTCTGTGGATTGTCTTGACAAAAAGACTGGGGCAACTTCGCCCTTAGTATGAGTTAGGACATTCCTTATCTGTGATTGTCTGTTTTTCAAGTGGATGACCTTGCACACCTTGGTCTATGTCATATCATGGTGTTTGTTGTCCATTTGTGTCATTTTACCACCCAATGATGATTAAGAGCAATAAATATTAAAGTCCTACTGCAAGTTTTGAAGGATTCTTTCATCTAGTCTGCATCTTCATCATCCATATCTTTTGCACTAACATTTTTTTGTCTCTTCATATTCTAGTCTTCTCGTCCATTTCGAGAGCACACCCATGTTCTTGGAACCCGTCTTCCTCTCGAGGGGGCATACCGCTACCCTCCTCGTCATTCTTCCTCATCGTATTTTGCACTGGGGCATATTTTTGACTTATTTTCTTTGTCACAATGTGACATGCTACATTATGACAAAGAGGGGCAAAATGTAGACACTTAAAAATGACCTAGGCCTGCAAGCTCTATTTTAACCACTTTCATCCTAGCATAATTATGACATTTAATTATGTCCTTGGTCCACATTCGACTATTGATTAAATAATTCATAATTATTTAATTAATTCATGTTCTTTTATTCTTCATGATTATTAAATAAATAAATTTTATTTATTTATTCAATACATCATTAATTGTCTATGTCTTCCCTTAATTAAATAAATTTATTTAATTACCCTTCTTCAGTCATTTCTTCTGATTATTAAATAAATAAGTTTTATTTATTTATTTAATATGTCACTAACTATCATAATTAAATGAACTAATTAATTTATTTAATTATTAGTCTTATTTGCTAAATTAAATAATTAAATTTAATTATTTAATTACCAAATTTGATATTCCTCTCGTTTTAAATAAATGAAATTATTTAAAATGTCATCTCATTCTTAACTGTCAGCTCATTTTGGTAAATAATCTAAAAAATAATTATTTATTATTTCACAAAGTTCACATTTGGAATTAATTTAATTCCAAATTGGTAACTTTCCTCCAGAAATCAAGTGATTGCGTAGGTTCTTGACCCTTCCAAAACTGATCTTCAGTTTGGTCTTTATCTTCTTCATTTTCGAAAATCTTTATTTTTGAATTAATTTCCTCATTTATTCTCCACCACCGATTTGATTCTCTGAGATGACATCTTGACCACTCGATTAATGATTTTTTCCTAACCCTAATTAGGGATTCTCAGATTTAATCTGGACCTCTGGCTTTAGGTTTTGGTTAGAATTCAATCTCACCTGTCCATTCAAAATGGAATTTTCTATAAAATGCCATTTTCCTCTCATTTCTCGATTACGCATATACACATCCACATTAGACACTCTTTCATTGGCATACTTAGACTTTTCATAACAATTGTTAGCATATTTCATTGAGTTTTGACATCTTTAGGCATAGACATTCTTAGTCATTTAGGCATTAGGTATTATACTTTGATCAAATCCTTCAAAGCTTGGTGGAGGACTTCGTCAAGGACTGCTCGCACATTCAATCTAAGGGAAAAACGTCAACCAACAAGCTAGAAGGTACTATGGAGGTAATCATGGAAAATTCGATTAAGATGTATAATTGTTTATTGTTTAATTTCCTTTGTACTCGATAGGTCTTTGGGTTTCTTTATCTTCATTATCTTTACTAACAACTCTAATCTTAAACCTAACAATTAACCCTTAGTTACAGAGCCAACAAAACTTAGTTTATATCATGTGATTCCTCTTGTTGTATTTTGAGATGATGATGTACATTCCGATTACAACCATTTTTTATGTTATATCTCTCTTCATTTCAAACATCATTGTATACTTGACATTTTATGATTTTGAGGTCTATATGATATGCAGTGGATTTTTTCAATCTATCATGTGTGTTATATGATTCTATGTTGAATGCATTTATTTCTATGTTCTATATTGCATGTGATGATCCTTATATTATAATGTTATGGATGCAAATTATAATTATGATGACATGCTTTATGACCTATGATGTGTATTATGATGATGTATTGTTGCATGATGTATGGATGCATGACGTATGGATGCATGATGTATGGATGTATATATGTATGATGATGGATATGATGTTTGATGTAAATGGGATATGTGCATTTTTATTCGTGTGATATCAATGCAAATTTATGATGTGATGAAAATGATATATGTGATGTTATTTTGAATGTATGATAATGATGTGATGAATAGATAAATGAAGATGTAATTACATAATGATTTTTTTTTTTAGTTTCTTATGTATTTTATGATGTGATGCACAATTGAAGAAATGACACGAATAATGCAAATTATATGATTTAAATGATAAAATTAAATGTTTCGAAATGTATGCAATGATTATGCAACTATTTTGATAATGATGATGCTTTTGTTAATGTCAAGCATACTCAATCCATTAATGAGGAAATATAACTTTGTCATTGAATGATTCACCAATTTTGTAACAAATACTATGCTGATGTAACACATTTCATGAAAGCAATCTATTTTACCATGCAAATTTACATGCAAAACATTGGAATTTTAACAGTCCTTTTATCGTGCTTTGTATCATCATGGAGCTTTTAAAATGTTGAAAGTGAGTACAAGCATCAATGGTATAATGTAAACCAATAATGACCTGAGTATTACTTTCATGATTTTTGATATTGCAAGCGAACACAAGTATCGAGGTATAATTAAACCGAGATGACCTGAGCATTTCTTGTGTAAACAGACAAGAATTAATCACTTTCCTATGTGAATTTGGAATGTCATCAGTGATACTTTGTAGAGCACATCTCGTGACAATTCACACAGTAATTATGATTAATTCACAAATAGTAGATAAAGAAAAATACCATTCCTCTTCCTAGCTTCTCTAGTTCAATACATCATCGAGTTGCTCCAAAGAAATGATAATAAAGATCAAAGTACAACATATCCAACCTTTGCTTAAAGTATTTCAACCATTATTCAGATTAGATCATCCATCCTGATTTTATGATGTTTTTGTGTTTTTGAGAGTTTTGACCAAAGACCTAACCTAAAGACCTATCCTAGGGGCCTTGGGGGCTGATCAAAGATTAGCCTTGCCTTTGTTATACACGTAGAGACCACGTAGTTCGACTGACATAGACCCATGTTTTTTTTTTGGGCTTTTTTTGATACCGAATTTTTGACTTTTTTTTTTTTTGGATTTTTTGTTTGATATGGATGTTTGATGTATTTTTCGATGGTGATTGATGTTTCATGTTGGATTGTGTTTTGATCAATGTTTTTGTTGCATTTGTCATCCTGTTGTTTGTCCATTTTTGTAATCTTGATGTTTATTGCCCCAGTGTTGTCCAGATGTTGCCCCCAAGCTAGGGTGAGTCATGACCACTTGCAATGATATGATAATGGATGTAAAATGATGGTGGAAATAACAACCATGAAATGCATCCAATAGATGGAAAAGCTGGTTCAAATAAAAAATAGCGCCCATTTCCAGGTTTTCACTATTTGTTTTTTATTGAACCTTTTCAGTCTTTTTGATTTTTTTATATTTTTTCTATTTTTCTGATTTTTTTATATTTTTCTGTTTTCTGATTTTTTTTGTATTTTTCTGTTTTCTATTTTTAATTTTTTTTTTTTGTTACCAAGATTCATGTTTACCAAGTTTTCATCAAAGTAACCATTTTCAGAAACTAATATGTGCATTAGGTGTTTCAGGTGTAGAACTTTCTGAGATGGATACTATTGATAGGTTCATCGAACAGATCCTCTTCAGGTATAGACAATTGATATGCTCCTGATCCATACACTGCTATGATGACAGAGGGACCTAGCTAGTTAGGTTCAAATTTCCCTTTCTTTTTTGTCCTATTGATTTCTAGGGTTTTCCTTTAGGACCAAGTCTCCAACTTGAAAGACTCTTGGTTTTACCCTATGATTGTAGCTCCTTGACATTCTTTGTTGGTATGCTTTTAAATGATTGAAAACTTGTTGATGGTGTTCATCCAGAAATTCCATTTATTGTAGTTTAGAGATTCTATAATCCTCATCTATAATGATACCCTTCAGTGAGACACAGAGTGATGGTATTTCTACCTCAATAGGTAGGATGGCCTCTGATCCATATACCAAGGCATATGGTGTAGCTCCTGTTGGTGTTCTAATGCTGATTTTGTAGGCCCATAATGCAGGATTTAGCTGAACATTCCAATCACGTCCAACATCATTAACTGTTTTCTTTAGTATTTTTAGAATTGTCTTGTTTGAAGCCTCTGCTTGGAAATTTCCCTAAGGATAATACGGTGTTGAGAAACGATGTTGGATATGAAAATTTTCACACAATTCCTGGACGTCCAGGTTCTTAAATTGTCTTCCATTGTCTGTAACAATGGATTGAGGTATGCCATACTGATAGATTATGTAGTTCAATATGAAAGAAGAGATTTGCTTTCCAGTGATTGTTGTTAAAGGAACTACTTCTATCCATTTTGTAAAGTATTCCGTTGCTGTGATTATGAACTTGTGTCCATTGGATGAAGATGGGTTTATCTTTCTCACCAGGTCCAGTCCCCACTGACAAAAGGGCCATGTTGATGTAAATGGATGTAATTCTTGTGCTAGCGCATGAATTAGATTTCCATAGATCTGACATTTCTGACATTTCTTAAAAAATTGATAAGACTCCTTTTCCATGTTCAGCCAAAAATACCCCAAACAGAGGAGTTTCTTTGCTAGGGTTGGTCCACTTGAATGAGTTCCACAAATACCTTCATGAACCTCATGTAAGGCTGATTCAGATTCGTTGTGTTCAAAACATCGAAGAAGAGTACCATCTAGACGTTGACAATAAAGGATATTGGAAATTAATGTATGGCGAGCGGATTGGCGGATGAAGTTACGCTTTTGGTTTCTAGAAAGATCAAGAGGAAGGATATTATCCTTAAGGTAAGTATAGATATCTCCATATAGTGATTTTTAAATGTCGACTATTTGACATATGGTTTGTGATTCAGGATTATCGTAGGCACGATTAGATACTTGTTCTACCATAAACTCATAACGACCTTGTTTTTCTAATAATTGCAAGAGGGAAGCAATTGACGCCATGGCATCTACAACTTTGTTCTCTGCCCTTTGTATTTGTTCAAACTTGATCTCCACAAAGTAATTTTTAAGATCATCTATCATTTTGTTATATGGCATGAGTTTTTCATCCTTTGTCTAATACTCGTCATTTACCTGATAGATGACAAGCTGTGAGTCCCCATACACTTGTATTTCTGTGATATTCCATTCAATAGCCACTTTGATGTCAATAATCAATGCCTCATACTCAACCACATTATTGGTACATGGAAACATTAGTCTATAGGACTGTGGGATGGTATGTCCCTGAGGTGTAACAAATAGAATTCCTGCACTAGACCCTCTTTGTGTGTATGATCCATCAAAATGAAGTCTCCATTGTTGTGTGGTAATATTGAGAATGTTCACATTCAGAAATTCAATGTTCATTGGATGATTATCATGTAACAAAGCCTCAGTTAATTGATCAACTATCACCTATCCTTTGATGGCTTTCCAGTCTACATATTGGATGTCAAACTCACTTAAGATCATGACCCATTTTGCTAGTCTCCTTGTTAGAGCCACTTTACTGAGTAGATATTTTAATGGGTCAATTTTAGCTATGAGTTTGACTATATGAGTCAACATGTAGTGTTGTAACTGCTGGGTTGCAAATACCACTGCCAAACAAGATTTTTCTATGAATGTGTAATTTATCTCATAAGCGTTGAGAGTCCTACTAATGTAGTAAATAACTTGTTCCTTTCCCTCAGAATCTTCTTGTGCTAAGAGAGCCCCTAAAGAAATGTCTGTTGTTGCGATATAGGGTAACAATGATTTCTCTACTGCAAGTGGAATGAGTATTGGAGGTGACATCAAATATTACTTTATCTGGTTAAAAGTTGTTTCGCTTTCATGATCCCACTTGAATGAGATATTCTTATGAAGTAGATGATTGAATGGGTGGCTTTTGTCCACCAATTGGGAGATAAATCTCCCGATGGATTGTAGCCTACCTTGTAGGGACCGTAATTGACTGATGTTTTTAGGTGGTGACAACTCCATTATTTCTTTGACCTTAGCAGGATCCACTCCTATTCCTTTCTCTGACACTATGTATCCAAGGAGTTTTGTTGATGTTACTCCAAACACACATTTCTTCGGGTTTAATCTGACATTGAATTTTTCCAGTCTAGTAAAGATTTTTTCGAGGATCTTTAGATGTCCTTCTTTGGTGTATGATTTTTTCTAACATGTCATTGACATAATCTTCCATGAAAGTATGCATCATATCATGAAAAATTGTAGTCATCACCCGTTGATATGTTGCACCTACATTTTTCAACCCGAAGGGCATGACATTCCAACAGAATGTACCCCAAGGACAAGTGAATGTTGTCTTTTCTTGATCTTCAGGTGCTCTCTTTATTTTGTTGTACCTTGAGAAACCATCCATTAATGACAACATGGCATGGACTGCTGTTAGATCCACAATGATGTCAATGCTTAGTAGAGGAAAATCGTCTTTCAGGCAGGCCTTATTTAGATCTCTGAAATCTGTGCATAACATGATGTTTTTATCCAGTTTAGATACAGGAACAATATTTGAAATCCATTCTACATAATCGATAGACGTGATAAATCCTACATCCAACAATTTCTTTAACTTAGCTTTTACCATCAGGGCGATGTGAGGATGCATTTTTCTCAATTTTTTGCTTGACTGGTTTGATTCCGGTTGGTAGAGACAAATGGTGCATCAGGAGATCTGGATCTAATCCTGGCATATCAGAATAAGACCAATAAAAATTGATATGCTGCTCTACAAAGAATTTGGTGAATGCGGGCTTCTCCTGTTCTGTCATAGATGCCGCTAGATGTAGAATCTTTTCCTTTTCAGTTATTCCAAGATTTATGGATTGTGTTGGTTCTACCAGTACTGATGATCTATCATGGTAATTCTCTAGAAGGGTGTAAAATCCTCCATATTTAAGTGCCTCAGAAAGGTTTTCACTGTTAGATACATTCTTTATTTTTACTTTTTCCAAATCTAATGTCTCTACAGAATGGTTTTCACCATTAGATCTATTTTTCCTATTGTTATTTTTGCAACTCGAAGATTTGGCACCCTCCCTATTTGAAGTATCATTATGAGTGTTATAGGTAGAACTTGTATCAGGTTCATAACTACAAAGAAAATTTATGATGGCATCATCATTTGAAAAAAATGGTATGTGAATAGGTTCGATGGGTTCCCAGTCAATAAGCTCGGGGTGTATCAAGGGTAATAAGTCATCAGGTTGAGAAAGGTCGATGGATGTAAGTGTTTTGATAGCTAGGTGGTCAAAATTGTCAGTGGAAAGGTCAAGGTATATGATATTACCCTCCTCCGAGTTATCTAGCTCACTCGATGTTTGTTCATCCTCGCTTGAGTCATCGATATTTGTTGATCCCAAAACAAGTGGTCTAGTTCCTGAACTTTGTCCCTCCTCTCGTGTGGGTGTATATGCTTGGATGACGTCAATTTGTTTGTCAGTGTATGATGTTGCAGATAGATGATCCCGTTCATATTCATTTGAATCTATTTCAGATCCATCCCTCATTTGTAGAATCCTTTCTACCACTTTCTGAGTTACTTTTTCTTTTGATTCTCCTGTGTATCCCAATCCTATTTTGTCCTTAGGCTGAAGTGTTAGTGGTTGAATAGGTTCTATAATACCATCTTTTCTCTTGCCGATTTTTCCTTCTCCTTTGTAGCCCAATTTTTCCAAGATAGGCTTCCCTTTTCCATACTGATCTATTTTAATGCTGATGTTTGCTGATGTAGAGGCCTCCTCATCTTTATAAAGCCAATTGAGAATGGCTTTGTCTTCTGATTCATCTTCAAGGGTACTTGCTTTTACAAATCTTTCATTTAGAGCTGTGAGAGGCTGTGATGAACGTGGTGTGTTTGATGTGGGCTGTCCATATGATTTTGGTGATGGTAGAAATTGTGATAGACACAAAGATTGCTCAAGGGAATATTCTCCTAAGCCTTTTTCCTTCAACTGGATCTTGTCTATAAATTTTTGTGGTAGAGTGTTCATGGGTCTTTCAGTATTTGATACAGTTGAGTCAACCACAATTGTTTCCTTTTCCTGGTCCTTCTTTTCAACCCATTTGGATATAAAATTGAGTTGCTTTTCACCACTGGATGAAGATGTGTTAGTTTCTCTATTGTAGGGTATCAGAGTGTCTTGATTTTCCTTAATCATGTTACAAGTATGAGGATTATTGTTTTTCGTTGAAATTGGGACCTCTTGTCCATTGATAGAAAATTTCAAACATTGATGATATGTCGATGGTACTACTTGTATTTCATGGATCCATGGTCATCCCAAGAGTATGTTATATGTTAGCTCCTTATCTAACACTTGGAAAACAATATTCTTGACAATTGGTCCCACTTGAATTGGTAGCACAATCGGCCCCTTGGAAGACCTTTCCTCTTCATCATATGCTTTTATTGTTATCTTTCTCCTGGAATCAATGGCATTGTCAGAATAGCCTAGTGCAAGAATTAGTTTTAAAGTAAAAATATTTAATCCAACTCCCCCATCTATTAAGACACACTTAACATGGTGTTTATGGATTAGAACTTCTATATGTAAGGTTGCATTGTGTGGTGATTCAGTGACACATCATCCTATTAAGAGAATGACAAACAATGAGGTGTGGTCAAATGTCCCACCATAGCTTGAAATTGATAGACATCCAAATTATTGGTTATTGTAGTGGCTACCAAAGCCTACTCGAGAACCTCTTTATGTGATGGTGAAATTTTAAGAAGTTCCAGTATGGATATCTGTGCGGGTATCTTTGGTAGTTGATCCATAATGCTGTATTGATGTGATGGGGGAGTAGTGTTTTTAGATGAGACTCCTTTAAGTATCACTTTGGACTACCCCTTGTCGTTACTTGACTGGTTGATGGTCTTGTGTTTCCCTGATCTTTAGGAAATTGATTTGATTGTCAGATGTGTTTGTGCTTGGTATCATGTTCAGGGATTCAATGTCACTGATGTTTATGGTATCTGTTTGATTATCAATGTAATCTTTCTCAACCTTAGAAATGCAAAGAATGGTGGTGTCATAGATATAGTTTATACTTTTTCCTTTACCACTTGAAGAAGACTCCTTTTTCGTAGTTAGGTAAAGGATTTATAAATGCACTATGATCATTGTTTGTTTAAGGTCCTTCGACAAACACCTTCTTTGCTTCAATCAAGTCTTGTATCAGGTGTTTTAATTGCATATAGTCATTTGTTTTATGTCCTTTATTTTTATGGAAGTTGCAATAGTCAACATCATTCCACCAAGATGGTTTCACTTTGGACTCCCAATTTTGTGCTTCTAGTAGAGTAATAAGTCTGTTTGCAATAAGCTCTCTCATTGCTGATTCCAAAGTTTGTCCTAATGGTGTAAATCTCCATTGATTGGATTTTCTTTGATAGGGTGGTGGTTGAGATTCTCCATTATTTAGGTTATTTCCTTGAGTGGTACCTTGATTTTTGTTTTGGTTTTCATTCTGATTTATTTTCACAGATGTTTCTATCAAATTGAATACTAGTTTTGTATTTTGTGTGCTAGTTGTAGCATCATTGTTTCCAGTAGTTCTATTTTTCTGCTAGAATTTAGGCTTATCATTGTTTCCATAATGATTTGAGGAATTTGCATTGTTTGATGTATCAATGTAATGTTTAATCACTCCTCTTTTGACTAAATCTTCTTCAATTTTAAGCCCGTTCTCAATCACCTTGTCAAATGTTGGGGGACATTGTAAATTTAGTCTATAACTCATGTCATCAGTTAAGTTCTCGATAAATAATTCAATCTTTTCCTCTTTAGGTATAGATTGAGGATATCTAGCGAACAACTTTCGCCAACATTGTAAGAATGATATGAATGTTTCTCCCTTCTTTTGTTTCATGTTGTACAGATCTTTTATGGTTACATTATGTTGAATGTTGAAGGAGAACTATGTGATAAATTTGTTAACCACTTCTTCAAAGGATTGAATCCCCGTTTGTAATTTGGAGAACCATTCCATACAGTGTGCTCCTAAACTCCTAGGAAATAACCTCATTAGGTAAGTATCCTCTTGTGCAAACTCGAGGCTCATTGTTATGAATTCCCTTACATGGTTAATCGGATCCGTTTTTCCATTGTCCTTCCCATATTTGGGAAATTCACAATGCCTAGGGAAGGGTATCATGTCAACACTCAGATGAAAGGGATACATACAAATGTACTGTAATGAATACCTCTTTGTGGTTCCCTTTTGCATATCTTGAATATGTTGTTGTAAAGTTTACATTTGAGTCGTTAGAGCAACCACTTGATCTGTGTCTTGCATGTTGGATGGTTCTATTTCATTATTTCTAGGTGTTTCCTTCAATCAATTCATGTCAAAATCTTTTGGAATTTTTGTGCCTAATTCCACTAACATCAAAAGATATTTTTTCCTATCTTGTTCTAGGACCTTTTCCATGAATTTATGAAAATCCGGATCCTATTGGGTGTGTCGTATATCTTCTTGAGTTATTTCATTGTTATCATGTTGGTGGAATCTATAAAAGGGGTTTTCTTTAGCCATTATGTTTGGTGTTTCCGTCTCCTTTTCTCTAAGTTTTTGTCTTTGTAACCTTCTTCAAATTGGCATACAAATGTTTTTTTTTCTCCCTAAACTTTGATCTTCTGTGTTTGGATAAATGTCAAATGGAGTTTAACAAAGTCAAATAGGATGATATATCCTATTAATGAGACTAGGTTAAAAAATTTGATTATTATGTTTCGTTTCGTGATGGTAGGATGATAATATCCTGATGAAGAAACTTAACCTAATAATCAAGATTTTGTGTTTGATTTGTGGACACATTTAGAGTTTGCAAGATCTAGGTTCAATTTGATTTTTTTTTGATTTGTATGATCCTCTTTGATTCAGGTTTAAGACTCTATTGGGATTGTGGAAAATATTTCTAACTGGTAAAAACCTAAGTTTCCAATGTCTGTAATCTGACATATGTTTTTAGTAGCTCTTTGTTTTCTGGTTCTGTGGATGTGCTAATACAAAGGGAAGAAGCGTTAAAACAAACACCGTATGTGCTAAAAGATCTAGTAAAAGCATTGAAAAATAGTGTAGATGCGCTAAAATAGTGGGCAGAAGCGCTAAAGTTTCTAGTAATTTTGTCACTAGTAAAAACTTTGTTTTTGATAGACTGTGGATGCGTTGCGATTTTTGTTAGATGTGCTTAAATAGACAGTGTAAGCACTAAAACAAACACTATATGTGCTATCAGACAGGGTGTATGCGCTAAGACAGATTGTGGATGCGCTGTAGTTTCTGGTTTTTTTTGACATTGATGGATGTTTATGATAGACTGTAGATGCACTAAAACAATGGGAAAAAGTGCTAAAACAGACTGTGGATGCATTGTTTTAGGATTTATCAATGTTTGTTTAGTTTTTCAATGAATGGATTGATTTTTTGACAAAATCTGAGGTATTTTGATAGAGTATTTTTGTTGGTAAATTTCCTGATTATGATAACAAGCCTAAATTTTCAAATGTTTTCTCTATTGTATGAATTAATTTAGCTTGTTAGAATACTCTATCGCTAGTTGTGGAATGGATGATGGATGAATAGGTTGACTATGATTATGTTTCTATGAAATAGCTCTTCTTTGAAAGTAGGCTTGTGAATATAAGGGCTCTAAAGCATAATCATCTATGTATCCCCTAGCAAAATCGTGAAATCTATGGATGAAGGTTCTATGATGAAGTAGGACTTTCCTACTTTGATACAAAAAATTTCTTCTTTTCAGTAGTTTCTTGTAACTAAGTTGTTTTTTGGGTTTTCTGACTCTTTTTGCAATGGTTTTCTTGACAAATTTTGTGGACTTCCAATCCCTAATCATAAGTTTTCGTGGCATGACTTGTCAATTTTTTTTTTGTGTTCTTTTTGGATGATCTTTATCTAATTTAATGATTCAAAGACACAACAAGCAATTGTAGAACAAGTGTTTTTAAGTCCTAAGATCTAAATAGGGAGTGTATGTTCAAGGATCAAGTAGATCCTTCTTGATTTTCACAGGTTTATTGACAAAAAGACACTTTAGACAGACTCACTCTTAAGGATAAGTAGGTCATTGTTATACTCAATCAACCCACAACTTAAAATTGCATAGACTCACACAACTATGTCACCCCCTAGAGGGCGCCCGTGTTTTTGTATTTTCCAGGCGCATACTCAAGGTTAGATTTCTCGATCCCTTGAGAAAACGGTCATTGGAAATTATATGGTGAGTGTCTTGGGGGTAGATTCTTCCCTTCCCTGACACTGCTGAGTATTACAATGTTTAGAAACTGACAAGTTGGATACTACACTATGGTTCGTAGATAGGGTTTTCGTTCAGAGTGGCGATAATAAACTCCCTCAGGAGACCTCCCAACCTTTAGAACAAAGGCTTTGGGGATGGTTATCTTGTACACTTCTGGTAAATGAGGATTTATCCAAATTTACTTTTATTTTATAGTGGGTTGGAAAACCTATCTTTGGTTGTTCCCACTTAGGTCATTCCCGTAGGGTGAGTACTTTTTCCCACTACGACAAGCCTTCTAAAGGATTTAATAAAGCTTTGAAATTGCATAAAATAAAGGATGAGTTTGGCGTTTTGATCACCCAGTTAAGGGGAGAGCATATGCCTATCACCACACAACCACAATAATCAATTATTCAATTTTAGAGCCCAAACAACAATTTGCTATCTATGTGAAGATATTGCTTCACAAAAAGAGATGGTGTTCATTTTTAGTCCCAAATTAAAAAGTTTGGCGACTACCCTAGATTGATATACTTTAACTTAGGTGACTATCCTAGGATTGATTCATTTTAAATCCAATTGAAAAAAAAATGAAGTTACTGGCCGCAGTCGTGTCGGATCCAGATAACAGTTACAAAAGTGCTATAACAGAGGTTAAAAGCACTATAGAAATAATCAGATGCACTGTAGAAATCATTGGAAGTAATGTAGGATTTGGCAAAAGTGTTGTAGAATTTGTCGGATGTGCTAAAATAGTGTTGAATATGAGTTGTCTATCTGTGCTAAAAGCCTTTTAGTTGAAGCGCTAAAATAGTCAGAATCGCTATAGTTTGGGTCAGATGTGCTACAAATCTTCTGACCGCACTAAAAGAAAACGTGCCTGTATCTTGTACGAACACTTTTCATAAAAATTGTTAAAAACATGGGGTTAAGCCCCATGGTGGGCGCCAAATTGTAAGTGTGGAATAAGTAAATAAGTAAAACAACTAAAACACTTCTTAATGAAACATTATATTAAGATTTAACATGAATTAAACTAATTTAAAACACATAAAACTTGAAAGCGTCTCATTGTCTCCTATCTCCAAAGATTTATCAAGTCATAGAGGGCTTTCAAATTTGGTAAGCAGTGTAACTGTTTAAAATGCCAATCTAGAGAATGGAGTGATGCTAAATGCAATGATCTAATGATTGGTAATGATTTCTAAATGATATTGATGCTACTGTAATCTATTCTGACATTAAATCTGATAAACGGAAGCTACAGTAAAAACTATGATGCAACCATGATTCTAATTCTATTGATGCTATGATGCTAAGATGCTATTGCTATTGCTTGATTGCTTGATTGCTATTCCTGTAGAGTAATTTTGCACAAAGTTGGGATTTTCTTGGATGCATTTCCTGTTGAAGAAGGCTGTATATATAGATTTCATGGCAGCACATTTGCACAAGGGCAACATAACAAAGGATTGGATTCAATCTGGAGAATTGAGTGGTGAGAGATTGAGAAGCTTGAGCTGATCATGGGAATGGTTTCTCCCCATGAAAACATCAGGCAAGATGATAAGAAGAATCTGAGGAATGAGATTGAGAGGATTGCTTGCTAGTTTGTCTCCGAAGCTTTCCCGTGAATGCCAGTTGAATAAATTAGATTTGAAAAATCTAATTTTATTGGTGAGTGAATAGAGGAATATTGCTTTATGCCTTTATTTGAATATTTTATGATTTATTCAAATTTAGCAAAATAAGAAGATTTAATTAAATGAAACAAATATTTGATATTTGCTTATTTAATAAAAAGGGATATGATAATTAAATAAGACTTTAAGATATCTTTATTTAATTAAGAGGAAATATGATAAGATAATTAAATAATACAAACTATTGAAGTTTGCTAATTTAATAAATGGATAAAATATAGAAGAAATAATGATGATAATAATTAAATAAAACAAAGTATTTAATTTTTTTAATTTAATTAAGAGGAAATGATATGGTAAAATAGAAGAATTAAAAGTGAACTTAATATAAATAAATATTTCTATTTATATATTAAGTAGACGAATTTAAGGTTAATTAATCAAATAAATGATATTTAATTAATTATATTCTTGAGACCATTTTTTAGGTGTATACATTTTTCCCCTCTTTGAAGTGATGTGTTTACACATTGTTTTAAAGAAAATTTTGCTGCTGCTGCTAGTATCGACAATTTTTTTTTAGTATGCCAAAGACATTGATTTTCAGGTGATGATGAATATATGCTCCCTCTGGAGATAAATTAATGAAATTTTGATTTTTTTGGATTTTTCAAACAAATTCAAATTTTTATGATTTATATGATGATTTGATGTAGATTTGTTGTTGAAATAATTTATCTCCCAATATAGAATGTAGAATTTTTCCCTTGGTTGAATTTGTATTAATCTCCTCTTAAAAGAAATTAATTAATCCCATAAAAATATCACCAAAAATAACCTTTAATAGGTCAAAAAGGTCATTTTCAAACTCATTTGTGTATTTGAATTTTTGAAATCTTTGTGAGAGAAATTTTGTGCAATTTGGAGTAGGATGCCGATTCCCTATTACACTCACCAGTTCAAGCGTGTGCGATGTCACCAGTTCCCGACCACTTATGAACCTCCGGTATGTACCCATAAACCCCCTCATTTTTTTGTGCTTTCCTTGTTTTTTGTGCTTTTTTGGGTTTTTAAAAATTTCCTTTCTTTTAGCACTTTCGCATTTCGTTGTAGCGCTTAGGAATGTTGTTTTAGCACTTAGAAAACTTTAGCGCTTAAGTCGTTTGTTTTAGCACTTAGAAAACTTTAGCGCTTAGGTTAACTATTTTAGTGCATAGGTAAGATTAATTAGCGCTTCCATAGTTTTAGTGCTTAGGTTTGAAACTTTAGCACTTTGATTTTCTGTTTTAGCACTTTGATTAGTTTAGCCCTTTGACCTAATAGTTTAGCACATTGACATCAATGACAATACAAGTTTCCAACATATGTTTCTTCTTATTACTTATTGTTGTACCAAACTATTTTTTCTCTATCATCTTCTTCTTGTCAATTCTTGAGTCATTCCTATTTTACATAGCAACATTCACATTACCTTGTGTAGGGACTTGCCTACTTCTTAGTTGATATCCACTTTGGAAATGAATTATTGTTGCTTCTATAAGGATTTTTATATTCTCATATAATGGTTTTGATCTTTAATATTTCTATCATATGAGATCCCTTAAATGTTCAAAATCATAAGCAAGAATTTGATATGAATTTGAGCCTAACAATTACCATATTGGAGAATTTTATCAACTACACCATATTTAAAACATTCAAATTATTCTTCCATGGATTCATATCCAAATGCACCAAGATGATCAATATCATCTTCATAATAATCAATAGTGCCTTCCTCATTAGGAAATTATTCTTTCTTGCTAGTTTATAAGGCAACTAGATAAATCATTGGGTCATGTGGAAGATAAAAAAATATCACACCATAATGACATTTATTGGAAATTCACATTATCACTTCACAAATGGTTTGAGGTTTCCTTTTTTTTTTTCTTAAAATTCCTTTTGTTTTGAACCATTTATCTTCTATATTGCTATGATCTCTTAGAATAATCAATATTATATAGTTTGTTGTGCAACCTTCAACCTTCAATGAAATGTGTTGCAACATTATGGGGCAACATCCCCTTTTCATTTCTTGCTCCTTATAGGATAGGTACTTCATTGTGCCCATTATCCTATCCAAACTTTCTTTAATAGTGAGAGGATTACTTGAGAATCCTCTACTTGGTTATGAGATTTTGAAATCTACCCTCTTAATATGCTTACCAAATTCCCTCATATTGATTTCAATGTTTACAGTTGTAGCATAGGATTCTCTTAATGTTTGAGTATTTTTGGCACAAATATATATCAAATATTGTCATTAAATGTACCACAATAGAGGAATAGGCACAAGGGATCACTCAGTTAAAGGTTAGGTGGCACCTTCCTGGTAGTCATGATGAACTTGTTGTTGAAATCAATTGTTGTCTCATTGATCCCATTATTTATAGTTGTGAGTTCATGTATAAAATATTTGGGATCTATTCTATCCCCATACAAAAATATATATACTCATGAAATCTTCCTATGCACCAACATTATTTTTGGAAGGCTTCTATACCATTCTTTGAAACTTTCCTCTATTATTTCATTGTTTCATTGAAATATTAATATCTTATCTCTTATTTTATTTGGGATCACATTTAGAAAATTGGGGATATCAAAGAAATATAACTAATTGTACCTTTTAGCTCCCAAAGGCTATCTAACTATAAAATATTTGGACGTGCCTTATGAATTAATTTCTCACATTTATTCTATTATTGGGTTGATGGTTATGTTGTTGATTTGATAGTTGTTTATTGTGAACATTTTGGACAAATTATAATTTAATTATTGTGAATTTTAAGCAACTTGTGCTTATTATAGCTCAATTTCTTGCTGTGTTTTCCTAAGGTGATCGATCAAATCAATCATCTCATTAATCTATCTATCCCTATATTCATTCTTTAATTGAATGGATGTATCAATTTAATGGAATGCAAGGTCTTGCTCATAATAAATTATATGTGAGGATGTAGGAGAATTATGGTGCAAAATTTCTCTCATGACTCTTACATGTAGAGAAATAAGTAAGTTTCTTATCTTTAATTTCAAGCTAGTAAGATATATTTGTATTATCTCCAATCATATATTTATTTCATTTTTAGGTAATACTAAATTCATTCCTACTACTTCTATTGTTTCTATTCATTTCATTACTTGAATCATTTGAATCATACAATAATTATTCTTTCAAATAAAACACAATATATCTACCTAATGTACTAACTTCATTTCTTTGAGGAAGGGGTTTAATAGACATACCTTTATTTTTGAACTTACATGTAGCACACTATTGTCATACTTGTGTTGTCATATCTTTAGGTTCTTTGGGATCCATAAAATAAATATTCTTTCCATTTTCAATTCTTATAGTTGCAGGTTCATTTTTGGGTTAAACTATAAAAGAGTTGCCACTCTTCATTGGGAAGAGATAAAATTTTCTTTATTAACTAGAGTATCAAAGATATTGACCAAGAACTGGTCCAACTTTAATGAACATGTTACTTGATTTTTCAGGATAAGAAATTGGGTAAAACATCCTTGGAAATGGTGCCATTATATTGGCATAAATTGATGGGTTATTAACTTAAAAACAAACAAAATGCATGTTATTGTAAAAAAAATTGAGTTTTTGAGGTCTTCAAGATATTTTCCAATTGTCTCTTACTAAAAAAGGACTCAAACATTCCAAAAAATAGTACCACTTTGTTAGGTCTCAAAATTATTGCCCACACTTCTAGAGGAACCAATCCACTTCAAGCTAGGGAAATATTGTTATAAAGAGGGATTGACCAACTCATCAATAGAGTACGAGTGGTTATTTACCAAATTCTGAGAGTGAATAATATCTCCTTTATTTTGGGCTTAGCTAGACCTAGGATGGTGTTCCTAGAGGCATCTTTTACAAGATCAAACATAATTGAAAGTATATGTACAAAAATAAAGTATACAACCTAGAATTTGAGGTCATATAGAAGGAGATCATATATATACACATGCATATGTATGTATATGTGTATGTGTATGTATATGTATATATGTATTTATACATATATACATATATACATACATAAAATACACATACATACATATACATATATATACATACATATACATATATATACATACATATACATATATATACATACAAATACATATATATGTATACATACTTAAATATAAATATACATATAAATATGTATATATATGTATACATGTATAAATATACATATACATATGTATATATGTATATAAATATATGTATATATCAATATACATATAAATATATATACATGTATATATACATATATGCACATATACATTTATATACATATATATGTATATATACATATGTACATATACATATGTATGTGTACATATGTATATGTATATATGAAATATGGTAAAGATCCTTAAAAATAATGTCTGCAATGAATTAAAATACTGCGAAACTTATCAAATTCATATTACAATCATATTGATAAATGCATCAAGAGAAAAACCTGAGCTAGAATGTTGTGACAATTTGTCAATTACAAGTTTCCTTGAAAATATACAAATGACTAAGGAGACATTTAATTACTAATATATACTACAAACAAACTATGACTTCTAGATTCACAAACTATGTTTTAAACAAGAAACTAAATTTATAGGAATTGAAACCCTTTTCATGTAGAAAATGGAGAAATGACTAGCCATTGTTATGTAAAATGAACTAATATTTATAGTGTTTTATTAGTTTGCTAAATTATTTGTAGGAATTTGATTAAGAACCATATATCATTAATGTAACATGTGAAACAATATAAATCAAATAGAATCCATTGAGTAGGGGATTGAAACTAACATGGGATCATTGGTATCTAAAACCTCAACCATTGCATCAATAATGACATGGTCATTCTTATTATCTATTGACATGGTAATCCTTATTATTCACCATAGATTTAGCATGAAGATTTGCATCTTTAGGGATATACATGATTTTCTTAGGTGAGAAAAAAATTCTAGAGTAGTTTCAGGGTCAAATTAGGCCATAAGTGGTGTCCTCAGAGGTTTAAGGGAGAATAGGGGAAATTGCAAATGTTCGATAGAGGTTGGGAGCTTCAAAAAAGGGGTTACAAGGATTTTGTGTGTCGTTAGACTTAGGAACTAGATATTGCAATAAAGGTTCATAATTCAATAAAATCTTACAAAATAGGAAAAAAGGCAAAGGAAGACGTGGAGAAAAATGATAAAAAGATGAAAATTTGGAACAAGGATTGGAAACTAGAGTGATGATTTGGATGTCCAATGAAAGTTCGCAAGGAAGACTCAAAGGAAATGAGGGAAAAGAAACAAGAATAGGAGGTTTTGGATATCTATTGTTAGGAAAATTTGCTCTATCTCAGAGAAGTCTCTAAAATGATGGTGCCTTTGGTAACTTCAATTTCAATTAGATTACCTCAAAGACACAAACAACTATGTCCTAAAGTGGAAACATACACAGTTTATAACCTACATTAATCCTTCTAAGAGAAGCACATATAAATTCAACAACAAACAACAACACAGATGAAAGATAAAACAGAAAACTAGAACACACAGACTTACGTGGGGAAAACCCTTTCGGGTAAAAAACCCCACACTCCAAAGATCGAGCCATTGTATTATTTAGCAACTGAAGGTTACAATACAATTTAGGCTCATAGCCTTTTCATAGATTACATCTTGTTCATTAAGGATACAATCTGGTAACCAAATCTCCCTCTATACATTTCCTGATCAACCTCTCAAACCAAACAATCTTCGTACTATTGCAATACCCCCACATAGTATACAATACAGACCAACACAAGAGATCAACCATGGCATTCAATCCTTGATCAAGAGAGAATTCAGCAACATAACCCTGCCTCTCACTTCCTCTATTTTGGCCTCATGGCCTTGGCCTTCCAGCCAACCACTCAGCCCTCACTCTACCGCTCATCTGTGTTGAACAACCCAACCAACCACAATCTGCAATCACAGAGTATAACCATGTTGTTCCATGTCCATCGAGCTTCCTCATAGAACCGTCACAATGAAAAAACTTCCAATAGTTCAGATTTAGCTTCTCCTATTGATCCACGAGACTCCACATAGGATGGTCAAAATGGTCAAAAGAGTTCACACTGTGTTGGCATCTCGGTGAGACACTAACAGTGTCTTGCCGATGCCACATAGTCTTCATATCAATATCGGCAGGAGACGTTTCCATCAGCAAGACATCCTATCGAGCTTTCATGTGTTACACTGAAGCACCAAATAGTCAGCGAGACCTATCACTTTCACTAGGAGATCTTATCGAACACATATATATGTTATACTGAAAACCACCATTTTCTAAGAGTTATACCAAAGACCCTTCATTATCGGCGAGACCCACCAAAGTCGCTGGGACTTCTTATCAAAACCACCGTGTTACATCGAGACCATTAGTCGCCATGAGTCTTACCAATAATAGACTTCAACATCGGCAAGACATGAACACATCGCCGAGACATCATAATGAAACAATCATTGTTACTCTGATGAACCCAAGTGCATTCCCGTTGGCGATACTTTCATTGTTTGCTGAGACATCTTCCTGGGACCTTTTGAGTTACCCCAAAGGAATACAGTCAGTGTAACATTCCCTCATCGATAAGACTTCTTACCGATAGTATTTCTTTTGGTGAGAGTTTCCCTGATGATTCCAAACCAAACGCTGTCGGCGAGACATTAACACATCGCCTAGACTTCTTCCCGAACTAAACCTTTCAGCCAAGGGTCTCAACAATAAGCGATAGAATGGCCTGTCGGCCAAAGATATCCACGAGCAGTAAGAGGTCACTCTGAACACAATATGTCACAATGATATGATCCCAAAGTGCAACCATTTGGTGAGACTCCTCCAAGGTCACAACGACCTGTATAATTTCAACAAGGTTTCAACTGCTAGTCGGCCAGACATGAATAATTTCATAGCAACTTTGCTCTCTTAGAGGTTTCAGCCTGTGGGATTGAGGCACTCAATTCCAACAATATCCCACTTGACGAAGATCACACAGGCACCTCCAAAACAACCAGAAACTAAGATCACACTAGCTCCACCAGTTCAGACCCCGCAATATTCAAGACACCCAATCAACAAGATTCCATAGATAACAGTCAACCAGGCATCCAACTGCAACTCACTTTCCAACAAAACAACCGAAATGCAACCGATCACAACCTCCCAGGAAACCACATAGACCTCAAACACGCTCTCATGCTCCAGCAGGAATTCTGCTCCAACATCCAAGATGTCCACCATTCAGGCAAAAAATCCTGTCATCTTTCAACATGCCACCTATGAAAGAAAGATACAAGCCAAGGTGAATAAGCACCATTCAAATGAACACATGCAAAAGATCCCAGTGATATCACCAACAAGATACTACTACCACTTCACTATGCTCAAACGCTATACAAAAGCAATATCAACTTCAAAGCCTCAAACAGAACACAACAGTGAAGTCATTTCTCCAAAAATAAGATATAAGACTAGCTAGAACAACAATTAGAATGACTGCTTCCATCTAATTGATAAACCCACATGATTGAAAATAGCATCCATAGCTCGTGCTATTCCATCCAGTCCCACATACCTAAAAGATATAAACATTAGTAAACTCATGCCAAACTATAACCAACTCAATAACAACAAATACAAGCTCCAAGTGCCAACCAGTCGAAGAAGACAAAACACAACAGGAACTCTCACTGCCCGAGTAATTCCAAATCTGAAAGATCAAAGACATACCAAGTCTACCAATAACAACACATAGAAAATGTAACCATGTAATACCAAAATATCCACAATGATATGCACAACCTGCAACAAACCGTTGCAAGATTCATTTCTCTCACCACAAGTCTTCATAGTTCTCCCATGTACTCCACACACAATCAAAAGGAAAAAGGATTAAGAACCTCCATGTCATCACCCATGAACATGAGTGAAAAACACATGACCACAAGCAGGTGACCACTATAGCTCCAACCAAACCTCAAACCAATGAAATGTGAAACCAAATATCCAAGAAATAAACCAAGATGAAAGAGAGAAACTCTGCACACCATATCCCTATAGAACATCCTCCTATATACACTTCTAACAGCCAGCTATGTCAAGAATGATCTCCTTCTCATCCCAAAATAAAATCCTTAACAACATTCAATTGTTCAATCACCAAGATCAAACCAACTTCCAATATCATGTAATCAACATGGATGTAAGCCTCTCAAAGAAGATCAAGCTAGTTCATTTCCCATTTCAGGAAATCAGCCCATACATCATCTCCTACAAATTCTCATCAGTAAAACACATAACACAAAAGATCAAGGAGATGAAATAGTCTGTACATCCTCCACTATGAATCCTCTAGAACCATTAATCAACAATTCAAGATCCATATCATGAAAGTGAACATAAAACAAATCTGAAAAATATAATGGGCCAAATACCTCTCAGATAAACTGCCGAGCAGACCAAGAGTGGGAACAAGAATACTCCTTCAAGATATATAATTCATCATGACTAATCCAAGAGCAATCTCCTCATAGGTCTCTAATTGAACTCATGTTCAACCAAGGTGTAGGATTCTCGAACTTTCTGCTAAAAACTTCATCAAGAATAACCATCAACAAAACTTCTCTCATAAGAGAAAAATGACCTCACCTTATTCTTCATGTATCCATGAGTACTAGCAATCGATCATCTCATGCTAAATTTCAACTGCATTACTGCACTATCATGAAGTATCAAGCAAATAATCAAAGCACCAAATACACAAAGAATTTACCAGACCACTGTCAAAGTTCCAATCATCTGAATTAGGAATTTATCATGACACCATGATCTACATATCCCCTCAGGAGATATCATGCTTCAAATGACTTTACCATGGTCTCAAGTATAATGCACAATGCCAAAACTCCAGTACACTAACAAGAGTATACCATGACATAAAGAAAATAAGCTCAAAACCAACATCACCTGTTAAGCACCACGAAGACCTTAGCCAAAGATTCCAAACAACCTCCATGGATCCAAGTTGTTGCACATCTTCAAATAATGTCCATGCAAAAGTGAAAGAACCCTTCTGCACCAACAGGATCAAAGGGCTCCCCCAAGAAACATCTGCACCACTAAAGAAGACAATTCACCACCATGTGATGAACCCACAATAACTACTAAAGCTCCCACTGAAACGTGACATCCGAGCTCTCCAAGCATCATGACCACTTGCTTCAGGTTCCCATAACTAACTATTCAGTAACTCAACAATATCTGTCCTCTCATCTCAAAGAAATCACACCAATGCACAAGTGACCACAAACAAGTCCAACTAACAAGTCTGCACATGCAAAGAATCAACCTCGTGGATAAAGACAGTCCACTTCCAAGTTATCTCACTGTAGCCAATGGGTAGCTAATCCACCAACCGCATAACTCGTAGATCACAAACATCAAACATGCAAACCCATCATCGCATTGGAAACTACAACACTAAGATTTCAAAGAGAATAACCTTGTAAACAACATGACTCAACCACCAGATCACACCAAACCTAATTTTCCAATCATGTCCACACCGAGCACCATAATCAAGGAACCCCCAAGCACTACCACAAGAATGCTGAGTGACAAATCACGTACCAACACTCCCATGTAGAGAAGAAAACACACCTCCTCAAACCATGCACAAAGCATGCATGCAGAACTACAACTATCTCATCCAGTAACATCCCAAAAAGTCAGGCTCTTAAAAAATAGCTTAATCAGCAACTCCAAAATACCACAAGTTTTGCTTAACTGTGTAAAACCTGCAAAACCACAGAGCCATGCTATTACAAAACATCCTTAAAAAAGGAAACAACAGTTCAAGAAAATCCAAGCCCCTTTCAGGCCAACCCTAAAACCACCAACATGTACATGCATCCGAGAAAGAGAGAAAGGCTATTTCAGAAGCTTGCAAATCATCTCATGATTAACTTCATTGCCTTCATGTATTCAAGGTTAATAGGAAGCAGTGCCTTCCAACACTAGGGAACACCACCTAGCATAAGCACTCTCTTCCATGGCTGAGAAACACACTAGGCTTCTCCATATCATCAAGGATCCTCTCAAACAGACACCCAATATGAAAGCTTAACTGCTACATAGCCATGGAGCAAAGAAATCCACCTCATACACCAAAGATATACTGCTACCAACTAGGAGGCACAGATCACATCAAAGAAACATGATCAACTCCCTTTTCCATCTCCACCATCCTTCAAGCTGTGTGCTGTCTCCAAATATCACAAGACTTCCACTCACCAAAGGATCAATAAATCAGTCCATTCCTCCAGATTTCCTCCAGCCTAACAAACTGAGAAATATCCATAGGAGAAATACATAGAACCAACAACCAAAAGAAGGCTTTGATACCACTTGTTAGGAAAATTCACTCTATCTCAGAGAAGTCTCTAAAATGATGGTGCCTTTGGTAGCTTCAATTTCGATTAGATTATCTCAAAGACACAAAAAACTATGTCCTAAAGCGGAAACAAACACAGTTTATTTCCTACATTAATCCTTCTGAGAGAAGCACATATAAATTCAACAACAAACAACAACACAGATGAAAGATAAAACAAAAAACTAGAACAGACAAACTTACGTGGGGAAAACCCTTTCGGGTAAAACCCCACACTTCCAAAGATCGAGCCATTGTATTATTCAACAACTGAAAGGTTACAATACAATTCATACTCATAGCCTTTTCAGAGATTACATCTTGTTCATTCTGGATACAATCTGGTAACCAACTCTCCTTATGTACATTTCTTGATCAACCTCTCAAACCAAACAATCTTTGTACTATTGCAATACCCTCACACAATATACAGTACAGACCAACATGAGAGATCAACCATGGCATTCAATCCTTGATTAGGAGAGAATTCGGCAACATAACCCTACCTCTCACTTCCTCTGTTTCGGCCTCATGGCCTTGGCCTTCCAGCCAGCCACTCAGCCCTCACTCTACCGCTCACCTATGTCGAACAACCCAACCAACCACAATCTACAATCACATAGTATAACCATGTTGTTCCATGTCCATCGAGCTTCCTCATAGAACCATCACAACAAACAAACTTCCAACAGTTTAGATTCGGCTTCTCCTATTGATCCACATGACTCCACATAGGATGGTCAAAATGGTCAAAAGAGTTCACACTGTGTTGGCATCTTGGTGAGACACTAATAGTGTCTCACCGATGCCACATAGTCTTCATATCGATATTGGCAGGAGACGTTTCCATCAGCAAGACATCCTATCGAGCTTTCATGTGTTACATCAAAGCACGAAATAGTTGGCGAGACCTATCGCTTTCACTAGGAGATCTTATTGAACACATATATGTTATACTGAAGACCACCATTCGCCAAGAGTTATACCGAAGACCCTTCATTATCGATGAGACCCACCAAAGTCGCTGGGACTTCTTATCGAAACCACCGTGTTACACTGAGACCATTAGTCGCCATGAGTCTTACCGAGAATAGACTTCAACATCGGCAAGACATAAACACATTGCCTAGACATCATAACGAAATAATCATTGTTACTCTGATGAACCCAAGTGCATTCCCGTCGGTGAGACTTTCATCGTTCGCTGAGACGTCTTCCTGGGACCTTTTGAGTTACCCCGAAGGAATACAGTCGGTGTAACATTCCCTCATTAGTAAGACTTCTTACCGATAGTATTTCTTCCAGCGAGAGTTTCCCCGATGATTCCAAACCAAACGCTGTCAGTGAGACATTAAAACATCGCCTAGACTTCTTCCCGAACTAAACCTTTCGGCCAAGGGTCTCAACGATAAGCGATAGAATGGCCTATCGGCCAAAGATCTCCACGAGTGGTAAGAGGTCACTCCAAACACAATATGTCACAGCGATATGATCCCAAAGTGAAACCATTCGGTGAGACTCCTCCAAGGTCACAACGACCTGTACAATTTCAACAAGGTTTCAACTGCTAGCCGGGCAGACATGAATAATGTCACAATGACTTTTATCTCTTAGAGGTTTCAGCCTGTGGGATTGAGGCACTCAATTCCAACATCTATGTGGGAAATAATTCCTTAAAGGGAGCTAGAGATGGTGTGAGAAAATTTTGTAGAATAGGATGATGGAAGTGGATGAAGCAAAGGAGAAAAAATTATGGACCCACCTCAAAAATTCATGGAGGAGAGATGAGAGATTATGAGATTTTAGGAAAGTAGATCCATACATAGGGATGGAGAAGGGAGGTCTAAACCACCACTGAGATTCTACAAAAGGAGGAAATGGGGGAAAGTAAAAGTAAAAAAGTGTGTGACAAACCTTGTGGAGATTCCATCTAAGAATAGAGGGTGGAACATGATAATGGACAAGTAGGAACTATCTGACAATCTATGAAAAGTATAAAATTCCACAAAGACAGTAGAAAATGGTTATAACACTCCCCAAAATTTGATTCTTTTCAAATTTTTTTAACTTCCAATGTTTTTATTCAGGATGCCACTAGGCTTCCCTTTATTTAAATTTTAGAGCTAAAAACTATCTATGCAATAGGTATTCCTAGAAGCAATTCCAAACAACTGAAATTTTTATTTTGCTAAAAAATTAAGTATAGAACCTATAATTTGAGTTTTTATGTTTCATAGTCTAAATTTGTATTCTCTGTATACTTAAATTTAGGATCAAGTTTGAGATAGATTTCATAAAGTTTATTTGAAACTTGTCCCTATTATGAGGTGCATATGATGACTAATACTCCTTATTGATGGTAATCCATGTGGCATTTGTCTAATATGATCTTATATTTCGTTAGTAATTCTAATACCTCTTACAACATCTTCTCTTCATTTATGGTGGTATCTCTTGTACTTGTAGTGGCACATACTCTAGGAAATAATATAAAACATATATTTACATGTCTTATGCCATATTAGAATATTTTCCCATCCATTAACCAAATTATGACATTACATCAATGAAACTGACTTGTCCTTCTACCATTCTTTGTTGTAGTACAAATTTTTTCTCTCCCATCATGTATAATATTCCTATCAAGTTACCAAGGTCTCCCCAACAACAAATGACATGTATTCATCAACATTATGTCATAAAAACTTCATCATGATATGTTCCTATCTTGAATTTTATCAGGAATCATTCCTTTACCAACACCTTATGTTCCTTTTACAACCAAGAAATCTTATATGGATAATGGTCTTCTAACCTTATCAAATTTAGTTTGTCAAATATTTCTTTAGTGAGTAATTTTTTAGTACTATCACTATCAATAATTTTTTTTTTAAAATTACCTTCTGATTTGAATATAATTTTGAACATGTTCTTCCCACAGACACTTATTTTTTACCACCTCATTGTTGGTAACTTGTGTTGTTATTGACATCAATCGAGTTTTTTTGCATTTATGTCAATCCTTAAGGAAGTAAGTGTGTTGGTTGCATTATGTTGTCATTAGTATTGTCACTAGTGTCAATCTCTAATGTAGAAATGATGAGTAAGTTCTTGTGGATATCAACCTCTTGTGTGGTTGAGATGTTAAGAAAGTGTTATAGATGTTGAGATGGTGTTTGTGGTGCTTGGTTTCCAAGTGATTTTGAGAAAAAATGAATAAAAGAAAGTTCAGTGGTGTAAAGTGGTGCTCTAATTTGTGCTTTGTATTTCTTATATATTGAAGCTATGTTTGTGTGGTTCATATGAGGTGATCAAAGGTGCTTAGAGGTGTTATATATAGAGTTTCATGTTCTGGATCATTCGTCAGAAGAAGTTATATTCACTACTATGTGAACTGTGAAGTTGTGTTGTCTGGGAGAAATGGAATTGCTCCCCATTTCTCCACATTATGGTTTTTGGTCTTGCAGATCTGAGAATGTGTCTAGAAAGTTTGTATCTATCTTTAGTCAAATTTATTTGAGTTTTGGTGCTCCTCAAGGTTGGATTCATAAGTTATTATGTGTGGAAAGTTAACTGGGTGTTAAAAATGATTATATTCTTTAGGTATATGAAGTTGTGAAAGTTTTGCTGGATTTCAAGGTGTAGATAGAATATTTCAGATTGTTGTTCAGTGTTTTGTGTGATCTGTGAGTCATCTTTGGATCTGTTGAAGTCTGTACTTGAATGATTAAGGGTGTTAACATAGGTTCGATTGACCTGACATGTTAGCACTAATTGTAGATAGTATTCGGTCTTTGTGGAAGCATGGCATGGCATGTTAGTATAGATTTGGGTCTGAGTTAAGTTGTGGCATGGTCTACCTTCACTTCTTTCCACCACGAAAGTGTTTAGTGTTGACGTATTTTGAATTTGCATTTTTGAGGTGCATATCCAACCTTGGAGATTATTTTCAAGGTTGTGAAAGTTGTATATATGAGTGATAAATTGGTGAAGGAGCGGTGGTGTGTGGGTGATGCAAAATGTGTTGAGGTGTAAAAATTGGTCGAGTGTAGTGTGAGATTTAATGATTTAGACTATTGGAAGTAGTGATCATAAGGTGTCTATATTCTTCAGGATACCTGATGTTACTAGAGGTAGTGAGTTGAAGGTTGCAAATGGTCTAGAGTTGTAGTAGTGGATCTTTTCTGTTGCTTCGAGATGGATTTATCACTATAACAATCTTATTTATTCTTCTTTCTAATCCGGCTATGAGCCTTTGGCAGTGAACCCTTCTTTCTTTTGGGGAGTGTGTTCTCTAGTAGTGAGCCTATTGTAGTTGGTGTTGCATTTACTTTATATAGTGAGCTAATCCTCACCATGGTTTTTCCCTTTTTAGTTTTTTCACATAAATCTAGTGTTTTGTTGTGCATGGTATTTGATGTGTTGCTATTTCATTTATTTACTGTCATGCTAAATCTGATTAAGGGTTTAAGGACTAAGAAATATCTGAATGATAATGAGGGTTTTAATGTTTTAATGTACAACTAATTCACCCCCCTCTCTGTTGTCTTGTGCATTCAACAATTGGTATCAAAGCAAGTTTCCTTATCAGAAAGCTTAATTTCTTGAGGTAGATCTAGATGGTGCACAAGAAAGAGGCAAAGGTTTCCTTGTCTCCCTAGGTTTTGGAGTTTGGAAGTTAAATGAAGATGGATATACCATTCCTGCAAATGGTCCAAAAATTGATGATGAGATCAAGGCTTATGAGAATAATGGAAAAGAAAGGTATGCTCTCTTAAGTGGTCTTTCTAATTTAGAAGTTGTGAAAGTTATGAGATACAAATTTGCTAGTGAGATTTGGAAAAAGTTGGAAAGTATCTATGAAGGAGATGATAAGGTCAAGCAAGTAAAGATGCAAAATCTAAAGACTAATTTTGAAACCCTATGGATGTAAGAGGATGAAGATATTTCAAGCTACATGCATAGAGTGGATGAAGTTGCCAATTCCATTAAAAGCCTTGGTGGAAAACTAGAAGATGAGGTGGTAAATAAGGTACTAAGAACTCTTCATAAATCTTATAGCTTTAAAGTTTCTACAATTGAGGAAGCTCAAAATTTATATCATTATTCTAGAGATCAGTTGTTTGATGCTTTAACTACTTTCAAATTGAGAGAGTTTGGTCCAAGTGATTCAAGAAAAGAGAATGCTTTCAAAGTTGGAAAAGCAGAGAAGAATGAGAAATCATATTTGGATGATCTTGATGAGATAGAAGAAAATTTTGTGAGGAGATTGAAAAAGGGCATTGGAAAATATAGAGGTAAGTTACCATTCAAATGTTTCAATTATGGTAAAATAGGTCATTATGCCTCAATATGTCCTGTCAAAGCTTCAAATGACAAATATAATGAGAATAAAGATACATAAATTAAGAGAAGTTATTATGTTAAAGAAGATTCTAGTATATATGATGACGAATCTAATTACTCAGATGATGAAAATGATTAATACTTGTTCATGGCTCTAAATGTCAAAACTAATTCTTCTAACTCTAAGAGATGTATGAAGGAAGTTTCTTAGGAAGGTCATAATATTAGAGGTACTATGGTGACTGCTTTTCATGCAAGAGAGGACACAAACTACCAGATTATTGAAAATGGATACTCAAATCATATGATAGGTGATAAGAGTAAGTTTATTAAACTTGAGAAGTTTGAAGGTGGTCTTGTCAAATTTGGTGATGATACATCTGATAAGATATATGGAAAAGGTTCAATCAGTTTTGATGGCAAGCATAAAACATATGATGTTATTTATGTGAAGGGTCTCTGACATAGCCTTCTAAGTGTAGGAAAAATGTGTAGCAAAGGATATAATCTTGTATTTTGAGATAATGGATGTGAGATTAGAAAAGACTCTAAAACTCTAGTTTCTATATGAACAAGGACAAATGGAAATGTTTATTAGCTCAAGGGTGCTAATGGTAAGTGATTTATGAATCAAATCAATGAAAGTTGGCTATGACATAAAAGATTGTGTCACATCAATTTTGATAGCCTAGTGAGGATCAAATTTGTTCAAGCTATGAGAAATCTACCAAAGATTACAAAGCATATCAATGCAGTTTGCAAGCAATGCCAGATTGGGAAGCAAAGTAAAAAGAGATTCAAAATCAAAGAATATTCTACCACAGAACCTTTAGAGTTGGTGCATACATATCTTTGTGGGCCTACTAGAATAAGAAGCTTTCAAGGTGACATGTATTTCATTTTGTTAATTGATGATTACTCTAGAATGAATTGGGTAACTTTTCTCAAAGAAAAATCAAAAGCTCTAGATAATTTAATGTATTTAAAGCTATGGTTGAGAATGAAATGGATATGAAAATCAAATGTTTAATATATGACAGAGGTGGAGAGTTCATCTCCAATGAGTTTAATAGTTTTTGTGAAGATCATGGAATAAAGAGATATTTGTCAGCTCCCAAGACTCCTCAACAAAATGGAGTAGTGGAAAGGAAGAATAGGACTATTCAGGAAGCAACAAGGAGAATAAGGTGAGAAGCAAATCACTAGATCTCTACCGGAGAAAAGAAATTCATACTATAGTTTACATACTTAACAAAGCACAAGCAAGGATAAATAATTCAAAGACTCCCTATGAGTTATGGTATGGAAGAACTCATACTGTCAAATATTTCAAAGTATTTGGAAACAAATGCTATATCAAGAGAGATGGAGAAAAATTAGGAAAGTTTGATACAAGATCTAATGAAGGAATCTTCCTTGGATACTCTATAATAAGGAAGGTTTATCAGTGCTACAACAAGAGGCTAAAAAGGATTATTGAAGGCACAAGTTTCAAAGTGGATGAAGACCTACATAAAAGTTCAATGTTGATAGAAGGATATGAATCAAATGAGTCTTGTTGCAAGGAAGAAGAAAAAAATGAAGGACAGGAAAAAAGAAGTGGAAGTTGAAGAGGATGAAGCTCCAAAAAGGATCCCTAAGACTCCTAAGTATGTGCAGAAGAATCATTTTGAAGATCAAATCATTCGTGACAAAAGTAGAGTTATGTTGACAAGAAGAAAGGCTACTATGATAGAAGAATGGGTAAATCTATGTTTTCTTTCCAAAGTTAAAGTTAAAACAGTGATTGAGGCATGCAAAGATGAATACTGGATCAAGGCTATGGAAGAAGAATTAATGCAGATTGAGAAGAATCAGACTTGGGAACTTTTCCCAAGACCAAAAAACAAGAATGTGATTGGAACTAAATGGGTATTTCATAACAAGTTGAATGAGAATGGAGAAGTTGTTCTAGGAACAAGGAAAGGCTTGTGTGTAAAGGCTACTCACAATTAGAAGGAATAGACTTTGAGTAGACATTTGATCCAGTGGAAAGAATGGAGGCTATCAGGATATTTTTGGTTTTTATAGCACATAAGGATTTCAAAGTTTACCATATGGATGTGAAGTCTGCATTCTTGAATGGTGAGTTGGAAGAAGAGGTATACATTGAACAACTAGAAGGATTTCAGTTATCAAATAATCCTAATATGGTCTACAGATTGAAGAAGGCATTATATGGACTCAAGAAATCCCCCAGATCTTGGTATGCAAGATTAGATAAATACTCAGGGATTCAATAAATGTACCGCAGATAGAAATCTTTATTTCAAAGTTGAGAAAGATAAAATATTGATTGTGGTTGTGTATGTTGATGATATAATCTTTGGAGGAAATGAAGCAGTGTGCAAGAGATCTGTAGAGAAGATGCAAAATGATTTTGAAATTTCAATGTTTGGGGAGATGAATTTCTTCCTTGGGCTACAAATCAACCAGACAGAAAAATGTATCTTCATTTCATAATCAAAGTATGCCAAGGGAATTATGAAGAAGTTTGGAATGGAAGACTCTAAGTTGGTGTGCACTCCCATGGTTACTGGAGTTGAGCAAGAATGATTAATCTCCTAAGGCTAATCATAGCAAGTATAGATCAATGATTGGTGGATAGCTATACCTAACTGCTACTAAACCAAATATCATGCATGCAGTTTGTTGTGGCTAGATTTCAAGAAAATCCTAGAGAGTCACATGTGGCAGTAGTAAAATGAATATTCACATACTTGAAGGCCACTCTGAAACATGGCTTGTGGTATCCAAAGGATACTAATTTCTCTCTAAGTTCATATACAGATGCAGATTGGGTAGGTTGTGTGGATGATAGAAGAAGTATTAGTGGTGGTTCTTTATTTCTTGGAGGCAGATTGGTGTCTTGGCTGAGCAAGAAGCAGGACTTAGTGCCATTATCTACTGTAGAAGCAGAATATATTGCTACAGTATCTTGTTGCACATAGGTGTTGTGGATGAAACATACTTGTAAGTATATTAGGTATCATATGATGAACCTATTTCTATCTTATGTGATAATACAAGTATTATCAATATTTCAAAGAATCCTATAATGCATTCTAGGACAAAGCATATATCAATCCGGTATCACTTCTTGAGAGAGGAGGTTGCAAAGAATGAAGTGAAGATGGAGTATGTGCCTACAAAGGATCAAGTTATAGATATTTTCACTAAGTCTCTTCCCAAAGATACATATGAGTATCTCCGACAGAAGTTGGGGGTTATTGCCCCTCCTTCATTCAACTAGATGCATAAGTGTGTGTATCTTTTCGGGAGGCATTTCAAGATATATCTCTTGGTCCTAGACTGATGTTGAAGGCTACCTCTAAGAGGGGAGTAGGTAGCAATGGTTGCTGATTGGTGTAGTGAGATGGAGTATATGGGGGAGTGTGCAAAAAAGTGTAATGAAAAGATGTGCAAAAAGGTGTGAAGAAAGGAGAGTGCATTAAAAGAAAAAGGAATTGTTTGTCAGTGTTGTCCTTTGACGCCTTGTCAAAGGAAGTGAGAGTAGAAGTTGTAGAGCAGTTATTGTTCCCTACAGGTGTTGCCTTTGGGAGAAAGTATGTATATGTGAATGATGACAAAGGGGAAGTAGAATAAAAGAAACTATATGTTGTCCTTTTCCATTGATGTCAAAGGGGGGGAAAGTTAGCTGAAAAACCATATGAAGAAAGGGGGACCAGTGTGTACTAATGTGTAGTATGTATTGTTGATCAAAGTTGTTATTGATGGTTTTTCATATTAGGTGTTTCCATCAATGAAAAGGGGGAGATTATTGGAAACTTGTGTTGTTGCATTGATACCAATCCTTGAGGAAGTAAGTGTGTTGGTTGCATTATGTTGTCATTAATATTATCACTTGTGTCAACATCTAATGTAAGAATAATGAGTAAGTGCTTGTGGATATCAACCTTTTGTGTGGTTGAGATGCTGAGAAAGTCTTGTAGACATTGAGATCGTGTTTGTGGTGCTTGTTTTCTAGGTGTTCTTGAGAAAAAATGAATAAAAGAAAGTTCAGTGGTGCATAGTGGTGCTCCATTTTGTGCTCCACATTTATTTTGTATTGAAGCTATGCTTCTATGGTTCATATATGTTGATAAGAGGTGTTTAGAGGTGTTATATCCATAGTTTCATGTTCTAGATCATTCTTTAGAAGAATTTGTGTTCACCGGTATGTGAATTGTGAAGCTATGTTGTTTGGGAGAAATGGAATTGCTTCACATTTCTCTGCATTATGGTTTCTGGTCTTGCACATTTGGGAATGTGTCTAGAAAGTCTATATCTATATTCAGTTAGAGTTGTTTGAGTTTTGGAGCTCCACAAGGTTGGATTCATAAGTTGTTGTGTGTGGAAGGTTAACTGGGTGTATAGAATGATTATATTCTTCAGGTATATGAAGTTGCAAAAGTTTTGTTAGATTTTAAGGTGTTGATGGAATATTCCAGATTATTGTTGAATTTTGTGTGTGGTTCTTGATTTTTCTTTGTATTTATTTAAGTGTGTACTTGAATGATTAAGGGTGTTAACACATGTTTGACTGAACTAGCATGTTAGCACTAATTACAGATAGTCTTTGATGTTTTTGGAAGTGTGTCATGGCATGTCAGTATAGATTTGGGTCTGAGTTAAGTTGTGGTGTGGTTTTCCTCTTTCCATCATGGAAGTGTTTAGTGCTGACCTATTTTGAATTTGCACATTTGAGGTGCATAACTGACCTTGGAGATTATTTTCAAGGTTGCAAACTATATATGTTTGTGATAAATTGGTGAAGGAGTTGTGTGGAGGTGTCAAAGTTAATCAAGTGCAATGCAGGATTTAACAATTAGGACTACTACAAGCAGTAAGTAGAAGGTATCCACATTCTTCAAGATACCTAATGTTACTAGAGACAGTGAGCTATAGGTTGTAGATGGTCTAGAGTTGCAGTGCCAGATCTTTTTTGTTGCTCTGAGATGGATTTCTCATTGTAACAATCTTCTTTCTTCTTTGTAATCTAACAATGAGCCCTTCTTTCTTTTGGGAAGTGTTCCCTTTGATAGAGAGCCAATTGTATTAAATGTTGCATTTACTTTATATAGTGAGCTAATCCTCACTGCGGTTGTTCCCTTTTTGGGTTTTCTACGTAAATCTGGTTTTCTCTTGTGCATGGTATTTGATATGTTGTTGTTTCATTTATTTAGTGTCATGCTAAATATGATTAAGGGTTTAACGACTAATAAATATTTAAATGATAATGAGGGTTTTTATTTTTTAATGTACAACTGATTCACCCCCCCTCTCAGTTGTCTTAAACATTCAACACTCCTAACATCAAACCTAACATATAACCCTATACCATATCAACATTTCCTCACTATTATTCCATCCTAACCCCCCTTTTCATTTATTGCCAATATTTAATCAAACAATTCATATTCCTTAGTTAATTAGGTTAATGCTCATCCATTTATTCTAAAGTAAATAAAAAATATATATTTTCACCTTTTCTTCACAAATAATTAAAAAATCAATTATTCACTCACACTCTATCATAAATACTCCATGATTCCCTTCCATTTCAAATCCATGTAAAACTTATTAATAAAATAAACAAGAAAAAGAACTAATTACCCTCACCCATTTTAGAGCCCACTAAGGAGCCATCATAACTATTTTTTGACTGTTTTATTCAATTAAGATTCTTTACTCGTTCTCAATTGATCTCAATCGTTCATTTAAAATCAAATCAAGTGTATGCTTTCTTTGAATATTTGTCCAATTTTTGGAATCAAAAGTAAGTGTTCCCTTTATTTTTTTATTTTCTTAGGGGTTAGGTGGATTAGATTTAATCACCAATCAGTAGCCAAGTATGTGTTCTAGTGGTCTACACAAAATTTAAGGTGCAACTATCATAGCATCTCCTTTATAGTTTTCCAAGTGAAGGAGGAAGGGGGTTTACTCTCTTAGACCAAGCTATTAAACAACAACCATGTCTCATAGAATCAAGCCTCATGTGACTTTGTGTATATTGAGGAGTCGCTAGTTGAGCCTTGCGTAAAACCTAGCATAGAAAACCAATTGACTATTTGTAACTTGTGATGCATTGGTAGATTGTTAGCCCCATAAATTTACTTGCCATATACCTTTGAAAATGGAATAATAGGTCACATGCTCTCCTCCCACACCTTAAGATGATATTAAAGATCAAAAGTGGTTAGTGCCTTAAGATCAACATACTAATACTATTTACGATCAAGTCTAGGAAGATGATGGGCTCAAAAACCAAATAGGCCAATACTATTTATGACCAAGTCTAGATAGATTGGAAGGTTCATGAGCCAAAAAATCCCACTTGATTAGGTAGGGTGTTGTGACTACTTTGTCTTCTATCCCCTTATACAAAGTCTATGTAAAAACCAAAATCTAAGCAAGAGAAATCCAACCTAACAAAAATAATGGATCATGATTCAATGAATTCATTAAACAAGTCAAAATCCCCTTGGAGCATATAGCAATGGACAATCGAGCAAACATAACAATGACAACTATGATTTGCTTAGAGTTGAACATAGCCATTCCCTTGACTTGATCCATACAATCTCTAAATGAAATCATTATGAATAATATTTTCCCACACTTTGATTGAAAAACCATGAACAATCTTATAGATCAAGATACTTTAGACTAAGATCATACTAATACTAGCTATCCCTTAGGCCATAATCAAATATCTATTACTCATCCTTATGATAACTTTGACAAGGGAAACGCCATCCTAGACCACAATCTTTAAATCCAATTCACACGTGAAGCCCACATTTTAAAAGAAAAAATAAAAGCCTTATCCCCTTATGTGAGTCCTTCAACACCTAAACCTTCACAACCAAAGCAACCACCCAATCAATCCAATATTTAGAATCAATCTTATCAATACAATCAAGCCAATTTAATTATGAAGGATGTTATCCAAAAACAACAATTGAAGAATACTCAAAAGTATGAAGATGATAAATATGTTGTTTACAATAAAACTACCTATTGTGACCTTTTCACACATCACCCCATTCAAAATGGGGACCCCCTAATTTTTGTCCCATTTGGGTTTTTTGGCTTTGGTTTTGCGGCTGTCTCTCTTTGTTCCATTTGTATTTCTAGGGATGTGCCTATCTTTGGGCCTAGGTTGAAGTTTGGCTAAGTCTATGAAATTAGGGTTTTCATTCTTCAAGCTAGTTTGGGGTTAATTTAGGTGAGAAAATTGAAATCTGAGCCTGACACTGCATTCGGAAAGCTTCAGACAGGTTCCCATTAAATTTTCACTGAATTATGACGACTTACTATTTTTAGTAAGTACTCAATTTGGGACCTTTTTCTTTGGAATTTTGAAATTATGATTGCTTCGCCATGTTTAGAGCCCTTTGAGCTGTTTGCTTGCAAAAATTGAGCAAATTCTGACAACTTTCTATTTTTAGCAGTTCTGGCTTCAGGAGCAATCTTTTAGGGTTTGTATGTATGATTTTTCAATGCATGTCAGGATAGTCTTTCTTGGTTTTTCAAGAGCTTCACAATGGTATAACATGCAAGTCAAGGTGATGACTTTCTATTTTTAGCAGTTACCTCACATGCAAGCCAATTTTCTGGGTTTTTTTGGGTTTTTTGAGATCTCTTGGGTAGTATGACATGCAACCAAGTCCGACAATCAGTTGATCACTTTTTCAGGAACTTACTATTTTTAGCAGGTTCACTCTAGCAGTCCTAGATCTTCAGTTTCAAGAGCAGAACATTTCAAATTACAAACGGAGTCAAACAGAGGTCAATAGAGGCACATGCAAGTGAAATTAGGGTTTCCAACTTTGGGGCCTAAAATGAGGGGTAAAACTTGAGAAAAATGAAAAACTGATGTATCCCATTGTGATCAGCATCCTTCAAGCAGTCTACTGGTAAAATTTGAATGTAATCTACCTACTTACTATTTATAGTAAGTCACCTCTAGAGCAATGGTAAAAATAGTAGGTGAGCACGAGAGGAAAGTGTGAATAGGACAATTAGGTCATGAGGATCACATGGAAAAAATTTCAAGTCAAGAGGAGTTGCAGAAGTTCACGAATCAAGAAGTTACTAAAAATAGAAAGTGAGGGCGAGCAGGTTGAAAAATTGGCTAAGTGTTCAAATAGGCTAGGAGGGAGACAGGGAAGCACACAAGGCAGGAGCCCCCCTCAAAGGCACCCTCAACATGGTGTCATCTAAACACGCCTCAAGGAAGTCTGGAAAGTTCCTAAGTCAAAAATTGCTTGACCCCCCTCCAAATGCGCCCATCTTGAATAGGAAGTAATAAGATGAAAATTTTCGAAGGCATAAGAAAATGGAAGTTGACCCCTCCAAATGTGCCCTCAAGGATGAAAGAAATTTTCTAAGGAAAAAATAGAAGCACCACCTCTGAAATGCACCCTTGGCAGGAAGTGAAGAGGAAATTTTTTTCTAAGTCATAAAATGGAAGCACGACCCCTCAAATGCACCCTCAACATGATGACACCCAAATGCGCCCAAGGTAAATAGAAGGTTTGGGAAATTTTTCTAAGTCATAAAATGGAAGTACCACAAAGTAAATGCACCCTCAACATGAAGGACTAGGGGTGAAATATGACCTTGGCAAGTGAACAAGGAATGATAGAAATTCTAAGGCATGGGAAATGACACTACCACCCCCTAAATGCGCCCAAGTTGAGAAGAGATGCAAGAAATTTTCTAAGGCATGAGAAATGGTAGTAGACCCCACCATATGTGCCCAAGTTAGAAACATGGAGGATAAATTTCCAAGGCAAGAGAATGAAAGCACAAGGTAGTATATGCGCCCATCTTGAATAAGGAGATGTTTGAATAATTTGAAAGGAAAAAATGGAAGTAGACCCCTCTAAATGTGCCCAAGGATGGAGAGGTCAAACTAAACATTAGTGAAAAATATTTTGAAGGGTGGAATAAATTAAATGAACCCATTCATGTGCACCCATGAATAATAAAGTTGAAATATTTTCTAAGGGAATATTTTTTTTAAAGTCAGGGGGTCTTGAATATTTTCTAAAGGGGAAATACATTTTGAAAATATTACTCCTTGGCATGTGATTTTAAAATGGACACTCTAGCTTATGATTGATAAAATTTTCTAAGAGGAGATAAAATTTTCTAAGGCTCAGGAGAGAAAATATTTTTAGGGCAGAGGGATAAAATAAAATGTGCCTAAGTCTTTTGAGATAATTTTTTCTAAGGCGCAGGAATTATTCCAAGATGAGGGAAAAATTTAAACTTCTGCAAAGTAGTGGAGTGGAAATTAAATGAGCCTGCTAAAATAAGCCTCCTTCTAGAAGTCAAAATATTCTCAGACTTAGTTATAAGAGATACAAAAATTTTCATTTTTCCTCACCAGCCGTCAGTGCGAGTTTGAGACTCTAAAGGTGAAGAAAATTGAAGTTGGAGAAAAGTTGTTGAAGAGAGCAAGGAAATTTCTAAGTGTTGAGAAAATATTGATTTTGCTGGAGAAGTGTTGAGGTTTGAAGTCAGAATTTCAGTGCTAAAGGCTTTTCTTTTTTGAAGTTCGCTCTATATACTAGTCATCACGAAGTTAATCTATTTTCTAAGTTAAGTTTCTAATGAATATCTTTTATTTTTGCAGGATGGATAAAGTAAACAGAAGAGTGACTGCAAGAGCAAACAAGGCTACAAATGCTAAATCCAACAAAGCCAGTGTGTCCAGGCAGACAGTAATCAAGAAGTGGAGCAAGCCATTTCTTCTAGAGTCAAAGTTTACTTCAAAGTTGGGAGAGTTGAGCAACACAAATCTTGGCTCATTCAATCTGGGAGCACTCAAAATTTGAATGTATGGAATAGGTGACTATCCTCCATCAGTCACATCGCATAATATTGTGAAGAGTGGACTTTATGAAGCTATTGGTTTACAACCATCCATTCAATGTCTAGAGATAATCATGTAGTGTGCCAATCGCTACAAATCAGAGCGAAGAACAATTATTTCACCTAATGGAAAATTGTTTTCCAATCTCACTCCTGAAGCCATCGAAGAGGTGCTTGGAATTATTGCTTCTAAGGAGATGATTTATAGAACAAGAGAGAGGGATGAAAGGATTAATGCTTCTTCTTTTAAGAGGTGTGCGGGATTGATAAATTCTATTTGGATGCAGAAACCCAGGCCTACTCACACCAAGCTGCCCAAGCAGATAATTTTAAATGATGTAAAGCAAGAATATTGTGACCTGATTATGATGCTCAACAGGGTGAATGGAAGTCCCCAATCACATATCTTTGAGTCGTGGATGTTCTACTTCATCAGCATCGTGTTAGAAGGAAAAGACCGTGTAGACTAGGCAAGGATGATAAGTGATAATATAAACAAATAGTTTAGAAATTTGAGAAGAACAAAGACCTTTTATATGAGTTCATATGTGATTTATATGCTGGATCGAATGACAAAATATAGGGGAATATCTTATAAGGAGCTGATTGGGTGTGCTCATGAGTAGTTTAAGATTCATGAGGCTTTCCCATAGTTGGACCTGAACAACACCTCTCACTACAAAATAGTTAATGATGCCTTCATGATGTACATAACCAAAATGCTTCAGTGGAGAAAACATTAAAGAATATTAAAGGAAGCTCAGGAGCTGATTGAGAGGTATGGATGTTGGTTTATCTAATTTTTGAAGTTCACATATATATAAGACTGTAGGGGTTCTCATCATCTCCTTTCAGATTGCCAAGATACCCCACGAACAAAATATTAATGTTAGAGATATTTTGGTAGCTCATTGCCTATGATAGAATTTAGAAAAGGAAGAAGAAAGGAGGACTAGACTTCCCTATCATCATGGGAAATTTAGATGAAGTTTGTCCCACCTTGCAAGCAGCCAAGGAGGTTGAGGATGAGTTGCAATTTTTCCACCTCTCGTACCACACTTGCAGGTAGGATTATGATCCTTATAGGAATATCAGGGTGGTGCTGATTGAGGATTTTAGACATAGTGCACATATTGAGGATTTCTGAGCTAATGCGATGGATGATACTGAGATTAGGAGAAGGATATTTTCTAGGATACCTTTGAACATGATTAGAGAATGCAAGATTATTCTAGTTCCAGACTAGGTGGAAGAGGACGTGAATGTTATGCAACCTGATTATGAGACAGTGAGAAATACAAATAGTCCCTCTTCTTGATTGGTCAGAGCCGAAGATTATGGATTTGGATATATTATGCATTCCAGTGTTGAAATTTATGAGAAATTGGGTGGAGAGGCATGCAAACAGACTTAAGAGCAAGTCAATTTCTCTCACTTACAACTTGATGGGTGACTAGAGGCCTCCAACAGTTAGAAAGAGGAAGTAGGTCACCCAAGCTTCAAAACCATGAAGAGAGAAACAGGTTCAAAAGGCACCTCAACAAGTTGAGGAAGCATCATCCACACCATCACGGGCTCGGTCTACACATGTACAGGAGGTCTCATTATTTTTAGACCAAAGAAATAGATTGAATGAAGAACTAGAATTGCTGGAAGCAAATTAGCCACCTCGTAGGGAGTCAGTTGGTCAAAGTGTCAATGCACCTAGAAGAGAGAACCGACAAGAAGAAGTGGAAGAAATGACCATACATACCCACTTCCAGCGGGAGATTGAGACAACCCTGGAGGATGAGACTATTGCGGGGCAGGAGGATCAAGTTTCAGGAGAAGATACCTAGCAGACAAAGATTAATGAGCCTCATCAGAATGTTAATAGAGAAGAAGTGCATGAAGAAGAAGTGAGGGAGGAGAAACCACTTATTGTTTGTAACCCACAATAGGCAATGCTAGGTTGGCTAAGGGAAAGGATGAGAAGGGAACCTATTGAGGAGAGTGACTCGACGATTGAGATGAAATAATTCCTCAATAAAATCAATGTACCACCAAAAAATAAGAAGGCGAGAAAATTCTCAAAGATTTCTACGAATGAGGATGTTTCTCACACACTACATGTGGCTGTTCCCAGGATTGAGTGTGATCGAGATGATGCTGTTCTAGAAAATTATGTGGTCGCCACCATGGAGTTAGGCTACCCTACAGGGGCTTAGATAATTGAGGAGTGTGACAACTCCTATCAGGAACTCAAGGACATGTTGCTCCAAACCAAATGAAAGTACAAACAATTAAAGAGGGAGCATATGACATTGGTTGGTTATGTAAAACACTTGGCTCATCCATGTGGATAGGAGAACCCAACAGTTGAACTTCTAGCGAAACTCTCGAGAGAATTAGTTAGTGGCCTGGAGGATTTGAGGAAGATGGATCAGGAGGCAGATAAGTGGTTTGGCAGTGTTCGCATCGAGACATAGAAGTTCATGGAGGATATCGTTCATTCTTATCAACAGGCCTCTAAAATTCTGGCATGCATGAACACCGTTGATCAAGCTTGGAGCGAGACTCATATCTATCAGACTAAGGGGTAAAAGCAAGAAGTTGAGTACACGAAGAGGGGAAATTTCGGGCAACAAAAAAAATTTCGCACAAAATGCGTACGCGTTACGTAACGGGTACTCGAACCTAAATCCGAATGCGTACGCGCTGAGGAACGGGTACCCGAGCCTAAAACGCGTACGCGTTATAAAACGCGTACGCGTTACAAATGCATACGCGTTTTAAAACGCGTACTCGTTTATAACGCATACACGTTTCAAAACGCATACGCGTTATCGAAAAGTATTTATTTTTTAAAATAAACTGCTGGCTTTTCATTTTATCCACTATTTTTGCGGAATCAACAGAAGTCAAGCAAGAGCGCGTACGCGTTTGGAGGCTGTTGCTCGCTCCTCCCGTCATCACACTTGACCTCTGAGACCTCCAGGTTAGTTGATTTCTGCCCTTTTTTGCTTTGTATCTTATTTTTTTGTTTTTGAATTAGTATTTAAGTTTTTTTTGTTTAATGCGTTTTATTTCAAATTTTAATAGTTTTAAATTGCATTTAAAAAATAAATAACGTTAAATTGTAAATTGAAAACCATATTTTATCTAAACTTAGAAATCTAAACCCTAAAACGTAAAACTAAAAACCTCTTAGAGACCTCTCTCCCCTTAGGTTACATTTAGAATTAGTTTTTTCATTATAATTAGGGTTAATATTGGAATTAGGTTAATATAGGATAACCCAAACCCTAATCTTAACCCTAACACTAACCTTCACCATAACCCTAATCCCCACCATAACTCCAATTCTTATTGTTACCCTATTCATAACCCTTAATCTAATTTTAACCCAAACACTAACCCTAACCCTAACTCAATCTCTAATCATAAACCTAACCTTAACCATGTAATTTTATCTCTAACCTTAACCCTAACCATAATTTTAACCCTAGCTCTAACCTTAACCATAACCCTAACCCCAAAACTAACTCTAATTCTTACTCTTACACTAACCTGAACCCTATCCTCAACCCTAACTCATGTTTTAACCTTAACCCCAATCGTAACTCTAATTTTTACCCTTTTCCTAACCATAACCCTAAACCTATGCCCAAAAAATAACTCTAATTTTAACCCAAACCTAACCCTAATTCTAACTCTAACTCTAACCCTAACCCTAACCCCAATATTAAGCCTAACCCTCACCTTATCCCTAACCCTAATTATCTATAACCCTAACCCTAACTCCAATCTTAAGCCTAACCCTAAACTTATCCCTAACCCTATCCCCAACCCTAACTCTAATTTGTACACGAATTACAAACCATAGGTTCCAAGAGAGCAACTTAAAACTTATAAAAAATAGGTATTGTAGGAGTCACTTGGATAATAATTCAATGTATCTTAATTACTATCCCTATATGGAATTTGTCATGATTGATTTATGAATTTTCATCCATTAACTATATATGAAAATAAATGGGGTTCCCTCCTCTAATCTCTAGTGATAGGAAAATATGGTGTCCAATCTATTCAAGTAAAATTAATGGATAAACAAGAATACCACTCTCAATCTTAGGATTTAATTAAATAGCTATCTTTTAATTTCTTTCCTTTTTACAAGCTCCAAAATAAACCTACATGTACAAACCTTTTTATCAATGCCACTTTAAAATTACATTCTTTATTACACTAGTGGCCCCATAACTAGGGCACTCATAACATACTTAAATATTATAGTCATTTCCCTATTTTATTTTCGTAAGTCCAATGAGAAATAAGAAATATTTTAGGATATCATAAAATTTTATTGAAAAAAGGGTAAGGAGAAAAAGAGGAATTCTTCTAAAAGAATTTTCAAATTCTAAATCAAGGCTAAAGGAGTCAAATGGGCTAATTCTAGGAAGTTGGTTGAATATTTAATCATAAAAAATCCCAAAAGGAGGGAAAAATCAACAAAAAAAAATAGTAGAGCAACATGTGACACCCTTTTGAATTCCTAAAACCCCATGTTTTATAGGAAGATGAAGAAGAATTTGAAACCATTCCCCTCATCCCTTAGGAATAATCTATTAAGGAGAAACAATATAGATTAATAGAAAAATATTTGAATCAATGAAAATATATGAGAGAAGCCTTATCTTTTGAAAAATGTTTCAATATGGTAAGAAGTTCCATCTACAAGAAATGAGCAAGGAATATAGAAAGTGAAGAATAGGGAGATAAAAAGTAAGCTAAAAAACTTTATACACCTAAGTTTGATTGTAGTGACAAGATTTTTCTCACCTGCCCAGTTGGAGAAATTAGAGACTTACTTCACCCTCAACCCCATAACCCTAACCCTAACCCTAATTCTATCTCTAAGCTTAACCCAAACCCTAATCTTAACCCTAACACTAACCTTCACCATAACCCTAATCCCCACCATAACTCCAATTCTTATTGTTACCCTATCCATAACCCTTAATCTAATTTTAACCCAAACACTAACCCTAACCCTAACTCAATCTCTAATCATAACCCTAACCTTAACCATGTAATTTTATCTCTAACCTTAACCCTAACCATAATTTTAACCCTAGCTCTAACCATAACCATAACCCTAACCCCAAAACTAACTCTAGTTCTTACTCTTACCCTAACCTGAACCCTATTCTCAACCCTAACTCATGTTTTAACCTTAACCCCAATTGTAACTCTAATTTTTACCCTTTTCCTAACCATAACCCTAAATCTATGCCCAAAAAATAACTCTAATTTTAACCCAAACCTAACCCTAATTCTAACTCTAACTCTAACCCTAACCCTAACCCCAATATTAAGCCTAACCCTCACCTTATCCCTAACCCTAATTATCTATAACCCTAACCCTAACTCCAATCTTAAGCCTAACCCTAAACTTATCCCTAACCCTAACCCCAACCCTAACTCTAATTTGTACACGAATTACAAACCATAGGTTCCAAGAGAGCAACTTAAAACTTATAAAAAATAGGTATTGTAGTAGTCACTTGGATAATAATTCAATGTATCTTAATTACTATCCCTATATGGAATTTGTCATGATTGATTTATGAATTGTCTTCAATGATTTTCAATATTTTTCATCACTTGTTCTACTAACCTTCTATTTTTATTCAACTCTCATTTATAGTTCTTAAGTGACTATCGGTTTCTATTCAACTCTCATTTATAATATGAATTTGTAATGCTATGATTTTTTAATGTTATAAATTGAATTTTAATGTTATAAATGAAATATATTTTGAATTTGTGCATGTTCAATGAGATTTTTAAATAACTTTGAAATTGTGTACATTATTTAATTAGTTTGTTGATATATATTTTTTAATTGTTTAACATGCAGTTGCCATATCATTTCTCGTCCATGGATCCACTTTTCACTTTAGAGGATTTCATGCCTAATCTAGAAATTCCTATAGATCCTGGTGCACACCCCACCCCACCACATGAGGATATGCCTCAGTCACCTCCACATTCTCCACCACCTGAACCCCCACCCCCTCCTCCATTTGACCAAAATCAACTCAGAGATAATATTCGAGCCAACTTAGTTGTGATTCAAGGGAACATAGATCTCATAAAAAATGAGACTAGAATCCCTCCTCATCTCGCACGGTTTGCATCTACGATGCAAACTATTGTCGATTCTGTTCGATCTATCGATGCGGACCTAGATAGGTTCCATCAATGGAGAGAAGAGATGAGACAATTCTATGCAGATGGGTTGTCATATAAAGAAATCAATAACCTAAAAATCACTAAACAAGCTATATGCCAATATTTTGTGAACCCCCAAACAAACGAACCAATACCACCCACAAAAAAAAGAATTTCAATTTTATGGTGTAGGCACCCGCAGATAGCTGCAAATTTTTGGGATAGATGGTGGATGGTGTTTGATACTCCACCACATGGCAACAGTGAGGTGCCCTTATATTTTTTGAGAAAGTTATGGGCTGAGTTTGAGTTGGGTAAAAAACCCAACTATTTTGATATGAGGTCATTTCAGGGAGCTGGGCGTGGCATGCCCCAACATAGACTAGGAGCACGTGTCGATCCTCAGCGACGTGCTCCAGTTGCGCCTCTTGTTCCTCCTCCTTCTCCTGGTATTCCCGCTGCATTTCAGCAGCAAACCATGTTATCTACACTAGGAGCATTGAGTTCACTTTCAGGACATCTCATTCAGCAGACTACACACGCGGCCACTGAAGTGGCCAATACAGAGCATGGAGGCTCGGGCTATAGGGATACTCAGACATCCACTTCAGGTGAGGCACATGCATCTGGGGCGGGATCATACCTAAATTTACTATATTCTGAGGATCGTCCCACACAGGTATGTTCATCTTTTGAACTTAAATTTAATTCAAGTTTGAAATGTAAAAAATTCATGTAAATAATATAACATCAAACTATATATATAATATAATATTAATTCAATAATTTTGTGTTTGGTGTATAGACACATGATGACGTGATGCCCGAAACTCAATATCATCATTGTGTGTATATGTCGAGTGCTGTAGATTTGGGCTCACCTTTTCAACAGGTACTTGAACCAAAATATATTAAATAATTTGTGTGTCCATATATATATAATTTAATTTGAATTTGTACACATGTGTGAATTGATATATTATATCTAGATGTAGGGAAGTCATACTATTCCTAGTATTGATGAGCCACAAGTTACAGTGGTGAGCGCTCCTGAGACATCATCAGCTCAGGTGTGTGCTTTCAAAAGTTTGTTAAGTTTAAATTAAATACACATCATAGATCTAATTTAATTTTTACATTTATATACACATGTGTGAATGATCTATATGAACTGTTGTACATCTATATGTAGGGATTTGATGAGATAACCATGGCGGGCCGCACACCTGAGACATCATTGACATCTATTCATGGGCAATCTCAGGTGCGTGATCATGAGGTCATATCATTCGAGGTTGTAAACTTTACTTTAAATCTCCTATACAAATTTTACGAACATTTATATATATATATATATATTCAAGGTTTTCACATATTGTTTGCTTTATATGAATATGCAGGATATAGTGGATCAGGCATTTCCATCTTCTCAACAGACAGTTATGTTACCTGTTGAAGAAAATGTGCCAATTGATTCACATGACCATATGGTAATTTATGAATACTAGAAATCATTTTTAATATATTTAGTCGATATTTAATTAGTTTTTTTTATCTAAAAGTTTATATTTTCAATTTTAAATATGTTTAATTATATCAAAATTTCTAAATAAATTTAAATCTAATTTCGAGTTTCTTGAACTCTTTTACAGCATGATGCAGGTACATCTAGTCAACGTGGAACAAAGAGGAGACTTGATTTGACTGATCAGCCTGAGAGTTAGATAGTTTTATATTTTATGGACTACAAACCTCTAGTTTCATTTCAATATATGTGTTGGACTTGACATATAAATTTTATGGACTATGTAGATCTCTAGTTTTATTTTGAACATGTTATTATCATATATGTGTGTTTATTTATATCAGTTGACTTTAATATGATGATTATATATGCAGTCAATTATGAGATCATGTTATGTTCATTTTCATAATTATATGCATTTATATACATATCTATATATTTATATTTTATCAAATTTTCAAGTAATACATGCACTATATAATAATTCTTATCTAGAATCAAATTTCATATATATATATAACTTATCAGATGGTTAGGTGACAAATTAAAACATTCCTTAAATAGTTTCTTAAATCATATTCATAATAAATTAAGGGCAAGTAATTCTAACTATTTTCCAATTACATAGCAAATATCTGAATCAATAAACAAAAAACCATCTCCTTGTATGTATATTTAATGTATAATCTATACAATTGAATAATTATATAAAATGTGGTAAATAGAAGACACATGAAATATGTATAATCTATACAATTTGAATAAGATATTTAAAAAGTGACATCGAACAAACATATATAATGTACATCAAGAAGTTTAATGTACAACTATATAACATGATGAAACATATATGTGCATGTAGATACAATTAAAGCTTATCAACTTTTAGGTGAATACCAAAAATTGATATTTACATAGTCTCCAGATAAAATAGTTTTTCAGTTCAACAATCACATTGTAGACCAACTTGATGAGAACTTGCAAAAATAATTAATGTAAGTAACTACAATTTTTACGAGTCATTTAAGTAAAAAATTCATGCAAGAAAAGAATTGCATATAGTAAATTCCATACAAATTCAAATGATGTTAGCCATAGGATGGATTAAGGGGACCTAAGAGGTTGGATTAGGGGGATGAAAGAGGGTGGATTAAGGGGAGTTGATAAAATGAGTTAAAGTGATGTAAGAGGGTGGATTAAGGGGGAGTTGAGAGAATGAGTTGAAAGGATGTAAGAGAGTGGATTAAGGGGATGCAAGAGGGTAGATTAAGGGGAGCTGATAGAATGAGTTGAAGGGATGCAAGAGGGTGGATTAAGGGGAGTTCATAAAATGAGTTAAAGCGATGTAAGAGAGTGGATTAAGGGGATGCAAGAGGCTGGATTAAGGGGAGTTGATAAAATGAGTTAAAGTGATGTAAGAGGGTGGATTAAGGGGGAGTTGAGAGAATGAGTTGACAATATGTAAGAGAGTGGATTAAGGGGATGCAAGAGGGTAGATTAAGGGGAGCCAATAGAATGAGTTGAAGGGATGCAAGAGGGTGGATTAAGGGGAGTTCAAAAATGAGTTAAAGTGATGTAAGAGGGTGGATTAAGGGGGAGTTGAGAGAATGAGTTAAAGTGATGTAAGAGGGTGGATTAAGGGGGAGTTGAGAGAATGAGTTAAAGTGATGTAAGAGGGTGGATTAAGGGGGAGTTGAGAGAATGAGTTTTAAATATGTAAGAGAGTGGATTAAGGGGATGCAAGAGGGTAGATTAAGGGGAGCCAATAGAATGAGTTGAAGGGATGCAAGAGGGTGGATTAAGGGGGAGTTGAGAGAATGAGTTGAAAATATGTAAGAGAGTGGATTAAGGGGATGCAAGAGGGTAGATTAAGGGGAGCCAATAGAATGAGTTGAAGGGATGCAAGAGGGTGGATTAAGGGGAGTTCATAAAATGAGCTAAAGTGACGTAAGAGAGTGGATTAAGGGGGTGCAAGAGGCTGGATTAAGGGGAGTTGATAAAATGAGTTAAAGTGATGTAAGAGGGTGGATTAAGGGGGAGTTGAGAGAATGAGTTGACAATATGTAAGAGAGTGGATTAAGGGGATGCAAGAGGGTAGATTAAGGGGAGCCAATAGAATGAGTTGAAGGGATGCAAGAGGGTGGATTAAGGGGAGTTCATAAAATGAGTTAAAATGATGTAAGAGGGTGGATTAAGGGGGAGTTGAGAGAATGAGTTAAAGTGATGTAAGAGGGTGGATTAAGGGGGAGTTGAGAGAATGAGTTAAAGTGATGTAAGAGGGTGGATTAAGGGGGAGTTGAGAGAATGAGTTGAAAGGATGTAAGAGAGTGGATTAAGGGGATGCAAGAGGGTAGATTAAGGGGAGCCAATAGAATGAGTTGAAGGGATGCAAAAGGGTGGATTAAGGGGAGTTCATAAAATGAGTTAAAGTGACGTAAGAGAATGGATTAAGGGGATGCAAGAGGCTGGATTAAGGGGAGTTGATAAAATGAGTTAAAGTGATGTAAGAGGGTGGATTAAGGGGAGTTGATAATACGAGTTAAAGTGATGTAAGAGGGTGGATTAAGGGATGATAATAATGAAGCTTAAAGTGGATGTAAGAGGGTGGATTTAAGGGGATTGAGGAGAATGAGTTAAAGTGATGCAAGAGGGTAGATTAAGGAGCTGATAGAATGGAGTTGGAAGGGATGCAAGAGGGTGATTAAGGGAGTTGATGAATGAGTTAAAGCGGATGCAAGAGGGTGGATTGTTGATGCAAGAGGGTGGATTAAGGGGAGTTGAGAGAATGAGTTAAAATGATGTAAGAGGGTGGATTAAGGGGGAGTTGAGAGAATGAGTTGAAAATATGTAAGAGAGTGGATTAAGGGGATGCAAGAGGGTAGATTAAGGGGAGCCAATAGAATGAGTTGAAGGGATGCAAGAGGGTGGATTAAGGGGAGTTCATAAAATGAGTTAAAGTGGCGTAAGAGAGTGGATTAAGGGGAGTTGATAAAATGAGTTAAAGTGATGTAAGAGGGTGGATTAAGGGGAGTTGATAATACGAGTTAAAGTGATGTAAGAGGGTGGATTAAGGGGAGTTGAGAGAATGAGTGAAAGTGATGCAAGAGGGTGGATTAAGGGGACAGAGAAATGAGCTAAAGTGATGCAAGAGGGTGGATTAAGGGGAGTTGATAGAATGAGTTAAAGTGATGCAAGAGGGTGGATTAAGGGATGCAAGAGGGTGGATTAAGGGAGTTGATAAAATGAGTTAAAGTGGATGTAAGAGGGTGGATTAAGGGGAGTTGATGAATGAGTTAAACCCTAAACCCTAAACCCTAAAATGAGTTAAAGTGGATGCAAGAGGTGGATTAAGGGGATGCAAGAGGGTGGATTTTATGAGTTGATAGAATGAGTTAAACTCCTAAACCCTAAACCCTAAAATGAGTTAAACTTACATAAGAGGGTGGATTAAGGGGATGTAAGAGGGTGGATTAAGGGGAGTTGATAGAATGAGTTAAACCCTAAACCCTAAACCCTAAAATGAGTTAAACTTACATAAGAGGGTGGATTAAGGGGATGCAAGAGGGTGGATTAAGGGGAGTTGATAGAATGAGTTAAACCCTAAACCCTAAACCCTAAAATGAGTTAAAGTGATGTAAGAGGGTGGGTTAAGGGGAGTTGAGAGAATAAGTTAAAGTGATGCAAGAGGGTGGATTAAGGAGAGTTGATAGAATGAGTTAAACCATAAACCCTAAACCCTAAAATGAGTTAAAGTGGATTAAGGGGTGTTGAGAGAGTGACTTAAGGGGATGCAAGTGGATGGATTAAGGGTAGATATATGAGGATATTGATTGAGGGGTCCTAAGAGGATGAATTAAGAGGTGTTGAGTGAGTGACTTAAGTGGATGCAAGTGGACAAATCAAGGGTAGATATATGAGGGTATGGATTACAAGGTCCTAAGAGGATGGATTAATGGTAGTTGAGAGAATGACTTAAGGGGCTGCAAAAGGATGGATTAATGGTACATAAGAGGATGACTTAAGGGGTTTTAAGAGAATGGCTTAAGGGGATATGAAATCAATTATAAAGTATCAATTAAATGTATCTAGAACTATATATAGTTACCAGTCTCTAGATTGAAATTCCATTGTAATATATGTGCATCTCCTCTCTTTTTTGCAAAGCATCTAATTTTGGGAGACCTGAAACAAAAAATGATATAAAACTTTAATTAGGAAATGATTAAAGACAAATATATATATATCAATTAAATATATATACGACTAGATATGCTTACCAATATTTATTTACTCTATTGTACCATCTGCATCCTCTCTTTTTTTAATGCATCTATGATTGTCTCGTGATCATCCATTGAAATTGTCCATAAAACTTTATTAGCCGGCCTCCCTTGATATCTAACTAGTTTTCTATTGGTTGCCAAAATCAAATGTGAATAATGCATAATTTTCTTGTGTCTTTCATAATCTTCAAATGGAGGCAAGCCATTCTTTCTCATCAAATATTTTCGAAGCCAGGTGCCAACAACAACCACTGAACCAGTTGGATACTCAAAGTTGTCATCATCTACTCTAGTATGTACCAAATTATGTTTTCTCTCAACACATCTAGCCAACTGATCATTGTCTGCTTCCTTTCATTCCTGAGGTGCAAATAACAAGATACACAAGTCCTCACAGTGAAATACAAATTCAATAAAAGCATCTATTTAACTCCATAGCAAACATGCATACATACAAAATTCAACTCAATAAATTAATGTACCTTCAAAATAAGATCCAAACACCATCATAATCATCCAGATGTTAACACTTGATTATCTTCAATTGTCATTTCATGTTGAACATGTGTCATCATGCTAAAGCCTTTAAGGCCATTGTTCACCCATTCCATATTTTCATTTAATCACCTCAAAGCATTGTATCACATGGTAACAGTCTGACAATATAATGCCAACTCCCTTGTCCATATTTTCATCCCATGTTTGTAGATTCGAACTCTTAAATGAATGCCATTTTGCACTTCCATTAATTGTTTCACAATCCTGTCGAGAAAAAATATCATTTTCTTCAACTAACCAAAAGAAGCATCGAATTATTGATTTCTCACTTGTTCTTGTAGATAATTTTGTATTGCACCAATCTACAATTGCACGTGCATTTCTAAATTTTGCAGCATCCTCAAATTTTAGTTGCTCTCTAGCAAGAGCTCTTTTTACACATGCACCTGCTCCATCGTGTTCTCCCTTACCATGACCAGCTTCAAAAAAACTCCATATGTGTTGGATATTATTTTCCTTATGAACTCTACATAGCCAATAAAACATTCTAGCATTTTTGAATTGACCCATGCAATTATCTGACCATATGAGATGTTCTAGTATTTGAATTCCTCTCTCTTTTAAATTTTTATTAAATATATCAAAACAATATTGTACAAACTTAGATGAATGTAATCGATTATCACTTGCATAAAAATGGTACTCTTTCAAAAAATTTCTATTATCTTCTCTACTATCTTCAGCATGTCTATAAACAATGTGAACAAATATAGCTACTTGCACTGAATTATAATATTGTGATTGGATTTCTTCTTGTGGAGCAAGAGTATAATTTTCAGCAAAATCAACAATTGACAATATAGTTCCAATTGGAAAATGTGTTTTGCATAAACTAAATCATTGATTATCAAGCCAATGAGAATTCTGAGAGTGTTAAACATATTTAGGTACAAACTTATCTTTAAATTCAGTAATAAAAGCATGCACACTAACTTTTTCCACAATTAGTTCAACACTGCCTTCCGAATTTTGGTCTATCTTGAAGAATACCCATTTTTAAATTTTTACATCCACTAATTGTTTCACAATCATCTTAAACTACTTTCTCATGGTTATTATCTCCTAATGAAAGTTTCATCGCATTCTCCAGATATGCATCCTTTTAAAAAAAATGAGTTTCCATTTAAAGAGCGATTACAAAACAAACCTGCTATAAAATCTTTGATTCTTTCAGGTGGCATAGTAATACCACAAATGTTCTGCATAATTTGGTTAGCATGCAAAGGTATTCTATATCTAAAATAACACACAATAACAAACTGTATGAGTCCACAACAAGATCGCTGTTTATTAATTCAACATGCCACCTGTTGCTTGACACTTTTCCAAATGACCTTTGACCTCCATGCTGTGTTTATTCAGTCTATAAGATTTGAAGCATCTAATTTTTTTATATATATTCAGCTTTGATTACACTAAGATGCTTGATGAGTAGTCTACTAATTTTGGAACCCACTCCCACCTAAGAATATCTCTAATGTTAGTGATACTCTTGCATAATACACCAAAATTCTTTCTGACATTAAAGATTTAATTTCACAGTTTAATTTCATAACTGAGATCTTGGGAGTCTACTCACTAAAACTCCAACATTGATTAATAGGACTTTTTCAATACTTTCTCTTCTCTTTGTGCCTCATCAAAGTTCTAGGATTTTAAGTTTATACATTTTACTAATCTTACTTAACATTCTTTTATTAAAGTCATTTATCAACTAGAGCAATTGTTACAGTCTGCTAATGTGATTCTATCTTTTGACTAGAATCTTTTCTTACCAATACCCAATAGCATTAGCAACACTAGATATGACTTGTTCTACTGAATCATCTTTCTTTTTTGGTTTTACAAAAACACCTAATTTTTTCATCACTTTTCTCATTTTAAACATTCTCATCAATTGCACCATGAGTTGACATTGGAATCTTAATTTCTTTCTATAAAAAAATATTTTATATATTTTATTTCCATAATTTCTAATTTGTCTTGAAGAAACTTTACCACGAAGGTTATTTAACACATTTGTTTCAATTGTTAAAAAAACATTTTCAACTTCATCCATAGATGGAGTTTCATTTTCATTCACACAAGGGGTTTCATTTTCATTTTCAAATGTAAAAGGGATTTCATTCTCATTTTCATCAATATTAGGGATTTCATTCTCATTTACATTCTCATAAGATATAATTTCATCATTTTCTTGTTTATGTATTGTTTCAACCCTAGTATTATTAATCTCATCAATTGTGTATCCAACTTCTTCTAAACAAGCAATATCAATATTATAAAAACTTGGGTTTGAAGACATACCTGGATAGATTGTTTGAATAGGTACATTTTCCATATCATTGGGAGGTGGATTTGAAGACACACCTGAAGTTATTTGCATATTATTCAAAGTTGAAGTTGAAGGCACATTTGGGTTTGTCTCCATAGTTGCATTTTCTTCCATATTCACCATCTCCACATTTGCATCATCTACATTGATTTCATCATTCATGGCTTCCTCTTCGACATTCTTAGAACTAGATGCTTCCAAATCTTTCACTTGATGAATCCTTTGTCTCCTTTCCCTTTGTCTTTTTGCCTCTTTATCTTTATTTGCTTGAATTTCTTCGGGTGTCATTACCTTCCTACATCTTTTTCTTTGTCTTTTTTTATCACCCATGGTTACCAAACCCTCTTTGATGACAAAAACAATAATTCAAGAAACCTATTTTAAAATTTCCCCCTCCTTCAAATATTCAAATAAAACTATGTACTATGAAGATTATTTTTTCTATAAATTCTCAAGTACAAAATCATCATGAGTACATCCAAAAATTCACTTTTTCCAAATCTTCTTGTAAAATATTTTTGCACTTGATTCCACTTCAGAAAATTTAACTTGCACTTTTACTCTTCCAACAATTTGAATAGAATATGCCCTGCACAAGACAAATCTGCAATAAAAAACGTAGAAAATGACACTTTAGGTCCGTACTGCAGAAAAAGAATGCTGTAAAAAAATCGTGTTTTAACAGTATTTTTCAAATTAGGGAAAAACGGCTATTATACAAACGCGTACGCGTTATATTTTTAAAACGCGTACGCGTTGCTTTCTGCCAACGGGCAAAACATAACGCGTATGCGTTATGAAACGCGTACGCGTTTTATTTAAATAACGCGTATGCGTTTCTATAACGCATACGCGTTATTTAAAAGTTGATCTCCCAAACCAAATCTAGCCCCGGTTTTAGGCTCGGGAAAGGCTTGGCAATCCGAGCCTTAGCTTTTGACCTGCAACTAAAAAACTAAGGCAAACTGAAAAAAAATGTCCAACTTTGACAACATAGATGATGAACTTTTTTTCTGAATTAGTCTATAAAATTAAAACCCATTAGAGAACACAATGTCTACTTTCTAGATATATAATTTTTGTTAAAATTGGATTAAGTTTGTTATTTTTAAATTAATTTCTAAGCAAACTAGGCCTTAAACTTGAAAGATCAGGTTTTTTTGGTTTTTTAATAACTTTGTATTGGTTAAGTTTCTTGTAAAAAAAATTATATGGTCCCAAACTTCAGACAATTCTCTACACAATGAAAAAAAAAAGAGTCAAAAAATGTTTTGTTTAGGTCCAATTATGTTGTCCGTACACGTTGATTTGAAAAAACATCAATTAAGGCCAATAAAAAATTAATAAAAAAAAATATATTCAATCAAAAATTACAAAAAAAAATCCAGCCCAAACTTCATGTTGTTAGCTCTCTTTTCCTAAAAGGAATTAGCAAAATAATTTTATTTGGGTCAAAAAGTGTTGTCCGTACACCTGCTTGGTATGGTTAAAAAACAGGGACTTTAAAAAAGTGGTTTTTATAGATCTTTATCAAAATTTAATTTCTATAAACTGGGTATTTTAATAATTTACATATTTGGAAACTAGATTCAAAATTCTAAATTTCATATTACTGACTTTTTTTAAGATTCATTGTGGAAGTGCCTCAAATTTTCAGTCCAAGTGTGACAAATTCTGAAAAACAGCAAAAACATTTCCACTTTTTGAGTTTTTTGTGTACCCAACTTCTTGCATCAACCCATGTACATCAATAACTCAAATGCATTATATTGTTGGACATTAATACTAAGTAAAGGAGAGATATCAGCAAAAATCATTTGATCTTGTTGAACAAAATGAGGGAAAAACCCTAATGCCTAAAGCATGAAGATGATGAAAAGCCACTTGATTCAATCATATGATTTAACATAATCAATTTTGAGTGACAAAAACCTACTATTATGATCTTTTGACCCATTTCATGACCCCCCTAAACTATAATAGTATTGTCCAAAATAACCTAGATTTAATTAAACTAGTTTTTTAATAATGCACAATCTATACAAGTAGATGTCATAACTTTAAGACAAGATCCCTGGTGATAATCTTATAGAAAATAGTAAGAAGAGTAATTATTCTTATCATATGGATCTTCAAACATAGGTATGAATTTAAAGTTTCCCTTGATTTATTAACCTTATCAAAGGTATTAGCATGAAAATATTTAAGATAAAATTAATGGAGATCCTCATTAACTAAGCTCAAGAGAGCCTTGTAGAATTCACATGGAAACCCATCACTTCTTGGAGTTTTCTTATTGGCCATTTCAAAAATAGGTTCTCAAGTATTATCAAGATCAAGCAATTGATCACAGTAGATTTCATGAATATGGAAAGACTATTTTAAAATGAAGGGTTAGTTTTTCTTTGTTTCAATAATAATTAATATTGTGGTAATTAAATAATTTTAGCAATGAGCATACATAATAGCTATATTATGTAAAAGTATACTTTAATATAATTAATGAATCAATGTGATGTATACATGTTGAAATCTAGTTTTGAATGTTCTAGGTCATTTTGTGTAGTTTGGTAAAAAAAAATGTAGATGGGTCCTTTGTTGGTGCAATCTTATGAAAGATATTGTCCTTCACTTTTGTACTATTGTTTTCTAAGTTTAATTAGGCTTACGAGTATGGTGGGACTTGTTTTGAGACAAAGGAAGCATTCTCACCTTGTATCAATGTCAACCAAGTCTCTAGTAATGAAAGAAAATTTTCATTCACGCCAAGTACACTATGAAAATGTAGATTTTGGTGTAACTAGTGGACTAGTGTAATGTGTAAATATTAAAAACTAGCTTTGGATCCTCTTGAATCAAATTTATCTTTGTTTTATTTTGAAGTTGATTGATGGATGTCTTCAAAAATATTATGCAATCTCCTTAAACACATTATTGTAGTCATAATTTGAGCTAATTAGCACTTGGGCCAATATTGAAATGGCAAATTTTATGAAAAGGATTAGCCTTTGGAAGTGAATGTGAAATTTTGAATTTGATAGACTAGATCACATCATGACATCTTGTCTTATTTATGGACTAGGCCATACCATATAATTTAACCCTCTTAGAAAAAAATTATAAAATGTGTAATAATAAAAACTAAATTAATTTGTAATGATAAATGAAAGATAAGTAATAAATAATAATCAATTTACAAATGACTTGCTTGACGATTAAGACTAAAATATTAAAAAAAAAATCTAAAACTAAAATTTAAATATAAATTTACATAAATAACCTAAAATAAACATAAAAATGTCCACTACTACAAATTAGTTCTAACTTATATAAAATTAATTAATTTGATTAATAATTATGAATATACTGCCCAAAATTTAGACGTAAAAGAACAAATATGCATAGAAGAGTTGCAAAACAAGACTTGTGGCTTAGAACTTCAAAGGTTTATATAAGTGGGCCTTGTTTTTTGAAAGAAGAAACAAAAAGTAACATGGGAGGGACGAAAACACAAAGCAACACAAGTTGTTAAATTTTGAAGGAATATTAAATTGAACATGATGGTATGCATTCAAGATTCAACGCGCCACTCTCTATAGAATTTGGCATTCACTTATCTACGCTTCTTTCCATGGGCTGACAAATTATTAAATGCAAAGAAGTGGGAAAGATTAAAAATTGGCGAACTTTGCTTCTAATGATGAAATTTACAGATATGAACGAAGTCCATACGCAAAGATTTTCCACAAAAGATTTTCAATTTGAACTTCCGAATCAGATTGGATTGACCTTCAATTTTAGTAGCCACCTAGCATGCTATCTCTTTCCAAAGCACTCACTTATCTGGTAGGTTCACATTATTGATATTATTTATAGTGAAATCTACATTATTCGATAGCATATTGCCGGAAATGGGAAAATTTGTCCCTGATAGTCATTTTTCTTCTTAGTACAAGTGGACAATTTAGTCCTGCTTGCAGGAAACAAATATAGTATAAGCATGTGGAGATTATTTGTGTTTTAGCAAGTCAAATGGTAAATTTGTAGGGGAAGGGCATCAGGGAAATTCACTGTCAGTAATTTATTGGCACCATTAATAATTCACTGTGGAAAATTCACCCTCATGCTAAATTCATCTCAAAGAAAATTCACCACCAGCAATTCACGTTAATGTGATATTTTCCATGGCAGTGAATTGCTGGTGGTGAATTTTTCACATAGGTGAATTGTTGATAGTGAATTTCTCGAGAGTAAATTCCTGGCAGTGAATTTTTCTAGAGCCAATTTAAATGAAGACTTTTGACAATACCTTCCTCAATGTGCAGATATAAATTATTCTATGATTGTCATTTCAACCTAAACTAATGTTGATGGATTATTGTAAAAATAAGAGATATTGTTGAAAATAAGAATTTCAAAATAATTTATTAATATATTTTAATATATGTCTATTAAAATTATAATAAAATATAATGAAAATTCATTTAAAAACTAAAATTATAAAAATAATTAAAAATATTAAATATATCTATTTAAAAATGTTGAGATATACAATGTCATATAAATTTACATTGTTTATTTTTTTTATTTGTAATACATTTGTTTTACTTCTATAAGTAAATTATTTATTGACATCTATTTTTATTTTCAATTGCACATAATCATTTATATGTAAACTTTTGTTGTCAACCTTTTCTTGGCTATGATTGAACACAACAACTTCAAATAGCATTATCAGCCATGACTTTCTCATGCCACTTGCTCTCCATCTTGTTGTCCATGCCATTCAAAGCACAAGATTCGATGCTTTGATACCTAATAAAGAAGGAAAAAAATTAGATGGTTTTATTTGATCAATAGCAATAGCCTTGATACATGACCCTTGTAGTTGAAATAATTGTATTTGTATAACTACACATAGGTGAATCATAACTAACCACAAAACTAACAATGTAATATAGAATTTACACTAACGTTACTAGATATCACTTATTTTAGCTACTCATGCATCTATTTTGCCACCATCAACAATATTTTATCATTTACTTCATTTCTTCCCTTATAATACAAATGGTTATGGTATCCCTCTCTTCCAATAATGGATCCCATTTATCAAGAGTCTTTCTAGGAGTGATTAGATTCCTTCCCTTGATTCTTATTAAAAGGTCCCATCATGATGCGAAAAACTATTTTTTTAATAACTTGCACAAAAAAAATTTAATTAATCTAAAAAAATGTTTTAAATTACCAAGGCATAGACCACACTTATTAGAAAAATATCTAATAAATTTGTTGATTTGTAACCTCGAGAGAAATTTGGTGGAAACCTAAATTTTGCAATAAGTTACTAAAGAAAAAATACCAAATTCCTCAAATCTAAATTGTAAGGTTGATTATTGTTTCTTTGATCAATCCTTCAAATTTTAGAAAAAAAATCAATGATTTATAGCGCTAAGAATGAATTTGATGGAAAGTCTAATTTTGCAACAATTTAAACTCTCTCAAATCTATACTATAGAAGCTCTAACACCACCTTCAAAAACCCTTTAAAATTTTCAAAACACATGGATAATTTGAGAGATATATATGTTACAATTTCCCCTCCAAAATTGAAAAAAATGTCTTATTTCTTACCTTTCACTTGTCAAGATCATTCTCTAATACCACTTTTTGTGAAGAAAATTACACAATAGAAAAATATAATAAGAAATATGTTGAAAATGCTTGATAATAATGTCACATTAAGGGGGAAACCTCTTGAACCACTTTAAAAGGTTACCTCCAATAGTCTTCAATGAAAACACAATACACAATATAATAATAGTAATGAATGTCTACCTCTTATACATATCCTAATTATGTCTTTGATGCCACCTAGATCAATTTAAATACATGTATACATCTATATTAATGGTTACATAACTTAATTAAGAGTTAAAGCCGTCATAAGTTGACTACTCATAACTTTTTGCATCTATAGGATTAAGGGTATATCACCTTCATTCATCTTGGTGTGAATGGGGTATAATAGATAATTAATTCTCCTTTAGGTCATATTGGCACCTAGTTAGTTATGTTTACCTAGGTCATTTATTTTTTGTCTTAAGTCATATGATAATGACATTTTCATAGTCTTATGTTGTTATATTTTCTCACACTTGCATATACATACAAGGATCCTCTATGTACTTTTTTTGGAAAAATGTGTGTTATACACCTTGCATAATTTTTATAATATAAAAATTTATATTTATTTATGGTGTACCCAAGGGAATTTAGGGATGCATATATCACATGGACTAGAAATTCTTGAAATCACTTTGTATGTTGTAGTTGACATTGAGATACATATTTTATGTGGATTTCACATTGAGAAAATGTTTTATTTAAAAACACTAGTACCAAGAAGTAAATGAGGGGGACATGGTTTTATAAACTTGTGATATTAGGAACATGCTTTATGTGTAGATACACTACATCCTTTTTATATATTATTGTTATTATATTATGTTGATTGTATAGAAATCTTCTAATTAGAGTTTAGGCATCTTGATCTTGGGATAGCCACCTCCATAGCTAATGCTAACATGACTTCAATTCAAAGTTATCTTTCTTCAAATATCCTTTCCCTAAAGTATTTTGAACATGAAATCTTAGAAAAGAAACAATTTACATTTGAAGGTACTTACTTTTATTTGAAATACTTTTCATTTGAAAACTATGATGAGTTCATCTTTGAATAGAGGTCTCTTATTTGAAGGTGATTGACATTTTTTTATAGTTTGGACTTATTATTATTCCCCATCCCATGACTAGAACATACTATAGTGAGATCACCCAAATCAGGTTGAATAATGACTATCTAGAGATTGATGGGTGAATAAGCATGAAAATTAGATTTATAGACCAAAGTTGTAAAAATATGTGCACATATGATAAAGCAATAAGCTTGTGAAAGTATGTGAATGCAACTAGATAAATAGGCTAAACTTTATAATAGATTACACCATTTATTATCGTATACGTGAACTAAAATATTTTCTCAAAATAAAAATAATACTAAATTTAAGAAATAACATAAAGTTACTAATTTCACGTGATGCCCACAAAAATAATTGTATTAATTATGCAAATCTTATTTTATAACTAGTCATAACCAAAATATAGAGACCAAAATTATATATAAAGATCGAAATTGTAGAAATATGTGCACATATGATAAAGCAATAAGGTTATGAAAATATGTGAATGCAATTAGATAAATAGAATCAACTTTCTAGTAGATTATACCATTTATCATCATATTTAAGAACTAAGACATTTTGTCAAAATAAAAATAATACTAAATAAAAAATAACTAAAATACTAATTTCACCTTATACCCACAAAAATAATTATATATATCACACAAACCTTATTTTATATCAACATATTATTTTGAAATTGTATTTTCCCAAATCTCAACATTCTGATTTTTATTTCTTATTCACCTTAATGGAGGGTACATAATTAATAATAGCATCCTCTAAAGAAAACCATCACATAGTCTCCATTGTACCAGACTAGTGTGAACGCCAAGACTACCGGAAATTGTATTCATTTCTTGTAGAACTTATCAACAATTACACGTAGCACATTCAAAATTTTATCTTCTTCACCTTTCATCACGGGCATCGTCACCGTTTTCACCGTTACATCTTCGGGGAAACAGAGGCAATCAAATGGAAAACAAGAACCTTTGTTAAGAATGTAACTGTTTATTTCATCTTCCTTATTAATTACTGAAGTGGCTATCCATTGGCCTTGGCGCACCTCAAATTTCAACCAGGGATTAATATCACATTCACGGATGAAGTCATTAATCGTATCTGCTGCTGTCGAAGTATTAACCACAACCACAGCGCAGAAGATGATTGCGCTCACCATATATCTACCCAGATGATTACACGTGTTATCCGTACCAATTTCCACGACTGAACTTGCGTTGATAAAGTCGCAGAAGAGATTTGTGTTGAGAGTTGACTCCGCCCCATCTACTGCTCTACCCATGACTTTAATAAAGTCTGACGGTAGCTTCTGCGTGAAACCAAGAAAATCTAAGGAGATTCTCTTCGTGAACAACAGATTACGTAATAATTAGAAAATCTAGGCTATCTTCCGACAACAAAGGAAAAGCCGACAACAAAGGAAAAGCCAATAAATAACGTCAACTAACACAGGAAAAGCCAACAAATAAGGTTAACTAAGAACTTCCCTTCAGAAAGAAAATGGAGGAGCGTGGAAATCAATACCTCCATATCGAGAATAGAATTTCGAATTGTTTCATTGCCGCAATATAGGAGCTGCATTCTTTCCAATGAATGCAATATTTTAGTATCTGGCATTTTCTCCAGCTTCAGACAGTCGTAAATGTTCAATTTTACAAGTTTCCAAAATGTTACATTTAGAGTCGTCAAATTTTTGCAACTTTTCACTTCAATCCTCTTCAGCGTGGGAAGATTCGAAATTAAACAAAATTCCAGACAGCTGAGTCGAACAAGGCTTAACTCCTCAATCTTTCTACAGCTACTAATATGCAATTTTTCTAGCTTCGGAAGATCAGATATTCCTATTACACTTCTCAGATGCTCACAACTATAAATTTTAATTCTTTCAAGGCAGCTGAGTTGAACAAAATTTACCTCCTCAAGGTCACATCCACTAATGTTCAATTCTACTAGCTTCGTAAACCAGACATTCCTCTGAAACTTTTCAGATGCCGACAAAAAGAAATTCTAATTTTTTGGAGGCTGCTGGGTCGAACAAAACTTAACTCCTCTAGCTCCCAACAATTAGCAATGCTCAATTCTACTAGCCTCCTAAGATCAGATATTCCTGTGACACATTTCAAATTTGTACAATTACGAATTTTAACTTCTTCCAGGCATCGCAGAAATCCCAAATTTAACTCCTTCAACTCCAACTGGTTGAAGATCCGCAGCTCTTTTAGCTGGAAGGGAGCCTAAAAATCAAAAATAGATTTTTTTTTATTTAATTTCAATTGTAAATAATAGACATCTAAGTATTACATAAGAATGTATCGATTTCCAAGACTTCACCTTTCAGACATACCTGCACATCATTCTGCCACAAACTTTTTATACCTCCACCAATGATTCTTAAAGTTTGCAAATTTTGCAGAGGAACCCACGGAGGAATGTTTGTGACGATATGCTCATAAAAATTAACCTCCAGCCATAGTAAAGCGGTTGACGTCTCAGCCATAGTTTCTGATTCCCCTAGAAAGTATTTAACATAGAAATGCCTGGACGGATCCATACAAGTATGAAAACACCGACCTTTGACTTGGGTGAAGATGCTTTTGATTCTCTTTAATATCTGCATTCACAGAAGTAGTTCAGATTTTTTTAGTTGTAGAAAAATGTTAAAGATATCGAATATCACACTAGGAAGCAGAAATCTGGAGGAAAAAGCATACCAAAGGTTTACAATATTGAGAACGCCACATGCGGCGAGGATGACTGATTTCATCTGCCATTTCTCGTCCCAAGTCCCGCAAGTGGTCATGCATTCTCAATACAAATAATTCTTCTCTGGTATCTTCAAAGAGATCATTGAGTTTTTCTTTGAATTTATAATCATTTATTTCTTCAACCAGACATTTATTTTTCAGTCTTCGCAGTGCATGTTGGGCGCTCCATCCCGATCCCTCCCACACTCTGATGGCGTCTTTCGTCAATTCTCCTATGAAGAAACATGCCACATCCATGAAAATTTGTTTTTCTTCATTGTCCAATGTGTCAATGCTTATTCTTAATCTCTTCTGTATGTCATGAGGCAGCGTCTTTTTAACTTTTCTCAATTCTAACTCCCAAAACTTCTGATCTTCGCCATGAACATGCCTGCCCAGAACTTGAAGAGACAACGGTAAGCCGCCACACACGTGTGCAAAGAGGTCAACAAGCTCCTCGTATCCACTAGATGGATAAGATCGGCTAAAAGCATGCCAACAAAACAGCTCTTTCGCCTCATCTGTATCCATTCCTTTCATATTATAACCAACTGTAATTCCTGCGTTTACTAGCACTCCAATATCACGAGTTGTAACAATTACCAGACTATTGCCGGATTTGTTCAGCTCATCAATGATTAACAGGGCATCTAACTGGTCCTGGTGATCAATATCATCTAAAACAATTAGGAAGCTCGGATTTCTGCTCCTTGCAAAACGATTGCTGAGACAGCTTGTGCCATCCTCGACGCTTGGAAAGCACGGATGATCATTTTCATCAAAGAGTTCTCTGAGTAGCTTCATTTGCAAAGAAGGCAGATCTTTCTTCACAGAGGCTTCCCGAACATCAAACAAAAAACAGGAGCGACTATACTCTGAACGCTTTCGGTTGAACAATTCTTTGGAGAGAGTTGTTTTTCCCACCCCACCCATGCCAAAAATGCCAACAATCTTAGACTTCCTTTCTCCTTGTTTGTTCATCCCGCAGTGCTCTTCAAATTCGTGGACAAGCTTCTCAATACAGTGCTTTTCAAAATCTTCTACAAGCTTAGGAAGTCCAACCGGATATTTGGCAACATGTAGACATTTCATCCTTTGTACTTCCTTTTGCACTGCTGACACTATCTTCTCGCAGTCATGGAAACTTTATAAATACAGAGGGAATTCGATGAGAAAAAAAATTGTACCACTTACAAAGAAGAAAAGACTTATATTACTATGTAGAAATATCGAATGCACTGAAGCCATACAAATATTACCTGTTGAACTCTTCGCCAGCAACAAAGGAAATAGATTGAAGAGCTTTCTTCCATTCTTCAAGTTTTTCCATGTACCTCTTCTTATTTTCATATTCACTGAATGCTTTTCCATACACTCCCTTTTCTATGTGGCGTAGTGCCGATGGCGCAACACCATAGAAAACGGGAATAATCTTAGCTTTACTCTGCAACATAAGAATCAGCTCCGCCAAACACCATGGGGACTCTGCATAGCCTTTGGAGAAGATAGCTATGTGAACTGTAGCAGAGTGGATGGCTGTCTCTATGGTGGATGGAAATGAAACTCCAAGTTCTTTCTCTTTCGAATCAAGAAACACCCGTATATTCAAGTCCTCAAGGGATTTGTAAAGCTGAAGAGCCAGAGTTTCTTTGACATCAGGGCCTCTGTGGTTGATGAAGACATCATATAATCTTGAAGATTCGGAAACCTTCTTCCTATTGTGAGAAGGTTCGATTCCAGAGAAAGCTGGACGAACCTCACCTTGTTTGTGGGACGAGGAAGAAGATGCCATAGAGAAATCATTCTGTTCCTCATTTTGTTGGGGAGGAGAGGAAGAAGATGCCATACATGCAAATTAAGGATGGAGCAGAAATCTTGAAACAATAGAGGTTAGTTTTGAGGAAGGGAAGAGTGAGCTGAAATCGATGAAAACAGATGGCGTTGATAAAGCTTTCTGAAACAAATCGAAAAAGAAGGAACACGCTCCTGAAAATAATTAGCAGAAGCAGAAGAAAATGGTTAGAGATATTTAAGCGCCGGTCGTATGAACGAAGGCAATGGATTAAAGAATTATAATTAGTTTCCAAGGTCGAAGTTAGAACACGACACAGAGTGGCAATTATTTCAAAAGGTATCCCCATCAGAGTTAGTGGCTCGCGTCATAATGACGCAATACCTGATTGAACCATATGTAAGATTGTGGAAATCGTTAGAAAAGCAAGTGTAGACATAATTTTCTTAGGGCAAGTTTTCATCTGAGTGGATTTTTTAAAGAGTTATTTGTGGAGTTTTTTATATTGGAAAAAGTAAATAATTAAATTATAAGAGTTAATTTATCAAAAGTAGTTGAAAATAAACAGTTGAGCAATCAAAAGACCAGTCATAAAGGTAGCAAAAAATTCAACAATAAAGACAAAATTACAAGAGCTGAATAATATTTTTACAAGTAATTACAAAGAGTCAACAATAAAACTCATAAATTTTTACAAGTAATTACAAAGAGTACACAATACAACCCATAAAACTAGAGCAAGTGTTATTTGTGGAATTGGTGGTCCTATGAATAGTTTTTTTATTTATTTTTAAAGTCATCTTAAATTTGTATTAATAGTATTAAGAACAATTTGTGAAGTTAAATTTTGGAGGAAAAAATTGGAGGCAAATATTAAAGGGGAGAAAGAAATTTGTGGAGCCATATGACATTTTTAGCAATATGTAGTTGCCGCTTATTTCAAGCCCCTTCTTTCTTTCTCAACTTAGTTTTAATTCATAAACAATAGTTGTTTTACTAAAATAGGAAAAAAATCAAAATTATTATTTTCTCATAATTAAAAAAATTGCTTGAGAACACATCACTTGCACAAATTTAAGTATAAAACACATTTAAGTAACTGCATGGGGACATGGGGTTGGTATTTGTTGACAATACTCAATAACAACTATCTTGCTTGACAAAGATTTATATTTTGCAAGTTTTTTTTTTCTAAATGAATGATTCATGGAATATTTTACTTTAGTAGTTTTATTAAAAACTATATTTCACAAATAATAAATATAATTCAAAATTTATCACAAAAGTATTATACAATTGTAAATGTCTTTATTTCTTTAGAAAATATTAATTATTTTTATATATGTTAAAAGAAAAAAATTATAATAAACATATATTTTTAATATTTTTGTTAATGATATTTTTAAAATTAATAATAATTATAATGCTCAATAAAATATTATCAAAATATATATGCACTAGACACTAAAGTTAATGATCTAAATATAGTTTCTTAAAAGATAAATTACTTATAGTGAAAATTATGCGTTGTAGTAAAATTTTACTAAATAAAAAATAAAGAATGCAACAAAAATTTATAGAAAAATGTTATGAATAATTCTTTAGAAAAATAAAAATAAAAAGTATAAATTGAATCTACATGCAAAATGCCATAACTCATTAATTTACACCATCCTTACATTATTGATTACTTGTTCAATATATTTAACACAATCTAAAAAGTACTAAGGTAGTCTAATAATATTGATATTTGGGACAGGTTAAGTCATTGTTGTATACACCTAAAATCAGTCATGATATTTAATTAATTAAATACCAGTTATTTTTATTAATATTCGACTACGTATAAATAAATTCTCAATTTATTTATATTGTTCACCGTTCTCTAATTCTCCAAATCTAAAATCATATTCTTATAATTTAATTAAATAAAAAAATTTCCATAAGCTTCTTTTATTTAATTAAGTTTCACTAATCTCGATTAGGAATTTAAGCACATGTCTACAACTTTTTGTGCCACCTCACCAAGGTCACATGAAATTAAATAATTCTATTTTTTAATTAGAATTATCTTCAACCAATTTTTAAGCACATGGTTTATTCCTCACACACTTCCAACAATTTTCAAACACATGGTCTTTTCTTCCCACACTTGAGTCTTCCATCCATTTAGCATGTTGCATATTGGTCAAGAGATTTTTCCATCCATTTGGCATGTTGTCTTTGGTCAAGGGAACAACATCTTGATTCTCTCCATCACCACCGTTCATTCTTCTTATTCAAATATGGATCATCAAACATTGCCACCACACAAGATGCTTGGAAAAGGCTATAAATACAACCCTTTGGCATTGTATTTCCCATCCACTTTTGAATAGGTTATCATGCAGGAATATTGTTTGAGCTTGGGAGCATTATGGAGTCTCATAGCTACATTTTATATCATGTTTTGCATCATAGTTAAATCTTAGACTAACACTTTGCTTCATAGTTGCATTTTAGATTAGCATTTTCATAGTTAGCATTTGAACATATGGAGTATCATTTTAGTTTAAAATAGTTTTCATTTGAGCATATGTAGAATCATATATAACATCATATAGATCACTACCATAGTATCCACCACCGTTTTTCTATTCATCATAGTATCCATTATCCTTTCCATCGTATAGTTTCATGTAGGAATTTAATTGGCTTGCATGTTGAATACTAATCTCGTTTCCTAAGTGTCATTCTAATAGCCTTTGTGCAGATAGAAATTTGAGGGCCAAAGGGTTAAAGAAATATTTAAGGATAGAGGACAATGAGACGTTCTTAAAAGATTTGTTTTGTTACAAATTAGAGTAGCTTCTTTGCTTTGAATCTTTGATATAATAAATTTCATTAAGGTTTGTGTTGATTTACTAACTTTCCACATTTCACACACACACAAAATGACCCCAATTCTCAATTTATTTATATTGTTCACCCTTCTCTAATTCTTGAAATCTAAAATCATATTCTTCTAATTTAATTACATAAAAAAATTCCATAATCTTGTTTTATTTAATTAATCTTCACTAATTTTGAATAGGAATTTAAGCGCATGTCTACAAACTTTTGTGCCACCTCACCAATTTCACATGAAATTAAACAATTCTAACTTTTAATTAGAATTATCTTCAACCAATTTTTAAAGCACATGGCTTATTCCTCACACACTTCCACCAATTTTCAAACACATGGTCTTTTCTTCCCACACTTGAGTCTTCCATTCATTTGGTGTGTTGCCTATTGGTCAAGAGATTCTTCCATCCATTTGGCATGTTGTCTTTGGTCAAGGGGACAACATCTTGATTCTCTCCATCTCCATGGCTCATTCTTCTTGTTTGAATCTGGATCGTTGATTGTTGCCACCTCGCTAGATGCTTGGAATTGGCTATAAATACAACCCTTTGGCATTGTACTTTGCATCCACTTTTAAAGAGAGTTATTATGTAGGAATATCTGTTGGAAAAACATGGACAACATCATCAATATAATGAGTCTCAAGGACTATGTGGGGCCATAGAGGATAAGGTCCCACTATTGGGCCTAGGGTAGAGGATAGTTGGGGCACCTCATCACGACCCCCTCTTTAAGGTTGATCCCACATAGTCCTTGAGACTTGTTATATTGATATATAATCTTTCTTAGAGTTAGAATTAAATGTCATCCACATAGTCCTCCATGATGTGGTGAAGCATATCATGGAATATGGTCATCATTTCTCTTTGATATATGATGAAATTCTAGCAAAGTCAGTGAAAAGGGCAGATCACTTGACAAACCTAGCAAAGGTGTTTGATTGAATTGAATAGTACAATCTTGGAATTTGATGCTAGCGTAGGTTGTGGGATTTGGCTTCATACCTGCTAATTGCATTTGCTTGAAATTTTCTAAAGCCTTTTCAACAAATCCATTTAGATATATATAAATTATATATATCTAATTTATATAGATTATCAATTTATATAATCTATTTAAATTTAGATAAGATAATAATTGCAGGATATGTCTATTATAGCTAATAGCATGGCCTAAGATTCCTACTTGGCCAATTGAAGGATTGTTCAAACCAATTTTGAGTTGAGACAACCCTATATATTTTATGTAGCACTATTAAAATACAAATCCTCAAAATTGAGATGGTAATAAGAACCATCTCAACAACCAAATATTTTATGTAAACCAAGGGGGAGAGAAAACAAAGGAAAGAAAACATGTCTAGTGTTTGCTTCCTCCTCACCAACAACCAAGATATAATTGTACTGAGCTAATTGAGCTTCTCACACCTGCAACATACAGACTAATTATTTACTGTCTTTGAAAGTAAATAGGATGAAACAATCTACATTAATAGAAGCCAAGTTTAAACAATTATTTACTTGCATAAGTTCCCAAAGCACACTGCTACAAGAAAACATGAAGCATGGACATATAAACAATTACGAAAGATAAGGAGAAGATATAAATAATTGGTATGTAATATATATATCTTGGCTTAAAGAAGAGAGTGCATCCCAAAACAATTATATAAAAACAAACATAAATGATTATATTAGTATTAATGTTCCTTTACTTAAATATTAAAGGAAAAATGAATATTTATATAAAAATATTCATATCTTCAAGATGTTCTCCTCGACTTCATATCCCATAGGCATAATCCATATTGTTCTGGGATCAACGGCTTCCATATGGTATTGATCAATATCTACCATGAAATGGATTGTATCTTGGTACTTCTCTATAATTGAAGCAGGAGAATCAATACCATAAAATTTTAAAATATTAAAATTTTCAAACTTTACTTAACTTAACTTCGGATCTGATGAATCAACAATAAACCATAAACAATCAATACATCAGAAGCACAGAGAACACCAAGATTTTTTTATGTGGAAACCCTGTTAGGGGAAAAACCATGGTGGATGTTAGTGCACAATATTATACCCTATAAAAAGTATAATGAGAATAATAATGAGAATGCACATGCATTTAGGCACACTGCCTAGAGCTCACTACTCAAATATAAGAGGGCTCACTGCCCAACAATACACAATAATTTGGATTAGATCCACAAGGTGTGAACTGAGAAAATAGCTTCTCACAAGCTTGATTACAGTTATAGTTAAGCACAAAAAACCTTCTTCACACTTTGCTCAACCTTCTTCTCACTCTAATCTACAATCAAATGATTGGATCAATGTTTGTACACTTTCTCTTTCTCTGGATTTCCTTTTCTTTCACACATGAACACACTAACTCAAACTAACTTCACTCAAGAAATCACTATTATATATCAACATGATGAAATACATCAACAACTTAGTTGGTCAGAAATATAAAACATATTTACAATGCCAATCCAAGTTTACAAATAAATTTGAATGCAAATAAAACACCATTGGCTAATATTATGATGAGACCCAAAACAATATCTTGAAGTGTACCAAACATTTAAATTTTAATCTCCAAGGATCCGCAACACATTACCACCATCATGTCAGCTAAGAACATGAAAAACCTGAACATACACGAGAAAAATATTTGACCACAAATACATTGATCAACACAGATGTACACCAAGAATAGAGAATGATCTAGAAACATCCGTAGAAGCAAAAATTATCAAAATCACATAAAATTCAATCAAGAACACTGACAAGAACCACAAAAAATATCAAAACACAAATTTTTGTTCATAATACGATCAAATCTTCACGCGAACCTCTGAAACTTCTCGTAGATGAACTAGATACTCTTAGCAATAAACCCTTTAGTCCACAACAACTGATCTTCAACATATAGAAAAAAAACCTTCAATACCTTTACTGTTCCATTGGCAACCAACAACTCTATAACTCTTCCTTTAACAATTTTCTCAATATCCTAGACATATACAACCTTCAATACAATAATGCTAATAGTGTTGACATCAATGACAACCATATATCAGTAACATAACCACAACATCCAACAATCTCCCCCTTTGACATTGATTGCAACACATGATGTGAAAAATACCATCAACACAGTAGCACTAACTCGCCCTTTGGTTCCGACTCTTCTCCTCAATTGCTCTTCTCCCCCTTTGACATCAATGGAAAAGGAAAGGTAAGCATTACCTTCCCACATATAACCTCTTAACCACATATCTACATATTTGATTACTCCCCCTCAATAGTAGCCACAAAAATATCAACTTGGATTAGAAAATATTTATAAAGCACATGGATTGATGCAACTAAATGCATCTTTAGTTGATATTAGGAGGGGTAATCACCCCTAACATCCCTCTGAGATACTCAAAAGTATCCTTTGGAAATTTCTTGGTGAAAATGTCTACAATTTGTTCTTTGGTAGGCACATATTCCAATTTGACTTCTTTCTCATTCACTTTCTCCCTTAAGAAGTGAAACTTGATTGATATATGCTTGGTCTTAGAGTGTAGCACTAGATTCTTTGATATGATAATTGCACTTGAGTTGTCATAGTACATATGGCAATAGGTTCTTCATATACTACTCTAATATCTTTCAGCATCTATTTCATCCACATCACTTGAGTACAATTATTTTCAGCAGCAATATACTTTTCCTCAACAGTAGATAGGGAAATGGAATTTTTCTTTTTACTCAACCAAGACACTAGCTTCTTCCCTAGGAAGAAATCACCACCACTAGTACTCTTCTTGTTATCTACATCTCCTGCCCAATCCGCATCAGTATATGCACTCAAAGTAAGATCATCATCCTTAGGATACCAAAGTCCAAAATCAGTTGTTCCTTTTATATATCTAAAGATTATCTTTATAGTAGTCACATGATATTCTTTTGGATCAACCTAAAATCTAGCAACCATACATACAACATTCATAATGTCTCTTCTGTTCTAAGTTAAGTAAAGCAATCCACCAATCATTGACTTGCATCTTGTATGATTTTCCTTAGGAGAATCATCATTTTATGTTAACTTGCATCTAGTCACCATGGGAGTACCAATAGGCTTTGAGTCTTCCATGTCAAACTTCTTCAGTAGTTCTTTCACATATTTCGACTGAGATATGAAAATTTCATTGTCTAACTTAGTAACTTGCAATCCTAGAAAGAACTTCATCTCTCTAATCATACTCATCTCAAATTCATTCTTCATTTCATCAGCAAACTTCGTACATAGATTATCATCTCCTCCAAAAATAATGTCATGAACAAAGACCTCAATAATAAACTCTTTATCATGATTCAACTTGAAATACAAGTTGTTGTAAATAGTTCCTTTATTTAATCCAAGCTTTAGTAAGTATTTGTCTAGTCTAGCATATTAGGCTCTAGGGGCTTGCTTGAGTCCATATAGAGCTTTCTTCAAGTGGAAAACCATGTATTCCTTGTTAGTTAGTTGAAATCCATCTGATTGTTCAATGCATACTTCTTCTAGCTCACCATTCAAAAACGATGACTTCAAATCCATTTGATAGACTTTATAGTTCGTATATGTAGCATAAGAAAGAAATAATTTAACAAATTCAATTATGGAAATAGGGGCAAAGCTTTCTTCATAATCAATACCTTCCATTTGTGAATACCCTTTACATACTAGTCTTGTTTTTTTCTAGACCACTTCACCTTGTTCATTTAGCTTATTCAATCACATATTTATCTTTAGGTCTAGGAAAATTTATCCATGTATCATTCTTTTCAATCTGCATTAGTTCTTCCTTTAGAGATTCCATCTAGTGTTCATCATTGCAAGCATCATTGACATCTTTAGGCTCAATCTTGGAAATCAGGCAATACTCTTTTGCAATCTTTCTTCTAGTCTATACACCTTTATTCTTGTCTCCTATAATTTTATTTTCAGAATTATTTAGCTTCACATACCTTAGAACTTTGGGACTCTCTCGAGCTTTTGATTCTTCTATTCTTTCTTCTACACTTGCACTTGTCTCTCCTTCCTGACTTACTTGATTTATCGAAACAAATTGAAGTTGTTTTATCAGAACATATGGCACAATTTGAAGTTGATTCTTGTCTGAGCATTCTTCCCTTTGTTTTTGCTATCTTCCTGGTCATCTAATTCAGTTTCACAATATCTGGATGATCCAACAAAGTCCTCATCAATTCTAGCATTTGCACTTTCAACCATTTTTCTCAATCTTTTGTTATAGCACCAGTAGGCCTTTCTTTTAGTATAGTAACCTAGAAAGATTCCTCCATCGCTTCTTGCATCAAACTTACCTATATCCTCATCTCTCTTGATATAGCACTTGCTTCCAAATATCTTGAAATATCTAACAGTAGGCTTATAGCTAAACCATAGTTCAAAAGGAGTCTTACTAGAATTACCATTGACATTTACCTAGTTTAAAGTATACACAACAACGCTTACAGCTTCACTCCAATAGATGTGAGGCACATTTCCTTCTATCATCATTATTCTAGCACCATCCAAAATTGTTATATTCTTTCTCTTTGCAACTCCATTCTGTTGAGGGGTTCAAGGAGTAGATAATTATCTTTTCATTCCATGCTCTTCACAAAAAGAATTGAAATCCTTAGAGGTGAACTCACCACCTCTGTCTGAAATTAAGAATTTTATTTTTAGACCTTTCTCATTCTCTTCCATAGCTTTGAAACTTTTGAACTTTTCTAATGCTTCACATTTTTCTCTTAAGAAGGCAACCCATATCATCCTAGAATAATCATCAATAAGCAGCATAAAGTACCTTTCTCCATGAAGACTTCTGACTCTAGATGGACCACATTGATTAGTATGTACCAACTCCAATAATCCATTTGTATGATGTTGTTTGCTCCAAAAAGAAACTCTAGTCTATTTTCCCACCTGACATTCCTTGCAAATTATGTTAGCAGGCTTCACTAGCTTATGTAGATATTTTACTGCTTGAGTGAAACTTACTTTGACAATATTATAAAAATTCACATGACACAAACTTCTATTCCATAACCAGCTTTAATCTATTTGAGCAATTAAACAAATTTCATTAGCAGCATTCAGGTGAAAAATATTACCTTCTATCTTTGTACCTAAAGCAATTACTTTTCCAAATCTTCCAAGTATCCTGCATGTTCCATCTTTGAACTGAAGATCATAACCCTTGTCCACCATCTGTCCAACACTTAGCAAGTTGTGCTTCAAGCCTTCAACATAAAGAACATCATTAGTGTTATGCTTACCACCAAGACAAATAGATCCTCTGCCACGAATCACACTAGCATTGTTATCCCAAAATCTCACAACTCCACCGTCATACTTCTTTAGACTTAAAAATTTGTTTTTGACACCAGTTATATGATGTGAGAATCCGCTATCAATAACCCACACATCCTTTTCTTCAATTCAGGTTGCAAGAGCTTTCTCAACTTTAGCAGATTTAGTAGCCACCAAACCATTTTCCTTGATAGCAAGGAACACCCATTCATCCTCATTTCCATTATCTTTATCAGAATCATCATCAGTCACTCCTTTAAAACATAGTAACATTTCCTTTGGAATCTAGATTTGCTAGGCTTGGATCTAGGAACTCTCTCAAGACACCTTGATGCAAAATGACCTATTTTACTACAAGAAAAACATTTAATAGGAAACACTCCTTTATACTTACCTTGTCCTCTACCTTCTTTCTTCATAATTAGTGCTTCCAATTCTTCTACCTCTCTTTCTTCATCTTGAAGCTATTTCAATTCTTCATCATACTTGGATGACTTACTGGAACACTCTCCCAGATCATATCTTTGCTTGCTTCTTTTGGGTATAGTAGAATTGAATAGATATTTCTGTCTTGGGAATAGATTCACCAAATTCACTCAACTCAAAGGCAACAAGTTTACCAATTAGTGTATCTCTTTTCATACTCATTAATGATTTCATTTCTTCAATAGCATGAGCCTTTGCTTTGTAAGAGGGAGGCAATGATCTTAGCACTTTAGCTACAATTTCTTCCTCTTCTAGGGTACCACTGGCACATCTAATACCCATCACTATTTCATTTACTCTCATAAAAAAAGAGATATTTTCATCTTCACTCATCTTCAAATTTCCATACTTTCCTTTCAAACTTTGTAGCTTAGCCACCTTCACATGTACATCTCCTTCATACAAAGTTTCCAAATTTTTCCAAATCTCATGAGTTGTCTTCAAACCTATTGGTCGCACCCACAAAAGGATATGTAAATCATAGTAAAACCTTTCCTGGGATTGGGCATTCCAACAGGTGACTAATATCTCTCTATGGACGTTCATTTACTTGTCAAACCAGGGGACGTATACTTTAAATGATGCAACACAATATATGCACTAAGAACTAGTTTCAGTCAAACTTAACAGAAATAAATACTGGAAAGGAATTCTATCTACACTACAGGAAGGTAATGCGAAGTTCTTTAACTCAACTATGATTTGATTAAAACAGAAACCATAACAGCTATGACTGAAACACAAACCGTGAACTGGCCTTATGCTGCAGGAACAGGCACAGGGATGGGCTCCCTATGCTGCAGGAGCAATACAAGACTGAGTTTATATGAAAACTTCAAAGATGAAAGCTAACTGATGATCAACAGAAAAGAACAACTAACTAACTAGCTGCATATACTTACTAAGTGGGCCCCCTTAGCAAGCATCTACTGATTATGTAGGTGCTGAACTCAAAACTTCATCAAACTTTATTCATGAAAACAGAATGGTATACATTGCTTTGTTGATATGGAAACTAACAATGAACTCTATCTCTTGTCAAATAGATTCTTCTTTTTATTATCATACTGACTCTTACATGGTATCTGTTATCTTTCTATCACTATGCTTCTATCTTACTCTAACTATCATCTCCTTTCTCACTCGCGCAGGAGGAGTACTTTATTTAAAATCAGGAGAGCAACTAACTAACTAACCCTATTAAAGAAAGACATGGAAGTAAAGTGTATCCCAGAATCAAGGAACAAACTTCATAAATGAATTTATGCGTTCAACTCGATTTAGAGAGAATCTAGTGCTCCACTCTTTCCAGATTGACTATCATTAAAAATCTTTCCCAACGATTTCGGTCAAAGAGTCTTCGCCAGAGCTTCCTCGAGTCGTGCAGGAAATAGACTTTACTGCAAGGCCGAGATTAGCTGTGCTTGATTCGATCATACTTTTTCAACCTGCGAAACAAAAGGTAACAGATGCGAAAGAAAAGGTGCATGGCTTACACAATATCCGTTCATTAATCACACATTTAAATCTATTTCATCATTCAAAAATTGTATGCCATATACCAGTCATTTAGGGAGTCAATGGGGTAATAAATGTAGTCAAGACAACATAATAAGCTGCAGGAATATGAAAGTTTTTTGCTACAGGATATCCCCATAAAAGGTTTCAAAAGATTTTTAAACAACCACGAATAACAAAAGTAAAGGCATTAAAAGTTCATCATAATATCCAAACTATGAGCACATTTTGGGCTCATTACTGCCCCCTACTTAGCCTAATGTTAGTCCTCTAGCATTAACTTTCCTGGTGGTTTCTCTAAAATTAGTGGTTGCTGCATGACTCTGAAATAGAGTTCCAAACCTGTAATAAAATCCTCTGAAATCTTGGCACCTTTCATACCGACGGTCTTCTAAATCATCATTAAGATTTGTAGCTTGGTGAGGATAAAGGGGCCACATTAGCACAGGAGGTCTGAATGTCAATGGAAACCATAGTTCAAATCTCTTTTGAAGTCCCAACTATATATATCTGCTTGATCATTTAAGAGGTGCTATGAAATTTAGGGGACTGTGAGGTTCAGACCTTCTTAGCCCAACAGTTAATCTTTCCCACCTTTTCTCACTTCTGGTGTATGACAGTCTCCAAAATGAATATGACTGTGCCTGAAATTTATCATATACCTATTTCCTGAGATCAAATATTTTCTCTCTGGCTGTAATATTATTAATGCCATATGTCAAAGTAAACTGGGTTTTCAACATTGCATGGGGGTTTGAACTTTGAGAGTGTAATGGAACATGCTCATTCCTTTCTCTTCCTCATATGTTTCCCATTGCTTGCCATAATTTGTTTCATTTGTTGCCCATGACATAAATGATCTCAAATGGATATCACCAATATACAGAAGAGGATTCCATTTTGTTTCAAATGGAATTAAAAAGCCATGTAAATAAAATTCACACAGAGAATTTCTTAACCAATTAGGGATTGCTTGGTATGCATCGTAAAATTCTTTAGCAGTGTGAAGTATAGGATCTTGATTTCTAGAAATTCTCATTAGTTGGAACCATAAGAATTGTTCCTCAAGGCACATAGCATAAACTCTGGGTGGTGGTCTACATTCCATAATCTGACCAGTTACTTTTAACATTTCATCCATTTTTTCTTTTAATTCAGAAATTTCCTGTTTCTGACTTTCAATTTCCTTTTTCAGTTTCTTCCTTTCTACCTCCCATAGACTTTGTTGCATGTCAGTCTGGGCTCTGTTCTAGAAAGTGAGGGTTTGCAATGTAATTTTTTCCCAGATAGCTTTGACATATTCTAGAAACTTAATCAAAAATGTCTTCTTATAAACAACAATGGCTTTACAAGTTACAGGGTGAAATATAGCTTCACTAGGCACATTCAATTGTTCAGTCTATTCCTGCTCTTGCTGCAAGATAAATTCTTGTTGCTATAGTGGAGAAGACTGTGCTTCCTCCGAAAACTGCATAGCAGCGGTAGCCAAGTCATCAAGACTTGGTAACCCTTGCTCCGTTTCCTTTGTCTCAACTTGTTCCTCTTTAGGAACGAATGAACTCTGTGTAGTATTTTTGAACACTTTCTGAGAAACATCAAATTCAAACCCTACAAACCCTTATGAAATTACGATAACCTCTGGTTGAGCTGAAGCAGGGGAGGTCCTACACTGTTTCCTTGTGGAAACTCTTCTTGGCACTGGTGCGGCTGCAGGAGGTGTTCTAGTAGCCTTCCTCTTTCTGGTCTGCTTAGAGGGCTTTGCCCTGCCAGAGGATGATAGTGAACTGGTGTTAGCAACAGGTGTTGCTGTAGGAGATACGACTGTAGGGGAAGGTGCTATAGGAGAAGAGCATTGCCTTTTCTGAGAATGAGGGTCAGACTCTGGGGTTTGTTCTACCCTAGACGACTCACTTGCCTTTGTTTTTCCCTTCTCTCTCCTAGTGGTAGACCTAATTTGTACCCGAGTAGAAGATTCTAGTGGGGGAGCTGCAGGACTAGGTGCTCTAGGAGTAGATGACCCTTGCCCTATTCTACTGGTAGATGCAATTTATTTCTTCTTTTTCTAAGGCCGTGGGGTAAGTACCCTAGAGGGTTGTGGAATTTGCAAGCTCTTTTGGGCAATGAATTGTTGCCAGGAAAGAGGTGAGACATCTCTCAAAGAACATTCAATCAGTAATTTGATAAGGCCATGGTGAGCAACAGAATTATCTTTCCCTTGTTGGGTTCCATGGGTACTTTGTTCCAGAAATTTTAACAAGAAATTTGAAACATTTACAACTAACCCATGCCTCATATGACTTAATAATTTGAAATGATAAGAATGCAGGTAGGAGAAACGGACTTGACAGGTTAAATACCTGATTATGTAAATGGCGTATTCTGAATAAGGAGGAGGCAACGATACCTACTTGCATCCCTGCTTGGAGACTTCCAAAGGTCTATCAGTGGGTATTGAAAACTCGGCCCTTGCAATGGCACCATCTGAAGAAAAATTTTCTCCAACGGCTAGAAGCCCGATTATTTCAGCAATTATGTCTTCAATTGCAACAACTATTAGACCCCACATAGTAGTTTCCCCTTCAGAAAGAGTTCTCAAAAATTCCACAGTAGCCTCCTCATCAAAAGCATTTAAACTCAAGAAGTAGTTTAACCATCCACAAAGGCTGAATGCGTGGACTGTTTGAGGATTTTGTAACAATAATTCATGAGCTACAGACTCATGTCACACCAACTGACCACCCATGTTCACAGTTTTCCTCTAGCTGAACTCAATTCCCTACTGAAAATTCAAATTCTCTGTTTCCCTTTCTGTTCTAGTTTTTCTTCTATCGTGCCGTCACATTTCTTTCTTTTCTAAAAATAAAATTTTTGAACAAGCATTTTTAATCATAATTTACAAGAAAAACATGCAATAAAAAGGACATGCAATCATATTTGGAAAGTACCAGAAAAATAATAAAGAAATGTTATTTGCACAGTTATGGCAGCGGTGAAAAGACAGGTTTTAAAAGGTGGATTACCCCGCCCCCTACTTAGAGTATGACATGTGTCCTCACATGTACTAAAGAATAGGCAGAGATTGAGTAATAATGACTAGTACTGTCATAGCAGTAAATGAATAGAATAAAATAAATCAAATATGCGATAACAAAAGATATGACATACCTTTTATAATTGCATGTACGTGTGAAGAAAGATGACGACATCACATGAGTTGATAGTTGGGAATGACATCATAATTAAGGGTGATGCAGATGGATGAGGTGGATGGGTGACGTGGGTGGACGAGATGAATGGATGGAATGGATGGATGGGATGGATGGATGGAAGATAAAGAAGTGGTATGGGGCGATAAATGAGAATGGAGAAAAAGGGGTTTCTTTTGAAAAGAAAACCTTTATTATGAGCATGCTTTTCAAAATTACAGTGAAGCTACAGGAGAAAGGCTAAAGCCTTCGGCTGCAGGAAGAGTAGCGAGAGGAACCTGAATGAACTGTTGCATGAATTCTTCTCTTGAGACTGGTTTATGGTACAACCGGAGTCAGTGGCCATTAACTAGCAATTTGAAACGGACTGGATCAATTGTTACCAGTTGTACAACTCTGTTGTCAAACACATTCTCAACTTCATAGGGGCCAAGCCATCATGTTGTGAGCTTACCTTAGTTTTCTTGATATCTGGAATCATATAACAGAGCCCAATCACCAGCAGAAAATTTCTTTCTTTTTATATGTTGATCATGCCATTTCTTCTGTTGCTGTTGGACTGCTTTTGTATGCTACAGGGTGGCTTTTCTCATTTCGTCCAAAGTATTTAGCTATAGGAGACAGTCCTTCTTTGCTGTAGATATGTCTATATTGAGTTCAAGAGCTACTCTCAAGGTTTTGTGCTCAAATTCTATGGGCAACATGGCTGTTTTCCCATAAAGCAGCTCAAAAGGTGTAAACCTAGTTGTTGTCTTCCATGTAGTTCTATAGGCCCAAATTGCTTCAAGAAGTCTATTGCTTCAATCTTTTCTATGGAGCTACACTATCTTTGTTAGGATTGCCTCAATTCCTTGTTTGTTACCTCCGCCTGACCATTGGCTTGAAGGTGATAGGGGCTAGACTTCCTATGTTTGATTTTATAGTCATTCATTAGTGCAGTGATCTAATTCGATGTGAACTGAGTTCCCTGATCAGTTACAAGCTTTATGGGAACTCCAAATCTAGTGAAAATTTGTTCATACAGAAATTCAGCAACCTTGTTATCTCGAGCATGAGTCATAGCTTTTACCTCAACCCATTTTATTACATAGTCTGTGCAAACTAGAATGTATGACTTTCCATTTGATGGTGGATTGATTGATCCCACAAAATCCATTTCCCACTTATCAAAAGGGGTGACTATTACTTATGGATATAGTGGCATTTCATCTGACTTGGTTGGTCTTCCCATACACTGGCATCGATCACATTTCCTTGTATAGGCCACAACATCCTTGTGTAACGTTGGCCAGTAGTACCCTATTGTAAGAACCTTCATTGATGTTCTCTTTGCTGCAAAATGCCCCCCACATGGTTCATCATGGCAAGCATGCAAGATATCATAAGTCTCATCTTCTCTTACACATCTTCGCATCACTTGATCAGGTCCAATATAAAACAAACAATTTGCAATCCATGAAAAGTTAAAACTTTTCTTTATTAACAATTTCTTTTCTTTTGGAGAAAAGTGAGCTGGTATTCTGCTTGCTGCTAAATAATTGGCAATGTCTGCATACCATGGAGTATGTGTAGCAATGGAAAACAAGTGTTCATCTGAGAACCTATCATCAATGACCTCATGTTCAATAGGTGCAGCTAATTGAAGTCTTGATAAAAATTCAGCTACAACATTAGCTCTTCCTGGTTTATCAATTATTGTAATGTCAAATTCTTCTAACAACGAGAGCCATTTTGCCAATCTACCAAAGATGGCAGGTTTGTTCATCAGATACCTGATTGCTGCATGGTCAGTGTGGACATATATCTTATAACCTATAAAATAATGCCTAAATTTATTCAAAGCATACACTACTGTGAGCAATGCCTAAATTTATTCAAAGTACATAACATGCTCAATTGAATTTTCTTTTTGACTTAAAACTACTCTTATACCAAAATCAGAGGCATCAGCATGTATGTGAAAAGGAAAATTCTATTTTGGACCTTGAAGAATAGGGGCTTTAGTAGCCAAGTCCTTTAGTTGCAGGAAGGATTTTTCACAGGCCTTTGTCCACCCGAATTGAGAATCCTTAGTTAACAAGGCAAAAAGTGGGCTGACAATTTTACTGAAATCTTTTATAAACCTTCTATAATACCCTGCATGGCCAAAAAAAATTCTGACATCTTTTTGTTTTGCAGGAGTTTGTAAATTTAGAATAACTTCAATTTTAGCAGGGTCGACCTGAATTCCATTCTTTGAAATATGATGGCCTAGAACAATACCTTCTTCCATCATTAGAAAACACTTTTCACTGTTTAGAGACAAATTTTGTTCTCTGCACCTTTTTAATACTTTTTCTAAATTCACCAGTGCTTCTTCAAATGTGACTCCATATATAGTGAAATCATCCATATAAATCTCCATACAGTCATGAGATATATCAGCAAACATACTAATTACTGCTCTCTGAAATGTTGCTGGCACATTGCATAGACCAAAAGGCAAGACTGAGTAAGAAAATGTTCCCCATGGACAGGTAAAAGTGGTCTTATCTTGATCTTCAGGGGCAATTTTTATCTGATTGTACCCACTGTAACCATCCAAAAAGTTAAAATATCTTTTGCCAGACAGTGAGTCTAGTACTTGGTCTACAAAAGGTAGTGGAAAGTGATCTTTTTTAGTGGCATTGTTCAACTCTCTATAATCTACACACACTCTCCATTTTCCACCTTTCTTGGGGACAATAACTAATGGAGAAACCCATCGACTGTCAGAGATTGGGTAAATAAAACTAGCATCAAGCAACTTTTGGAGTTCATTTTTAACTATTTCTTTAAGTGTTAGATTTACTCTTCTTTGAGGCTATCTAACTGGTAAACAATCTTCTTTGATATAGATCCTGTGAGTACAAACCCAAGGATCTATTCCTTGCATGTCCCCATATTCCCATGCAAAAGCTTTATGCTGATCTTGTAGCATTTTTAATAAGTCAGCTTGTTGAGACTGTGATAGCTTGCTATTGATATTCAAACAGTGACCTAGAAACAATTCTATCTGCTTAGTGAGATTACTCATAGAATCTACAGGTGATGTTTGTACCTCTTGCGGAAGCAAGTTATGAAAAATTGCTGAAAGTTTAGGCAGTGAACTCTTAGAATTTGGTTGCTGCAGGAAACATTGTAGATGGCTACCATTTGGATCAGATGAACTACCCATATCAGAGTTAAACTACAGAATTTGAAAAAGTAAAGCATCCTCATTCTAAAGTTGTGAGAATGGATCATTTTGAAGCATCATTAATTGAGCCAAGGAATTGGATTCTTTAGTTTCTTCTCCCACATTTGGCCAAACAAGTTGGGACAAATCTGGTTGAGGTCTAGCAGGCGGATACAAAGCCAATTTTTTGGTAGACTGTCCATCAGAAATGGTCATATCTCCATAACAACATCCTATAAAAGCATTAGTAGTGGCTAACCATGGTCTACCAAGGATAACTAGATACCCTCCTAAAGTTGTCTTAACTGATAATATTGTGAAATTAGCTGGATACTCCCAAGATTCAAGAATTACAATTACATCTTCCACCATCCCATTAGGTTTAATTGTGGAGCTATCTGCAAGCTGCAGAACTGTAGGTGTAGTCCTAATGTTCAAAATGTTCAAGGAGTCCATAGTATGCTTTGTCATGACATTAATGGAAACACCTAAGTCAATCAAAATATTTTTTACAATTTGGCCATTTATATCTATCTGCACTACAGGACTTCCAAGGTCAATATACTTTGGGATGACTACATTTCCCAACATTATATCAGCCAGTTTCCCTAAGACATGAATTGTTTGGGGATCTTTTCTCTTCCGTCCAGGCTTCTTCAAACAGGGCTCTTTAATAGCTTTTCCAAAAATGGGAACATCTTTAATAGCCTGAAATAAGGGGATTTGAATTTGTACATTCTTGAGCTGATCTAAAATGTCAAAAGTGGGTTCTTCCATGGATTGAAATGTAGTACTTTGCAACCTCTGAGGAAAAGGTGGTTTGTCTTAGCTTTGCAAAATAGGCTCCTTAGAAATTGTATCAGGTATAGGTATATGCTTAGTAGGAATAGCAAGTGCAGTAGATTCTTCAAGGGAAGAATCTGGTATTTCAATAATTAGAGGCGATTTTGGAGCAGGTAAAGTGGTTCCAGACCTCAAATGGATGTCATTAACATTTAAGGCATAAGCTTAATATTGGTTAGCTTCGGCAAGATACGTAGGCTGCTGTGGTTGCTATTGTTGCTTATTATTGGGATTTGGCAATGGCTGGGCAAGCATAGGCATTCGTTTTGGTGGGCCACTATTTGTAGCAGTTGCTGTAGGAGGTGGCATGAGGGCTTGTGGTTGTGGTTGTAGCTATGGAAGCTGCAAGAACCCTAGGGACTAGTTTTGCCATTGCTGAGGACCTCTCCATTGAGGATTCTACTGCCAATTATCTGGAGGTGGGGTCCATTGTCCTTGTGGCTGCTGCCAACCTCCTTGAGGAGATTGCCATTACAGGGTCTGATAATTAGGCCAACTTGGTTGAGGTGGATTCCAGGGTGGTGGTGGTCCATATACAGGTTGTCATTGGTTATTATATCTAGAATAAGGATTACCAAAAGTTAAAAGATCTTGAGGCATACCTTTTCTTTGAGCCCATGGTCTCCTTTGTGCAACAAAGAACACTTGATCATCATCACCTTCTACTGACTTGAAGTCAGTAGGTAGTTGGTTAGCTTCCAAATTAGCCACCATCTTGCATCTGCAGTCATACTTCTATCTGAGGTATGAATAGAACTCGGCCAAAACTGCCTCAGCTTCCTCATGTTTCTTCCAAGCTTGCATAGTGTCTAGTTGTGTAGCCATATTATTAATGATGTCCTGCTTGAAGTCAGACAACAAATTTGTTATCTCCATCCGAGAAACTCCACCAGAAGAAGACTTCCCCACTGTAGCATGGTGACCTCTACCTTTCTTAACTATTGCTCGAGAGTAGTTCATACATATTTTCTTTATATAATCCCAAGGTAGTTGGGTTATATCACCTCCTCCCATCAGGTCCAGGGCGTCTATACATGCATCACTAATTCCCCTTAGAAAGAGTAGTTTTTGAGAGTCTTCATTGAGAGTATGGTTTGAGTTCCTTTTTAGTGAAAACAAGAACCTTGTTATATAATCTTCTAGACTTTCATCCTCCTGCTGAATTCAGAATATGTCATCACCTTTACTAACACTCTTACAATATTCCTTATACTTCTCAAGGAATTTCGTTTGCATGGTTGCCCAACTATCAACAACACCTCTTCCTAGACTCATGAACCATCTGAGAGCTCCCTCCTTCAAGGTGGAAGGAAATAACTTCAGTTTATGAGCGTCTGAGTTGTAGTCATAACTGTGACAGAGGACATCAAACTCAAACATAAAAGTTTCTAGGTCCTCTGTAACTAGGCCATAAAACTTGGGAAGCAATGAAGAGGGAATATTTTTAAGATTGTTAGTATCTCGATGGAGAACAATGGGAAACTCAAATGCTGGAGGTGGATTAGGTGGATTATTTGCCATGTTTGGTTGCTAGAATAACAGAGCGAATGGATTTTCCTTAGGTTCTTCGTCAGCTGGGTTAAATGGTAGTTCAACAAATAGGTTTCCAAGGAGGAACCTTCCTAGTGCATCTCTTCTTCTTTTATGCATGCAATACAATGAATGGTGGTTAGAAAGATTTTAAAAATTTTGACTAACAAACTAAAATAATACTAAAAATGATTTCTGACAAATCCTTAGCTTGACGCTATCCCTGGCAATGGTGCCAAAAATGGTCGCGCCCACAAAAGGATATGAAAATCACAGTAAAACCTTTCCTAGGAATTGGGCATTCCAACAGGTGACTAATATCTCTCTATGGATGTTCATTTACTTGTCAAACTAGGGGATGTATACTTTAAATGGTGCAGCACAATATATTCACTAAGAACTAGTTTCAGTCAAACTTAACATAAATAAATACTGGAAAGGAATTCTATCTATGCTAGAGGAAGGTAATGTGAAGTTCTTTAACTCAACTATGATTTGATTAAAATAGAAACCATAACAGTTATGACTGAAACACAAACTGTGAATTGGCCTTATGCTACAGGAATAGGCACAGGGATGGACTCCCTATGCTACAGGAGCAATACAAGACTAAGTTTGTATGAAAACTTCAAAGATGAAAGCTAACTAATGATCAACAGAAAAGAACAGCTAACTAACTAGCTACAGATACTTACTAAGTGGGCCCCCTTAGCAAGCATCTATTGATTATGTAGGTGTTGAACTCAGAACTTCATCAAACTTTATTAATGAAAACAAAATGGTATACATTGCTTTGTTGATATGGAAACTAACAATGAACTCTATCTCTTATCAAATAGATTCTGTTTTTTATTATCATACTGACTCTTACATGGTATCTGTTATCTTTCTATCACTATGCTTCTATCTTACTCTAACTATCATCTCCTTTCTCACTCGTGCAGAAGGCTCGTACTTTATTTAAAATCAGGAGAGCAACTAACTAACTGACCCTATTAAAGAAAGACGTGGAAGTAAAGTGTATCCCAGAATCAAGGAACAAACTTCATAAATGAATTTATGTGTTCAACCTGATTCGAAGAGAATCTAGTGCTCCACTCTTTCCAGATTGACTGTCATTAAAAATATTTCTCAACGGTTTCAGTCAAAGAGTCTTTGCCAGAGCTTCCTCGAGTCGTGCAGGAAATAGACTTTAGTACAAGGCCGAGATCAACTGTGCTTGACTCGATCATATTTCTTCAACCTGCAAAACAAAAGGTAACAGATGTGAAAGAAAAGGTGCATGGCATACACAATATCTATTCATTAATCACACATTTAAATCTATTTCATCATTCAAAAATTGTATGCGATATACCAGTCATTTAGGGAGTCAATGGGGTAATAAATGTAGTCAAAACAACACAATAAGCTACAGGAATATGAAAGTGTTTTGCTATAGGATATCCCCATAAAAGGTTTCAAAAGAGTTTTAAACAACCACGAATAACAAAAGTAAAGGCATTAAAAGTTCATCATAATATCCAAACTATGAGCACATTTTGGGCTCATCACCTATCACATTTGTCATCTTTGAATCTACTAGAGTGCTCAACAAAGCTTCGATAGCCTTGACATTATTCTCGACCTCTTTAATCTCATTAGTAGTGGAAGGAACATTATGAGGAATAACATATAGATTCATTGTAATCTTCCAAAAGGGTTCTCCAATACACCTCAAATGACATTCCATCCTAGCTTTCCACAATGATTAATTTGTTCCATCAAATCTAGGATTGTCCTTCTTGTATGATGCCATCTTAGATCACCTCAAACTTTTAAACTTCTTCAAAGGAACCTACTCTAATACCAATTCTTGGAAAAAAAAGGACAAACAACTAAGAGGGGGGGTGAATCGGTTCTCATAGAATATTTAACTTTTCAAACTTTACTTAACCTAACCTTAGATTTGATGAATGAAAAATAAACCATAAACAATAAACACATCAAAGGCATAGAGAACACCAAGATTTTTTATGTCGAAAACCTGTTAGGGGAAAAACCACGATGGATGTTAGTCCACAATATTATACCATGTTAAAAGTATAATGAGAATAATAATGGGAATGCACATGCATTCAGGAACACTACCAAGAGCTCACTACTTAAATACAAGAGGGCTTATTGCCCAAAAATGCATAGTAATTTGGATTAGATCCATAGGTTGTGAACTAAGAAAATAGCTTCTACACAAGCCTGATTATAGTTCCAATTAAGCACATAAAACCTTCTTCACACTTTGCTCAACCTTCTTCTCACTCTGCTCTACAATTGAATGATTAGATAATGCTTGTGCACTTTCTCTCTCTCTGGCTTTCCTTTTCTTTCAGACACCAACACACTAACTCACACTAAGTTTGCTCAAGCAATCATTTTTATATATCTGCATTAGGAAATACATCAACAACTTAGTCGGCTAGAAATATAGAACATATTTACAATGTCAGCCCAAGTTTAAAAATAAATTTTAATGCAAATCAAACACTGTCAACTAATATTATGATGAGACCCAAAACAATATCTTCAAGTGCGCCAAACATTCAAATTTTAATCTCCAAGGATCCATAAAACATTACCACCATTATGTCGGCCAAGAACATGAAAAACCCAAACATACATAAGAAAAATCTTTGACCACAAACACACCAATCAACACAGATGTACAAAAATAATAGAGAATTATCTAGAAGCATCCACAAACAACAAGAACTAATAGAGAAGCATCTGCAAAAGTAGAAATTATCATAATCACATAAACTTCAATTAGGAACACTGACAGGAACCACAAAAATACTGTCAAAAAATAACTATTCATAGCACGATCAAATCTTCATGCAGACCTTTGAAACTTCTAGTAGATGAACTAGATACTCTTAGCAATAAACACTTTAGTCCACAACAACTGATCTTCAATGTATAGAACAAAAAACCTTCAAGACCTTTACTGTTCCACTAGCAACTAGCAACTCTATAACACTTCCTTTAACAATTTTCTCAATATCCTCAACATATACAACCTTCAATATAATAATGCTAATAGTGTTGACATAAATGACAACCAAATATCAGCAACATAGCCACAACATCCAACATATCATTCGAGCTTGGGAGCATTATGGAATCTTATAGTTACATTTTATATCATGTTTTGCATCATAGTTAAATCTTAATCTAACACTTTGCTTCATAGTTGCATTTTATGTCATCGTTTGCATCATAGTTTCATTTTATATTAGCATATTCATAGTTAGCATTTGAGCATATGGAGTATCATCTTAGTTTTCCATTGTTTGCATTTGAGCATATGGAGTATCATCTTAGTTTTCCATATTTTGCATTTGAGCATATGTAGGATCATTCCATCTCACTACTATAGTATCTACCTTGAATCATCTAACACCATCATCCATTCATCATAGTATCCATTATCCTTTCCATTGTATAGTTTCATGTAGGAACTTAGTTGGCTTGTATGTTGAATACTAATCTCATTTCCTAAGTGTCATTCTAATAGACTTTGTGCACATAGAAATCTGAGGGCCAAAGGGTTAAAGGAATCTTTAAGAATAGAGGACAATGAGATGTTCTTGAAAGATTCATTTTGTTGCAAATTACAATAGCTTCTTTGCTTTGAATCTTCAAATGATATAATTCATTTCATTAAGGTTCAAGTGTTATACCTTTCCACATTTCACACACACACAAAATGGTGCCCACCATTTTAAACATTGAAACACAAAACCATCATGGCTAAGACTGAAGAATACCTCCTTCACAAATTTTATCAACATGAAATAGATGAGGATCATTTGAATGCTTTAGCTCATCAAATGAAAAACCTTCAACAACAAATATGGGATATGCAAAGGGAAATAGCCATAGAGAGATATTTTCTACTAGACATTTGTTCTTGTTCCTCTAATAGAAATTCGGACATGACACCTTCTCCACCAACAACTACATCATCCAAGTTCAATATCTTTGAATTTTTGGAAAAATTAAATTAGAAGCCCAAATCTCAGTCCTCAAACACAAATGATATTGAACAATCTTACCATGTCATGTATCTATCTTCATCTCCCATAAGCCAAAATATACCTCATGATTCTCATGTATCTATCTTCATCTGTCATAAGCCAAAATATACCTCATGATTCTTTCACCCAAGTTAACAATTCCATCCAACCACCTTCTTCTATCATATCTTTTGCATCTAATTATTCATGTCAATCTCTTAGTCCAAACCATGCTAGCATAGACTCCCTTACACATCAAGATCAAGAGCATTCTTTCCACTTCATCCAATGATACCAAAATTCCACAAGTTCTTCCAATCTTTTACCAAGACTGAATCTCTCAAGAATTCTATGATGATCCCCTCCTTTCACTTTTCATCCACAATGACTCCCTTCCATCTCAAGAGAAAAATATCCTTCCAAATCCTCCTTCCACCATATCTGATGAATCCATACCATCTCAAGATTCCATTGCATCCCAAGAGCATGATAATTCTTCCATCCTATCTAATGATGTCCTACCATCCGATGATCAAGATATACTTTCTACAAAATCTTGTGATTCCCTTCTCATCAAGATCAAGATATGCTTCCATGCAAGGATAACCTTTCATTCCATGAGGATGTTCATCCTTCTCAAGATCAAGAGATGCCTTCCATACCACTTCATGATGATTCCACATCTAATAAAGAGCAAGCTACTCCATCTCCTACATCTCATACTCCTTTTCCAAGTCAAGATCAAAGTACCCCATCATCCCCATGTCAAGAGCCTTTCACACCTATAATCCATGAACGCCACAGGTCTACAAATTGGGATCATCCACCTTTACCCGCTTTGGTTTATTTCCAACACCTATCCTTTCATCCATATCATATCCTCCTCAAAATGGGCTTGCATCTTGTTTCACAAACAACACATATCCCATTGGAAAAAGAATGTGTCAAAGTATGAACTAAAAAGGAAAAGGATTAGGCCTTCATGAACAAGGTATCCTAGAACCCATTTTTTCTCAAGAAAACCCATATTACCATGGCCTTGGTTATACACCTAAGTGTCCTAGTCCACCAAACCTTCCATCTATCCTAGGCCCTCATCTTAATCCACCAAACCTTCCATCTATCCTAGGTCCTCATCCTAGTCCATCAAATCTTTCCTCTATCCTAGGTCCATATATTATTCCTCAAGAACAAAAAAGGCACACGTCCTTGATGCCCTTTCAAAATTCTACCTACACTCACTTATCCATAATACCTCCATAACATTCATCTCAATCCACCCCTCCCATTGCTCTTGGAAACAATTTGGTGCCAAATGTCAAAAGCTTCCATATCAAAATCCACATATGTCAAAGGATAAACATTTCTCCTTGAAGAGGCATACAAAAATAAAAGAAAATTTGATCCAAAATCAAAGGAAAAATAAAAAAGGACACAAAGGCCCATCAAAGCAAAATGGAAATTTTAAAATACCAAAAAGGTCCATAAATCAAAAGAAAATTTCAAAAGGCCAAAAATTACCATCAAAGCAAAAAGAAAATTTTCCAAGGCCACAAAGGCCCATAAATCAAAAAGAAAAATTTCAAAGGCCACAAAGGCCCACAAAGCAAAAATCAAAGTCAAAATTCATGTGGATTCCAAAAAGTCTCATATAAGTAATGAAATATAAATTGGCACCCACATTTGTTGAACCAAAAGCTTCCTCCAATCCTCCATCTAAACACCTATCACCTTCCAAATCCATTTTTCCTCCATCACTCTAGAACCTTTCAAGGTGTGTGCCAAATTTGACCTTGCAATGCTTTCCATCTATCCATCAGCAAGCCTTCCCACTTCCTATACATTACCCAACTTTCATCCCCTATTTTTCTGCTTTAATCCAAAACTTTGGATAAGTCCTTAGTTATTCCATCATACCTTTGATAGGCCAACATTAATGAGTCTAATCCCCATTTCCATGGTTTATTAAAGGGATATTTGGTCATGAAAATTGATGTTTAAGTCCTTCCATCTTCCTATCATGCATATATTATCCTCCACATTTCCCACCTTTGATCTTGAAAAAGTTAAGGATCCTCCTAAACATCATATATCTTATCCTATATGTGTTATCCAAATATTATGTACCATATCTTTCTTCTTATCCATATTCCATCATTCTTTCTAGATACATCATTTCTTCCCTTCCTTGGTCTTGATGAGGAATAAGGGAAAAATACTTCAGCCTTGCATCTGTATCTTATCTAGTTGATCTTGATCATCCCATTCATTATCCTTATCCTCGCTTTCTTCCATTCCATATCTCCTGGCTTATCAAAATCATGTCATCATGTCCCTTTGCAACCTTCAATCTTATCATGTAAATCATACTTGATCTAAGTTGTAAAACATTATCCAATCCTCATATCTTTTGTCAACGAATCCTCAAAAATCATCAATCTTATTGTACTTAGAGGAAATCAGTGATCCTAAGTACTAATCATCATCATGCCTTATGGAATCAATCATTCCTAGAATCTTAATCAATCAACCATTATCATCTTTTGACAAGAGATATGTTGCTTTTGTGATATGTTTTGCAATGAATCTTTCATTTTAATCTATCATTTATCCATGGTTGCATTACCTCTATTATGGGGCATCTTGTTCCTTCAATCAGTCATATCACATCATTTCATCAAAAAAAAGTCTTGAAAAAATACCAAAAAAATCATAAAATATCCTGAGAAAATCCAAAAAAATCAGAAAAAAGGGAAAAATACAAAAAAGTGAAAAATAAAAAAGATAAAAAAAAAATCATAAAATTTGAAAAAGCACAACAAAAACAAGTAGTGAAAACCTAGCTACAGGCATTATTTGTGATAGGCTAGCTTTTTCATTTATTTGAGCATGTCAACCATTCACTTTCACCAATCCATCTGCCTATCCTCGGAAAGCACCATGTACATATCTTGGCATTGTGGTTGTGTCTCAGCCTAGACTGGGGGAAAAATACTTAACTCACTAGGGGAAAATAAACTTTGAGCTTGAACCAACAAAAAAATAGCAGTAGTACAAAACAACCCAAAGCAATGATCATAGTGTAACCCAATATTGAACATCAATCACACAAACATGAACATGTATCAAACATCAAAATTAAAATAGCCAAATCAAGCCAAAAGAGAACTTTAGATGGATGATGTTCTTTCTAAATCATGGTTTTATCACATTAAACACAAGTGTTCAATTGTTGCACTTGGATTTTTTTTATCATATCTCTAGAGTGCCTCGATGATGTATTGAACTAGAGGATCCAAGGAGTATAATTTTTCTTTGTTTGTTGTCTATGAGTTGATCATTATTACTGTGCAAATTGTCGTGAGACGTGTGCTACAAAGTATCATTGATGGCATTCCAAATTTTCATAGGAAAAGGATTAACTCTTGTTTGTTTATGCAAGAAATACTCAGGTCATCTCAGTTTAATTATACTTAGATGCTTGTGTTAAATTTCACTATCAAACATCATTGAAGTAGTACTCAGGTCATCATGGTCTAAATATATACCATTGATGCTTGTAATCACTTTCAACATTTTAAAGGCCCAATGATGATTAAAAGAATGACAAATTGGCTATTATAAATGAAAAAATTAGCATATGAGATCTACATGGTTAGAGTAGATTGCATCCATGTTAGTTTGCATCTGTATTTATGGGATTTCCAAAGCTGCAACAAATATGTTATCTCTCTTTATCAATGGATTGAGTACACTTGACACTAACCAAAAACACATCATTAGATCATTTAGTTGCACATCATTTACATCATCATTTGCATCAATTAGAGAACTTTCTCATTTAGTTGCATATTAGTTGCATCATCATTTGCATACATTAGAAAAAATTATCACATCATTCATCCATTCATGACATCATTTATTTGCATTAGAAGAGAATAAAAACATCACATTGGCATAATAGGATCTATCACACGCATCATATAAGCATCAATCATAAATCATCATAGAATCATAACACATCAGTTACAGGGTGATCCTACAATAATGAGTTATAGTTTTTGGCCAAACTTGACATTAAAATCAGGATTTTTCACTAGACATCCAGTTTCTTACACCTATAGCAGCTAAACCATTAAGGTTTTGAAGATGAATCAAACTAGTTATTTGTTAGATATTTTGTGTAGATTCTAATTATATTTAAAAAATAAAAACAAAAAAAAAAATTGTGAATCATTTTATGTAATTTTTAATAACTTATTTTTTCTACTAATCAACATTTTTAAAAAGTGATGTTTACTTCGACCAATGTAACTTTTTTTATAGATAGGATACAATTCTAATTTTTAAAATAAAATTTTTTCACACCAATATCTAGGGGAAGGATATTTTTTTATAATTTTTTGCTACATATATATTTTTTAATTAATTTTCCAACTCAATATAATTATAATTTGGATAGAGGTGTACTTCGGCCCGCATAAATTTTTTTGTATTTATTTGAATTAACTTATTCTTTTTTTGTTGGAATAAGGACATCAATACCTAGTGTACATGTATTTTTTAGAATTTTTTTTCTCTATTTCTCTATTTTTTCGTATGTGTGAAATAAGGAACTTGATGTTCATTGAAAATTCTACATTAACAAAAAATAAAAAATAAATATAATAATCAAATTAAACATATTTAAAATTATAATTTTTGGGAAGCTTATAATAAGGGCTATAGGCTTACAAAACATAAATTTTAAATGAATTCATTTGATCACCCAAAAGGTAAATCAAAAGTGATTTTTTATCAGCATTTTGATAGGTGTAGAGGAGACTCGATTATAGGTATGGTTTAAATCTAAAAAGGTTCTATCCAAGGGGGTTTGATCTAAGGGGGTTTGATCAATGTCCCTTTAATTAAAATAATTTAAATGGAACCTTTAAAGTCATAAATAATTGTATTTTCTAAAAATATGTGATTTCAAGCAAAAATCAGGATGTCCCAAAAAGTGTAACCCATTATTGTGGCAGCACCCTACATCATTTGCATCCATAGAACAACATCATCATAAACATAGAAATCAAATGAATCCATCATAATCATCATGGTCATCATCACATATAAGCATCATATAGATACATAGACCATAATCATCGTCGCATATCATATAACCTCAAAATCATAATGTCAAAGTGTACAAGGATATCCAAGGGTATAAAGAGATACATCAATATCAAAAATGGCAATGTATTATAATGATTTAAATCAAGAGGTACATCATCAAGTCTTAGTACATTAATCAATCATATATTGTGGCATATCAATCAAAGATGATAAACCACATTGACTGATAACATCTAAATCAGCCTGCACCAAATGTGAAATAATGTCCCATGTCTTTAGGAAATGTTCCCTAGACTGAAGAATTTTAAAATCCTCCTTTCATCATAAAATATCACAAATTAGAAATCTTATCAATCAATCAACCCATCAATCAGTCAAAATCAATCAGCCTATCAATCTAATCAACTCTGGTAAGACTTTGATCGAATCTCATGAGCATCAATTTATCAATTCAATCTTGCCTATCATGAGGTTCATCAATCAAGTCAACCTCACCTTTCATGAGGTTCATCAATCAATGCACCTCACCTATCATGAGATTCATCAATCAATTCAACCTCACCTATCATAAGGTTCATCAATCAATCCAACCTCACCTATCATGAGGCTCATCAAACAATCCAACCTTTCCTATCATGAGGTTCATCAATAAATGCACCTCGCCTATCATGAGGTCCATCAATCAATCAAACTATCATTGATCCTCACCTATCATGAGGTCAATCATCAATCTGTCATTGATCCTCACCTATCATGAGTTCAATCATCAATCTATCATTAATCCCCACCTATCATGAGGTCAATCATCAATCTATCATTGATCCTCGCCTATCATGAGGCCAATCATCAATATATGATTGGTCCTCTCCTATCATGAGGTCAATCATGAATCTATCATCCAACCTTGCATATTATGAGGTTCATCAATCAATCCAACCTCGCCTATCATAAGGTCCATCAATTAGCATCCTATCATTGACCATCACCTATCATGAGGTTAATCATCACCATCCTATCATTTATCCTCACTTATCATGAGGTAAATCATCAATTATCACATCAACATCATCAAATCAATTGGCTGAATGAGATCATCAAATATCAAACACGAGGCAACGTAAGGCATCAGTTAATCAATTTGGTAGGCTCAATCTTCTTTTTTGGGAGATAAATAATTTTCAAGCATAAAATTTTGTGATCATCAAATCATCGAAAAATCATCAAAAATTTCAAAAATTTCATAAAACCTAAAAATTCCAAAATTCACTGATTTATCTCCTCAGGTGGCATATATCCAGTACTTGAAAATCAACTTCTAGGGCATCAAAATTAATTTTCTCGGCATCAATATCAAATTTTTCTTTGAAGCAACATGTAAACACATTACTTCAAAGAGGGGAAAAATGTATACACCTTAAATCGGTCATGGAATTTAATTAATTAAATACCAGTTATTTAATTAATATTTGACTACGTATAAATAAATTCTCAATTTATTTATATTGTTCACCGTTCTCTAATTCTCTAAATCTAAAATCATATTGTTCTAATTTAATTAAATAAACAAATTTCCATAAGCTTGTTTTATTTAATTAAGTTTCACTACTCTCGATTAGGAATTCAAGCACATGTCTACAACTTTTTGTGCCACCTCACCAAGGTCACATGAAATTTAATAATTCTAATTTTTAATTAAAATTATCTTTAACCATTTTTTAAGCACATGGCTTATTCCTCACACACTTCCACCAATTTTCAAACACATGGTCTTTTCTTCCCATAGTTGAGTCTTCCATCCATTTCACATGTTTCCTATTAGTCAAGAGATTCTTCCATCCATTTGGCATGTTGTCTTTGGTCAAGGGGAAAACATCTTGATTCTCTCCATCTCCACTGTTCATTCTTCTTGTTTGAATTTGGACCGTCGATTGTTGCGACCTCGCAAGATGCTTGGAAAGGCTATAAATACAACCGTTTGGCATTGTATTTTGCATCCACTTTTGAATAGAGTTATCATGCAAGAATATTGTTTGAGCTTGGGAGCATTATGGAGTGTTATAGTTACATTTTATATCATGTTTTGCATCAGAGTTGAATCTTAGACTAAAAATTTGCTTCATAGTTTCATTTTACATCATCCTTTGCATCATAGTTGCATTTTATGCCATCCTTTGATCATAGTTGCATTTTAGATTAGCATTTGAGCATATGGAGTATCATTTTAGTTTTCCATAGTTTGCATTTGAGCATATGTAGAATCATATATAGCATCATATAGATCACTACCATAGTATCCACCACTGTTTGTCCATTCATCATAAACACCATCATCCATTCATCATAGTATCCATTATCATTTCCATCGTATAGTTTCATGTAGGAATTTAACTAGCTTACATGTTGAATACTAATCTTATTTCTTAAGTGTCATTCTAATAGCCTTTGTGCACATAGAAATCTGAGGGCCAAAGGGTTAAAGGAATCTTTAAGGATAGAGGACAATGAGATGTTCTTAAGAGATTTGTTTTGTTGCAAATTAGAGTAGCTTCTTTTCTTCTAATCTTTGGTATAATTTGTTTCATTAACGTTTGTGTTGATTTACTAACTTTCCACATTTCACACACACATAATTGTCATCTAATAAAATTAGGGATATTAACAATGATTCAACCCATGAAAAATATACTATTATGATTTATATTAATTTTCTTGCCCTTCAAATGTTGAGATCGCCTTTGGAGGCTACATGGAAAAAAAAATTTACCCAATCCTTTTTAGAAGTGATATATATTTAATTTAGTCAATTTGATCTAAAAAATGATATCATCCTTTCTAATATTATCTCATTAATAAGAATGTGTTTTCTTCACCCACCACCTTCATTTTAATCATAAAGACTTTGGATTTGAAGGTTTGCATGTGTGGGTGCTAAAATATACAAATGGTTAAATAACTAACAATTCAACAAGCATGGTTAGTGTTCAAACAAAGCAATATTTTAACATCCATATGAAATGAGTCAACATGCTTTAATGATGCAATCAAAACAACAAAAGGATTAGATAAACTAGATAAAAGCATACAATAAATCATGAAGTAAATTACATCTCATATTGGATTGGTGCTATTGTAGAAAATAGCCCTTTCCCAACCCTTGCTTAAGCTTGATGATGAAATTGATATGAATGTGATATGAAAATACTATGATGCAATGGAAAAAATCAATTCTCAAATGAAGAGAGTGACCTTGCATGATGATTGTAGATGAAATGCTAAGATTGTGGAGGATTTGCTTGAAGAATGATGCCTCTATTTGTAGATTCTCAAATGCTAAGAGTGCCAAACATGGAGGATGTGGGACTAAAGATTGGACCAATGAGATGAGGCCACTTGTCAAGTGGTGATAGGCTAAGGGATGTGCAAGATTTGGGAAGTGTGCCCATGAGAGGGAGTTTCAAATTCAAATTTGGGCAATAAATTTTGAGAGGGGGACAAGAAAATGAGAAATAAATGCAATGTTGGAGGGACAAATCAACTTGTCATATTTTTCAAACTTGAGGGAATATTCCCCATAAATGCCATGTTGAGTGAAAATGATGATTTTAATAAATCAATAAATTGATTTATTTGTGCAAGTGGTATTATCTAGAGGATGCAAGTGGTTATGCTTAATATTTGATCACTGTTAGGTTAGCTTAATGATGATTAGGTGAGTTTGAATTTCATGAATTAAATATTTGATTTATTTAAATCAGAAAAGGATGAAATATTGATTTGGAGATTTAATTAAATAAAGTTTTGGTTTATTTAATTAAAGGGATGATGTTTGATTTATTTAATTAAAAGGTTGATGATAATGTTTATTTAATTTTGAATGAATGAACTGAGGAGATGGAAATTAATGAGATTACTTGATAAATGAGTGAAGGTGAACTTGATCAATTGATGAATACACCTAATGTGGAACCTTGATGAATGAACCTCATTGAATGCATAATGTAAATTTTGGATGTCTACATTTTTCCCCTTTTTGAAGCAATGCACTTGTTGTGTTGGTTCAAAGAATAATCTTACCGCAATCAAAATTAAAAAAAATTCTGATTTTTCGGATGCCCCAGCAGAAAGTACACTGATACATTGCCCCCTTGAGAGATTGAGCGAAAAGATTTGATTTGAGGGTCGATCTCACGATAAAGAGGTTCAACATGGATGGTATGGACGATGATGCAAATGAGATGACTTTAAGATGCTTAGAATAACAAATCTATATTATCCTAAACAACTTAAATGATGATATGATGTGAGATGAAAGAGATTGATGATGTGATATGCTATGATTATGTAATGGGTGATTTATGAGATGCTTAGACTAACAAATCTATATTATGATGATGATTATGCAATGCATGTGAAATGATCGTTGTTTCCTATTATGTATGATATGAATGATATGTGGCATGCTGATAGTTTTGTGGATGCAAGATGAATGCATGATGGATGCATGATGGATGCATTGGTGATGATGACTTAACTATTCATGTTGTGATGTTAGTGCGGAAAATGAAGAAATTAGATGATGACAAGAGGATCCAACAAGCCAACATTATGAGAGATGATGATGAGAAATGATGATAAGAAATGATGATGATGATAGATGATGATGATGATTTGCTTATCAAGGATTGGGATTTTAAAAGGACTACTTACCTTATGTTTGATAACACATGTAGATACGATGCATCGAGGTATAAAGAACTAGGATAGCATTGTACCTAGTGCGATGGAATTTGACTTGACAAACATATAGGAGTATTCTTGTTCACACTTGACATATGGAAACCTTTCTAGGGTGTACCTAAAAAAGTAACTATTCGCCAAGTTATTTTACAAAAATGTTCAACAAGCACAGCAGACAAAAGATAATGATCGTTGCCCCATTCCTATCTCTCTAAATCCTTTGTTCGAATATCATCGAGAGGTCCTTGGAATGAGCGCAATAATATAAATCAAAAGAAAAGATCAAGTATGAAAACAAGCCAATGTTCTTCATATCGCTAGCTAAAAGGATGTGTTTTGATAGGATAAGGATCTAGGGTGATATCCAAAATGATGCCCATTGTCGAAATGATATATCCTAGGACATGCATTGTATAGGATGATGATGATTTGATAAGTTGATTGATAGGCTATTGATATAAAGGTTAATTGACATGTTTGAATGTGATCAAGAGTTTGATTTTGTTTTAATGGTTTTTTCTTTGCTTTTGATTTTATGATTGAAGTTTGCTTTTGCTGATTGTTGTGATTGTTTATGTTTGCATTGCCAAAGGATGAAGGTGATGATTTGTTTATTATGGATGATTGATTATTGTAGGTGAAAGCGAGATGAGGCAGATGGATTTTTTCAAATATTTGGATGTTTTTGAAATGTTTTGAGGCTGTTTTTGGTATTTTTTGAGATTTTACAAATGTTTTGATTTTTGAATTTTGTGATGTTTTTTGGATTTTCTGAGATTTTTATGAATGTTTTTGTGATTTTGATGTTTTTTGAATGGTTTTGGATTTTGATGTCTCAGGGGCTGATCAAAGATGAGTCTTGCCTATGTTTAAGCTCAGAGATGACGTAGTTTAGATACCAATGTTTTTGATATTTTTCTTATTTTTATGAATGTTTTTGTGATTTTGATGTTTTTTTAATGCTTTTGGATTTTGATGTCTCCAAGGCTGATCAAAGATGAGCCTTGCCTACGTTTAAGCTCAAAGACGACATAGTTCAGATTCCAATGTTTTTGACATTTTTTCAATTTTTCATGAGTGTTTTTGGATTTTGATATGTTTTGGATGTTTTTGAATTTTTCGATGTTTTGGATGTTTTTGGATTTTCACATGATTTTGACGATTTGGATATGATATGTGTGATGATATCAGTGCTCTATTTTGGATTTTGTTAAAAACAAGCTAAGGTTGATTGATTGAATCGATGGATTGATGATGATGATAACATTGTTAAGGATACACAACAATGCAAGGATTGGATTGATCAGGATTGATTAGGATTGATGATGATTACATTGTTGAGGATGCAAAACAATGCAAGGATAGTGTTAAGCAACACAAGGATTGGGAAAGATATCCCTAAGATGATGATGAATTGATGATGATTTGATAAAGACTGATGATGATAACATTGTTGAGGATGCCCAACAATGCAAGGATAGTGTTAAGCAACACAAGGATATCCTGTTGATTTCTTGATTGAATTTGATTGATCATGATTGGTGAAGCTCAATTTGGAACAAAAGTTGTTCGAATGATTTGATGTGACGTTGACGTGCAAATTAGATGTGACTGATAGTGATTTTTTGGACCGATGTTCGATAAAAGATGAAGACTGATAAGGAACATCTTCTTGTCAAAATATGCCATGGGCTAGTGATTATGTGGATTTTTGCTCACAAGTGGTTTGACCAATTTGATTTCACATTTGCCAATGTTCGAATCGCCACATAAGTGGGAGGATATAGATCATCAAGATTTATTCCTGAAGCAAGATGTAAATATCTACCCCCAGTGTCTAGCAATGTACAAAATGTGATGGATGGATGCTCAGATAGGTGTATGGATGGATGGATAAGGTAAGTACAAAAGGGATTCCAAGGATTATCTTGCGATAAGATAAGGGGTTCAAATAAAGAATTCTCAATTGGATAATGCTTCATGGCTCAAATAATGCTGCATAGGATAGGATTAATGAAAACAACCCATGTCAAGATGTTTTACCGTAAGAAAGCGTAAAGTGTGCCCCAAACTTTCATCAAGATCAAGATAACTTGAAAGATGGATGCAAATGGATGAAAATGGATTGGATCAATGGTTTATGGATGGATAGATTTATTATGGATAAGATGGGTGGAATGCTCAATTTATTACAGATGGGATGAGATGCTTTCATCTGAACTAGTGCACGTAGATGCTTGATTCTACACATGACACCTGTTTGGAAGGTTTTCATCATGGTCCTACCCAAAGCACCACCTTAGTGGTTTTCACTAGAGGACGATTTTTTTCTCTTTACTGTTTTCAATCCTTTTATCTGACTTTTTTGGATTTTCATTTTTTTGATTTTTTTGGCTTTTTCTAAAAGATTTTAAGCTCACGCCGAATCACAAGGTGTTGCTGTTGTAGATGCCCTTTTCATAATGTGCCATCGATATCCTGCCTGAAGGAGCTTCTTTGCTAAGATACGTGCACTTAAATGCAACTTTTGGGATTCTTGATTTGCTTTATTGATACCAAAGTTGACTTTGTCTTTGTGTGTACATCACAATAGATTGCCTTCTAAATCCTTATGATGAAGGGTCGTTGCCAATACATGGTCAATGTAAGAACTGGATATCATGCATGCTGGCGTGGATGGAGTGTGTTTAGGGATAAAAGATGGATTGGTTGACAGTTTGGAACCTTTGACTCTCCAAACTTGGGAAGATGAGCAATGATGGGTGGATACGAAAGTGTGCATGGAATTAGAACCAACTGATTGATAAAATTTATACGTCACTAGAAAATCCTAATTTTTCTTTTGTGGACATCTTTGATGGATACTTTTCCCTTTTTTATTTTGCCCCATAGTTTCTTTGACTGATGGAGTTTGATAGGGATGATTTTTCTTCGTATTTTTTGGTATCCATTTGTATTTGATTTGTCCATTATCCTTTCCAGCTTCTTTATTTTTGATAAGATTCTTCGTACTTTGATTCAATTCTTTCTTTTGACGTTGGTCCCAATTCATGGATGAGGTGATGGGTGGATGAAGATTCATGACGCGACTAGTTGTAGTATTGGCATCGGTTTCATCATAAGGACTCTCCGTGCTCCCTATGTTGACATTTTCTTGAGACGAAGTTGCCCCTAGTATTATGGTAGTACCTTCATGCTTTGATTCTTCCTATTCTGAGATGTCTTGTCTAGTAAACATGCTCTGACAAATGACTACTATAGATGACATTGTTTCAATTTGTTGCTTTGCTAACTCTACATTATACTATTCTGTCTGACTTGTTTCTTTGAGCGGATAACATTGGATATCCGCATACCTTATGTCCTCAGTCTGAATTCAGGATATATTTGATCCTGATGTTGATAACTCAATTTGACTGTAGGAGTTAATAATCTGCTCTTTTTGTGTAATAGAATTTTGTTCTAGATGAAGATCATCTATGTGTCCATCCATAGAAAGCATCTCACGGGTAGATGGAGGAATATGTGCTTCATGGATATGATCATCTTGCATAGATAGGGGAGTGTCCATTAGATTATTGTAGTATATTGAAGATACAAATTCTTGATCTTGAATGGTTTCAGAGTTGCTTTTGACATGCTTTGGATCAAGTTCTTGACATGGGTCAGTTTCAAAGGATGAATTGCTTACAAAGGGTTCTTGGATGTTTCCATTAGAGATGGGGAATAGCTCAATATGCTCTTGATCTTTGAGTGAATTTGGATCAAGTGTTGAGTTCAGGGTTCCTTCAGTATCTGTAACCATGAGGTGAAAGGGGGTCAACATGTCTTGGAAGGGACCATTGCTAGACCTTGGTAAAAGATTTTGATCATGCTTTGGAATAAATTCTTGAGATATGTCCTCTAACTCATAAGGCGATGTAGAGACATTTTCAACATGATCATAAGTCAATGGATTGTGCATTATGTCAATAGGATCAAATAATCCTAACACTCCTCGAAATAGATCACTAAAAAGTGACTCTTGATGTATGGTGAGTTGATCATTAGATGGGGTGGAAACATATTCAAGGTGCTCATCAATGGAGAGATATTGATCATTGTTTTCAACAATTGTGGTGGAGAGATTGAGAATGTCTTTAACCATAGAGTCAAGTGATGTTGATATTTCTTGAATTGGATCATTGTAGAGTATTGTTGGTGGATTTTGATCGTGATTCAAAAGTGTCTCTTGACCTATGTTGATTTGATCTTCGGATGAAGTAGACATAGGTTCAAGGTGCTCAGTGATGGATTGATCTTGATCCTTTTTCTCAATAGTTGTCATTTTTGTTTGTTTGTGCTTGTGTTTGTTGGGTAGCTTGAGAGGCTTGTTGCACTTGTTGAGCTTGTCTTGCTTGTTGTGTGGCTAGATATTGTTGGATGGCCCTTTGGTAGGCCTAGTGAGCTTTTAGTGCAATGTTATATTGTCTTGCTACATTTTGTTTTAGTGGTAGTGGTGGCGGATTCAGAATTGTGTTGGATGTAGTGACAAGTGGTTGATATATGCTTGGAGAAATCGTAAGGGTTTGAGATATGATGGGTGTGATAGGAGTGGTTGGAGTGATTGAGGTGATAGGAATGGTCAGAATGACCAAGCTGATAGGTCCTTTGGAGACCATGTTTTCATTTTTTAGGATAGATGTTGTCATTTGATTAGATACCATATGTTGGTGTGATTTCAATGGTATATTCAAAGGATTTGATGTGATGGCTTGATTGGCATTAGGTGGATTGATTTGGATGGAGTGATTGGTGCTAGGTAAAGGGGGAAGCCCTAAACCAAGGAATGATGTTGATATGGATAATGGTGGTGGAGATGTTTCTTGGTGCAATGACTCAACTATTTTGGTAAGTGTAGCAATTTGATCTAGCCAAATTTGTTCTTGATTTCGATCTTGACTCCCTTAATATAGTCGATTTATCTTCTGTTTAAGCAGATTTGGAGTGTGTACTTGTGTTTGATTTTAGACAATGTTATGATTTGGGATGACACTCAGATTTGGCATGATAGATTGAAATTGACCATTGTTCATGTTTGGAATACTCGTATGATTTGCAAATGTATCCATCCCAAAGTTTTCCAAATTCATGTTTCAAAAACTTGTGCTTGGTACATTCTCATTTGGCTTGTAGGGATTTGGTGGGATGACGTTGTTTGTTTGAATGCTCATGCTTTGATTGTTTGGTTGACAGACTTGTAGGTTTGGATTTAGATCTGCCATCGGGAAATGTGCTCCAATCTTTGATTTGGGGATACTCACACTTGTTGTGCCATTGAAATTTGTCGAAGGTAATGATCCCATGTACGAATTGTATAGATGTGATTGTTGATAATCAATCGGCATTGTAAGGCTTTGAAAGTTCGATTGATTTGGATTACTCATGATGTATGGATCAAGTTTATATTCCATGTTTTCCTTGTGTTTTTACCTTGTTGCAAAAGTGACCTCTAAGCTTCTTAGGACTAATGACGAGATGAAGGAGAAAGGTTTAAATGATATGAGTGTTGAATGTTTAGGGACTTTGGATCAATGCTAGACTTAGGGTTTGATTTTGATTGGTTTGATTGGATGATGAACTTGTAAACCCTAAGATGTTAGATGTTATCTTAGGATGAATTTGTTCAAAGGATTGCTGATTTAATTAAATGTATGAGAAAGGATGCATTCCCATACATCTAACTAAACAAGGTTATTTTAATTGTGATGATTTACCCAAGTCTAGAATGATGTTTTCAAAAGCTCTAAAGTTGTTTGTTGGGATGGGATGATAAATGTTTGGATGGATGAAGTGTTCGATTTGATCCTAAATGAACCTAGGAAGGACTTTGTTTAGAAGACCAAGATAGTGAAGAACATGCTTTTCTCTAAGAGTAATTCAAAATCAAAAGACCAATGTTTGCATGAAAACCATATGACCGAAAAAAGTGCCAAGCACATATGTGGGGTCCAATTGATTTAATCTTTGTTTAATGGATTCTTTTTACCACAAACACACTCTTGATTAGGTTTTCAACTAAATGTCCAATGTCCTAATTCCCTTTCATCCCACAAAGTGCATTATGCAGAAATCGAGGAAATCAAGGCAAAGGTTGCCTAAAGTTGACTTTAGTAGAAGAAAATTGAGATGAAATCCAAATGTTTAGGAGTCTCTAGGGATACGAATCCCAAGGGCAAGCAATAAAATGTGAATTTGTTCAAGGATATTTGCCTCTCCTAAAGGGTTTGCAATTTTAATGATTCATTGAATGTTGGTTTTCCAATGTTTTCAATAAAAGCACTATGTTTTCAAACCACAAGTAATATGACATCCTAGCTCTATTGGTACATTTTTATTAGTGGGCTTGCCTCATGCCCTTCGTAGAAGAGATGATTTTACACATGCAACAAAGGAAAAAATATAAAGGTATGTTAAGAATGAAGTCTTAACCTCTATATTTCAATCAAGATCAGACATGGCAAGTAACTTCTTGGAATCTAAGTTCCAATGCACCACTTTGATAAACTCGCTCAATGGATCAATTGGCCACTACAAAACAAGGGTTCTATTTTAGACTTTCTGTTTGTGGAGATTGACCCATACGACAAGAGTCCCCTTTCGGATCCATCTTGTTGGAATCAACCATGTGATACTAGCATTTCTTCCAATACCCACATTTATATCCCGACTGGAAATACTCTTGGCTTTAGAGTGTTACCAGTTGAGTTGTTCCCTTGGGTGAGTACTTTTTCCCCAAGGTAGGCCCTCTAGGATAAACAAAAACAAGCAAAGAAAAAATCCGTAACTCGATCAATCTTTGACGACTTAAAGAAAGAGAATATACGCGATGATGCTCTACTCACACTCGCACAAGATGTTCAATTTTAAACCCAAATCTAAGTGTGTATGGGAAATTATTTATGCAACTTAATGTCACCAAAAGCCTTTTGATTCTCAAGATTTCCGTGAGGCGCGAGAGAAGTGCATATGTCTTTTGATTATATTACTCTGTGTATATAATTACAAAACAATAAAGGCACACATTCATTTTATCCTTCAAAGCAATGATTTGCTTTGTTTTAAGCACCAAAGGAAAGATGAAGATTGATTGTTCAATTTTAGCCTAAATTGAAATCTAGTAGGTGTCTAAGTTTCAATTTTAACCCTTTGCAATGAAAAATCAAAGTGTTCCTTTTAAACCCAAATGAAAATTAGTGTCCTAAGAGCAAAAAGATGACAATTTCATGAAAAGTGTTTATGAAAACACTAGAGTGTTAAAAAACATGTTAATCTTTCAATCTCTCCCCTTCATGCTATGTTGTTCTTTGTTTTCTTTCTTTGCTTTTGTTGTTCTCCTTTGTTTTCACCTTCATTTTTTTTCTTTGTTTCCTTCTTTTTTTTCACCTTTGCTTTCCCTCGTTAGCCTTTGTTTGCTTTTGTACCTTTTACTTGATTCCAATGCTCAATTTTAACCTATTTCCTATAATCACCATTAATAGGGGTTATGCATGCCTTGTAAATAAAATAAAATTAAAAAAAGCAAGTTATACATAACTTTTTTTTAAATAGAAATAAAAAAAAAGTGATAAGGCCTATGAGTTCTTTGTGGTGAATTCAAAATTTCAATACCATTCAAATTTACATCCATTTTCACAAAAGAATATCTGATTTTAAGAACTTTTCTTATGGATGCATTTAAATTCACTTTGGACTAATGGAAAATTTGGAGCGGAATTTTATTCAAGATAAGGCATCTGATGAAAAAAACCAAATCAAAGATCTAAATCCCACCTAAAATGCCAAATCAAGCACTTGAAGGAAAAAAAAGAAACAGTTGTGATGATGATTTGAATGGTATTTGATAGTAGACCAGAATACGCGCCATTCTTGAGAAGGACAAACAGCGAAAAGAAAGAGGAGTTTTAAGAAAAATTAATTCTTTAGTCAACTAGATCATGACTTTCTTACCTAGATATTTTGTCATTAAATACTTAAAGCCCTCTAGATAGTGTACTTTTTAAATTTGAATGGTTAGATATACCTCTGACATACTTTATAATCATAGAAGACATTCGTGACAGACAAGGCGAAAGCTAATAAAGTCCATGTGACAGTATTACTAATGCAATAAAGAAAGATTTGAAAAAAAGAACACATCACTGGCTTTTGAATAACTCTTTCCTCCGTAATCCACCGGCCTTGAAACTTGCAAGGACAAAGGGATTCAAAACAAAGCAGACAGTGACATCCATAGCAAGTAGATGGGTTATCTCATGTCATGTGATACAGACACCTCACCAAATGCAATAGTTGTAGGAATTTATATGGTGCAAGAGGAAATGGTAGTTGGTTCGAAGTTAAGACAAATCTGCCAAATACTTGCCTAACTCGTGAGAAAAACCTAAGGTAGCTGCTACTCACAAAATAACATCACTGTCAATAGAGATTAACTGTTGTTGTGAAGGAGGTTATCACAGCTGCAAGTTTGTATTTTTGGTGGTCTTTGGCTTCTTCCAAACATTAAACAGCCAGCATTATCATGCATTTCAAAATATGCTAGAATCGAATCTACACAAAAGAGATAAAAAGGTGTAAGGAACTTCTTAAGCGAATGCTATTTGCTGGTATAAAGCCACCTTCTATAGTCCTTGACAAGCATCCTCGTAACCTCCTCAAAAGAAACATGATCTCCTGGAATAATGTGACAGTGTATGTGTTCTATTGTAAATTACAGTAGTTACTTCCAGTGGTCCCTATTTGTACCCCACCTGTCAAACCTGGCAATGTACTAGCGAATAGAGAGAATTCAATGCCCTTAGTGGGTGTAAAGAAACTTTCTACAATGGTTGCAGGATCTGCATATTCTTTATACGCTGGCTACATCTCATTTTATTTATTTTTTGTGAGACTCAGTACCCATAATCTGTGGATTGACTTGACCGAACCTTGTTATGTCCAGCGCCATAATGAAGCACATAGGGAATACATGGTAAAGGGGAATGGGTCTTATTGCCTATGATGGTAAGAGAGACGTAATGCCAACGAGAAGACACTCAACTTATTGAAGATGAGGAAAATGCATGATGCACACATTAACGTAAAGGGGACCCCCTCCATGTGCATCCTTGTATTTCATATCTAAATACTCAAGCAAAAGCAACTAGTAGGTGCAAAAAACCAAACTCCCCTTCATTCCCTGTGTCCTCCTAACTTATGCCAAAACAAGAGATTTGGAACTAGATTTGGAGAAGCAATCTAAGCCATCAAAGATGAGTTATAGAAGAATTTCAAGGTAGTAGAGTTGGAAGAGATGCTCATAGCTAAAGATCAAGACCCAAGCAGCTCAGAATATGATTTGAGAGAACATTGTGTGGATGGCATGCTGTTTGGTATAGTGGAGTACAAATTGTTTATTGGTTCACTAAAAAAAATAGGTCTTTGAAGAGATTTTTTGCTCCATATGGTCATGTCGATGATGTCTATATTATGAGAGATGAACAAAAGAAGAGTAGAGGATGTTCTTTTGTTAAGTATCCTTCCAGGGAAATAGCTATGGCAGCCATGAATGGATTGAGTGGGAAATCTACCATGAAGGGTTGTGGTCAGCCTTTGACTGTACGCTTTTTTGATGTGCAGACAGGGCACTTGACTATTTGACAGAGCTCCAAAAGAGACATTAGTTTCTTACGGTATTTGGAAAAACAATTACTAATATCTACAAATGAAATTTGTGAGTAAGTACATAGTCTTTTCTTGGAATAGAGTGATCAACCCATGCATTATCTCAATCCTTTCAATGAGGTCACTAAAAAAGAAAACACAAAAAAAATAATAATTCAAAAAAACATGTACCACGAATGGTCAAAACAAATACCCACAGTCCAATTTAAAGCAATCAATTAGTTAGAACAACACCAAAAAACAATGATAGAAATCTCCCACCATAAAGAGGTAATAAAATTATGATGGAACATTCGATCTCTTGTTAGAAACTACCAAATGAAAAGGATGTAATATACGACAAATATTTTGAATTTTCAATGCAACTTAGGATACCATTTTGGAATTTTTTCAAATGATTTAGAACTAAGAAACGTTGTTTATCATGAAATAGATCATGCTGGAATAATTGTTAGAACAATGTCCATTAAGATCTCACAAATACATCATCATTGAAGCTTGTTTAACCTAAAATATTAAGCAAATGTGCCCTCCTTCTAGCGCCATAATGTGGATGCTAAAATCTACAAATGGTTAAATAACTAACAATTCAACAAGCATGGTTAGTGTTCAAACAAAGCAAGATTTTAACATCCATATGAAATGATTCAACATGCTTTAATGATGCAATCAAAACAAAAAAAGGACTAGATAAACTAGATGAAAGCATACAATAAATCATGAAGTAAATAACATCTCATATTGGATTGGTGCTATTGTAGAAAATAGCCCTTTCCCAACCCTTGCTTAAGCTTGATAATGAAATTGATATGAATATGATATGAAGATACTATGATGCAATGGACAAAATCAATTCTCAAATTATGAAGAGAGCGACCTTGCATGATGATTGTAGATGAAATGCTAAGATTGTGGAGGATTTTCTTGAAGAATGATGCCTCTATTTGTAGATTCTCAAATGCTAAGAGTGCCAAACATGGAGGATGTGGGACTAAAGATTGGACCAATGAGATGAGGCCACTTGTCAAGTGGTGATAGGCTAAGGGATGTGCAAGATTTGGGAAGTGTGCCCATGAGAGGGAGTTTCAAATTCAAATTTGGGCAATAAATTTTGAGAGGGGGACAAGAAAATGAGAAATAAATGCAATGTTGGAGGGACAAATCAACTTGTCATATTTTTCAAACTTGAGGGAATATTCCCCATAAATGCCATGTTGAGTGAAAATGATGATTTTAATAAATCAATAAATTGATTTATTTGTGCAAGTGGCATTATCTAGAGGATGCAAGTGGTTATGATTAGTATTTGATCATTGTTAGGTTAGCTTAATGATGATTAGGTGAGTTTGACTTTCATGACTTAAATATTTGATTTATTTAAATTAGAAAAGGATGAAGTATGGATTTGGAGATTTAATTAAATAAAGTTTTGGTTTATTTAATTAAAGGGATGATGTTTGATTTATTTAATTAAAAGGTTGATGATAATGTTTATTTAGTTTTGAATGAATGACCTTAGGAGATGGAAATTAATGAGATTACCTAATAAATGAATGAAGGTGAACTTGATCAATTGATGAATGCACCTAACATTTTTGGAACCTTGATGAATGAACCTGATTGAATGCATAATGTAAATTTTGCATGTTTACAGCATGAAGTTGTTTGAGAAAGAGGAAAGAACTTTTCTTAATTATTTCTAGCTAGAAAGCATAATGCCCCAATTTTCAACCTATACATTAACAAATATTAATATGATAATAAAATATTCACATTACGAGCTTGGCATTCACATGTCACATTTTGTACTATCACATGCATAATTTTTCTTAATTTAACATAATGAAACACATAACACCTATCACCAATGCACCAAGCATGGTGGCACAAGTGGAAGATTTCACAAGCATGACATAAAACCATGACCATATGAGAGAATAGAACTACCTCCATAATGATGATTTGAGAATAGCTTAAAATTTCATTCTCTTATTAACACAAGGAATGGTAGGACAATGAAATTTATTACATAACCTATTCCAAGGTGTCATAAATGAACATTCAACACCTAAAACTACCTATAAAGAGGTAGGTCCATTAGGAAGTATAAGACCTCAACCAATCAAATTGGCAATCAACCATTTCACTCAAGGATAATCACTTCAACATAGAGGTATGAATTACTTACAAAATATGATAGATTTTCAAATTTAGGCGATAATAATGCAAAATTATTTTGGAGACCTAAATTTCACTACCTTCTATCATTAATTTTGTATATAGGTTCATCCTAGTTAATTTAATCTACCACCATATGATTAATTAATTAATTAACTTAAGTAATTGCACTACATCATCATATTATATTAGCTAATTTATTATCATTAATTTTATTTATTTATTTATCAATTAATTAATTCTTATATTTCACTACTAACATCACATCATAATAACTTAATAATTTATCATTATTAATTAAAATTAGTCAATTCTTAAATAAATTTTATGCATACATAACTTGTTAATTATGTAAATAATTAACTTATTATTCTCTCAACATCCCATTCTCAAAAGTGAATCTCTTCAACATAGTTAGACATGTAAGTCTTTAATTTTATAAAAAAAAAAATTGCACATTCCTAAATATAGGAAATACGATATATCAAAGTTCATATAAATTAATTTTAAAATCAAATAAAAAATAATTAAAAAATTATGATGCTAAATTAGATGAATTAATCTCAACTACTCATCTCATCTAAAAAATGTGAATCTACCTCTTTGACTACTTAATCCATGTATAGAGAAATATATAGTAAATCATCATGTTGTAAAAAAAAGAGTATGATTATTTGACAACTACAACCCTTACGTAACACAAACAAAAATCTAAATCAATTCCCTATTTGAGGACTGTGTGTGTTTAAAATGGAAATTATAATCATTATTTTTAATTCTTAGTTTTATTATATTTTCATTACATATTTTTTGGCATTCCTAGTGGGGCACGTTAGCCATAATATAATCTTAGTTTTATAGGTGATGCAGTCAATATCAGGGAGTTCTATCAAATTGGTCAATCATATAGCCAAATTCATTATTCAGCAATAGAAAACTAGTATTTACAAAATAAATAAAAAATAAATTGATTGTCTAGTAGAAAATTCCTAAAATAGAACTACAATCATATGGATGTTCACCACATTCACCCTTTCTACAATTTTCCAAAAGGCTCCAAATTATGGTAATTATCCTCCTTTTAGATCCATTAGGTGCCAAGAAGTTGAATTAGACTCAAGCTTGGTTGTTATAACTTTTATTTCATTACAAATGTTGAAATGCAGTAGTTAGCCAAAATTCCACAAAGTGCAAATGACCTCAAAGATATTGCAAGGTGTAGCAACAAGTAGGAAATCTAAAAATATATTAGTGAGAAAAACTTTTTGCAAGTGCAATAGTATGTGGAAGATCCACAATCTACAAGTTCAAACATGAAATCTCGTATCAATCAAGTTGGGGGGTAACTTTCTACAATCCATAAAAAATGATGTCATTGGACGTCAAGATGACATTATCAGAATAGGATCATAAACTATTAATGTTCACTTCACCATTGTTTACCCACAAATTTTGATGACTACAAAATACTCAAAACCACATGGAGGTTGAATTATTGCAAGGAAGAAAAACCTATTAGAATTGGAAAAAACATATGGTCAAGATATAGATTTGATTCACTTAGGAACTTCTACAAATTTCCAATACAACCTAAAATTCCACATCCAGTAATAGTCTAAAACATTGCAAGTATAATAGTAGGTTGAAAACTTATAAAGCCATAGCTCTCTCAAATTTTATCAAAATTTCACCAAATTTGAACCGTGAGTGTGATTGAGGATATTAGTGTGGGCCGATTATGCTTGATCCATGAAGAATTGAAGCATAAAAAGCCACTAATACTTAATCTAAATGAGATCAATCAATTTAAAGTTAACTAGACATTTATCAAATCAAAGCAAATGTTCTAAATTATGAAAACACTTAAAATGTCTACTCTAACCCATTGAAAACTTATCCCATTTTGGGAGTTTTGCTGTGTTGATGTGGAACGATGATCTTTTCCCAATCCTGTGATCAGTGAGCTTGTTTCAATTGATTCTATTAAAGAGAATCGATGAAACAATTGTGAGATGTGAATGAAAACATGATTTATGCTAAAATGAGCATGATGCAAGAGTTAATCTACCATGATTTATGCTAAAATGGTTGATATATTCAATTGCTAAGCTAATCTAAATGAAATTTTAAAAATATTGAAACCCTAATGATATAATTAGCTAAATGGATGCATTATGGAGGCAATTAATGGAAGCCAAAGCTATTTTTGCAACTAATTTAAACTAAAATATGATAAATGTGAGTTAAAATGAGTGTGAGTGTGAGTGATTTCAATAGCATAAGTTTGAAAATTAAAAGATAGATCCATTTGTCTCCAAATAGTGACCTATTTATAGGAAAGAAAATGAAAAATGAAGGGTTGAGAATGAAAAATCTAATCAATGGTCAAGGATGGAGGAAATTAGAGGCATGGATCATGGATTCTCATCAACGGGTTAGAATACAAGATGGGATTTAATCAAGGGTTCACATTCCTTCCAAACAAGCACATTTTTGACCTGTATAAGAGGTCAAAAGTTAACTTGCATAAGAAGTCACAAGTTAACTTGCATTTGAAGTTTAGTGAGAATATTCCCTTTCTCACATGATTGGAGGAGAGAGAATATTCTCATGGGTGAGGAGAAAAAGTTACTTATTTAATTAAAACTAAATTAAATTGTTCAAAAGAGAAATATTCCCTCAGAATATTCCTTTCCAAGTGAGAGGAATTAGATTAATTAGATAATTGCTAATTAAACAAGGGATTAATCATGCAGTGAGGGGAATTAGAAGAATAAAGTGATATTCATTAAATTAAATGATTTAATGAATGGGGGAAAGGTGAAATGAAATTTAATTAAATAACTTCTAGGGTTATTTAATTAAATAATAAGATTTAGGAAATTAAATTAAATAGTTTGATCTATTTAATTTAATGAGTTGAAATGTTAGCATGAAAAAGGGGGAGCTAATCTAATTAAATGAATTAGGTTAATAGAATGATGCAATTAATTAAATATCTAGGTTAATTTAATCAATTAAGCAAAAAGAAGATGGGTTTGACATGAAATGATGTTAGTATACCTAATTCGAGTGCATATCATATCATTCAGGAAATTTTTTAATGTCTACATTTTTCCACTCTTTAAAGTGAGGTACCTTCTACTTCGGTTCAAAGACTGATGCTCTTCAGATGAAAAATTGTTGCTTAAATCAAAAAAATGATTTTTTTCATATTTTTAGATGCCCCACTACTGAAGGATTAAGCAAATTCCCTATACCCTCAAAAAATTAGGTGGAAATTTTGAATTTTAGGTTAATTTCTTGACAAATGTGAGAGGTTGTCGCAAGGGTCCAGAAAGGCTCTGAGATGCAAGAAACATGCCAAAAATTAAAAACGATGCAAAATAAGGTTCAATTTGGAAAAATTGGTGAAAATGATGATAAAACCTAGCTTCAAGATTAAATTAGGGTAAAAACCCCTAAATTTGATGTATAAATAAGCTAAGAAGGGTCACTTTCAATTCATTTATGCATTCATACCTTAGAGAATTCATGCTTTTTGAGCTTTCACCCTTTGACAAAATGGCACAATGAGTGCTCCCATGACACATTTCCAACCAAGTTTGAGAGTACTAGAGGCTTCTAGGGGTAGGACCACTAGTATATGATTTGAAATTGGATTTGAAATTTGACTTTTTGATTCATTTAATGCCTTTTAGAATTTAAACTTTGGTGGTGTCACTCTAGAGCGGCATTGTGTCATAGAAAAATGTACCATTAACATTTTCACGATCATTTAGTTATTTTTCCTTTGATGCTTGGTCTATTTTGCTTGATTTAATGTTGTAATGTGGCTTATACATTCACATCAGGTCTTGAATATTTAATTTATTAAGATCTTAGTATCATGTCTTGTAAAGGTTTTGTGAAGTGTTGTAATACATTTCTACACTTTTCTAGACTCTTCTTATCATAATTAATCTAAATATCTCCTTTTTAGTCATTACCAAGTCCTATTTTGAAGTGTTGTAAAGTCTTATAATAAACTTTCATGCTTCTCTAGGCTTGTCACCACTAATTACACCTTTCTTATGTCTTATTTGGCCCCTTTATGCACTTATAGGTCATAATTGAGTGTATTTTTGAATTCAAACCCAATAAACATCATTAAATGCATCTTTATCCCTAACACCCACTTGCATGCCTTGAGTGGCACCGATTCACCTTGGGTGGCGAATGAGTGCCTCTTGGTACAAAATTCAATAAAAATTCAAATTTCTTTCAGGTTTTTATTCTTAAAGACCTTAGGTCAGCCTGTGATGTGGTATTTTAAAGAAATTAGGGCATAAGTGTGTATAAATGCCTTTTTCCCCCATTTTATCATCTCCATCATTCTAAGCCATTGAAGTATTCATGCATTCTATCTCTCTTAGCATTTAAGCATCATAGCATCTTTTCATCAAGCAATTATCAAGCATTTTGGAGTAGCCATTGACATATCTTCAGAATTTATCAACAAGGGTTTGGTAAGTTGATAACATTTGCATTTTTTTTATTTATCATTTTCTTCATATTTCATTTCATTATCTAGGGTTTGATTACCAAAGTGGAGTTTTACCAAGGAAAACCCCTATACTCTAACCCTCAACCATTTTCCCGCTCTTTGCATGTGTGTTTGCAGGTCTTGTAGGAAAATTTATCAAAGAAATAGGTGTTGAAAAGTGGTCAACAAGTCCAAAAGTTCATTCAAGTCAACAAAGTCCTTATTCAAGCTTGGAGAAGACATTATATCCATTTTCTATAGATTTGAACTAGTCAATCCGACAAGAAGACAAGTGCAAATCTAGTCCGACAGAGATGACTTCAGAATTTGCTATTTTTAGTAGGACTAATTTTCCATCAATGGAAAATGAGTCCCACTATCAGGCTTGGAAAAGTGATTTTTGAGGATTTAAGTTCTCAACACTCTAAAACCTATTCTAACAAAGTTTACCAAAAGCAAGACTGATTTTCCATCAGTGGCGAATGATTCCCACCGGTCATCAATTGTAATTTCATTAGCATTCTAGAACTTCCTTAGATCTACAATCTTCAGACTCCAGGTGCATTCCATTCAGTTTCATTCAATTTTGTTTTCATTTGTGCATGTTTATTGTTCATGTTTGCAAACAACACTATGTTTTCCAACACTTCACATTTCTTAGGTTTTGCATAAATAGTCATTCATTTTTATCAATTTTCTACATCTAGGACATTGCATTTAGGCATAATTTTATTGTACAAACATTAGTTTGAGTGAACCACCTAGATTTTGGGGGTCTACCTCTCTGCTTTAGGTGAAAAACCCTAATTGTGCAAGAGTAAACAAACCCTTCGTAAAATCTGCAATTCATTTTGAACATCTCTCTTTCTAATTTCAATTGCATCTTGCATCCTAGGTCTACCTTGCATCAACATTAAATTAAGTTTTGTTTTGTTTTTTCATCCTAGGGCTTCTTAAATTGCATTAGTGAAAGACTCATATAGATTTCATTTTTTGCAGATCAAATCATTATAAAAATGAAAATCTGCATTTGCATCTTCATTTTGCATCTGAAAATCATAAAAGTCATTTTAATTTTTTTGAAAAAACACAAAAACATCCATCCTTGGACTCATTCGCCACCTTCGGCGCATCAGTCCAGTTACATTTTCTTCATTCAAATTTCTGGCATTTTCACAGTATTTCTTGCATTTTTGTTTCCTATTACTACCTTCTTGTTTTAGTTTACAATATTTTTGTTATTCGCATTTTATTGTTCCTAGTTTGTATTTGCACCCAATCCATCTTTTGTGGTACTTGTATGAGTGTTTGGTACCCTATTGATAATACTGTGAACCAAGATTCTAACACCTGCAAAACCCAAGAAACAATCAACTTATTAGATTAAATGCAAGGTTAAAATCATGATTCCTCAAGAAATTCATTTGAATGTAAAAGAAGAGGAACAAAATGAAGAACACAATAAAATTGAAACAAACTATCAAATCCTATTCTAAAACCAAAGAAACTCCAATCTCTTGAGGGAATTGGTGCCAATTTGATGTGAAAATTGGCCCTTTCCCAACTCTAATGATGCAATGGTGATTTGATGAAGAAATTTGATCGAATTTGTTGATGCTTGATGAGTGCTCTAATGGAAAAATCTGCATAACCTAGCTAAGATTCAATGATAATGGATGGAATTTGCTAATGATTTGAGCATAGTAAGTTTACTCAAATTGTGGATGATGAAATGAGGAGATCAACCTCTTATTTATAGATGAGATTGATGGAGATATGTTCAAAATAGAGCAATGTGGGACTAATCTTCAACAAATGAGAAGAAGCCACATGTCATCATGTGAATGGTTGAAGGAATGACCATATTTTGAAAAATGTGGAGATTCAAATTTAAAATATGGCTTGAAGGATGAGGTGAAAGGTGAAGCAAATGCACATGGCTCAAGAAAAGGACATGCAAGAGATTTTAAATGCTTTGTTGGAAGGGACAAGTCCTTTTGGGGGGAGATTTCAAATTTGAGGAATATTCCATCTTTGATGCCTTTTTTGAATGAAAATAGATGATTTATAAATTAATTAAATTGATTTTCATGTGCAAGTTGCAAAATATAGAGGATTTGAGTCATTAGGATTAGCATTAATCATGATTTGATTAATTTAAATGATGTTAGTTGATTTGACCATTTTGACTTGGATTTTAGATTTTAAATAACTCAAAATGAGAAGAGAATGATTTAGATTTAGTTAAATAAATATTTTTGATTTATTTAACCAAAGGGGGTGATGTTAGATTAATTAGATAAATGTTTGATTTATTTAATTTAATTAGATGAACTTTAGATATTTAATCAAATAATATGGATTATTTAATTAAATAAAGATAGGAAGATGAAATCACCTAGCTAATTACACAGAGACAATGATTTAATTAATTCAAGGGATTTATTTAATTAAAAGGAGAATTATGATGACTTTAATCAAATAAGGCTATTTGATTAAATGGTTAGATAGAGGGATAATTCAGGATGAGGCTATGTTAGTAGATCAAGATCAAGTGTGCGATATCAATTTGTATATTTTTTATGTCTAAAAATACTTTAGTGAAATGAAGTTCTAGACACATGGCTTCCCACGATAGCACATTCATTGTGAAACTTGGGATCTCAAGAGCTCCTACTCCTAGTATTGATAATAGTGCATTAGGAATGGATACTACCACTAGTACCTCTTTTCCTTCCAATAACATGTACATTGACACACAAACCAATTCCATTCCACAAGACAAATTAGTTAACATTGATGAGGACCTAGCACATCTTCAACATAACTTGTGTCTTAAAAATATTTCAACCACTATTATTCCTACTATAGATAACATCCATCAATTGCTTGAAAGATATGAGGGCTTAGATGTTATGAAGCACATTGTTGAGATATATCAAAAACATGGCCCTAGCACATCTCAAGTAGCAAACACTGTGGTTAGCCAAGGATGATCCAAAATTTCTCCTCCAACAGTTGCATCCATACCCACCTATACCACTCCTCAAGTTAGAACAACCATGCAATAGGTTAGTCATGTGACTCCTTCCTTTGCTATTCCAACTAGAATTCCTAGTTCTTTTGTGGCATCAAATCTTCCATCATCCACCACCTTTACTCCTATCAGTGTTCCCTTCACTTGTCCTGCCACTACAATCACTCAATCACCCTTCTCTATTCCACCTCATACCACTTATACCTATCCTCTCATAACACAACTCTTTCACACTATTTCTTCCATGTAACAAAATATATCCACCATAAACCAAATCCAAAATGCACCACCCACCTACTATGTCTATAGTAGCCCATTATCTTTGGAAATCTTAATAACCTTGATGCCACAAGGAATTGAGATGCCTAGGTTTGAGAAGTTTGAAGGAAAAGTAAAACCTACTAATCATGTCAATTCCTATACCGCCTTATGCAGTGATTTTGTCCTCGATGATGAATTGTTTCCTAGTACCCTAAAGGATATTGCCTTGGAGTGGTTTTCCTCTTTACCCGATCATTCAATCTATTCCTTTGATGAGCTTGTTGATTCCTTTTTAAGTCATTTTCAAGTACATAATACTCCCAAAAAGATAATGGCTGACTTGATTAGGTGTAAACAAAATGCAGATGAAAAAGTTACTAATTTCATTTCATGCTATCAGTCATTGTATGCTCAAGTAGATGTCAAGGTTCCTGATTCACATCACCAAAAGATGTTTATTGAGAACTTGCAATCTCACATTCAGGATAAATTGACTATGATGAAGTTTCCCTCTTTCTTGCATTTATGCATAGCCCTTTGTGAATATCACAATTTGGTTACTAGTCACGATGCAAAATCCACTTCTAACTGAGTTGAGAAGTTTGAACAAAACAACCAACATAGTTCATAAAACTTTAGAAAATAAAACAAAGGTTTTTTACAGTTCAACCCTCCACCTCCACAACCAACTCCACTTGTTAATAAGTAAGTGGCAGCCACTAAAGTAGCCATATCCTTTACCTATGGGGACCTGAAGAGACAGTTCACCCCTTTTCCTAATACCTTGCATAATATAATTAATCAATTGCTCCAATAACAAATGATTGCTTTACCTATCATTAAACCACTTGATCCAACCAATCCTTTATCTACCACCTTTAAACCCAATTCTTGTCATTTTCATCATCAAAATGGACATGATACCAAACAATATAAGTGTCTCAAACACTTAGTGCAAGACCTCATTGATTTTGGTCATCTGTCCATTGCGGGTGTTAATGATTAGGGAAATAAGTTTATTGCCCCTCCTAATCAGAATTTGCAAATATTTACCAATCCTATGCCTAAACACAATGTCTCATTTGTCAAAGCCAGTGAACCTTCAAACATTGATGTAATGAATGTTGATACCAATGATGAACAACATGATATTACTCCAATTGTTACCCATATTAATCCTATGGATGAAATGGTGGGAATGATAGACATTATCCCTCGTAAGGGCCCAACTACCAAATATCTTGATATTAATTTTTCTCCTCAAGATATACTTAAAAAACTTCCCAATGGTCCTCTTTACATAGCCACCCAAATCTATGATAACCCCACCAATGGGATATTAATAGATCTCGCCTATGGTGAGAATCTGATCACAGAAGAATTTTTAGCATTGCATGATCTCTATCAAGATTCAATTATAAGAAAGCAACAACATGGATTAAAATACATAATGGTTTTGCATGCCCTACAATTGGATCAATCATACTCCCATTACAGATATGACCTAAGACATTGGATGTGACATTCTCTATTATTCCACAATCAAATTAGTTTCATTTGTGGCTAGGTCATCCTTGGCTTTGCTCGATGAAAGCTATTTCTTTAGTCATTCACAAATGTTTAAAATTTTCACTTGACAATGAGATATATATCGTACACCATATTGGCTTTAATCCATTGTCCTCTAAAGGTAACTTTTCCTTGGAAGCCTTCTTGCCTGAACCTATGGAACCCATCACCCCTCGCAAGGATTTCTTTTTCATTTCTTATCAAAAGTTCAAAGCCTAAAAGAGAGCCGAATTGTCTCTTCATACTATTTCCCCATCCACTTCCCAATCTCCTATCCTAGATGAGACAATGCTTCAACCTACATCTGAACCTAAACAACCATTACAACCTCTCAAGAAACTGACAATAAACACCTCACCATCTTCGTCTAAATTACCAAGAGATACTAAAAATGATCCTTTTATACCGCCTCGCATTAAACAATTTTATAAAGCTAAAGAGAAAGTGCTTGACCCATATCCTTCCATTCCTCTCCCTGGGGAAGAAAAGGGGCCTATAGTAGATCAATCTATTCTTACAAATAAACAAATTCAAAACATAATCAAAAGAAACCATGGTTCTAGATAGCGTAGGTGTCATTGTTCTCTCCTTGCTCGCCAGTCACATGCAGAAGAAAACAAAGAAAATCACTATCCACATTTGACAAAAACAATACCTACCAACCCTCCTCCTCCTAACCCACCACAAGATCATACCACCCAACCATCACAACATTAGGTGCAATCTCCTTCAAGTATAATCATTCATCCTCCTATTGTGATCAACCTAGATCACGATGAGGAAAATTTCAAAAGGCCAAAAATTCCCGTCAAAGAAAAAAGAAAATTTTCCAAGGCCACAAAGGCCCATAAATCAAAAAGAAAAATTTCAAAGGCCACAAAGGCCCACAAAGCAAAAATCAAAGTCAAAATTCATGTGGATTCCAAAAAGTCTCATATAAGTAATGAAATATAAATTGGCACCCACATTTGTTGAACCAAAAGCTTCCTCCAATCCTCCATCTAAAAACCTATCACCTTCCAAATCCATTTTTCCTCCATCACTCTAGAACCTTTCAAGGTGTGTGCCAAATTTGACCTTGCAATGCTTTCCATCTATCCATCAGCAAGCCTTCCCACTTCCTATACATTACCCAACTTTCATCCCCTATTTTTCTGCTTTAATCCAAAACTTTGGATAAGTCCTTAGTTATTCCATCATACCTTTGATAGGCCAACATTAATGAGTCTAATCCCCATTTCCATGGTTTATTAAAGGGATATTTGGTCATGAAAATTGATGTTTAAGTCCTTCCATCTTCCTATCATGCATATATTATCCTCCACATTTCTCACCTTTGATCTTGAAAAAGTTAAGGATCCTCCTAAACATCATATATCTTATCCTATATGTGTTATCCAAATATTATGTACCATATCTTTCTTCTTATCCATATTCCATCATTCTTTCTAGATACACCATTTCTTCCCTTCCTTGGTCTTGATGAGGAATAAGGGAAAAATACTTCAGCCTTGCATCTGTATCTTATCTAGTTGATCTTGATCATCCCATTCATTATCCTTATCCTCGCTTTCTTCCATTCCATATCTCCTGGCTTATCAAAATCATGTCATCATGTCCCTTTGCAACCTTCAATCTTATCATGTAAATCATACTTGATCTAAGTTGTAAAACATTATCCAATCCTCATATCTTTTGTCAACGAATCCTCAAAAATCATCAATCTTATTGTACTTAGAGGAAATCAGTGATCCTAAGTACTAATCATCATCATGCCTTATGGAATCAATCATTCCTAGAATCTTAATCAATCAACCATTATCATCTTTTGACAAGAGATATGTTGCTTTTGTGATATGTTTTGCAATGAATCTTTCATTTTAATCTATCATTAATCCATGGTTGCATTACCTCTATTATGGGGCATCTTGTTCCTTCAATCAGTCATATCACATCATTTCATCAAAAAAAAGTCTTGAAAAAATACCAAAAAAATCATAAAATATCCTGAGAAAATCCAAAAAAATCAGAAAAAAGGGAAAAATACAAAAAAGTGAAAAATAAAAAAGATAAAAAAAAATTCATAAAATTTGAAAAAGCACAACAAAAACAAGTAGTGAAAACCTAGCTATAGGCATTATTTGTGATAGGCTAGCTTTTTCATTTATTTGAGCATGTCAACCATTCACTTTCACCAATCCATCTGCCTATCCTCGGAAAGCACCATGTACATATCTTGGCATTGTGGTTGTGTCTCAGCCTAGACTGGGGGAAAAATACTTAACTCACTAGGGGAAAATAAACTTTGAGCTTGAACCAACAAAAAAATAGTAGTAGTACAAAACAACCCAAAGCAATGATCATAGTGTAACCCAATATTGAACATCAATCACACAAACATGAACATGTATCAAACATCAAAATTAAAATAGCCAAATCAAGCCAAAAGAGAACTTTAGATGGATGATGTTCTTTCTAAATCATGGTTTTATCACATTAAACACAAGTGTTCAATTGTTGCACTTGGATTTTTTTTATCATATCTCTAGAGTGCCTCGATGATGTATTGAACTAGAGGATCCAAGGAGTATAATTTTTCTTTGTTTGTTGTCTATGAGTTGATCATTATTACTGTGCAAATTGTCGTGAGACGTGTGCTACAAAGTATCATTGATGGCATTCCAAATTTTCATAGGAAAAGGATTAACTCTTGTTTGTTTATGCAAGAAATACTCAGGTCATCTCAGTTTAATTATACTTAGATGCTTGTGTTAAATTTCACTATCAAACATCATTGAAGTAGTACTCAGGTCATCATGGTCTAAATATATACCATTGATGCTTGTAATCACTTTCAACATTTTAAAGGCCCAATGATGATTAAAAGAATGACAAATTGGCTATTATAAATGAAAAAATTAGCATATGAGATCTACATGGTTAGAGTAGATTGCATCCATGTTAGTTTGCATCTGTATTTATGGGATTTCCAAAGCTGCAACAAATATGTTATCTCTCTTTATCAATGGATTGAGTACACTTGACACTAACCAAAAACACATCATTAGATCATTTAGTTGCACATCATTTACATCATCATTTGCATCAATTAGAGAACTTTCTCATTTAGTTGCATATTAGTTGCATCATCATTTGCATACATTAGAAAAAATTATCACATCATTCATCCATTCATGACATCATTTATTTGCATTAGAAGAGAATAAAAACATCACATTGGCATAATAGGATCTATCACACGCATCATATAAGCATCAATCATAAATCATCATAGAATCATAACACATCAGTTACAGGGTGATCCTACAATAATGAGTTATAGTTTTTGGCCAAACTTGACATTAAAATCAGGATTTTTCACTAGACATCCAGTTTCTTACACCTATAGCAGCTAAACCATTAAGGTTTTGAAGATGAATCAAACTAGTTATTTGTTAGATATTTTGTGTAGATTCTAATTATATTTAAAAAATAAAAACAAAAAAAAAAATTGTGAATCATTTTATGTAATTTTTAATAACTTATTTTTTCTACTAATCAACATTTTTAAAAAGTGATGTTTACTTCGACCAATGTAACTTTTTTTATAGATAGGATACAATTCTAATTTTTAAAATAAAATTTTTTCACACCAATATCTAGGGGAAGGATATTTTTTTATAATTTTTTGCTACATATATATTTTTTAATTAATTTTCCAACTCAATATAATTATAATTTGGATAGAGGTGTACTTCGGCCCGCATAAATTTTTTTGTATTTATTTGAATTAACTTATTCTTTTTTTGTTGGAATAAGGACATCAATACCTAGTGTACATGTATTTTTTAGAATTTTTTTTCTCTATTTCTCTATTTTTTCGTATGTGTGAAATAAGGAACTTGATGTTCATTGAAAATTCTACATTAACAAAAAATAAAAAATAAATATAATAATCAAATTAAACATATTTAAAATTATAATTTTTGGGAAGCTTATAATAAGGGCTATAGGCTTACAAAACATAAATTTTAAATGAATTCATTTGATCACCCAAAAGGTAAATCAAAAGTGATTTTTTATCAGCATTTTGATAGGTGTAGAGGAGACTCGATTATAGGTATGGTTTAAATCTAAAAAGGTTCTATCCAAGGGGGTTTGATCTAAGGGGGTTTGATCAATGTCCCTTTAATTAAAATAATTTAAATGGAACCTTTAAAGTCATAAATAATTGTATTTTCTAAAAATATGTGATTTCAAGCAAAAATCAGGATGTCCCAAAAAGTGTAACCCATTATTGTGGCAGCACCCTACATCATTTGCATCCATAGAACAACATCATCATAAACATAGAAATCAAATGAATCCATCATAATCATCATGGTCATCATCACATATAAGCATCATATAGATACATAGACCATAATCATCGTCGCATATCATATAACCTCAAAATCATAATGTCAAAGTGTACAAGGATATCCAAGGGTATAAAGAGATACATCAATATCAAAAATGGCAATGTATTATAATGATTTAAATCAAGAGGTACATCATCAAGTCTTAGTACATTAATCAATCATATATTGTGGCATATCAATCAAAGATGATAAACCACATTGACTGATAACATCTAAATCAGCCTGCACCAAATGTGAAATAATGTCCCATGTCTTTAGGAAATGTTCCCTAGACTGAAGAATTTTAAAATACTCCTTTCATCATAACATATCACAAATTAGAAATCTTATCAATCAATCAACCCATCAATCAGTCAAAATCAATCAGCCTATCAATCTAATCAACTCTGGTAATACTTTGATCGAATCTCATGAGCATCAATTTATCAATTCAATCTTGCCTATCATGAGGTTCATCAATCAAGTCAACCTCACCTTTCATGAGGTTCATCAATCAATGCACCTCACCTACCATGAGATTCATCAATCAATTCAACCTCACCTATCATAAGGTTCATCAATCAATCCAACCTCACCTATCATGAGGCTCATCAAACAATCCAACCTTTCCTATCATGAGGTTCATCAATAAATGCACCTCGCCTATCATGAGGTCCATCAATCAATCAAACTATCATTGATCCTCACCTATCATGAGGTCAATCATCAATCTGTCATTGATCCTCACCTATCATGAGTTCAATCATCAATCTATCATTAATCCCCACCTATCATGAGGTCAATCATCAATCTATCATTGATCCTCGCCTATCATGAGGCCAATCATCAATATATGATTGGTCCTCTCCTATCATGAGGTCAATCATGAATCTATCATCCAACCTTGCATATCATGAGGTTCATCAATCAATCCAACCTCGCCTATCATAAGGTCCATCAATTAGCATCCTATCATTGAACATCACCTATCATGAGGTTAATCATCACCATCCTATCATTTATCCTCACTTATCATGAGGTAAATCATCAATTATCACATCAACATCATCAAATCAATTGGCTGAATGAGATCATCAAATATCAAACACGAGGCAACATAAGGCATCAGTTAATCAATTTGGTAGGCTCAATCTTCTTTTTTGGGAGATAAATAATTTTCAAGCATAAAATTTTGTGATCATCAAATCATCGAAAAATCATCAAAAATTTCAAAAATTTCATAAAACCTAAAAATTCCAAAATTCACTGATTTATCTCCTCAGGTGGCATATATCCAGTACTTGAAAATCAACTTCTAGGGCATCAAAATTAATTTTCTCGGCATCAATATCAAATTTTTCTTTGAAGCAACATGTAAACACATTACTTCAAAGAGGGGAAAAATGTATACACCTTAAATCGGTCATGGAATTTAATTAATTAAATACCAGTTATTTAATTAATATTTGACTACGTATAAATAAATTCTCAATTTATTTATATTGTTCACCGTTCTCTAATTCTCTAAATCTAAAATCATATTGTTCTAATTTAATTAAATAAACAAATTTCCATAAGCTTGTTTTATTTAATTAAGTTTCACTACTCTCGATTAGGAATTCAAGCACATGTCTACAACTTTTTGTGCCACCTCACCAAGGTCACATGAAATTTAATAATTCTAATTTTTAATTAAAATTATCTTTAACCATTTTTTAAGCACATGGTTTATTCCTCACACACTTCCACCAATTTTCAAACACATGGTCTTTTCTTCCCATAGTTGAGTCTTCCATCCATTTCGCATGTTTCCTATTAGTCAAGAGATTCTTCCATCCATTTGGCATGTTGTCTTTGGTCAAGGGGAAAACATCTTGATTCTCTCCATCTCCACTGTTCATTCTTCTTGTTTGAATTTGGACCGTCGATTGTTGCGACCTCGCAAGATGCTTGGAAAGGCTATAAATACAACCGTTTGGCATTGTATTTTGCATCCACTTTTGAATAGAGTTATCATGCAAGAATATTGTTTGAGCTTGGGAGCATTATGGAGTGTTATAGTTACATTTTATATCATGTTTTGCATCAGAGTTGAATCTTAGACTAAAAATTTGCTTCATAGTTTCATTTTACATCATCCTTTGCATCATAGTTGCATTTTATGCCATCCTTTGATCATAGTTGCATTTTAGATTAGCATTTGAGCATATGGAGTATCATTTTAGTTTTCCATAGTTTGCATTTGAGCATATGTAGAATCATATATAGCATCATATAGATCACTACCATAGTATCCACCACTGTTTGTCCATTCATCATAAACACCATCATCCATTCATCATAGTATCCATTATCATTTCCATCGTATAGTTTCATGTAGGAATTTAACTAGCTTACATGTTGAATACTAATCTTATTTCTTAAGTGTCATTCTAATAGCCTTTGTGCACATAGAAATCTGAGGGCCAAAGGGTTAAAGGAATCTTTAAGGATAGAGGACAATGAGATGTTCTTAAGAGATTTGTTTTGTTGCAAATTAGAGTAGCTTCTTTTCTTCTAATCTTTGGTATAATTTGTTTCATTAACGTTTGTGTTGATTTACTAACTTTCCACATTTCACACACACATAATTGTCATCTAATAAAATTAGGGATATTAACAATGATTCAACCCATGAAAAATATACTATTATGATTTATATTAATTTTCTTGCCCTTCAAATGTTGAGATCGCCTTTGGAGGCTACATAGAAAAAAAAATTTACCCAATCCTTTTTAGAAGTGATATATATTTAATTTAGTCAATTTGATCTAAAAAATGATATCATCCTTTCTAATATTATCTCGTTAATAAGAATGTGTTTTCTTCACCCACCACCTTCATTTTAATCATAAAGACTTTGGATTTGAAGGTTTGCATGTGTGGGTGCTAAAATCTACAAATGGTTAAATAACTAACAATTCAACAAGCATGGTTAGTGTTCAAACAAAGCAAGATTTTAACATCCATATGAAATGAGTCAACATGCTTTAATGATGCAATCAAAACAACAAAAGGATTAGATAAACTAGATAAAAGCATACAATAAATCATGAAGTAAATTACATCTCATATTGGATTGGTGCTATTGTAGAAAATAGCCCTTTCCCAACCCTTGCTTAAGCTTGATGATGAAATTGATATGAATATGATATGAAAATACTATGATGCAATGGAAAAAATCAATTCTCAAATGAAGAGAGTGACCTTGCATGATGATTGTAGATGAAATGCTAAGATTGTGGAGGATTTGCTTGAAGAATGATGCCTCTATTTGTAGATTCTCAAATGCTAAGAGTGCCAAACATGGAGGATGTGGGACTAAAGATTGGACCAATGAGATGAGGCCACTTGTCAAGTGGTGATAGGCTAAGGGATGTGCAAGATTTGGGAAGTGTGCCCATGAGAGGGAGTTTCAAATTCAAATTTGGGCAATAAATTTTGAGAGGGGGACAAGAAAATGAGAAATAAATGCAATGTTGGAGGGACAAATCAACTTGTCATATTTTTCAAACTTGAGGGAATATTCCCCATAAATGCCATGTTGAGTGAAAATGATGATTTTAATAAATCAATAAATTGATTTATTTGTGCAAGTGGTATTATCTAGAGGATGCAAGTGGTTATGATTAATATTTGATCACTGTTAGGTTAGCTTAATGATGATTAGGTGAGTTTGAATTTCATGAATTAAATATTTGATTTATTTAAATCAGAAAAGGATGAAATATTGATTTGGAGATTTAATTAAATAAAGTTTTGGTTTATTTAATTAAAGGGATGATGTTTGATTTATTTAATTAAAAGGTTGATGATAATGTTTATTTAATTTTGAATGAATGAACTGAGGAGATGGAAATTAATGAGATTACTTGATAAATGAGTGAAGGTGAACTTGATCAATTGATGAATACACCTAATGTGGAACCTTGATGAATGAACCTCATTGAATGCATAATGTAAATTTTGGATGTCTACATTTTTCCCCTTTTTGAAGCAATGCACTTGTTGTGTTGGTTCAAAGAATAATCTTACCGCAATCAAAATTAAAAAAAATTCTGATTTTTCGGATGCCCCAGCAGAAAGTACACTGATACATTGCCCCCTTGAGAGATTGAGCGAAAAGATTTGATTTGAGGGTCGATCTCACGATAAAGAGGTTCAACATGGATGGTATGGACGATGATGCAAATGAGATGACTTTAAGATGCTTAGAATAACAAATCTATATTATCCTAAACAACTTAAATGATGATATGATGTGAGATGAAAGAGATTGATGATGTGATATGCTATGATTATGTAATGGGTGATTTATGAGATGCTTAGACTAACAAATCTATATTATGATGATGATTATGCAATGCATGTGAAATGATCGTTGTTTCCTATTATGTATGATATGAATGATATGTGGCATGCTGATAGTTTTGTGGATGCAAGATGAATGCATGATGGATGCATGATGGATGCATTGGTGATGATGACTTAACTATTCATGTTGTGATGTTAGTGCGGAAAATGAAGAAATTAGATGATGACAAGAGGATCCAACAAGCCAACATTATGAGAGATGATGATGAGAAATGATGATAAGAAATGATGATGATGATAGATGATGATGATGATTTGCTTATCAAGGATTGGGATTTTAAAAGGACTACTTACCTTATGTTTGATAACACATGTAGATACGATGCATCGAGGTATAAAGAACTAGGATAGCATTGTACCTAGTGCGATGGAATTTGACTTGACAAACATATAGGAGTATTCTTGTTCACACTTGACATATGGAAACCTTTCTAGGGTGTACCTAAAAAAGTAACTATTCGCCAAGTTATTTTACAAAAATGTTCAACAAGCACAGCAGACAAAAGATAATGATCGTTGCCCCATTCCTATCTCTCTAAATCCTTTGTTCGAATATCATCGAGAGGTCCTTGGAATGAGCGCAATAATATAAATCAAAAGAAAAGATCAAGTATGAAAACAAGCCAATGTTCTTCATATTGCTAGCTAAAAGGATGTGTTTTGATAGGATAAGGATCTAGGGTGATATCCAAAATGATGCCCATTGTCGAAATGATATATCCTAGGACATGCATTGTATAGGATGATGATGATTTGATAAGTTGATTGATAGGCTATTGATATAAAGGTTAATTGACATGTTTGAATGTGATCAAGAGTTTGATTTTGTTTTAATGGTTTTTTCTTTGCTTTTGATTTTATGATTGAAGTTTGCTTTTGCTGATTGTTGTGATTGTTTATGTTTGCATTGCCAAAGGATGAAGGTGATGATTTGTTTATTATGGATGATTGATTATTGTAGGTGAAAGCGAGATGAGGCAGATGGATTTTTTCAAATATTTGGATGTTTTTGAAATGTTTTGAGGCTGTTTTTGGTATTTTTTGAGATTTTACAAATGTTTTGATTTTTGAATTTTGTGATGTTTTTTGGATTTTCTAAGATTTTTATGAATGTTTTTGTGATTTTGATGTTTTTTGAATGGTTTTGGATTTTGATGTCTCAGGGGCTGATCAAAGATGAGTCTTGCCTATGTTTAAGCTCAGAGATGACGTAGTTTAGATACCAATGTTTTTGATATTTTTCTTATTTTTATGAATGTTTTTGTGATTTTGATGTTTTTTTAATGCTTTTGGATTTTGATGTCTCCAAGGCTGATCAAAGATGAGCCTTGCCTACGTTTAAGCTCAAAGACGACATAGTTCGGATTCCAATGTTTTTGACATTTTTTCAATTTTTCATGAGTGTTTTTGGATTTTGATATGTTTTGGATGTTTTTGAATTTTTCGATGTTTTGGATGTTTTTGGATTTTCACATGATTTTGACGATTTGGATATGATATGTGTGATGATATCAGTGCTCTATTTTGGATTTTGTTAAAAACAAGCTAAGGTTGATTGATTGAATCGATGGATTGATGATGATGATAACATTGTTAAGGATACACAACAATGCAAGGATTGGATTGATCAGGATTGATTAGGATTGATGATGATTACATTGTTGAGGATGCACAACAATGCAATGATAGTGTTAAGCAACACAAGGATTGGGAAATATATCCCTAAGATGATGATGAATTGATGATGATTTGATAAAGAATGATGATGATAACATTGTTGAGGATGCCCAACAATGCAAGGATAGTGTTAAGCAACACAAGGATATCCTGTTGATTTCTTGATTGAATTTGATTGATCATGATTGGTGAAGCTCGATTTGGAACAAAAGTTGTTCGAATGATTTGATGTGACGTTGACGTGCAAATTAGATGTGACTGATAGTGATTTTTTGGACCGATGTTCGATAAAAGATGAAGACTGATAAGGAACATCTTCTTGTCAAAATATGCCATGGGCTAGTGATTATGTGGATTTTTGCTCACAAGTGGTTTGACCAATTTGATTTCACATTTGCCAATGTTCGAATCGCCACATAAGTGGGAGGATATAGATCATCAAGATTTATTCCTGAAGCAAGATGTAAATATCTACCCCCAGTGTCTAGCAATGTACAAAATGTGATGGATGGATGCTCAGATAGGTGTATGGATGGATGGATAAGGTAAGTACAAAAAGGATTCCAAGGATTATCTTGCGATAAGATAAGGGGTTCAAATAAAGAATTCTCAATTGGATAATGCTTCATGGCTCAAATAATGCTGCATAGGATAGGATTAATGAAAACAACCCATGTCAAGATGTTTTACCGTAAGAAAGCGTAAAGTGTGCCCCAAACTTTCATCAAGATCAAGATAACTTGAAAGATGGATGCAAATGGATGAAAATGGATTGGATCAATGGTTTATGGATGGATAGATTTATTATGGATAAGATGGGTGGAATGCTCAATTTATTACAGATGGGATGAGATGCTTTCATCTGAACTAGTGCACGTAGATGCTTGATTCTACACATGACACCTGTTTGGAAGGTTTTCATCATGGTCCTACCCAAAGCACCACCTTAGTGGTTTTCACTAGAGGATGATTTTTTTCTCTTTACTGTTTTCAATCCTTTTATCTGACTTTTTTGGATTTTCATTTTTTTGATTTTTTTGGCTTTTTCTAAAAGATTTTAAGCTCACGCCGAATCACAAGGTGTTGCTGTTGTAGATTCCCTTGTCATAATGTGCCATCGACATCCTGCCTGAAGGAGCTTCTTTGCTAAGATACGTGCACTTAAATGCAACTTTTGGGATTCTTGATTTGCTTTATTGATACCAAAGTTGACTTTTTCTTTGTGTGTACATCACAATAGATTGCCTTCTAAATCCTTATGATGAAGGGTCGTTGCCAATACATGGTCAATGTAAGAACTGGATATCATGCATGCTGGCGTGGATGGAGTGTGTTTAGGGATAAAAGATGGATTGGTTGACAGTTTGGAACCTTTGACTCTCCAAACTTGGGAAGATGAGCAATGATGGGTGGATACGAAAGTGTGCATGGAATTAGAACCAACTGATTGATACAATTTATACGTCACTAGAAAATCCTAATTTTTCTTTTGTGGACATCTTTGATGGATACTTTTCCCTTTTTTATTTTGCCCCATAGTTTCTTTGACTGATGGAGTTTGATAGGGATGATCTTTCTTCGTATTTTTTGGTATCCATTTGTATTTGATTTGTCCATTATCCTTTCCAGCTTCTTTATTTTTGATAAGATTCTTCGTACTTTGATTCAATTCTTTCTTTTGACGTTGGTCCCAATTCATGGATGAGGTGATGGGTGGATGAAGATTCATGACGCGACTAGTTGTAGTATTGGCATCGGTTTCATCATAAGGACTCTCCGTGCTCCCTATGTTGACATTTTCTTGAGACGAAGTTGCCCCTAGTATTATGGTAGTACCTTCATGCTTTGATTCTTCCTATTCTGAGATGTCTTGTCTAGTAAACATGCTCTAACAAATGACTACTATAGATGACATTGTTTCAATTTGTTGCTTTGCTAACTCTATATTATACTATTCTGTCTGACTTGTTTCTTTGAGCGGATAACATTGGATATCCGCATACCTTATGTCCTCAGTCTGAATTCAGGATATATTTGATCCTGATGTTGATAACTCAATTTGACTGTAGGAGTTAATAATCTGCTCTTTTTGTGTAATAGAATTTTGTTCTAGATGAAGATCATCTATGTGTCCATCCATAGAAAGCATCTCATGGGTAGATGGAGGAATATGTGCTTCATGGATATGATCATCTTGCATAGATAGGGGAGTGTCCATTAGATTATTGTAGTATATTGAAGATACAAATTCTTGATCTTGAATGGTTTCAGAGTTGCTTTTGACATGCTTTGGATCAAGTTCTTGACATGGGTCGGTTTCAAAGGATGAATTGCTTACAAAGGGTTCTTGGATGTTTCCATTAGAGATGGGGAATAGCTCAATATGCTCTTGATCTTTGAGTGAATTTGGATCAAGTGTTGAGTTCAGGGTTCCTTCAGTATCTGTAACCATGAGGTCAAAGGGGGTCAACATGTCTTGGAAGGGACCATTGCTAGACCTTGGTAAAAGATTTTGATCATGCTTTGGAATAAATTCTTGAGATATGTCCTCTAACTCATAAGGCAATGTAGAGACATTTTCAACATGATCATAAGTCAATGGATTGTGCATTATGTCAATAGGATCAAATAATCCTAACACTCCTCGAAATAGATCACTAAAAAGTGACTCTTGATGTATGGTGAGTTGATCATTAGATGGGGTGGAAACATATTCAAGGTGCTCATCAATGGAGAGATATTGATCATTGTTTTCAACAATTGTGGTGGAGAGATTGAGAATATCTTCAACCATAGAGTCAAGTGATGTTGATATTTCTTGAATTGGATCATTGTCGAGTATTGTTGGTGGATTTTGATCGTGATTCAAAAGTGTCTCTTGACCTATGTTGATTTGATCTTCGGATGAAGTAGACATAGGCTCAAGGTGCTCAGTGATGGATTGATCTTGATCCTTTTTCTCAATAGTTGTCATTTTTGTTTGTTTGTGCTTGTTTTTGTTGGGTAGCTTGAGAGGCTTGTTGCACTTGTTGAGCTTGTCTTGCTTGTTGTGTGGCTATATATTGTTGGATGGCCCTTTGGTAGGCCTAGTGAGCTTTTAGTGCAATGTTATATTGTCTTGCTACATTTTGTTTTAGTGGTAGTGGTGGCGGATTCAGAATTGTGTTGGATGTAGTGACAAGTGGTTGATATATGCTTGGAGAAATCGTAAGGGTTTGAGATATGATGGGTGTGATAGGAGTGGTTGGAGTGATTGAGGTGATAGGAATGGTCAGAATGACCAAGCTGATAGGTCCTTTGGAGACCATGTTTTCATTTTTTAGGATAGATGTTGTCATTTGATTAGATACCATATGTTGGTGTGATTTCAATGGTATATTCAAAGGATTTGATGTGATGGCTTGATTGGCATTAGGTGGATTGATTTGGATGGAGTGATTGGTGCTAGGTAAAGGGGGAAGCCCTAAACCAAGGAATGATGTTGATATGGATAATGGTGGTGGAGATGTTTCTTGGTGCAATGACTCAACTATTTTGGTAAGTGTAGCAATTTGATCTAGCCAAATTTTTTCTTGATTTCGATCTTGACTCCCTTAATATAGTCGATTTATCTTCTGTTTAAGCAGATTTGGAGTGTGTACTTGTGTTTGATTTTAGACAATGTTATGATTTGGGATGACACTCAGATTTGGCATGATAGATTGAAATTGACCATTGTTCATGTTTGGAATACTCGTATGATTTGCAAATGTATCCATCCCAAAGTTTTCCAAATTCATGTTTCAAAAACTTGTGCTTGGTACATTCTCATTTGGCTTGTAGGGATTTGGTGGGATGACGTTGTTTGTTTGAATGCTCATGCTTTGATTGTTTGGTTGACAGACTTGTAGGTTTGGATTTAGATCTGCCATCGGGAAATGTGCTCCAATCTTTGATTTGGGGATACTCACACTTGTTGTGCCATTGAAATTTGTCGAAGGTAATGATCCCATGTACGGATTGTATAGATGTGATTGTTGATAATCAATCGGCATTGTAAGGCTTTGAAAGTTCGATTGATTTGGATTACTCATGATGTATGGATCAAGTTTATATTCCATGTTTTCCTTGTGTTTTTACCTTGTTGCAAAAGTGACCTCTAAGCTTCTTAGGACTAATGACGAGATGAAGGAGAAAGGTTTAAATGATATGAGTGTTGAATGTTTAGGGACTTTGGATCAATGCTAGACTTAGGGTTTGATTTTGATTGGTTTGATTGGATGATGAACTTGTAAACCCTAAGATGTTAGATGTTATCTTAGGATGAATTTGTTCAAAGGATTGCTGATTTAATTAAATGTATGAGAAAGGATGCATTCCCATACATCTAACTAAACAAGGTTATTTTAATTGTGATGATTTACCCAAGTCTAGAATGATGTTTTCAAAAGCTCTAAAGTTGTTTGTTGGGATGGGATGATAAATGTTTGGATGGATGAAGTGTTCGATTTGATCCTAAATGAACCTAGGAAGGACTTTGTTTAGAAGACCAAGATAGTGAAGAACATGCTTTTCTCTAAGAGTAATTCAAAATCAAAAGACCAATGTTTGCATGAAAACCATATGACCGAAAAAAGTGCCAAGCACATATGTGGGGTCCAATTGATTTAATCTTTGTTTAATGGATTCTTTTTACCACAAACACACTCTTGATTAGGTTTTCAACTAAATGTCCAATGTCCTAATTCCCTTTCATCCCACAAAGTGCATTATGCAGAAATCGAGGAAATCAAGGCAAAGGTTGCCTAAAGTTGACTTTAGTAGAAGAAAATTGAGATGAAATCCAAATGTTTAGGAGTCTCTAAGGATACGAATCCCAAGGGCAAGCAATAAAATGTGAATTTGTTCAAGGATATTTGCCTCTCCTAAAGGGTTTGCAATTTTAATGATTCATTGAATGTTGGTTTTCCAATGTTTTCAATAAAAGCACTATGTTTTCAAACCACAAGTAATATGACATCCTAGCTCTATTGGTACATTTTTCTTAGTGGGCTTGCCTCATGCCCTTTGTAGAAGAGATGATTTTACACATGCAACAAAGGAAAAAATATAAAGGTATGTTAAGAATGAAGTCTTAACCTCTATATTTCAACCAAGATCAGACATGGCAAGTAACTTCTTGGAATCTAAGTTCCAATGCACCACTTTGATAAACTCGCTCAATGGATCAATTGGCCACTACAAAACAAGGGTTCTATTTTAGACTTTCTATTTGTGGAGATTGACCCATACGACAAGATTCCCCTTTCGGATCCATCTTGTTGGAATCAACCATGTGATACTAGCATTTCTTCCAATACCCACATTTATATCCCGACTGGAAATACTCTTGGCTTTAGAGTGTTACCAGTTGAGTTGTTCCCTTGGGTGAGTACTTTTTCCCCAAGGTAGGCCCTCTAGGATAAACAAAAACAAGCAAAGAAAAAATCCGTAACTCGATCAATCTTTGACGACTTAAAGAAAGAGAATATACGCGATGATGCTCTACTCACACTCGCACAAGATGTTCAATTTTAAACCCAAATCTAAGTGTGTATGGGAAATTATTTATGCAACTTAATGTCACCAAAAGCCTTTTGATTCTCAAGATTTCCGTGAGGCGCGAGAGAAGTGCATATGTCTTTTGATTATATTACTCTGTGTATATAATTACAAAACAATAAAGGCACACATTCATTTTATCCTTCAAAGCAATGATTTGCTTTGTTTTAAGCACCAAAGGAAAGATGAAGATTGCTTGTTCAATTTTAGCCTAAATTGAAATCTAGTAGGTGTCTAAGTTTCAATTTTAACCCTTTGCAATGAAAAATCAAAGTGTTCCTTTTAAACCCAAATGAAAATTAGTGTCCTAAGAGCAAAAAGATGACAATTTCATGAAAAGTGTTTATGAAAACACTAGAGTGTTAAAAAACATGTTAATCTTTCAATCTCTCCCCTTCATGCTATGTTGTTCTTTGTTTTCTTTGTTTTCTTTTGTTGTTCTCCTTTTTTTTCACCTTCATTTTTTTTCTTTGTTTCCTTCTTTGTTTTCACCTTTGCTTTCCCTCGTTAGCCTTTGTTTGCTTTTGTACCTTTTACTTGATTCCAATGCTCAATTTTAACCTATTTCCTATAATCACCATTAATAGGGGTTATGCATGCCTTGTAAATAAAATAAAATTTAAAAAAGCAAGTTATACATAACTTTTTTTTAAATAGAAATAAAACAAAAGTGATAAGGCCTATGAGTTCTTTGTGGTGAATTCAAAATTTCAATACCATTCAAATTTACATCCATTTTCACAAAAGAATATCTGATTTTAAGAACTTTTCTTATGGATGCATTTAAATTCACTTTGGACTAATGGAAAATTTGGAGCGGAATTTTATTCAAGATAAGGCATCTGATGAAAAAAACCAAATCAAAGATCTAAATCCCACCTAAAATGCCAAATCAAGCACTTGAAGGAAAAAAAAGAAACAGTTGTGATGATGATTTGAATGGTATTTGATAGTAGACCAGAATACGCGCCATTCTTGAGAAGGACAAACAGCGAAAAGAAAGAGGAGTTTTAAGAAAAATTAATTCTTTAGTCAACTAGATCATGACTTTCTTACCTAGATATTTTGTCATTAAATACTTAAAGCCCTCTAGATAGTGTACTTTTTAAATTTGAATGGTTAGATATACCTCTGACATACTTGATAATCATAGAAGACATTCGTGACAGACAAGGCAAAAACTAATAAAGTCCATGTGACAGTATTACTAATGCAATAAAGAAAGATTTGAAAAAAAGAACACATCACTGGATTTTGAATAACTCTTTCCTCCGTAATCCACCGGCCTTGAAACTTGCAAGGACAAAGGGATTCAAAACAAAGCAGATAGTGACATCCATAGCAGGTAGATGGGTTATCTCATGTCATGTGATACAGACACCTCACCAAATGCAATAGTTGTAGGAATTTATATGGTGCAAGAGGAAATGGTAGTTGGTTCAAAGTTAAGACAAATCTGCCAAATACTTGCCTAACTCGTGAGAAAAACCTAAGGTAGCTGCTACTCACAGAATAACATCACTGTCAATAGAGATTAACTGTTGTTGTGAAGGAGGTTATCGCAGCTGCAAGTTTGTATTTTTGGTGGTCTTTGGCTTCTTCCAAACATTAAACAGCCAGCATTATCATGCATTTCAGAATATGCTAGAATCGAATCTACACAAAAGAGATAAAAATGTGTAAGGAACTTCTTAAGTGAATGCTATTTGCTGGTATAAAGCCACCTTCTATAGTCCTTGACAAGCATCCTCGTAACCTCCTCAAAAGAAACATGATCTCCTAGAATAATGTGACAGTGTATGTGTTCTATTGTAAATTACAGTAGTTACTTCCAGTGGTCCCTATTTGCACCCCACCTGTCAAACCTGGCAATGTACTAGCGAATAGAGAGAATTCAACGCCCTTAGTGGGTGTAAAGAAACTTTCTACAATGGTTGCAGGATCTGCATATTCTTTATACGCTGGCTACATCTCATTTTATTTATTTTTTGTGAGACTCAGTACCCATAATCTGTGGATTGACTTGACCGAACCTTGTTATGTCTAGCGCCATAATGAAGCACATAGGGAATACATGGTAAAGGGGAATGGGTCTTATTGCCTATGATGGTAAGAGAGACGTAATGCCAACGAGAAGACACTCAACTTATTGAAGATGAGGCAAATGCATGATGCACACATTAACGTAAAGGGGACCCCCTCCATGTGCATCCTTGTATTTCATATCTAAATACTCAAGCAAAAGCAACTAGTAGGTGCAAAAAACCAAACTCCCCTTCATTCCCTGTGTCCTCCTAACTTATGCCAAAACAAGAGATTTGGAACTAGATTTGGAGAAGCAATCTAAGCCATCAAAGATGAGTTATAGAAGAATTTCAAGGTAGTAGAGTTGGAAGAGATGCTCATAGCTAAAGATCAAGACCCAAGCAGCTCAGAATATGATTTGAGAGAACATTGTGTGGATGGCATGCTGTTTGGTATAGTGGAGTACAAATTGTTTATTGGTTCACTAAAAAAAATAGGTCTTTGAAGAGATTTTTTGCTCCATATGGTCATGTCGATGATGTCTATATTATGAGAGATGAACAAAAGAAGAGTAGAGGATGTTCTTTTGTTAAGTATCCTTCCAGGGAAATAGCTATGGCAGCCATGAATGGATTGAGTGGGAAATCTACCATGAAGGGTTGTGGTCAGCCTTTGACTGTACGCTTTTTTGATGTGCAGACAGGGCACTTGACTATTTGATAGAGCTCCAAAAGAGACATTAGTTTCTTACGGTATTTAGAAAAACAATCACTAATATCTACAAATGAAATTTGTGAGTAAGTACATAGTCTTTTCTTGGAATAGAGTGATCAACCCACGCATTATCTCAATCCTTTCAATGAGGTCACTAAAAAGGAAAACACAAAAAAAATAATAATTCAAAAAAACATGTACCACGAATGGTCAAAACAAATACCCACAGTCCAATTTAAAGCAATCAATTAGTTAGAACAACACCAAAAACAATGATAGAAATCTCCCACCATAAAGAGGTAATAAAATTATGATGGAACATTCGATCTCTTGTTAGAAACTACCAAATGAAAAGGATGTAATATACGACAAATATTTTGAATTTTCAATGCAACTTAGGATACCATTTTGGAATTTTTTCAAATGATTTAGAACTAAGAAATGTTGTTTATCATGAAATAGATCATGCTGGAATAATTGTTAGAACAACGTCCATTAAGATCTCACAAATACATCATCATTGAAGCTTGTTTAACCTAAAATATTAAGCAAATGTGCCCTCCTTCTAGCGCCATAATGTGGATGCTAAAATCTACAAATGGTTAAATAACTAACAATTCAACAAGCATGGTTAGTGTTCAAACAAAGCAAGATTTTAACATCCATATGAAATGATTCAACATGCTTTAATGATGCAATCAAAACAAAAAAAGGACTAGATAAACTAGATGAAAGCATACAATAAATCATGAAGTAAATAACATCTCATATTGGATTGGTGCTATTGTAGAAAATAGCCCTTTCCCAACCCTTGCTTAAGCTTGATAATGAAATTGATATGAATATGATATGAAGATACTATGATGCAATGGACAAAATCAATTCTCAAATTATGAAGAGAGCGACCTTGCATGATGATTGTAGATGAAATGCTAAGATTGTGGAGGATTTTCTTGAAGAATGATGCCTCTATTTGTAGATTCTCAAATGCTAAGAGTGCCAAACATGGAGGATGTGGGACTAAAGATTGGACCAATGAGATGAGGCCACTTGTCAAGTGGTGATAGGCTAAGGGATGTGCAAGATTTGGGAAGTGTGCCCATGAGAGGGAGTTTCAAATTCAAATTTGGGCAATAAATTTTGAGAGGGGGACAAGAAAATGAGAAATAAATGCAATGTTGGAGGGACAAATCAACTTGTCATATTTTTCAAACTTGAGGGAATATTCCCCATAAATGCCATGTTGAGTGAAAATGATGATTTTAATAAATCAATAAATTGATTTATTTGTGCAAGTGGCATTATCTAGAGGATGCAAGTGGTTATGATTAGTATTTGATCATTGTTAGGTTAGCTTAATGATGATTAGGTGAGTTTGACTTTCATGACTTAAATATTTGATTTATTTAAATTAGAAAAGGATGAAGTATGGATTTGGAGATTTAATTAAATAAAGTTTTGGTTTATTTAATTAAAGGGATGATGTTTGATTTATTTAATTAAAAGGTTGATGATAATGTTTATTTAGTTTTGAATGAATGACCTTAGGAGATGGAAATTAATGAGATTACCTAATAAATGAATGAAGGTGAACTTGATCAATTGATGAATGCACCTAACATTTTTGGAACCTTGATGAATGAACCTGATTGAATGCATAATGTAAATTTTGCATGTTTACAGCATGAAGTTGTTTGAGAAAGAGGAAAGAACTTTTCTTAATTATTTCTAGCTAGAAAGCATAATGCCCCAATTTTCAACCTATACATTAACAAATAATAATATGATAATAAAATATTCACATTACGAGCTTGGCATTCACATGTCACATTTTGTACTATCACATGCATATTTTTTCTTAATTTAACATAATGAAACACATAACACCTATCACCAATGCACCAAGCATGGTGGCACAAGTGGAAGATTTCACAAGCATGACATAAAACCATGACCATATGAGAGAATAGAACTACCTCCATAATGATGATTTGAGAATAGCTTAAAATTTCATTCTCTTATTAACACAAGGAATGGTAGGACAATGAAATTTATTACATAACCTATTCCAAGGTGTCATAAATGAACATTCAACACCTAAAACTACCTATAAAGAGGTAGGTCCATTAGGAAGTATAAGACCTCAACCAATCAAATTGGAAATCAACCATTTCACTCAAGGATAATCACTTCAACATAGAGGTATGAATTACTTACAAAATATGATAGATTTTCAAATTTAGGCGATAATAATGCAAAATTATTTTGGAGACCTAAATTTCACTACCTTCTATCATTAATTTTGTATATAGGTTCATCTTAGTTAATTTAATCTACCACCATATGATTAATTAATTAATTAACTTAACTAATTGCACTACATCATCATATTATATTAGCTAATTTATTATCATTAATTTTATTTATTTATTTATCAATTAATTAATTCTTATATTTCACTACTAACATCACATCATAATAACTTAATAATTTATCATTATTAATTAAAATTAGTCAATTCTTAAATAAATTTTATGCATACATAACTTGTTAATTATGTAAATAATTAACTTATTATTCTCTCAACATCCCATTCTCAAAAGTGAATCTCTTCAACATAGTTAGACATGTAAGTCTTTAATTTTATAAAAAAAAAAAATTGCACATTCCTAAATATAGGAAATACTATATATCAAAGTTCATATAAATTAATTTTAAAATAAAATAAAAAATAATTAAAAAATTATGATGCTAAATTAGATGAATTAATCTCAACTACTCATCTCATCTAAAAAATGTGAATCTACCTCTTTGACTACTTAATCCATGTATAGAGAAATATATAGTAAATCATCATGTTGTAAAAAAAAGAGTATGATTATTTAACAACTACAACCCTTACGTAACACAAACAAAAATCTAAATCAATTCCCTATTTGAGGACTGTGTGTGTTTAAAATGGAAATTATAATCATTATTTTTAATTCTTAGTTTTATTATATTTTCATTACATATTTTTTGGCATTCCTAGTGGGGCACGTTAGCCATAATATAATCTTAGTTTTATAGGTGATGCAGTCAATATCAGGGAGTTCTATCAAATTGGTCAATCATATAGCCAAATTCATTATTCAGCAATAGAAAACTAGTATTTACAAAATAAATAAAAAATAAATTGATTGTCTAGTAGAAAATTCCTAAAATAGAACTACAATCATATGGATGTTCACCACATTCACCCTTTCTACAATTTTCCAAAAGGCTCCAAATTATGGTAATTATCCTCCTTTTAGATCCATTAGGTGCCAAGAAGTTGAATTAGACTCAAGCTTGGTTGTTATAACTTTTATTTCATTACAAATGCTGAAATGCAGTAGTTAGCCAAAATTCCACAAAGTGCAAATGACCTCAAAGATATTGCAAGGTGTAGCAACAAGTAGGAAATCTAAAAATATATTAGTGAGAAAAACTTTTTGCAAGTGCAATAGTATGTGGAAGATCCACAATCTACAAGTTCAAACATGAAATCTCGTATCAATCAAGTTGGGGGGTAACTTTCTACAATCCATAAAAAATGATGTCATTGGACGTCAAGATGACATTATCAGAATAGGATCATAAACTATTAATGTTCAGTTCACCATTGTTTACCCACAAATTTTGATGACTACAAAATACTCAAAACCACATGGAGGTTGAATTATTGCAAGGAAGAAAAACCTATTAGAATTGGAAAAAGCATATGGTCAAGATATAGATTTGATTCACTTAGGAACTTCTACAAATTTCCAATACAACCTAAAATTCCACATCCAGTAATAGTCTAAAACATTGCAAGTATAATAGTAGGTTAAAAACTTATAAAGCCATAGCTCTCTCAAATTTTATCAAAATTTCACCAAATTTGAACCGTGAGTGTGATTGAGGATATTAGTGTGGGCCGATTATGCTTGATCCATAAAGAATTGAAGCATAAAAAAGCCACTAATACTTAATCTAAATGAGATCAATCAATTTAAAGTTAACTAGACATTTATCAAATCAAAGAAAATGTTCTAAATTATGAAAACACTTAAAGTATAACCCATTAGCTTTAGCCCTTAGTATGAAAATGTAATCTATCTACCTTGGACTTGAAAAGCACCATTTATCAACATCAAATTCACTCACAAATTACAAATACAAAAACTAAATTTGCAAGCAACAATTCTAATGGTAGATTTTGTGGATTTGGAAGTTGCAAAGCCCATGTTAGCTCTCAAAAACGCAGGAAAAATACCTCAAGAGGTTGCCAATCTCTTGATACATTTCAGGGTAACAGACAAGGCCAAATGATTTGAACCTTCTTCTCTTTTGGTGCTGCTAGACCTAGGCGGGTATACCTATATGAAAGAGGCAGACTTGGCTTGTGTTTATTTCCTAAAATAATTCATCCACAATGGCAAATGGGAGTGGATAAATAAATTTTAGTTTGGTATAGATTGTATAGCAATATCAAGGCTAAAACATAATATGTTCAATTTAACAGATGTAAAAAATGAGTGAAACTAAAATGGTGAAAATATAGAGACTAGTGCCTTATTGGGTATGCGGAGTCAAATGAGAAATCTAAAATGAGATATATAACACCTAGCGAGATACCAATTGTTTGTATATAAATTTGAGTTTATAACTTGTACTCGCTTATTACCAAGGATATCGATTACCAAGTTCTTAAATCAAGATTCCCTAATTACTATGATGATCAACTAAAAGGTTGTCTTTTCTTGAAAAGAACCAATTAATCAACCATGCAGGTCCACATTGGGGTGCGATAAAGCCGAATATAAGCTTGTATATCAATTTAAATAACTAGAAACATCAGGAACTTAATTCGATATGCACTGTTAACACAACAAACAATTTGATACAAATACACCACCACATCAAATGATTTTCATTGATATCTCCATAGTTTCAAACATGCATCATAGTCTCATAATTGTAGAACATTGTAATCTATTGTCTCTTTTTTCTATTCACTATCAAAAATTGGTATTTATACATCAATAGCACGAAAGGACGCATCCTTTCGTATTCAAATTTTGGGCGATCCGTTTGTTTAAACTTTTACCAACGTTCATTAGACACCCGCTAAGATATCCTGTAGTTTCGCCGATGTTTTGAGTCTCCCCGATGGTTTTGTCCCTTCAGTCTTGAATATGTCACTATGACTCCCACCGATGCAAACCTATCGCTATGACTTTGTAAGTCGGGCACACATTCCTCCGCTTACTTTGTGTCTCGCCGATGATCAAAACATATCGCCATGGTTTTACAAATGCAATCCTGTTGGTGTGACATAGGGGGTCGGCAGGACTCCTTGACTTCATCCCGATAACATCGACAGAATCCTCCTCTGCTTTATCGGCAAGACCGGATGAATGTTGTGGGACTTCACTCCGACGGCCCGAGTCTGGCCGATATAGTTCTTTGTGCTTCGATCAGTAAGACACATGTGCTCAATATGACTCACCCCGATGACTGTTGTCTTGCCGATAGGATCTTTTTGTCGTTGAGACTGTGAACTGCATCATGCCGATATGAATCCTCAGATGAAAACATATCGGTAAGACATTTCCGACCTCTTGCCAATAGACTGAAAAAGAATATGCGTTAGTATAAAATAATCTTTTGGGATCGGTGGGACCTGCAACATCTTACGCCAATATAGTTTATACATTCAAATGCTCAGGGTTAGGTGAATTCTATAGGACCAAATGATGAAAACAAACTAAAACATGGGCAAATATGTTATGCAAAGCGGATTCTTATGCTTATGGTATGGGCATCTTAGGAAACTAATGAGTATAGATAGCCATAAAATTTTCAAAATTTTACAGTTCTAACAGTGGCTCCGTCTGGGGATGGATGATTGTGAGATCATTGCAAGGATTCAGATCTCTGGGCGAGCAAACCAAACTTTCAAGGCTACGAACTAGCGAGCAAGATGGAATGAAAGGAAGTGGAAATGAACATGATCCTATACTACTGTACATGGAAAGATTTATTTAAAGAAGGAATTTCAGGATTGTCCATGTACTGGCAATTCCTATTCCTTTTATTTCCTAAACTACTATGCATGGAAAAAATTTTGAGAGGATTGTCAAGAGTTGTCCATGCACTGGCAAACCTTAATCCTCTGCATTCCTTTTTTAAGAGAAAAAGTGCTTCAAGAATTGCCCATGTACAGGCAACTCCTGTTCTTCACCAGTCATGTTTTGTAAGTAATATGAATCTTCTCCTTTCTTGCCAATAACAACAAAGGGTCCCAGCCACAAAGCTTCAAATTTTCCGTGTTTTCCTTCTCCTTGCACCTTGCATTCCACATTAGCACCAAATCATTTTCTTCAAATTTTCTATCTTTTGCTTTTCTATCAAATAAATACTTCATTTGTGCCTGCAACTTCACATTCTGGTTTTGGGCTACTCTTCTTATCTCATCAAGCTCTACCAGCTGCTCCATTCTTTCCTCCATCGGTTCTGGAATATCTATATCTTCCTGAAGGATAAATTTGTAAACTGGTAACAAATTTTGTAAAGGCATCCTAGCTTGTGTTTCATACACCAATTCAAATGGGGACTTTCCAATTGCCTTTTTCACAGTTATCCTATCAGCCCACACAGCCATCTTCAATTTTGAATCCCAAGCCTTTTTATTCCCACCTAGCATTCTCCTTATGATTTTCAGAAGACTTTTGTTATTGGACTCTGCCTAACCATTAGCTTGCGGATGGTAAGGAGCTGCATAAGAAATAGTGATTCCATATGTACTGCAAAAAATTTTGAACTGATCAGATCTGAAACACATCCCATTATCTATAATCAATCTTAATGGTGTACCAAATCTAGTAATAATGTTATCTATTAAAAAATTGATCACAACTTTACTTGTTGCTTGCTTGGTTGAGACTGCCTCTACCCATTTGGTAAAGTAATCAGTAGCTACCAGTATCCACTTATGTCCTCCACTTGATTTCTCCTGTATCTCCCCAATAAAATCAATCCCCCATTGATGAAAAGGGGCTTCGGCCTACAAAGGTCTAAGTGGTAAAGCTCCCTGATACTTCATTTTCCTCGAGAACTTCTGGCATGCTTCACATCTTCTTACATATGAAAAAGAATCATTAAAGACTTTTGGCCAGTAATAAACTGCCCTGAGAATCTTATGTGCAGTTGTCTTTGCAGAATAATGGCCTCCACAGACCCCTTCATGCATCTCTCCTAAGACATGCTTAGCTTGTGACTCATCTAGACATAATAACAACATCCCATCCCTGTTCTTCCAAAACAAATCACCTTCCATGAACACATATTTAGATGCTTGCAGCTTCAAAGTTCTTCTCTGATTATCACTTAGTCCTTCAGGGCACTTCATGTATCTGAGGTAATGCATGATGTCTGCATACCAAGGAGTATGCTCAATACTCACAATTGCATTTTTTTCTTCTTCTATAT